>JAMQTF010000008.1:0-600000 GCA_025919625.1 Trichoderma arundinaceum | reverse complement strand
GCACTGCCTAATTACGCAAGGGATATAGGACTATGTAATGTTATGGACACCGTTTTGGCATATTTCATATTTTTTTCTCTCTCTCTGATATTTAGGATAGCTAAAATGACCCTATGTATATAAACGCCATATGAGGAAGAAAATAAAAGAAGAAGAAAAGGTACCAGAAGAAATCGCTATGTGCAAGCGCTTGATATCCAAGTATATGCTGAGAGCTGCCACTTTGACAGCTCCAAAATGCAGCATGAACAATCCCCCTTCATCCCCCCTATGCAAAATCCACTGTGGCCGACCCATATTTCCCCTCTCATGAGTGTGGTAAAAGCCCGACCGACACATTGTTAATCCAATTATTTCACATGCTCAATTATTCTTTTCCGTATTTAGAAGCCCAACCGCTTGTGTCATCTGCGGTGTACGACGAGGCAAGCCAGCTAGCCAAGCCACAACTGACGGCATATATTTGTTTCAAGGATGGGTAAGTTCCAAGAGCCAGGTCAAAGGCAGTTGCTTCATCGAGAGCTGTTAACCTGCTTCTCGTCCCAGCCCCATACGAAGGAGAGGTATTTCACCATGTTTACCCTCTTGGATCGCATCTCGACCATCCATGGATGTTCTAGCATTTTCCATGGGCTGGCTCTGCGATTGGGCTGCTTCTCCAAACTGTAAAACGCAAAAAGAGTTAGTGGCGGACACCAGAACAGGATGATAAGCGGGACATACCAGCACTCGATAAAGTATTTGAAGTTGTCGCTCCAGTATACGTCGTTGTCAGGCTCGTCTTTGAGCTTTGGGACAGGCTGCCTCACGATGTACGTAAGCAGATCAATCAGGCCTGCACGAGGCTGCATCTCTGTTCCATCTGCAGGGAAGGGGAATCGATGTTGTGCTACTTCAAGTAGCGTGACTCCCGTAGACCATACGTCCGATGTTATGGTGTAAGACTGGCCAGTAATCCGCTCCGGAGCCATGTAGTAACTGGTGCCAATGAAGGTGTTGGCTTCGCCCTTGGTCCCGAAATCTCCAGAGACACCAAAATCGCAAAGCTTCACCGAGCCATCCCGGCACAGCAAGATGTTGGAGGGCTTAATGTCTCGATGGATGATCCTTCGAGTGTGGAGATAGGTGAGGCCGCCCAAGACACCTTCAGCGATCTTTCCTAGTACCTTTTCACCAGTACGGCCTCCCAGCCTCTTGACCTCCTTGTAAATGCTGTCCAAGGAGCCACCTTCGCAAAACTCCATGGCAATGGAGATGGTGGCCGTAGAAGGGTCAACGAATGCTCCGTAATAACGGCAGATGTGGTCCGAAGCGCATTCCTTGTTGAAGCCCAATTCTCGAACAATCTGCTTCTTGACGTCAGGATCAGGGTTGGTGGTGATGACCTGGAACCAGTGTTAGCATTGTCACCAGCGGCGGTACTATAGCGTGGTTGAAAAGGCATTACCTTGAGGGCGAAGATGGTTTTGCCGCCCTTGAGCATGGCTTTGGTGACCGCTCCTCCGGCACCCTCACCAAGGTTGCCCAGCTCAACGATTCGCTTTTCCAAGCTGGCAATTCTCCATCCCTCATCGTCCAAGTCTTCAACATCGGCATTCCTCGCCTTCTCGATGCTTAGTCGGTCGAATCCCTCGAGGCCTTGCAGGCTTCCATCTCTCTCCATGGAAACGCCTCCTTCGCTTCTCTCAGAGTACATGGAGCCAACTGCCGATACAGGATCCGGGGTTCCTTGGGGTCGTGTGACAGGGATGCCGAATTGGGAGGCGAACGAGAGAGCCGAGAACTGTGAGCCCGCAGACGTGGGGTTGCTTGCGCGGCCGTCGAGAGGGCCAAAGCTCCCAGACCTCGAGTGTGCCGCGCTGCTCTCGCTGCCGCCGCCAGCAGATTGCCCAGGCTGTATCCCTTGTGACCTTGGGGGCTGCTCATATGGTGTGACTTGGCTCCCCATGGGAGTTGCCAAGTGTAGGGTCGGTAGGGGGGGCCTAGCAGGCGGCTGGACTGCCTGGTTGCCCACGGGCTTGACGTTTGGTGAAGGAGGAATAGCCAAGCCCAATCTGGGCGCGGCGCGGCCTCCGCTGGAGCGGCTACCTGGAATGGCAGGACGCAGAATAGGTGCTGGAGAGTTCATGATCGGTACAGACATTGAAGTTGGGAGAGGAGTTGGGAGAGCGGCGGCGGCGGAGGAGGAGGAGGGGACGGGATGCTGCAGCGGAGCAGGTCAGTCAGTCAAGCTGTCTTCTTTGTTCGTCCAGGGGGACAAGGAGTGCATGCAACTCACGAGCTGGGCGGGGGGCTCGTTGCCCTGGGATTGTGAAGAAGCTGCATCAGCCATAATGGTGAGCAGTGCCGGTCAAGGCAGTTTGTCGTGACGGATCCAAACGAGCGAATTGTTGGTGGTGAGATTGAGAACCCGGCAGGTACCTTTTTGCGAGGCTGAAGGCTGGAGCGGCACGCAAAAATACACCCTTGGCGGGCACGAGGTCAAAGCACGAAGAACAAGCAGCCACCGCAACAAGGCAAAAAACGGCCCAACGATGGTCGGATGCAAGCAGTGCAGAGGAAGGGGAAGGGGAGCGGGCAGAAACGGGCACAAATAGAGCAACGATGGTGCTAAACTTTCAAATCTCGGCAGATGACTTGCTATGCGTTGGCGAGTAATATTTCAAGAGAGCAAGAGGCGAATGGTCGCATGCACAGTCTATTGGTCCCAGCGTGGGTCGAAGGCGAGTGAGGGGATGCCGCTGAAGAGGGGAGAACGGGCTCGAGCGTGTCAAGAGCAGACAAAAAAGCAGCACCGCCAGACGACGAGCAAGGCAAAGAGGCAAAGAGGCAAAAGTGCACAAGACAAGAAAAACGAAGGATGCAGACGAAGAGTTGGCTGAGGATGAAGCTTGTGGCCAGCTGCTCGGGGTCTAGTACTTTTTTTTATTTGTGTAGGGGGAGAAGACTGCAAGTCGCAGCGAGGGACTGGTTGAGGTGTGGGTTGCAGCGCTCCTGGGATGTGCAGCGCAAGTACCTACATGTACCGGCCTCGACCTGAGCACCATGCGCCCCAGCGGAGTTGGGTGGCATTGTGCATGGTGCATAGTGGCGGAAGCCCCCTGCGCGCAGCCAAGAGGAAGAGCCTCTGTACGCCGCTGTACAGAGAAGGTACCCCGTCGCCAGGCGCTGTGCTTGCGACGCTGAGGCCCAAGCCAAGCACGGCGTCTTGCCGGAGACGCCAGGCACTGGGCACAAGCACCAAAGGAGCAGCACGGGACCGGGGGGCCCCCCTGTGGGGAGCTCCAGCAGCAGCCCAGAAGCCACTGTAGGGCTCCAAAGGGCCCCAAAAAGGCCCCCAAAGCTCACCAGCCAGACGGTGGGCGCTAACAAGTCGGTGGAGATGAGGGAGGAGTGGAGCGCAGCACCTCTGTGGTGTGTTTGAGCCGGTTTCCGCGGCTGGTTCTGAGACTGCGGGCTTGGTGAAACGTCGACTGGACGTTGAGATGAGCTGGGACGACGACGGCGGGCAAATCAGCATCCAAAGCATGGCAAATAATTAAAAGGGCAGCAGAGCGTCGCGCCTGTTGGCTGCGGCGGAAGACGGCACGGCACATGCCTAGGTAGGGTAATAGAATACCTAGACAGCCAACGATAATAGTCCAGGGGGGCAAATATCGATCAAGAGCGAACAGCAGAGCTCAGAGCTCAGGGCACGGAGTACCAAGTACTGTGTAGTATCGCGGCCGTATATCGTATCATGGAACAATTCGTTTCGCCCACTGCACTATCGGCCTTGTGGAATGCAAGGGTTGTCAGACGAACCAGCAGGATTAGCTGGGGCTTGCATCAACCTCTTCCCACGCATCATCGAGACGATCCAGCGCGGCTAGTTGCTGCAGCCCCCAGCTTACCCTACAGCGCGTCGTCATGTGTCTACAAAAGAGTGATGTGTGTCTTTATTCCTGCGCCCCTGATCTGTCCATCCGCAACGCAAGTCGAGACAATGCATATTGCAGTTGAGGTCAGCAGCATGCATCTCCACTGGACATGTAGTCAGATTGATGGGCGAGTGCCTCCGGCAAAGGGCCGCTGATCTCGACGTCTTGGAAGCCATCGCAAAGGCGCTGAGACGCTACTAGCAGCGTTGGTGTGCTCGGCGCTGACTTCTCCCGCAGCTGAGCCGCAGCAACTACACAGGGATACGAACAGCAGCAGCCTCGATGAGCTGGAAAACTCCCGAACATGTCGACACGTGGAATGTAAGACCAGTGGCCACCTTGTCAAGGTTGGCCGCCCACCCTGCAGCAGCCGGAAGGAGTGGGCTGGCATCCTATTCACCCAATATCTTTAGTGTTTGGCCCCGAGAAATGCCATCAATGCTACCATGCTGCCTGTCTGACACACTGCATCGTGGCCGGCCAATGGCGACCCGTCAAATCGTCCCAGCAAACGCATCCAGGGCGGCGATTCCAGTTGGACGGGCAAACAATGGTCGGCGCACCCAGCCAAGCTCTCGGAAACAGTTGGCATCGGCAATACACGTACGCACAGTCGGCCTTTGCAAACCCGCAGCTCGTGGTCTCGCGTCGGGCGCGGGCTATTCGCGCCTCTGCATTCGAGGGCTGTTAAAATAAACACTGCGCAGCGATCGTATTGGTCCGGAAGCCAGAGACAGTCACATTGATGCGGTTTCAAGTCTCACTTCTCTTCTTTGCCCGCCCTCTTTTTTTGCGGGACAAAGCTGCGAACCAACCGCATCCGGGTGCTGCGTGTGTAGACGCGCGCTTACAGAAACGCAGGGTCTGAGAGCGCTGGACGCTTATTGGCTCAACAGCGTCCAGCTGCTGCGAGCTGCGCCGCCCTGGTTGCCATGAGTGTGGAACATGGCCCGTAGGTTTTTGGGGATCGTGAACGACGTTTTAAAAATAGACCAGGAATACTTCGCTAGCGACGAAGTACTGCTTTGTCTTTCTCTTTTACCCACGGATACTACCGCTGTTCAAGACGGGAAATAAACGCGCCTCTTGATTGAAGTTGGCTTCTATCTATGATGCGCTCTACCCTAGAAGGGCAAGCGGTGTGTGGCTGACCCCACCATGCCGCGATGCCCCCCACTCTCAATGGTCAACTTCAACTTTTTTTTTTAGGTACGCGAGTGGGTGCATCTCCAAATTTTTTTGTATCAGAACGGCTGAGATTGCATCCGCAAATCACACAACCCAGTCTCGCAGTATGCCCTCTGCAGGCGTCGCATACGTAGAGCGATCCTCGGATCCCGAGCTCTCATCTGATGCGGGCAGTTCCTCCGATGAGTCCGATTACCTCGACAATGCTGCGGCCCGGAAAAGGCGCCGCACCTCTCCCGAGCTGCAAGCTGGGGTTGATGAGAGCGATGACGATGAAGGCGACGATGCTGAGGACAAGGCTCCAAAGATGGTCATGAGCTCCATAGCGGTGCCTTCTCGAGTCAAAAGAAACGCTGCAAAGAAAGAAGAGGCCAAGCCCGCTACCAAACCTGCGCCTGTTCCCCAAACTCAATCGCCAAATCCCATTCTTGCACCAACCGATCCTAATACCACATTTTCTGCCCTGAGTGTGCGGCCATGGCTTGTTCAGTCGCTCGGAAACATGGCCATACGACGGCCAACCGGCATTCAAAAGGGTTGCATACCAGAGATATTAAAGGGAAGAGACTGCATTGGTGGTAGCAGAACGGGTTCGGGAAAAACTGTTGCTTTTGCTGTTCCAGTTCTCCAGAAGTGGGCAGAAGATCCCAGCGCCATCTTTGCTGTTGTTCTCACACCCACGCGTGAGCTTGCTCTCCAGATCTATGAGCAGTTCAAGGCAATCTCAGCCCCACAGAGTCTCAAGATGATCCTTGTGACTGGTGGTGCTGATATGCGATCTCAAGCCATTGCGCTAGCACAGCGACCACATATCATCATTGCGACTCCTGGTCGCCTGGCAGACCACATCAGGACTTCTGGGGAGGATACGATATGTGGACTTCGAAGGGTTCGGTATGTCGTTCTCGATGAAGCGGATCGGCTTCTACATGCCACTGGCTCGGGCAGTATGCTACCCGACGTTGAAGAGTGCCTGTCGGTGCTGCCGCCTGCTTCCGAGAGACAGACGCTTCTCTTCACAGCCACAATCACACCAGAGGTGCGGGCGCTCAAAGATTTACCGCAGCGGCCCGGAAAACTGCCGGTTTTCGTCTGTGAGGTCGATACGCAGATGCTTGCCATCCCGGCAACCCTGAGCCAAAGGCATATTCAAATCCCCGTCACTCACAAGGAGCACTATCTGCATGTCTTTTTGCTCACCGAGGCCAATATCAACAAGACTGTCATCATCTTTTGTAATCGTACGACAACGGCCGAGTACCTTCATCACTTGTTGCGACTTTTGGACCACCGAGTTACATCTTTACATTCCAAGCTTCCTCAGAGACAGAGAACCGACAACCTGGCCCGCTTCCGGGCCTCGGCAGCCAGGATCTTGGTAGCGACGGACGTAGCGGCCCGTGGTCTCGACATCCAAGAAGTTAGCTTGGTAGTCAACTACGATATCCCTCGAGACCCGGATGACTACATCCACCGAGTGGGACGTACCGCCCGTGCGGGCCGCAAAGGTGAGGCCGTGACACTTGTGGGCCAGCGAGATGTGGAACTGGTTCTGGCCATCGAAGAGCGGGTAGGCAGGCAGATGGAGGCTTGGGAAGAAACGGGCGTCAACCTGGAGACGAGGGTGATTCGAGACGCACTAAAGGTCGTTGGCGAGAAGAAGCGGGAGGCGTTGCTGGAGATGGAAGAAGGCAGGGAGGTTGGCGGCAAGAGGAAGAGGACAAAACAGAAGCTTCAGGCATAGATGTGAGCATAGCTTTGCCATTTACAAGGGTGTCATCCAAATTTCAAGCGATTCTCTTTCATCTCCCCCTCATGGTTCGTGCCATGGATTCAATCATCAGTATTACTATTTCCGTTTATCGTTTTTACTTTCCCGGGTGAACTCAAGGGCATCATCCCCCATGTGCTTAGAGGGGGGCGTGCGTGAGAATAGTTGCCCGCAAACTGGACCAGGCTCCTTACCAATCGACTGGAACTGTCGATCAGGGGGAAGTGTCAGCACAAGGCCACGAGGAAGAGGAGAAGCAGGAGGAGCAGGAGGGGGTGCGACGTCTGCACACGAGAGAGAGAGAAGAGCCCCTGCTATACCAAGAGCTTGGTGTATTATGAGTGTTTGAGCGTGCGCGCGCACCCAGACGGCAACGTGAAATAACATCATCTCCACAGGGCGAACGCCTCGTGTACACCTTCCAGGTTCGTGTAAGCAGCATGGAGAGGAGCAAGCGACCACCGTGGAAAATTAGCGAGGGCGTCGTCAAGATCCCGGTACCAGAGCGTTGGGTAAGCTGCCTTTCCCAAAGCGGGCTCCAGATTGTGAAAAATAAATCAAGGGGAGGGAATGGGAAGGGATGTTTCCCCTCCTGTCAGACGGGAGTTGACAGGTTACCGGGCGGCCCATTGCGCTGGGACGGCGAACGGGAACCAAAAATACAAGAACGGCCAGGGGGGGCCATCCCATCTTACGCCGTATCGGCCTGGTTAATAATTTGTCCCCCGACCCCTCGCAATTGGGCCTCGTTGTCTCCCCAGCTTACGAAGCGCGGCACGGGAGTGCGGTGCGGTATGCACAAGTGGGATTACGGATACATTTGAGATGAGTTTCTGCCCTACGGCCAGGGGAGAAGCCCCATGTTTTGGGGGTTAAATACGGATTACTACAGTTTGCCAAGGCTCCCAGATTTGTTTTTTACATGGGGGAGAGGGTGAGAACGCCAATCACCAACGGGCGATACAAGCCTGGGGATAAAAAAACGACATTTAATTTTGTCTTTTTTTCTACAAAAGTCAAGAGACAGGGCCCTCGGGGCTTGGCTTCTTTATCATGGCCTCGCAAGGGAGGGTGTGCTATGCTCAAACTATTCTCAAAAGCGATTTGCGGGATTCCGCTCTTTTCCATCCAATCAGCTCTGGGACCATTGGAGCGGACGCGCTTGCGGATCTCATTACCAGTCCGGCGGGATGGACGATCCCCTTGTTTGAGAAGAGGGGGTTTTTGGACGGGTGGTGGAGTTATCTTCTCCCTTTATCTTGTTAACTCCGGGCCCTTGATCTTGCTGCCTTGCGAGATTGATGGGTTTGCGAGAAGATGTTGGACGGAGTTCCCCGGACGAGTGTATCAAGTTTTCAGGCTCAAGGTGCACATGAGCGGAGGTTGTCTTGGCTTTTGCTGGGCAAATAGAGAATACGAAATTGTGAAGTCGCATTCTGGGCGCTGTGTGAATGCGTAGCCAAGCAGCCACGCCTTCTAACCTTGTCGAGACTGAGACACAGCAGGTGGTACGACTGATGAGTTGGCAGACAAGAATTCCCCTCCCTCCTCCACAGATGATCGTCTCATCAAGGGGAACTGGTGGTGCAACAGGGCTGAGATCTCGTCCATATGGTCGGGTCAAGCGGCAGCATAACAAATCATTTAATTAATCCGATGCTCGCCTACCCTGAGGGGAGTGAAATGAAGGCAGAGCCGAGGAACCTGTGATGAATAAACTTGTTTGAGTAATCACTCAAATAACACCCAGGTACCGACTCCGTACATTACGGCGGCCATGATCCGAGGTTTGACGGAAGTATTCCGTAGGCAAAGCCCGCAACTGAACTGCGGCAACGGGGATTCCGTTTTCTCATCTCTCTCCCGGGGAAAATCCATTGGTCTTCCCCCCCTTACCCGTGAAGTGGTTCGCTACCGTCCGGTCGGTGATCTTCAGCGATTGGATTAGTATCATTATACTAATTACAAGTCCGTGTGTCCATGTATGTAGATGTGCAAATCATCTCAGGCCCACTGCGTGACAAAGTACGGGGTATTTTGCTCCCATAATTTACTCTGAGGCGCGCGATCCTGGCGGGCCGTCCCAAACCTGTGGGGATCAAGCAGCTACTACTATTTTCAGCTCATTTTATGGAGTACCGCATCGTCTACATCGGCTACGGAGAACGCTGCAATCAAAAGAGAGGCCTGCCCGTTCATGCCAAATAGGTAAAGTGTGGGGAGAGGAAAGGGGGATAATACTACTAATACTGCTGCTACATGTCTAAGCCGTGCATGCAACTCTTACTGTTCCCAAGCGGCACAGAGATTGTATTAATATCTCCCTGCTTACGCAGCGCTCGGCGCGGCGCGCGTGTGAGGGACAAAAAAAAAGGGTCCACGAGACAGGGTCGCTTCCACGGCGTCGGGATGGTAAACGCCCGCAGAGAGGCAAGGCTCGAAACGGGGAGCGGCAGCAAGAGTGCCTCGAGCGCCCATTGGCGAGCCTTGCTTAGCTACGGAAAAAAGGGAGCAGACGTGCAAACAGGTCCGCGGCGACGGACTTCTGGCAGTCCGCCGGACAGCGACGTTAGTCACGAGGTTGCGGTGTGTGTCTTTGTCGTAGAGGCGTTTGAAAGCGGGATGGTCGGATGCATAGAAGGATGGAAGAAGGACGTCAGAAGAGCTTCTGCGCATCACGGGAATAAGGGCAGAGAAGCAAAGCAGCAACAAAAAGCGGGACGCCGCGATCGCACGCATCCACCCCCCTTTGCCTCGGCCCTCATCTGCCACGGCAAGAAAAGCGCAGCGGCATCGAATGCGGCATCACCAATCGGCACGCTCTTTTGCTGCGTTTGCTGTCCTTGTTGCCGGAGATGCAAGGTTCGGTTGGGCGAGCAGAGTAGCCGTAAACGAGCGCCAGCGATTGGCTGCGCTAGAGCGAACACAGTCGGTTATCGGGCGAAGGGGGTCCCCTTCTGTGCATGTTCTTTTGGCCTTCTTTTTCGAGCCTTGGGCAGAGGAATGACGGCATTTGGCGGGGACGGAGTTGCGCCTTGCATGACGATAGGTGGTAAAGTCCGTCGTCGGCATTGTGGCGGACATATGGCGGCATCTACCGCTTGGACCCTTTTTTCTCGTAATCCATCCTGCATGTACTATGACGTTTACCCTTGAGCTGCAAGGGACTGCGAGAAAGAAAAAAAACCATCTGCACCTAGTTCTACAGCAACCTACGAAAAGGGAAAGAAGATGGAAAATCCACCGGTAGTTGCTATGGTTGTGATTGATAAGGTGTGCACGAACAATTGTCGGGTCATTACTCTTGGATTAGGTCGTGCTTATGAAACACGTGCAGTTTTTCGATTCATGCAATTGCTTGCTGAGCACTGCCTCTATAAGCTCGCCGTGCCCGTTTCTGCCCGTAGCAGCTCTATCACGGGACGGTGCCTGAGTCAAATGGAAAAGGTTCCCGGCATGGGGCACGTGCAATGCTTAAATGCCAATTCCCCCTTCCCCGGCGGCAAAAAGAGGAAGGATCATGACTTCTGCCACTGGAGAAGGGCTGTGGAGCGAGGAATCACAGCGCACGGCCCCTTGTGGATTCCCGTGCCATGTGGCCCAAGTCGTGCCCCGGTGGAACTTTCAGACCCGAGCGGACGGGAGAGCGTTGCTGGGCGTAACTCAAAGTTGGCGCCATGCCCGATGCGGTGCCAATCCAGCGATTTGAAATGGCCGCTCTGCTTACATACCTCGCGCCGCCATTAATCATCCAGTCCGATGCCCCGGCTCTCGCGCTCATCAGCTTTGGAGCGACGGCGCCGCATGGGGAATAGCGCGCTTCAGTGTTTCGTGATGGCCTCGCTCGCCCGCTGGTTCGTGCCTGTGCCTGGGCCTTGCATCCCATGAAACAAGGCTGGATCTTACGGCCATTGAGGGGGGTTTACATTTGACGGAGAGGCCTGTGCTTACACGAACTGCAGGGCTGAGGGAGGAGAGATGGTCTCGGCGTCCATGTGAATCAAATAGTGAGTAAATTGGGGTTAAAAAAGGAAACAAAGCAAAGCAAAACAAATAGTATACGAGAACAGGGTCTATCGATAGATGGCACTAGTACGACCCCCTACCGCGGCTAGCTGAGATAGCTGGAGGTAGGGTGCTTCCGTTGAGACAGCGTTGGGGGTAGATGCGAGCTGAGCGGACAAATAGTTGGTGCCGCCAATCTAGATTGCAACGGAGGTCCGACGTAGGATTGCAATTGGCGACGATGCCATTTTGTGCACCGACAAGGCAATGAATGAGCGCACCGCGTAGGCCATTTTCGTATATCGTACGTCGTACGGTCGTACGTCTTGGTGTGGGGGTTTCTTAGGAAGCGGGTTGCTTTGGGCGGGTGCGAAAGCGAGCAATTCCGAGCCAAGGCCATACCCAACTCGGCATTCGGGCGCGAGATTTGCGCGTATCCCTCGGACTCTGCCAGCAACACAGGCACCGCTTCTGCACCATTGATGCGGGCTCCTGCACCGCTGATTGGCCGGACATGTGCTACAGAGCATCGAGCGGACAACGGACCGGAGAAACGCAGTCTTTTGAGATGCGAAGGCTGCCGTATTCCGATTCCGCGAGCCATCATTGGACAGATTTGCATCTCGCAGCACCCGTGCAGCAAAACGAGCCCAGATGGCCTCGTACGACAGCTGATGCAGCTCCAGCTCCAGCTCCAGCGCCAGCGCCATCGCATCCCTCGCTTCCTCCCTGCGCTGGCCCCTTTCCCGTGCCAAACGGGGGGCCGTGTACCCCATCCTGCGATCTTCCACTTCATCAGCCTTGCTGGTGGCTGATGGGATCGACTGGGTTTTCGGGCTGCTTTGATTTGAATGGTCTGTGCCCACGCCCCTCCCATTAAGGTGCAAAGTACGTACCTGCCGAGCCGTCTTATCCACCCGTCATCGCAGGGTCGGAGTCATCAAAACCGGACCCATCATCGACTCAGCCCTACTAAGGTCGCTCTCGCTACGCAAGCCCACGGACGAAGTACCGACCGTCAGACGCCCCGGACCAATTGCTTGGCCTGATTGGCCCTGGAGATTATGGATGACAGCGCCAGGGACACATGGCCATAGGTGCTTGCACAGGGCGGACATAGGACATTAGGTAGCTGTGCACAAGCATTACAGCCGATGCAGCTCCCGACTACCGCCAGACAGAGAGAGACACTCGGAGTTCCGCCGCAGCAGCTTGACGTGCCGTCGCCGGCTACCGATGAACGGGCTAATTGCTAAGAATCCCCTGTCTCAACGTTTCTGAGACGGCACGGCAAAACGGAAAGCCTGTTGCGGGCACCAGGCGCTACGGGCGCGGTTGCGAAAATTGAACGGCGAGCTGTGAATCCCTCCCGCCGGCGTCGCTGGCTGAAGCAGGGAGACGCAAGCGCAACGCGGCGCCTGGCCTAAATTCACAGCAGTGCTACGAAAGCGAGTGCGGATAACAATTTTAATAAAAAGGAAGCAAAATCAAATAGTGTTAGCCCGCATTGCCGTTGTAGGGCTGTGCATCTAGATGCTGTCGCGGCCTTGGGCTTGGCGGAATACGTACTGCGCATACGAAGTACGAAACGCCAGACAGAAAATTAAAATTGCCGAATAGGATATCCGCGGGGACCGCATCTGGGTAGATTGTGCGCAATAGGATTCGAAACCTGGGGGTCACGCCCCTCCCCAGGCTGCGACAAAGGCAAGAGGCCAGATCACGGGAATGCAGAGGCTGAGATTGCTTTATTTGATTGCGTCTGCATTAAATTTTTAGAGACCGCGCGTATCGATCATTGTGCAAAGCCCCCCCCCTTGTGCATTCGCATTCGTAGGTGCAGTACGTAGTTATTGATAGCGACGACAATTGCTCCAACAGGAAGCGGAGTGCCCTGACGATGCCCTCGCTCGAAATGCGTTGCCTAAAACGGCAAATCCATCCTATTCCTTTCGAAATGACAAATGGGGGGAGTGCGAGTGCGACGCCTGGCTTTTGCGGCGCTAGTTTACACACAAATGCAAATCACAGCGCGCACTCAAAGGGGAGCCGTCATTCTGTAGCGAGTGATTCCAACTAGCGCCAAAGTATGATCTGGGCTGATGACTGTGCTGAATCTACGGCGACGTGGATTAGTACGCAAGGGCTGCGGTGCTGAGAAATAGGATGAGCACTTGGGCTTCGGATTACGGTGTTTGGTCGGACATTGGAGCCAGGGCTTCGTTAATAAGCGGCCCTTGAAGGGCGGGTCGCGCTGTGATTCATAATCCACTCTTTCGGCTGGGCAGACGGGCGAATCAGCGGCATCGTCCTCGGCTTTTGGGCCAATGGGCATCAGCAACGGAGTGCCAGAGCGGAAGCTTCCAGCTAACGGAGCGCTGTTCCAGGGAGAAGGGGAAAAACTCTGACGGCAGTGACTAATCGGACGATGCGAGTGCGAAGCCCTAATCGGGCTTAGGGCTGCTTTGTGCCAGCAGCATAATCCTTAGCAACGCAGGCAGGAGTCACCCAAAATGCCGAAGCCGTCCGTGGCTTGCGCCGTCTCTTCGCACCAAAGATGGGAGTTGCCGTGTAACTCAGCGCGCGAGGGTACCTGGGCGGGGGCGGTGTCTCAGCCGGGGTGTCGGGTACCGCTCGCAGACGAGAGACATGCTTGCTGGGCTACGTCCGTGCCGGAGACGTCAGGTTTTTTCGGATTTAGTCAGCGCCCATAACCCATAACGCACCACAACGCACACCCCCCCCCTCCCTTGGGGCCTTTCGCACTCGCTCACGCCTCCATGGGCTCGGAACAAGCCTCGCTGCTTAATGATCATTTTTCACGGTCTCACACCCCCCTCCTCGCATTCGTCGTGCTTGTTCGGGCCCGCGTGCACAAAGTCCGCTTAGCCCGGGAAACAAGGCGTGCCCGTACGCCTTGTACCTCCACTGCCAGCGCCGATGACTTTTTTTTTTGCTGGGCCCATGGGATGGGACCCGGCTGGAGGCTCCCGAGTTAAAAGAATGCCGACTCCCCCGACCTTGAGCCTCGATATCATCCATCACAACATCCAAGCGAGCATCATTACAACAACAGAAGAACACTCAAGATTAACAACTCGAGCCTCCTCTGCAAACAAACAAACAAACCATCCAACCATAGCTCGCATCGATACTCATCGCCATACTAGTCTACTAGGCAACTCAACCATCCCTGCAACCTATCTGGCTGCCTTGAGTCACACCTGCACTATATATACATCTCCCTCCACAACACAACTTCACAATGTCTGCCTCAGCATCACTCCTCCGACAAGCTACCAAGAAGAGCATGTCTATCACTCAGACTTACTACCTGGCCCACAAGGCCCGAGCAAAGCTCTCTCGCGAGGCTGCTCAGCCCGATCACGATCTCCGTCTCCTGGTCGGACACGCCAACCTCCTCGACTCTCTCATGCTTGAACTCGCCGAGGCCGAACGGGAGCAGGAGCGGTGGTTCAACCAGTCTGTCCGCAACACCACCAAGAGCTCCAGCAACACCAGCCGCCACATCCAGTGGGCCGACCGGATCGAGGAGGAGGCCGTCGATGAAGAGTACGACTCCGACTCCTCTTCCGATTCGGACGACGAATCCGACTACGATGATGATATGGAGATGACCAACACCCGAACCACCATCGTCCCCACCTCCACAGTCAAGGTTGTCGAGGACGAGATCATGGGTGACGACGATCTCGAGGAGGACTATGCTCAGCTCGAGCTTGTCCGAACTCCCTCACACTCAAACTCCCCTCCGGAGCTGATTGACCACGACTCTGAGTCTTCCGATGACGAGGCTATGCCTCCATCACCTGCCGACGCTGAGCTGCCTCTGCCCGACAAGTCAGAGCAAGAGAGCGAAGAATCATATTACCAAGAAGAGGATTTCTACATTGGCCGACGATCACCCGCCGGCCTGGTGTCTGCCATCTCAGTCTACTAAGGCAAACACCGATACGAAACCATCTTCTTGTACAATCTTGTAATTGATTCTTTATTTGGCTTTTCTTGTTCAGCATTAGCGATGGCATGGCTCTGGCGAGGCGTTTTGAATATCTTCATCTATCATGATACCCCACGAGGGAATATAAAAGGCAACACGGCGTTTTCACAATTAGCTTTTTTTTTTTTTTTTTCATTTGTTCTACAACCACTATACACCACTAGAGATTCACAGCTCAACGTCTTATTTTCTTATCATGTCATGGCAATGCGAAGGACTTTCATGTGGAGGATGCACATTGGTGGGCCGCTCCCTGGAACTGGTCTTCCTTTGGTCGAGTGGACCACAAAGAGTAGTAGCATAGGGATGATCGATTAGCGATTAATCCCAATTACCAAATACAAAAAAAGTTACAACTCATCTATACCTTCTTGTCCATACCATCCATTGTGCATGCAAACAAACTATGACTCCTCTTTGTGACTGAACCTTGTTTTTCCCAAAATGACAAAAAACTTGACACTGACATTTCCGAGAACCCGCGGCAATGGCGGATGGCTTGGGCCGAGCGGACGCCCTTGCGCCGCTCGGACGAAGCGGCATCGGTGGGAGTGGCAGCCGATAAGCAGCAAAAAAATTGCTGTCCAAGGGCCACGGTACGTACCGCCAAAACGCATTTCAAATACAGGTAGCACCCAAGGTCAGATGGTCCCCTCGGAGGGGTGGGCGTCCACGAAGGTACGTACCGCGCACTACGAGCGGTAGCCGATCCAACTTACCGCCAGCCTTATTAATGGCTATTAATTGATAATTGCGGCTTGGGAGTAATTAAGCCGCCAAAGTCCATCGAAAGCTAAAACTACGATTTAGGCCCGCAAAATCCGCCCGCCTAAGTGGGAAGGGAGAAAAAAAAAAAAAAAAAAAAGGATACGTATCGATCCGGTAGTACCCAATTGCTCGGGCGCTCGGTCCCTTGTCTAGGCCCCGTGGACAATGGAGAGCAGGACACGACTCAAGTCCGTCTTGACGGCGGACTCGAAAGAGAAAATGAAAAAAAATTTGCTGCAGCATTTAGCTTGCCTGCTTGGTGACTACTACTACTGTCCGTTTCGAGAGATAGATGGGGGGTGTGTACGATGAGTTGGCGGTATGTAAGTATAGGCAAGCATCTTCTTCTCCTCCCTACCTGGGCATTTTTACAGTTCGCAATCTAGATCCTGTGCTCACCCCCCTGCTCGGATTTTGGAGCGAGAGAAAGGCAGCGACATTTGCCAACAAAACATAACGGGAGGTAGGATTTTGCGTTATTGCTGGCGTAGGTTGATTCGTCAGCGCAAGTTAGGCATAACCTGCTAAGAGCAGAAACGACCCAATAAGCGACCAAGGAGGGTGGCCTAAAAGCCAAGAAGCCAAAAAAGATGAGCCGGAGTGCGGTGTGTGCGATGCCGTTGCCTTTGTGAGATCCGGCGCACCCACATCCAGAGATGCACAACCACATTTTTCTTTCCCCTTCCGCGGCACATGCCGAATGGGAAACTTTTGTCAAGTTCTTTTAACCCGTATTTTTCACCTTTTCTTCTGAATGAGGCAAAGCTGGTTCTTTCTTTCTGTTCCCCCTTGCCTGACCGACCTTGCACACCTTGCGCTTGACTAGCAGAGCTAGCATGTGCTCTTTTGGAATAACAAATCAAATCGTAATCCCGCTAACATTTGTGTGTGTTTGTAATCTAGACTGCACGCCTTACATTTTCTTCACCCCTTCGACTTTCGGTTGCCTTCCTTTGCCTTCCCCCCCAGCCCGAAGCATGACCAGCGCATCAGACATGGCATGGGGGGGACCAAAGGCGCAATTAAGCGAAAGGGAAGGAAGAAAAGGCAGCAGGCAAGATGACAGCTTTCAAACAAGGGATGACTCTTTTTTTCCCAAAAGAATTTCCCCACGCAGAATCCTACGTTGGGGCAGAAAATGTAAAGGGCGGAATTGGATAAAATGAAGGACGCTCAACGATCCCATAAGCTTATCAGGCGATCTTTAGGCGATACATTACTGTACGGCAGAGGCACGCCCCTCTTTCCCATCACCCCTCCCCGTTTTGCCGACTGTAATTACTATGTGACAGTTTTCCGCAAAGCTTTTCTTGCCTTGGGCTCAAAGTTGAGCAACGGGGAACTGGGAAAATAAGCAATTGTGTTCTTTTGGCATTAGTCTCGTCTGCCTTATCAATCTCGGGTGTGCGTGCATGCCGTGCGGCGTGTGGTGCCAGTCCCATGATTTCCCCCCCCCATCTCAACAAGGCAATAGTAAGATGGTACGATTACTCCGCATTTTCAAACAATCTGCCTTATCGTATGTAAGCAATCAATTTCCCTTTCGTTTTGCGTCTCGGCTCGCCTGATGACACTCCGCTTGAGCGGCTCTTTTTGGCCCCCCCCCTTCCATTTTCCTCTTAGGCAGGCTGACATGTTTTAAAAAAGAAGAAGAGGCGGCCTCAGGCGGCGGCGGCGGCGCGCGCTCTGCCGTGGTGGCATGCCGAGGGTATAGGATGAGATTAGGCAGGTGTATATTTGTCCAAGGTTTTCTCATCAGCCTGCTTTTAGCAATTTTACCTAGGTTCGAAGCGTCAGAGGCAAAAAAAAGCAAGATAAGCGCCCGTCCGAGGCACATCTCATCGCGCTCTTGTGGTCTATTTCGCGCTTACTTCGCCAATGTCGGCTGTTTTTTTGCCTTTTGGGCGGCTGCGGTGCTGTTATTGGCTGGCGCGAGCCGTGCTGAGGAGAGTTTTTGGGGCGCAGAGTAATATCTTAGTGGGACCTTGTATGCCATCTCGGGTTGTGCTCTTGCCCTATGACAGGCGTTTATTTTAGTGCATTTGCGGTTTTGGGGATAAGTTATTGCAAGGTGAGCCCTACGGAGGCTTGAAGTTTGATAAAAATAAGCACCGCGGGGAGGGGGCCTCGATCTATCTGCACACCTTCTGAAAGAGGTCAGTAGTCGCAGAGATGCTCGTTTCAGCGCCATTACGGGGAGCGGAGTACGGAGTTGGGAGTTGCTTCCACTGCTCGGGTTCCGCTGCGGACCCCGCGGGCGGATGCTGCCCGATTGCTGTGTGACACATGCAAAAGGCGGGGCGCTGCCAGATCTGTCAGATGCGCCACATGTCGACGCTGCTTTTACGAGGCCAAGCCACATGGCTGCCGGCTAGCGCTGTCTTTCTTTGCATAAACTGGATTTATGCAATTTGTAAAAGACCAACCTGCGTGAGGCTTCTATTATGCATGACTTCCGCTGCCCTATGTTACTAAATTATAATTACATGTCAACTATTGTATATGCCGTAAGTATCCTATAGCATGTGACTCCTCTATCATGGCTTCCTTTCATTTCTAATCAAACGCCATCGTGAAACCCGTCTTTGGACGTCCATGTCCCTCCATTTTTATATCGCTGTACGTCTAATTGTGCACGTCTTAGTCTAGTCTTGGTCTATCTTTATATCACACTCTCCAAGTACCACTCGGTGGACTGGCTTCGAATGATTATCATCGAATATACGTATGGTTCCACATAGTCTTACTTCTTCTCCGATAGAAGCGTGCTCTTAATCGTCTTCTTGAATCTCAATGGAATCAAGAAGAGTGCAGCCCCGACAAAGATGCAACCGGAGAATATCTGGACATCAAGGTAGACGGGAGCGTGCGTTCGGCGGAGTCCTAAAGCCATGGCCTCGGCAACTACGTCTTGTTAGCATTCTATTCAGTTGACACCCAGAGTCTGGGGCCATGTGTGTTAGTGTACATACATGCTGATGGGACGGCGGAAATCGTCCAGACAATGGATAGTGCTGATGGAAGAAGCTTCATTCCAAACGCATCCGCCAGCATTGGTCCAACCAGCTGTGAGATGTCCTATTAGCCTGACCGCATTTGTCTGTAATATGCATTGATAACCACTTACCGCCCAACATGTTCCAACAACAGTTCCTCCTAAGATAGAGAATGCAAGCAGGATTGAATATGACGTGCCTGATGTCCAGAGGCATAGACACCATATTCCCGCCAGAAAGGTTGCCGATATAACCATGTTCAACCTCCCCACGCGGTCACTGAAATAACCCACTACGGGTCTACCAATAACCATTCCGAGATTGGCCAACGCTCCAAGGATAGATCCTTGATGGGCAGTGAGGCCAATCCGAACTCCATTATCTGGAAGCGAGAACAGAACGCATGTATATCCAATGATACTGAGGAACATCCATGTCATGATGAGAAGAAGCTCCGGCCGCTTCAAGAGCTGAAAATCAAACGCATTTTGAGTTGGTTGAATGTGCTTGTTCCTGTCCTTGATCAGGATGATGCAAATGACGTTGACGGCGGCAGTGCAGATGGCTGTGATGCGAAAGGCCCAGGCAACGCTCAGATTGGATATCATGGCTTCGGTGGACAAGCTGTAGATGAGGCCTCCAAGACCGCTCCCTGCAGCTGCAATCCCATTCGCGATGCCCTTTCTCTGTGCAAACCACTGGGGGATAATGCCAATTGTGCCAATGTATAAGAACGAGCAGCCCCAGCCGAACAGCAACCCCTGAGAAAGGAAGAGATGCCACGACTGCTTAGCGAAGCTTGCTCCAACTAGCGCACCCGCTTCCATGGCGGCGCCTATGAGCAACGGAGGCTTGGTGCCAAAGACTCTGGTTGCGTGCGTGACGAGGGGGGCGATGAGCAGGATCTGAGACTGGGACAGGCCGCCGATGAAAGAGTAGGCGATTTCTGATGTCCCGGGGAAGGCATTTGTCGAGATGTAATGGGTGAGATATACACCAAAGGCCTAACAACAAAAAAAAAAAATACGTTAGATTGTGCAACGCGAAAGAAATACGAGGCCGTTGCCAAGATGCGAGGACTTACGCCGTTGACTCCCCATGTGCTCGCCGTGATCATTAACTGGCACACAACGCACACCCAGCCATATCCGCCATCGTGTTCATCTGGACGTGGTTGTTGTACCTGCACACCGGCATTTTCAAGGGATGTTTCTGAAATAGGAGTCTCGGCATATACTGTCGCCTCGTCATCGCTAGAAGGATTCTGCACAACCGTCATTGTGCTGTAGTAGATGATGTGGTAAAGGGGTAAAGACAGAGAGTAAGGGGATTTCTATAATGGATTGTAAGGAGAAGTATTTAGATTTAGTCGTAAATTGGCGGATCTATATCGGATCTTCATGACCTTTGATATCGCACATTATATCCATCCATATTGCCGCATCTTTTATCTACTTAAAAACAACTAGATCAGCTCATAGGATCGACCTCGGAAGCATCTATTCCCGGCCGTATCCAACTGCCGCGCCAGTTCCGATCGATGCAAGCTAGAATAACCAAAATTTTTAACTGTATTCGTTTTCGCTCTTCGTTACCCGTGCCTGTTGCGATGCCTTGGCATATTTACCCACACCACAAACAGCATCTCCGGCAAGTTCGCTGAGGGTTGCCTATCTGGGTCTAGTGCAGCATACTTCGAGGTCGTCCTTAATGTTGCTTTCGAACTGTGCTTTACAGAAAAGGGGGGGGATGCGATTTAAAAGTAAATCCGCATTGGTTTCTGCGGATAATCGATTGATGAATAGCCTATCGGTGGATGTTCCGTTGATATATATATTTCGCTCAGAGATGAGCTGTTGCTGGCCTGAATGTATATTCCACCTTTGATTGAATTATCCTATGAGCAAATGTACAGTTGGCGCACTTCACGTATTAACGTATCTGTTTTGAGCGTGTCAAAGGTGGATACTTTGAAATTAGAGCCATACATATATACAAACTTCAACCTGTGTTATTGCAAATTGGACCATCCACAACGCCTTCCTCTATGCACATCGCACACTATCCACTGTCCCTGACCTAAGCCCGAACAACCTTGGCATATCGTTAGACTTGAAAACTACGTTATGTAAGACTATTTTGCATCGACTTACCTGATCATCCAGGGTATCACTCACTCCCCTCTCAGTAACACGGATTTCATCACCGACTCTGAGCAGTGCTCCGTTTGGACCGGCAAAAGACCACTGTCCAAAAACTGGTTTGACTTGACGGATAGATTAGCTTGTTGGGTTCCAAAAGAAGACATTCATAGACCTTACGAGGATATGACTTGTTTACGCGTCTATCTTTTGCTATCAAGCCGTAGACTTGTTTATTTCGTTGAGACCCAGTCCCTGTCTTCACATCCACGTTGACACTAAGACAGCGAGGGGTTTTGAAGACGCAACGAACAATTGCCTTTGGTGTAGTTCCATCTTCGGCGAACACAGTAAGCTCTCTCCAGTTGTCCTCGTCAAAGGGCGCGACAGATCCCACGTCGACATGTATGTTAGTGCGGAAGCGGAGTAAAACGTCTTCCTCTTGATCCGCTTCTGGTAGCCTGGATCGGACATCCTCCTCAGATGATGTGGATGTGACCAAGAATGGAGCCGCATCTGCAAAACGGATCCGCTGGGGCTGGAAATGCTCACCGGCGGCCCGAATTGTCAATGGTAGCCGGTGTTTAGGGATGTAAGCGGCCCCTGGGATCTCGCGATTGCCTGATCCAGAAATAAATAGCAGTCTCGTGGGGATGTCGAGATGCTTGCTAAAGAACTCCGCTGGGCCGTCTCCCATGTCGACGGCCGAGGCCTCGGTGCCGAAAATACTCACTTGATACGACCGCGCGTCTAGCCATGACAGCGGCGATGGCGTGAGCGGAATAGTAATTGAAGACTCTGGCTCCGCTGTCGTGTGCTTGATAGTCAGCTCCGACCAATCGTCGTTGATTGACGGCTGAAAGAGCACCAGTTTATATACGCGCTTAACCGTGAGGTGCTCAGCCAGGTGAGGTCGTATAGTTGGGTGGCTCTGAGGATCTCTGACCAGAATATACTGCCGGTCAAATCGAAAGCCTTCACTCGTAATCTCTGCAATTGAGACCTCAATAGGCAGGAGTGATTTGACCGGATAGATGAACAGCTAATGAGCTCATGTTGTTAGCAAGCGTCATGTGGCGTATGAAGGCGGGTCATGGGGGTAAAAATTGCAAGACCCCAGACCCCGACCTGAGAAGAGATGGACGGGACTTTGAAGGGTGATGGAACGAGCTCGGTACCCTTTGGATCTTCATCATGCTGCCTAATTGCTGCCGGTTGGAGTTGCCGCATCCAGTGTTGCGCTCAGCATCGCTCGGCGCTCGGCCTCATCACCACAGCCTTTTTGGGCAGCGCGAATGCCGTCACCATGCGCTGCGACTTTGGCAAGGTATCCGCTAGTCGACGCCGTAGATGGCGCTTCTCGTGGGTCGCAAGAGAGCACAGGGCACGAGAGAATGAACACGGTTGAGATGAATGAGAGAGAAGAGCGGAAGCCAAAAGCTGTAGCGGTCTTGAACAGTAGCAGCAGCCCGGCGTGCTGGAATTCATGGAAATGCTAAGATGCAGTGTGCGTGCCCATCGTACCCTGGCCTGGTTACTTTGCGTGCTTTGCCATTCTGGGGTAGGCAGCGCCGCTGGCCGCTATTCCCAATGAGGGCATTGTCGGCATTCCGCTCACCTGTCGCCTCGAACTTGCATGCGCAGTCTCTCCCGTACTTTGATAAGCACACCTTGAGCTGGACTCAAACTCTCTCATCAGCGCACTGTTTGAGCCACTCACGCGGGGCCGCTCGGTGTCTCGGGCCAGGGCCTCTTCCATTATTCAATCAGCAACACACACTTCTGCATTAGGATCAAGGGAGCGAGCATCCAGAGTCTGGCTGGGCCTTGCCGCTGCTGCTGTCCGATCCGATACCATGGAGGTTTCCACCGTGCCTTGCACCCTCTGCAGGAAACGGCGGGTCAAGGTATGTACTGTGTCCACAGCGCGTAGCTAAGCGGATCGTGCGGTTCTTCTCACGGTTTCCCAGTGTGACAAACGCCTGCCGGGCTGTGTGCGGTGCGAAAAGTCATCTCGGTCATGCCCAGGCTACAACCATCTCCGCAAATTCCTCGATGAGAGCCAGAACCTTCGGAAGAAGTTCTCTTCGACTGGTGCTAGCCCTCTTGGGAGCGACGCTGTTCAATCTGTAAATGCACAGCCGGCAGCTCAAGCCTCCTCTTCTGCTTCGTCATTTTCTGGCTCATTGCCCGTGACGGTCTCACGCAGCACTGAGTTTGCCCAGACTCAGACTGAGACTCCGATCCAAGCTCAACCTCAAGCTCATCCCCAAGCTCAACCCCAAGCTCAGGCTCAGGTTCAAAATGATATTCTGCACGACTCCGGTCTTGGAAGGCCTGAGCATGACAGCTTTTCTTCCAACCCAGAGATATCTGGTGCTTCCTTCATCGCGCCCGAGAGCATCTCTGACTCAGATTTTGACCCTAGGTTTTTCGACCTTGACCCTCAGGTTTACTTCGCTGATGGAAACAACTGCTGTGGTTTTATTCCTTCCCTCTCCCTGATAAACGATGCTAGTGGCCCGCAAGGACCATCTCTTTCCTGGCTTGGCGATGTCAATTTGGAAGGATTCTCGCAGCCTGGATACGATCTGGAGGCAGACCCAACAGACAGGTCAGAGAGGTTGGGGACCGAGGCGCCTTCCCCAATGCCCGACTCTTCGAGTGAAGCCGATCACGAAACCGCATATCTGATTAAGTACTTTGCGGAGCGAATCAGCCCCTGTTTGGACGTGTTTGATATTGAGCGATTCTTTGGGCACATTGTTCCCATCAAGGCAATCCGGAGCCCCCTTTTACAGAACGCTTTGGCTGCGATTGCGGCAAAGCAATTTGGGAAGACGAAACGAGAGACATACTCGGCGAGCCATCAGACACCAGTTCGATCGATGCTGGAGCAATACTCTGACGAGGCTCACATCGATTGGTTCTACAAAGCAGCAAGTTTCTATGACAAGGCTATCGGCCATATGATGAGACTGCTGCAAACGCTGCGTGATGGCAGCCCGTCTCCGTCACCCGGATCTACGCCGTCTTCTGCCGATTTTGCACTGGGCTTGCACTCTGCAGTGTCTCCCTCGTTCAAGAGGCGCCGAGTCGAAAGCAGCCAGGGTTCTCATAATATTGTGGATGATCTTCTGGCGGCAATATCCGTATTTCTCGTCTATGAATCTCTCGACAACCGGTTTGCAGAAGTCTCTCGGTGGGTTTTAGGAGTCATTGATTGTATCTTGCATTTATTTTTAGCTGACGATTTCTCAACATAGGCACATGTCTGGGGCTCAGTACCTGCTTACTCTCAACTTGAAGCAGCTCTTCGAGAGCACGGAGATCAATCGCCGAACATATGGGTTGCATGCTCGAAGGGCTTGGCAAGCGTCTTTTTGGAACATCGTCTGCATTGACTGGATTACCTCTTACACCGAACAGACTCCTCCGCGACTTGATACAGAAAATCTTGAGTTATGGAAAGCTGCAGGGCTGCCGATGAGCGCCGTTAATGGAAGCTGTATGCCAGACTCGCTCCGCAACGATGAGGATTCGGGCCTCCAAATGCAGATGACGGAGACGCTAGCCTGCAGGTCGTTAATCTGGATTATTCTGAAGACGCTTGCGTTTGTGGCTGCTGAAAAGTGCAGTATCGAGGCGACAAGCCTAGAGACCAAGTCAGATCACACCTCATCCATTGAATGCTGGGATACCATTTCGAAGTATCTCGACAATTGGTGTGCTGCACTGCCGGATACTTTTGAGCCTTGTGCAAGGATAGCCCAACGGTATAATAGCATACCAACGCCTTCCGACAACATGCCACCCAGATCAGAATTTCAAAGTGCGTTTCAGGAGCTATTTTATGCCAATGCCATGTGCGCTACGGCTGCAGTCCTATATCACTTTGTACAGCTTCTTCTCTTGCTCCACAAACCTCTGAGCCAGAAGGCATCAGAGTCGCATCCAGATTTTGTTGCTAAACGGCTCAACGCTTATCGCCAACTCTCAGCCCAGATCGAAGGACACGCCAATGAGATATGCGCTATTTCCTTGGGCCGGCCAGATGATCCGGTTCGGCTGCATATGGTACAGCCTTTATATATAGCTGGGCTCTGCTTCGAGACACATGAACAAAGGACGGCATTAGCCCAGCTCCTTGGCAGTATACAACGGGAAACTGGGTATTCAACTGCGGAGAGAGTTGTGAATTTACAACAACAATGGGGATGGGATACTACTCCGCCAGCGCTTGATGTGTTATAGATTATGTTACGGATACTTGTGTGGAACGGAAACAACAATCAATATATACGAGCGAATGAGATCATGAAAACTTTGGAGATTACGGGCTACAGCTCAAGGCCTCATCGAGGATATTAATGTTTCTAGTCCATACACACTTATATAGATGCGTGGTAATTAGGAGCATTCCATTTGCTATTTATTCAAAGGATTATATTTGTTTTGAGATTATCGGCAGTGGTCTTGCACATTGAACCGTAGATACCTATTGTGGAATGACGCGACGTATATGGAGAGACGTCATCCAACTACAACTACGGAGTACACTGCTGGCGCTTTTCCGAATATGGCAATTTTCAGCGAGCTTTGATTATCAGCATCGACCTCGAAAGCTCCACTTGAAGAATACGTATTATAATAAATGACGGATGTCGAGTATGAATAATCCAAGTGAGGGGCCAATAGCCGTGTAAGGCGGTTTATAGAGCCTCTCTGTTCACTGATAATAGACTCGATATGATTTCACCTGGGACGGTAGGTCAGATGTGGCTCTTGAGTTGTTGGAGTGCAATGTCAGATTAGCGTAGAGGGCTAATTCTCAAATGATGCTGACCGACTACATGAAAATGTATGGGTAATAGAAAGACTCCATTTATTGTAGAAGAAAATTTGAGAGAATAATTCAGTCATCCTCTCACAGGTTCATGTATAATCTATCCTCAGCACTTCAGAATCCGCCTGAGATTTTGGGAATAAGTCTAGTACATAAGTGTTTCATTAAATATCACTCCTAATGGTGTTGTCGTTATGGTCTATACAAGTGAAATGGAGAAGTACGGCTGATGTGAATGCCAGCAAGGCTACTCCGTATATCTCTCTTAGAGGCAACCACTTGCATATCGTGCATAACCTGCATAAAACGCCACAGGCGGTTCGGAAAGGCCATTGAAGAAGACGGCAATAGCACTAAACCTGATTCGGCCAAAGCAATGTTGGACGTACTCTCTGCTTAGGTAATGCTACTTGCTATCCGATGGCTCAGATGAGTCGGCTCCTTCATTCGAAGCTATCGTACGGAGTAGAGTCTCTGCAACTCTTTTTTACAAGCATTACTGATTTGTTATTGTTATTAATGCTCGTACGACTGGAAAGGAAGTTGCTTATTACCGATCATTGTTAGGAAGGCCCCACGCACAAATGAGATTGATGGTACCATATATCCCTTGCTTCGTTCCGGCATCAAAAGCTGGGGTTGGATCTCTCAGCAGTCAACACTTATCAAACTCAATGGCGACCAGGATATGCTAAGCTACAACAAGCTATACTCCTTCCCCGCAACTCCTGCAGGAGAAGTGAGACAACGCGTGTCATTGTCAACAAGGGCCATCTGGGGAGTCCCCCAAGGTCGGATAGCAGTCACGTTTAGCCGCCATATGCTCGCGTGACTCCGAGAGCCGCCAGTCCCGTGTACTTTGGTCACGATGAAACGTCCTTGAACAGTGGTGTTTCGTGAATCCGATCCACCGATGAGTCCATACCCGTCGTACGAATGCCGCTCCGATCGCGGTGCCTGCATGATCAAGTCAGGTGTGCCGGCTCTCACCAGAGCCCAGACTCTTCACTCCCCCCCTGCTGCCCTCTTTCAGGAACAAGACTGAGAGAGAGGGGTGTGAAAGGGAGTGGATGATCGACTGGTCGGTTGGTCGCGCAATTCCGGTGTCCGGGGATCCATTTCTGTTCCATCACAAGACCCGAGGCTGCCCCACCTTTGCCGGCATAGAACTTCCCCATAGTACGGGCAACATCGGAAGCAAAAGCGGCGGTTCGCGGGCTTTGGCATGCATATCAGCTCGCTGATTCTATTGGGGGTTTGACTCGGACGAATTCGATCATTTGCGGCTTCGGGTGCTGGTCATTGGTCAACGGAGTGGCAAACCGAAAGTCCATGGAGCTTCGGGTTCCTCGCGTTGCTCTGTCAGCGGGCTTTTGGGTTTTCCCCC
Source organism: Trichoderma arundinaceum (assembly GCA_025919625.1). NCBI lineage: Eukaryota > Fungi > Ascomycota > Sordariomycetes > Hypocreales > Hypocreaceae > Trichoderma > Trichoderma arundinaceum. The sequence goes on along the minus strand of JAMQTF010000008.1, from coordinate 572,957 downwards.
GCATCATTGCTTGTTTGCTGAAGTGGCGCGGAATTTGTCAGTTCCAGCAACACATGGCTGTCAGGGCTGCACGTGGCTGAACTAGGAAGGCTGATTCTGGTATCGCGAGCAACGCCTTTGTTGAATTGACATTGGAGGCGTAAACCACGAGTACGAGATAAACGAGCGCTGCGAACCAACGGGCTGCGAGCTTTCTCGTTGACAGCTCTTGTGAGTCAACTCTATCGACTTAGTGTCCGGTGGATCAGTCTCAACATGTCCAATCTTGATGCTGTATTGATCCCGTTCGTCTAAACCATCGTCGATATCCACATGGCTACAAGGACCAATCACCACAAGATTTCGGCTCACTCCCTTATGATCGTCATGAAATAGTCTATCGCGATCGGTGAGGTGGGGAGGGGGGGTGAACTGAAGAACAATGTTTTGTCAGGCCGTGGCTCCCAGAGGTACCGTAGCGCCGGTACTGACTAAACGCCGCGACCGCGACTTGGGTCTTACAGACGCCCCCTTAGGATGCTTACGTTAAAGTTGCGGGTGAGAGGACGGAGATTCAACAGCCTTATGTGGCAGCCACGGGTCTGTCTCAGCGTCTCTTTCAAGCGTGACTAATATGGCGCCGGGTGCTGCGGAGATGTGGATTTAAGCCTCCGGACGTTGAAGAACCCGGAAATAGCAGCAATACTGCCCGTTTGTCAGCCTTGGCGGGGATAAGGGGAGTAAGACCTGTTGTTCTTTGGGTTAGGCGTCCATATGAAGGTTCACCTCGTCGCTATTGATCGGAGAACCGAGGAGGAGCGTTGATTAAGCTTACAATGGCCCCCGCTGCCTCAAACACGTGGGTGTGGCATGCAGTAATAGCCTACGGACTGCCTGCAGTGAATACCCGCGGAGGTGGCTACCCAAGCCTCCAAACTTAGGAGAGTAAGGACAAGCCAATCAGCTGCTTCTACTCCGTACAAAATGCTATTAATTATCCTGAATTTGAAAAGGCTGCTTACTCAGACGAAGATACCTGGAAGCTGTTTCGAAGTAGTCTGGCTTGCATATATCAATCCATCTACGCACGGGAATGAAGTCTAAACGACTGCGACTAATATCCGGTTAAGCGACCGCGGCAGGCGGCAGACAAATAGCAAGAGTACGATTCCCGGGTGAGTGGGAGATGGTAGGAATCATACCAGGAAGGGAAATGAATTACAGTTGAAGTGTCTTCATGGCTTCTTCTATGTGCCTGTATTCTTTCTATAGGCCTCTACATATAGCTACCTTTGCTAATATCCTCTACTTCTAGAGCCTGTTCGTGATTCTGATAGGTACTTTTTATGGTCTCAATTTTTTATTTTATGTATCACTTGCGCGGTTATTGATTTCGGCCAAATCAAGATTTGAACTACAAATGGTCAGCTATACCGCTCTGGACTTGGCCCACAAAAGCCTTCATCGCAAATGCCTTCTACCGAGCGACCGCACTAAGTTTCGCGCTTAGATTTTGACTTTGGGTTTGAAGCTTGAGCGTGCTACTACAATAATTTCTTGGAGGCCTATTCCTTGGAGGCCTGTTCGAGTGAGAATCTATACTCCCTCTTACAAAATTTTGCTGTTTGGAATATGGCATGCCGAAGCGTAGTAGAAAAGCGCATTTCCATTCCCCGCACTTGATGCATCCTTTGGGGGCTCCAAGTTGAGAAATACGACCTGAGACAATCGACATTAGCGTCTTATTGTATATCTGTGGCCACTTGCTATGCCTTACGAAGACGAACAACCAGGGAAAAAAGGACGATCAAGATAGATGTTGACACTGCAGAGCTCGATTTGCCCATCTTGTTGTAATGACCAGGCAACCATGGCAGCACCTTGCGGGTGCTTGATTTTAATGCGGCTGAATCCAGCGTGGCAAGGCATGCGTAACATGCAAGGGTTGGTGTTTCTGATTGGGCCTTTGAGGGCGCTCAGCCTTCTTTTATCGCAGTAGATGGTCATTCACTTAACCCCATTAAATTGCTCTCGTTAGGTGATTCATGGTCCCATCTTCGTTGGCTTCGCCCGGGCACTGAAAGAATGCAAAGAAAGCCACATGCGCACCTGGACAAAGCCCAGCTCACGACCGCTGCAGCCACGCCGCGGCTACATGCAGCTTTACTATGGATGCGCTGGGTGCGATTTCGCTGGCCGGAAATGTTGTCCAGTTTTGTCGAGTATGCGATCATCGCCGTGGCCAAGGCTGCTGAGATTTTCAACAGCGCAGACGGCAGATTAAGGGAAGATGCTGAGCTGGAACTGATTGTCAATGATGTCAAATCTTCATTTCAAAGCGTTCACCCTTCTGAAGACACCGGCAACAAAGTTTCCGTGTCGGATAAGGATCTTAATCATCTTATCGAGAAGTGCGATCTAGTGGCCGATGATATCATGACCATACTTGAGACATGCAGGCTCAAGGTGAAGCAAACAAGGGCTACAACCGATTTCTTCCAGGCCTTTGGTAAAGCATCTAAAAGTCTCTCTAAGCAGCCTGAGTTGAGGGAGCTTCGCGGTAGATTATTCACCTTGCGCGATCAAGTATCTACTCATCTGATCGTGCTCATTAGGTGAGAAGAATTGAGCACGCAGCAGCCCAAGATGTCATGTCTAATTAACAGTAGGCAAGAGCAGCTCAAGCTTGGAATGACTCTACAAACCGTTGTTACATCAAATGAAGACATACAACAAAAGATTAATGAGACACACGGCAAGGTTATGAAGTATCTCGAAACAATCTCTCTGCAAACACAAGTGGAATCAGCGACGGGCCCAGATATTGGGAAAAGCACGGGTAGATCCGCCAAGAAGGAAGTTGAGCCATCGATTTGGGACGCTAAACCATCCGAAGTTCAAGATCTTCTCAAAATGAGTGCTATTCAAAGGCCGTTTTCTGTCCTTGTAGACAGCATGGAGAGGCTGGCTGAGCAGAAGCGGAAGACTATCCTGCAGACTTTGTATTTTAGTCAGCTGCAGGAACGAGAGCTCGCAGTTAGTGAAGCACATGAAAGCACACTAGAGTGGATTTTCGATGAAGTGAAGCCTACTAATTTTGTCAAGTGGCTTCGGGAGAGCGATAGCATCTACTGGATTTCGGGCAAAGCCGGATCTGGGAAGTCGACTCTCATGAGGTTTCTCACAGGCCACCGCAAGACTTTACACTTGTTGAAGGAGTGGGCCGGCGACAGTGATCTTGTAACCGCGAAGCATTATTTCTGGAGCCCAGGCACTTCCATTCAGAAGTCGCAGGAAGGGCTTTTTAGAGCACTCCTTCTTCAGATCCTCCAACAGCGGCAAGAGTTGATTCCTGTAGTTTGTGCCGATCGATGGGACGCACCCTATGAGGACGCTTTTTATCCATGGAGCCGCATTCAGCTTGTGGAAGCGCTCCAAAGGCTAGGCAGCCTGGATGATGCTCGCTGGAAGATATGTCTCTTCATCGATGGCCTGGATGAGTACAACGGTGATCACGCGCAGTTGATAGATATAATTCGCAAGATTGCCGATTCGGACAAAATCAGGATCTGCACATCTAGCCGGCCATGGCTTGAATTCTCCGATGCCTTTGAGGATAGCCAATGGAAGCTATATCTGCAAAACTTCACTCGCGGGGACATTCAACAATTCATCAAGGACAACTTGCAAAATGATGGCCGCTTCAACAAGCTTCGAAACCGTGATAGTGCTGCAGCTGATGGACTCGTGCTCGAGATCACTGAAAGAGCCCATGGTGTGTTTCTTTGGGTCTTTCTGGTTGTGCACTCTCTCTTGCGCGGATTGCGTAATGAAGACGACATCTCAGACCTCCAGCGACGTCTAAGAGAGCTACCGAGCAATCTGTACAAATTCTTTGATCGAATGCTCGCCACGATTGAGGATGTCTACAGAGAAAGGGTATCCCGGCTGTTTCTCACCATGACGTACGCTGAGGCGACGTTGCCCGTTATCACGTTTTATTTTATGGAGTTTGGCGATAGACCACCTTCTAAAGAACCGCTGCCATTTCTGAGAGAGTGGCCGAATGTAGATCTTGCGGAAGCAGAGGTGTTGAACCTGAAGAAGCGGCAGCTGATTGCCCAATGCAAGGATTTGATCCACATTACCTCTGATCCAGAAGCCCCAGTCCTGTTTGCCGAGAGAGTTGGCTTCCTTCATAGGACAGTTTTCGACTTTCTTCGCATGGCAGACATGAACGAGAAACTATTCCAGGTGGCGGGCAAAAAGTTCCATCCGATCAAGGTTCTCTTGAGAGCAAACATAGGCCAAGCAAGATCTCTGATTCATCTTCACCGGCTGACATACATAAAACCATATCTCGAGCAATGGATCTTGGGCAGCTTGTACTATGCTTATTCAATTGAAGTGTCGGATGGAACTACGGATATCGACGCCTTGGACGAACTTGAGGCTATAATCATCAAAGAATTCAGAATATGGGGATTCCCTCATGCTATGGAATACCTGCTTGATATGCAACGGATCACTTCTTTCCTGGAGTTGGCCTGCAGATGCGACCTTGCTCTGTACATCACCCACAAGCACCCGGATTACACTCCAAGTAAGCTGGACGAGATTGCACCCCAATGGAAGAAGCTGTTCCGGCTTCAACAGCAAGCCACTTTTGAGATCCTTACGAAAGAGACAAAATACGAGTTGGATAGTGACTGGAGACTAGGCCGTCAGCTTGGCCTTCTGTCTTCGCAGAGAAGTGGCAAACTGAGGGAAGAGTCAGTCAGCTTTTCTTCTGAACGACCGGTGCCGTTTCCCGATCTTGCAAGGACGCCCACTGCACGCCCTACAAAAGATAAGCGGATTTCCAATAAACTTAGGAAGCTCTTCCATCGGCTATAGATTGATATTATTTAAATGATACCTTTGGCTTTGTTCACCATAACGAGATACACACACCGATACACTTAATGATATATTCACGACTAAATGGCGCTTTATAATACTATTACATATACTGCGTGTAATTCGGAACTATTGAATCAAGTCTCGCGGCCAAATGGAGCAGATGGAGCCAATCATCGAACACGCTTATCTACTCCGACTCCCTACTTTGCACAAGGCGAGATGGAGTGCATATACATTGCTGCATGACGTTCCACATTCAGCTATATGTCATATAGGAAAGCGAGTGCCTTGTGGCACAATAGCGAATCTGCCTTGTTATCATCGGATGGGTTGAGCCGCCCGATACGATTTATAATGCGGCTGAGCGCTCTGACCAATAAATGTCTCAGACTTTTTATTCCATGTTTCCGACTGTCATTGTGAAATTAGTTGTATAATGCGCCGCTTATTAATAAGTGATAAAACAATATACTATAGCCGCGGCCTCAGTTCCATCCACCCCGTTTGACGATCTCACTGCTGGGTTAACCAATCTGAATCTTGACTTGGGGGAGCAGCGGCTATCCTTGCAAGTTGGAAGTGAGCCTAAGGATGATGGCCCACTGTCACCGGATCCAGTTCAAGAGGCTGGAGAGCCGCTAGAAGTCATCCCAAAATGTCCCGGAGGCACGACAGTCAAGCACTCACTCAACTGGTATTACCTCTAGGATGTGTTTGACGACACGCCAGATTATCTGATCTACACGAGATATCATGCCGACCACATCAAAGGGACGGCCCTTGAAATTCAATTCAAGCGAATAGAGTGGCCCGATGGCGAAGTTGCCGCTTGTGGATTTCGATTCCCCCGCCTGAAAGACGTTCTTTGGCCCGAGGCTCTTCGAACACACAATGTGAATGCGCTGCGTGAATACATGAGCAGGCGCCTGCAGTTCAAGCCCTGTCCTGGACAAATTCCGACTGAGGATACCAAAGGCAGAGTCCTCTACGGTATGGTGGACAATGACATCGAGGGCTTTACTGCGTGCGAAGCCTGCTTTGAGGATTATGTAGTTGCAACCAGCTTCAAGTCTAGTTTCGGTACCTATCCCGAGGGAGTCTCACAATGGAGCTGTGACTTGAGCATTCCGTATATTACGGGTGCCGTTGCTACCATGTCCAAGTATAATAACTGGAATGGCTTTGTGACCACCACGAGTCGACGTCTCCAGCTTTCAGCGTGCCAGGGCGGGCAGATGCCCTCCGATGCTATTGAATGGTATCTACCGAATAGCTATGGCATCAAGGGGTTTCAAGTTTGCGAGACATGCTATTTGGACAAGTTGGCACTGACCTCTTTAAAGAGAGTTTCAGCGGCTATCTGACGACGTCGAGCCGGAGTTGTGGAGTTGCGGACTGGCGGATAGGAATATATCAACAGGCATGGCATTGGAGGCAGCTTTGGATAGACGAGATTTTGAAGTGTTTGCAAAGGCAGAAGAGGTCATTTGTAGCCTCGTTCCGTGCACATCAGACGGCATCATCTATGGTAATTGGTGGACGATGGAAGGATGCGAAAAGTTCAACATATGCGAAGCATGCCATGCTGGATTTATCCAGACAAGGGGACTAGATCACTTCTTCCAGCTGTCGGATCGTGAATCCACCACTGCCTATGTGTGTGACTTCTGCATCGCGAGCCCGCGCTTCGCTAAGTACATTCTCAAGTTTGCCGAGATGCTTCACCGAGGAGTCTTTGCCTACTTCTCTGATTTTGTCATGACCTTTGCGGGTGTGCCTGCTTGTCCTAAGCTCGGGGGCTACGGCAAATCCAAGTGGTGGGGATATCCCGAGGCTCCATTCTGTCAGGAATGCTATATTGACTTTGTTGCTCATACGCCGTTGGCAGAATCATTACCTATGAATGGAGAGTACATTGAACAGGCGACACTCTGTCATATATGGTCACCACGAATGCGCAGTCTATGGCTCGAGGTCTGTGAGGCGGGCGAACCAGGATCAAAAGACTCAGATGCTGCTCTGAAAGAGTTTAAAACTTTTTGTGTGCAGAGGCTTCAAATATACCACTCGACAATTTTGGAGATGGAGGTCATCAGAACCATGCAAAACATAAAATGGCAAACTGCCATGTCTCATGCCAAGCTCAGCCTCCAGTACAGCGGCATGGAGGGAATGGCGAACATTTTCAGGCAGACGGACGGAAACAGATACGGCAATAGCAGCATCGGGTGGTTCAAGACTAGCTACGGAGCTCGGTCGAAACAATTCTGGAACAGCTTCACGGATGGTCTCTCAGATTCAAATAGGCTGGAGGATTGGGTGCGCATGGCACAGCTGGAAGCCATTTGGAAGGGGTTGGAATAACTTATTCTGTCGACTTCGGATGGTGAAATGTCGTATTATAGGTCAGACTGTTCTCTCGGATCGTTTCAACGATACAGCTGTCTTTCATGATGATTAATAAATTTGTTAACTGAGATTATTATCGTGACGCGTGCTCCAACTTATTTCGCATCATCAATAGACTGACAAGTATAGGCAAACCTATCGTGATATTTCCGCTTCAAAAGCTATATCAATCATCACGGTTCTCCAAGAGCAGCGTTTAGAGTGTTGTAAAAGGCTGTTCCCCTCACAGAAGTTCACAATCAGAATTTCTCCATCGTCCAATCACCTTCTTCGCAAAGCGCCTCCCTGATCGCCGGAGCTGGCGCCACCACAAAAATAGATCGATTCCCCCTCTGGAGCCTGAAGTACTACTGAATGCTACACATCATCTGATTGAAGTAGGCGGCATGTCTGCCTGCCCCGAACGCCACAGGCGTCGAACTGATGCGACGTGGTAAAGTAAAATGGCAATCAAGATTCATTTGGGATATTGGATTAGTGAACACTCTATTGTCCTTCTATGTGGCGATTCCGATTCCTCGTTTTATCATTGTGAATATAAAAAGGCAAATGGGAAACCTGTCGAGTTTGCGGAGACAGTCATCGGTTGCTGTTTGAACATGAGTAGTTGGAATTCAAGACTTCCATCATCGAAACCAATCTATTACTTCTTACATGCTAGAAGCTAGTCAATACGTAACTTCTCATCATTCTACTCGAACAATATGCCTGGAAAGGTGAGTGGTCTAGAGCATACGTCGTATACATGCTAATTACCAACTACAAAAGGTTGTAAACCGTGAGGAGTGGCTTGCTGCCCGCAGAGCTCTTCTCGAAAAAGAAAAAGAGTATACACACAAAGGCGATGCTCTCGCTGCTGAACGCCGCGAGCTCCCCATGGTCAAGATAGACAAGGAATATCTCTTCCAAGGCCCTGATAACAAGACGGCCTCACTTGGAGATCTCTTCGAAGGCCAAGAGCAACTCATCGTTTACCACTTCATGTTCAAGCCCGAAGATGACCGTGGATGCCCCGGATGCACTCACATGGGCGAATCGCTCCCCGACGTGCGCCACCTTAAATCAAAAGACACCAACCTCGTCGCCATCTCCCGCGCTCCAATTGAGAAGCTCGAGGCATACAAGAAGAAGGCTGGATGGAGATTTCCGTGGTATTCCAGCGGCAACTCCGATTTCAACTTTGACTTTCACGCCACTTTGGATGAGTCAGTGACCCCGAAGCAGTACAACTTTGAGGATTTGAAAGAGACAGATGCGAGGTTCAAACCAGAGTTCAAAGGAGACATTCCCGGATTCAGCGTCTTTCTGAAGCAGGACGATAACATTTATCACACGTACTCGACCTTTATGAGAGGAGGCGAAAAGGTCCAGCCCACGCTGACCCTGCTGGATATGACGCCTTTGGGGAGACGACTTGTTTCTCCAGGCGATTTCAAGCTGCGAGATGAGTACTAGCTTGGACTACCGATGCGAAGAGTATTTTCAATAAGGGCTCCGACCAGAGTGCAAACATGAGCTCTAAATGAGTATGGAAAAGTAAAAAGGACGTGGATGAGTTTCTCATCGCTTCCCTTTCCTGTTTGAATTGCTCTGCCACTGACGACATACGACGGCGGCTTGAGATCTCCAGTGCACTATTACCTTTCTCTGCAGTCATTACTTGTAACTGCGTGCAATTTGTATATGAGATTGGAGTTCAAAATTGTATTCCTAATGTACGCCGTAGCTGAGTCTCATTCTCATCTCATCAAAGGAATTGTAATTTTTATTACCTTGGTAAAATGTAATCATTTGTTTTGACTCTACAAAGACATGCTACTTTTGCTACTTTTGATGCGTGTCTATACTGAACGACTTTAGCTAACTTGCGTTGCCTGGCCCCTCTTTGGCTGATATCACTGCCTTAGACACCATGGTGTTAAATGCGTTTGCTTTTAAACTCGATCCATCTAGCCTCCCGCAGTTGACAAGCAAGGGAGATAACTATGCGGACTGGAGACCAGCATGGCAAATCGCCTTTGAATGGTGCGAACTCTGGGACATCATCAACCAGAAGCCACCAGGAACAACCGCTCCTGCCTCATCAACTCCTGCTGCCAAAGCGGCTGCCGCTGCTGCCCTTGAGGCAGTAAAATGGAAGAAAGATAATAATAAGGTAATGGTGATGCTGATGTCGGCAGTCCACGCCGACCTCCTTCCCATGATCACTACAGCAACATCAGCCCACCAAGCCTGGACCGCTCTGCGAGACAGGTACTCTCGTTCCCTAATTCCAATAAGTGTAACGATTAGTGCCTTGCAAGGGACCAGCAGACCTGCATTCTTACCAAAGCCGCAAACCAAGAGGTATGCCACATCTTGCCGTTTGCTATCAACGCAAGCGAGAGGAGTATTATTCTCTTCAAATCAATGAATATCTTCTCAAAGGGCATGGCGGGTTATGAGAGTACATTTAGGCCGAATGCTCCTGTCGGTAAAGAGGCTGGATCGTCAGACAAGAGCTGGAACATGCTTTGCCTGCATCCCACACTCCATGCCTGGTGGGGGAAGGGTTTGTTTGCTATAAAGTGCCTTGGGATTATTCCAAGGGATGACGAGCATTCGGTTGTTCAGCTCCAGTTCCACTAGATGCCGCGAAATAATCGCAGTCTTAAAGCCTTGGTCGAGCCTCATATGGGAGTGATATCCAGGAAATGTTAGGAACCCCCGTCAACGAATGGGCCGTTGTCAGACTTGCAGCCATTCCTGACGCTGCTGGGGCATGGGGGCTTGAAGAAGATGAGGAAAGTGTTGGCGATGATATTGCCACGGCTGAAGAATCGAAGACTGGCTTCACCCTATTACTCAGAGATGACGTTACTTCTATTCGCGTAGATTGAGGGTATTTACTACTACTATCTGCAACTTTCCGCTACTATCTGCTGCTTACTGTCACTGCCTGCTGCTTTCTGCTACTATCTGCTTCTTGCTACTATTATCTGCAATTTTCTTCCATGAAAGAAAGCCGAATGTATGATTTACGATAATCAAAGGCATACAACCTCTATTAGTTGTCTCCCTTTCAACATGCATCCAATTTGCAATACTGACATAAGCGTTGGGGGGGAGTTGGTTTAGAGAGCCAATCCGAGTGCAAATGCTAGGCGGCTTTATTCTCGCCTGCTGCGGGCCGCAAACCGTGCCCTTGACAGGAGCCAGAATATGAGGACTACTAGTGCTTAAGCGTATAGCTGGTCTAGCCACAGGTTTGTTTGTTTGTTCCATGATTCGAGGTTGGTTGTGGTGATGCAGCCATTCTGGGTGTCAATAAACCTGTCCTATTCGCCCCATCTTACATACACTTAACTTGATCACCGCATAGTCCCACCACGCCTTCCCGGAGATCTTCACTTACACCGATAGTCCGATGCTATTGCGACAGCTACGATCCCGGACGCACACGCCATATGCGGCCAGATTGGGTAGTAGGTCTCCATACCGTTGGTCATGTCATCAGCGGTATTTCGCATTGTGCTGACGGGGAATAGCGAATCTATTTGCTGATGTCCCGAAAAAAAAAATACAAGTGCTTATCGTCAGGATGGAATTATGGCCCCCGACATGGCTTTCCCAGTGTCAGCCGCCCATTATACAATCTTTACCAATTGCCGCTGGCCCTTAGTTTCACTTACACAAGTCAAACGATTATCCAACGATTTAACTTTAAGATGAAAGCCACCCGGCATCCTATCCCAATAAAGGAGCCCTCGCCCTCACATGTTCCAACCATCCTTTCAACATCATTCCATATTTCCTCACCCCAAGAAAATCGCCAGCCATGACAGACTCTCAGCTAAGCGGGACAAACCTCCTCACCTGTCCCTTCTCCATCCCCGACCCCAAAGCCTCCGCCCCTGAGCTCCTCTCTCGCTGGTCCAACACATTCGTCGATAGCCCTCCAGCCGTCATCATCACCCCCAACACTGAAGAGGATGTCGTCTCAGCCGTCAGCTTCGCCCGGCTTAACAGCCTCACCATCGTACCTACCGGAGGACGCCATGGCTCAGCCATCCCCATCCATTCCAAGATCCTCTATCTGGACTTGCAAAACCTCAAGGCCATAGAGCTGGACAAGCAGAATGCACAGGTCCATTTCGGAGGAGGCACCCTGACAGGCGACCTGCTACGGCATCTCTCCCAAGAGGGATACTTCACCTCCATCGTCAATTCAAACGCCGTCGGGGTTGTAGGCAGCTTCCTCGGCGGAGGCAACACCTCCGTCAACGGCCTCGTAGGCTGGATGGCCGACAACATCGTCTCCCTGCGCCTCGTCACCGCCTCAGGAGACATTGTCCAGCTCAGTCCCTCTTCCACGGGCGAAGAGCTCGCACTCTTCAACGTCCTTTGCGGCGCCGGCCACGGCCTCGGCGTTGTCGTCTCCGCCACCATGCGAGTCTTTTCCCTGAGCAGCCTGAATCTCTCTCCAGCCAGCAAAGAGGATCCCACTCCCAGCATCTGGAACCGCACCATGATCTTCCCTCCCACCGCCATCGACTCCGCCGTCGACGCGTTCCTCGCCTTCGTCCCTCCTCCTGCGCCCATGAACATCGTCTTTGGCTTCTCCCGCGGGCCCCCAGGCACCCCCCTGGCCGGAAAGCCCATCATCATGCTCCAGGGCACATACTACGGCTCCGCCAGCGAGGCCGAAGCCTCCCCAGCCGGAGCAAGTCTCCTCCACCCATCCCTGGCCGCAAAAGCCATCATGGCAAACACAATCCAGATCCCTTTCCACAACGTCAACAACGCCATCGATCCGCTCAACGCCCACGGAGGCTTCAAGTCCATGTCCTCCGCCCGCATCGCCACCCTCTCCCCCCCAACCCTCAAATCCACCTTTGCAAAGTACATCGCCGTGACGGACAAGTATCCCGACTCCGGCCGCACCGCCCTCATGTTCCACAGCTTCAACCCTTTCAAGCTCACCGAGCTGGGCGCTACCCCAGAGGGCGCGGACAAATTCGTCGAAGTCAGAGACAGGGGGTTCTGCACCGTTGGGGTGTCGTGGTCCTTTGAAGTTGCGACGAGGGAGGCCCTGGCGGCGTTCTTCGATGACGCTGTGGTTACTTTGCAAAAGGATGACGAAGAAGCTGGTCTTGCTCCGAGGGTGTTTCCGGGTATAATGAAGTTTCTTCCTGGACGGCGAGACTTGCTCCCCGAGGAGAAGCTGGCGGAGTTGGATCGGGTGCATGCGAAGTGGAATCGTGATGAACTGTTTTGGAATCCGTACAAGGCATCATGAAGTTGACAACGTGAGGAAAAAGTAATAGGGTCAATGGTTTTAAACCTGTAAAAGACATGACAATTCTTCTTTAAATCATCATGACAAGAATTCGTATTTTATGGTCGCTGTGACCCCTTTCCATGCTCACTACCTGCTAAACTCCTGGTTTTTGCCTTGTCAATTTCTCCGAGAATAAGCCTTCATATTCATCTACTTTAAGTAGATACTTTATTATCATGGACATCAGTTACCATTATTTCATGCTTCGGTCTCCCGATCCGACCAGAACCCATCCTAATCATGTATATATACCCAATCCATGAATCACCGGCTGTATACCGTTCCAGAGGTTCTTTCTTCGCCCCGCCCGAAAAGAAAAACGCCATCATACCAATGCCTTTTATACATATCCTAGCCAGCTTCGCATCAACTCATTCAGCAATCGATTAAATTATGCATGTTGTGAGGTATAGACTTGGGAGATATCGTCTCCCTTTTGTACGAGTTAGGGGGCGCAACGGGGGTAGAGGGAGGTACAGAGCTCAAATCACTCTGCGGAGTGTCGTAAGAGAAGCCGACCTCTAATTTCAGAGGCTCGGATTTCGGAGCCGGCAGCGGCAATGGCTCAGAAGTAAGCTGGATAGGGTCGCCGAGCTTCTTCGTCGTTTTCCCCCTGGAGACGTTCTTGACAGCTTTGAAGGTCTCCGTAACCGCGTTTTTAGGAGGTGCCTTGGGCTTGGGAGGCTGCTTCGTCTTTCGGGGGCGCGGCTTCGCTGCCTTGGTCTGCTTGCCGTTCTGGGGAGGCTCCCTACCAAGAGCAATCTTGATCTGCTTCTTGGCCGCAAGCTTAGGGCTTGGTCGCGGTGTGGGAATGGCATCCAACCCAAGATCATGGTCGGCATTGGATGAGCCAAAGGGCAGCGCAATTTCGAACTTGGTGTTCTTGAGACGCTCCTTGTTTTCGCCGTCTTGTTCCGCAGAAACGAGATAGTCGTTGCCAATGTCGCAATCCCAGGGAGGCAGAGCGGCGAGATGAGCCACCTTGTCACACGGAGAGCGCACAACAATATCCCAGCAGTCCTTGAACAGCGCATCCTTGGGCTCCGATTCGGTATTGAGCCAGATCGTTAGGCCGTCTCTTCGACCTCTTGCAACCTGGCACATCTCCTTGACGAGTCTCCTCGTTCCTGGAACTTTGAGCGTAGTTCCAACAACAATGACACAATCCGGCCGCGATTTCAAGTCGGCACTTGAAACGTTTCCAATGGCCTCTTCGTCAGGGTTATACTCGTTGTAAAGCACAAATCGCGGCCGTAGGCGCCCAATCCCGTGACTCCGCTTCCCTGCATGCGCGGTTCTGACTTGGTCATCGGCCTTGCACGTCTCGCACAACGGAGCCTCAGGGCCGTCAAAAAGTTCCCCGTTGAATGGTTCCAAGTGGCCACATTTGCTGCAGACCATCTTCTGCAGTCCACCGTGGAGCTGGATGGTGGTCGGCCAGGGGGCCTTGAGGGGTAAAGGAATTTCGGTAGCCAGCGGCTCCAAGTTTGCATCGAGACCGTCGATGTTTTGGGAGTACAGGCGCATCAGCCGCCCTTCCTGAGCTAGTGATGCCAGCAGGCGGTGAAAAGCAGTTGGGCTCGCCTTCTTGGACATTTCGTCCATTTCCCGGACCATGGTGTGGAAATGCTGCGTCGATGAATCATGCCTGTATACAGACGCGTCGAAAAGGTGCTTGCCTGAGCCTTTCAGGTTGTGTTGGTTTTTAGCACGCGCAAAGAGACCCGAGGATGACCGGAAATCGGGTATTCCTGCCGACACAGAAATGCCAGCGCCCGCAATGACGACAATCTTCTTCTTCTTGCGCAACGCCGCAATCAGCCTCTTCTCCTGGGCCTTTTCCGCATCTGTCATGTCTTTGTCCTCCTTGTTCATGTAGTTTAGGTATTCCGTTTTGCGCTCTTTGGGCTGGTAAACCTTGCGTCTTTTGGCTGGGGGCTGCTCGTCATCAGCGCTCTTTGAGGAATCATTGTCAGAAATGGGCTGGCCGAGGCTGATGGTAGCGGTTAATCTCATGGGAGACTGAGCTCCAGAAGCGGTTGTAGACATGGGCGAGGGATAGCGCCTTGAGGGATCGACTGCAGAGACTGAGGTATCCGGTAGGGAGGGCGTATTTGAGAGAGTCGAGAGGGGCGACGACGGCGACGACGGAACAGAGCCGCGAGGCGAGGATAGAGGACTTGAAGGGCCGTCCATGGTTTCTTAGATCGGGAAGCCGGTCTTGTGAGAAAGAAGAAAGAGGGATAGAGAGAAGGGGAAGGAAAAGGGCCAGCAAGTCGGACGCGCGAGGTCGTCCAAAAAGAGAAAATTCAGGTGCACCGCGACCCCAGACTAGACCATTTCGCAATAAGAAATTTTCCGTTCCTCTTGCTTCAGCTTGTTCCTTCTCTTGAGCTTGGATGCCTACGGCCTTTCCAGCTACATCCAGGCCTGAGCAAACGTCGCGACGGAGGGTGAAGGAGCGAATTTGAGTTGGCTTGCGTCCCAAGGTTTTGCAGGTTGAGATGCGGAGGTTCGGGGGGTGTGGGCAGAGAGCGAGAAGACCCGAGGAGCCAGTAACCAAAGAGCGCGGCCACCGCCAGTACCCCAACCTGCAGCGAATCTCCAGCTGCTGTTTTTAAAACCCGGCACGCGAACGTGCAGCGCCAATCTTAGCGCAGCGTGGGGCGTTACAGGCGTTAGGGGCTGGCCGATGGCGCCCTTTGAGTTCCTTTTGGGACGAGGGGAAGAAGGCAGAAAAGAGTGGGCTGAGGCTTATGCCAGGTAACGGCTTTTACAGCCTCGCCTCGAGCTAGCGTTGCGTCAATGGCAGCCTTTGCGGGAAAGTCTTTGGATGAAGAGGATCGAATCAATGGCGTCAAGCACATGAATAGTGCATTTATCGTGTTCAAAATGCCGGATGGGCAAGGCGGCTACTGTTATTGTTCACGCCGTGAAAGGAACACGCGAGGCCCTGGCACGCAAATTTATGACAGAGTTCAAGGGCTAAGGATCGGCCCCGTTATCTTGTGTGCCGCGAAGTGACTGATCAGCCCCTCGGTGCTCCGTAGCTGCAAGAAGACGCAGCAGGCACGAAAATAAAGGGGAGGGGAGATGACCGGACGAAAATGGACGGATGCGAGGCTGAGAAGCTGAATGCTACCAAAGACGTTCGCTTTGCATCTGAACGGAGAAATATATATAACTGAATATGAATAAAGAAGAAGAGAAAGAAAAAGAGAAAGAACAAACCTATCGTCATCTGCTTCACATCCATCTTACCTTCCACATCAAAAGTGAGGCAAAGCTCTTGCCAGCTCATCACATCACAGCAACTTGCGCAGTGGGGCCCCGCGACTTGTTCCTGCCAAGGTGGTCTGTTATGACGCTGTCGTTGCCCGGAAACTGCAGCCGCGCTAACTAGCTAGGGTAGCATTCTGCAGTGGGGCCCTTGCGTTTCTGCCATACCCAGCGATGACGATGGGCTGCAGCAAGTCACTGGAAAAAAGGCAGAAAAAAGAAAAGAAGGCGAACACGTACCCGGTAGTATTAGCGATCTGCACGGCGTCCTCCGTTTATCTTTAGCGGTATGCAGCATGCAGTGCACGATTCTAGAAAGCCTGGTTTGATGCGTCCGTGACGGCACTTGAGACGCAGCCAGATGCACCTCAGTCACTGACAGATGCGGCATCCCAAAAGGTTATTTTCTGGCGTGTTTATCGCCTAGTTTTTTGGCGAGTGGTTGGAGTGGCTGGATGCCAGCGAACCCATCGATTCGCAGCACCGATGGCTTTTTTCTACCACAAGATGTCCCCCAATGATGCTTTATGTTGCAATATCGGTGATACAATCTACAACAAATTGCCATGCTTTTACTCTCAACAGCCTTACGGACTTCCCTTTATAGAAGCCCACATATCAAGTGTCTCATGCAAAAGTAGTGTTGTTACATAGGTAGGAGGTACAGGTCTATCCCAACCCATCTATTTCTTCCCCTCAGCCACCCCATGGCTTTCCGTCTCCCCAGACAGAATGTTAATCACCGCCTTGTCCTCCCCCGAGGGCGTCTTCCTCCTCTCCGTCCTGTTCAGGAGCTCAATGCCCAGTATGCCGGCGACAATCCCGGCAATGTGAGACGCAATGTCCACCTTGAGCTTCACCGTCTTCCCCAGGCCGGCCAGCTGCACCGCCGTGATCAGCGCCAGAAACACGATGCCGTGGACGCCGTCTTGCGGCAGCCCAAAGATTTTGAAACCATCTGCGCGATGCTCCCAAAAGTATGCCGAGCACAGACCCAGCGTGGCTCCCGACGCACCAAGAGACGTGACCGTCAGCCAGCCCCTGAGCGTGTATGTGATCAAGCTGCCCAGGAAGCCCACGGAGCCGCAACCCAGATACAGCGCAAGGAAATCTGCGCGGCCAATTTCATCGTGCAAGCACGTTCCAACGAACCACAGAGGCACCATGTTGACCAGCAGGTGGCTAAGCTTCGTGTGCGAAAAGGCCGCCGTAAACAGCGTGGCAGGCCGCACTGTTGCCACAACAAAGATCATGTATCGGTTGAAGAGGGACCACAACGGCGGTATCCTCCAGCCCAAGTATACTAGTGCATTCATGGCAATCAGGGCTCCCACCGTTGCGTGTGAAGTCGATACCTCGCGGAACAGCCTGTACCGCGGCGCCGGCTCTTCGTAAACCATGGCAACCGCGGCGATGAAGCCCAGTACGAGCGCCACCACGGTAGCGGAAGGTAGAATCCGCTCCCAGGGCTTTAGATCTGGCGGCGCCTGCATGTCAGACTGAGCAGCCTTGTAGTACTCAGCTACACGGGGATTCGTAATCTCTCGAACTTGATCATCTCGCTTGGCCAGTGGACCTGAAACCCCCTCGGCCGCTTCTTTTGCCTTGAGCTCCTCTTCGAGAGCCTTCTCCCGAGCTTTATTCCTGGCCTTGTTCCGCGCTCGCATCTCGTCAATTTTGCTTCGACCGTAGATGGGGTCGGGCGTGTAAACCTCGACGGTATCCTCATCTTGCTGAACCTCTCCCTTGCTTGCCTTGGCCTTCTTCTCGGCCGCCTGCTCCATTTCCTGCTCCAGCTGCTCCAGCTCGTCCTCTGCCCTCAAGCCGGCGTTCCGAATCTCTTCCAGGGGCACCGTTTTCCGCAGGTAGGCCAGCGCTCTGGCAATCTCCTCCTCCGTAAACTGCGCCGTATGTATCGTAAACGCAGGGTCGTCCAGTGTTCCAGCCACCCTTCTGCCGTGCAAGATCCGTAACAAATGATTGGCCCTCTTGCCACCGATGCCCGTGCCGAATATCTTGTCCACCTCTGCTTCCGACAGATCCCTCCCGCCAAAGGCAAGCCCAGCCTGGTCGCGGTAGTCCTTCGGCAGCTCTTCGTAGTCACGAATAATCTTGGGCGCGAAGAACGTCCGGCGGCCGCCGTCAAGCCTCCGGCACGCCTTCAAGCCGTTCCACTCGGTCCGCCTCAGCGCCCCTCTCCCGGGGCCCTGAAGAGCGCAGCAAGATATCCATCGCGAGGCCGTCGCAAGCGTTCCGTTGGTCGATATCGAAGCCGAGGCCGAGCACGACCCAGCCTGTCTCGAAATTCCCCGGGCGGCGACCCTCAGCAACGACCGAGAAGCATGAGAATAGTTGAGCCCATTCATGCTGCCGGGGGAAATGATTTCAATCTTTCTTCTTTCTTTCCTTTTTTTCAATGCGCCAACTGCGCGCCGAGGTGCCCGATGCCCCCCGTCTGTCGAGGTGGCCCCAAAATGCGAAGGAAGTTGTGAGAGATATGAGAGCTGCCCACCACTAGAATTTCTTTGCCGAATCGGATAGAAGTTACGGCTTGTTCGTTGCGCCACTCGCAGATTTAGGCTGGCAGGGGTACGCCATACGCCTGAAAAACCCCCACTATAACTCATGTACATACGGCAGCCCCTCCATGATACCCTCAACTTTACTTTATACATAGAGCTCCCCCAGCTCCCAGTCGCGACAATCCAAATCCCCTACGACCGCCCATTCGAGCCGACCCATAAATCTCCTTCATCCAGAAGCTTCCCACCTCCAAGAAACAAGTCTTCGTCAGTCGCCATGTCTGCCGACACCACGCCGATATCCCCCGCCCGCTTCGCCTCCGCGGTCAAGGACCTCTCCCTCGGCATGCTTCACCTCAAGGTCCTCGAGATCCGCAACTCCATCGCCCACCTCCAGTACTCCAACGACCAGCTCAAGCCCTTTGCAGAAGGCACATCCGTCGCTCTGGACGACGCCTCCGCCGCCGCGCCATCCGCGGAGCCGGACCAGGACTGCATCGACGCCATCAAGGAAAACGAGGTCGTGATTGATCACATGGCAGAGCGCCTGGCCATCATCCGCGCAGAGGTCGAAGACCGGGGCGTCAGCTGGACGGAGTTTCAAAGCCAGGATGAGGTGGAAGCAGGAACGGGCGAAGCCAGCGCGACGACAAACGGACTGGTCAACGGAGAGGTCATCGGCCAGCCAGCCGAGACGAGGCATTCTGCTTGGACGGACGGCACGTTTCAGACGGGCACGATATCCAACGGCCAAGTGCGATTTGATGACCAGCAAGCGGGACAAGCAGCACCGGCTACTCGGAGCGAGACGCAATCAACGACACAGGGAGGGGAGAATCAGGATAATAGCCATGGTGACGCTGAGGAAGATGGTTTACATCTGTGAGAATGATACGCAGTATAGCATAGGGAATACGAAGTGAAAGAAGAAAAAAGGAATAATGACGGAATGCATGGCTGGCGTTTTTGGGGTTCTTCTTGGGTTGGATGAGTGCGCCGTCTTCTACGATATACCCCCTTGAGGCAGAGAGTATCAGGTTGACAGCAACATTATGGAAACAGTAGAATTGGTGGTTACAAATCATGGGGCAATCAAAATGACACCACCCACTACTGGGAGCAGGAACAGGAAAAAAAGACGGTGGGATAAAAAATCCAATGTTGTTCTGTGCAAAGCTAGCACTACACCCTCTAGGCTATAAAATCTCGCCTCTTTTGTCTTTGCTACAAGTACACCAAAGCCAAATACGCCATGCCTTTAAAATACGCACCGGAGGAAATAAAAAAGGCAGAACCAACCAAAAAATGAGCTACCCAAAGCATGCCTCCCTCAGCGCCCGTACTTGTGCTATGCTTGTTTGAACAGAAACGAACTTGTAAAAACGATAAAAGAAAATGTTCAAAAGACAGACAAAGCAAACTAAAACAGAAAAGCAATCATTTGGGCCGGCTCAAGTGCGGTAACCAATTCGGTGCTTTTTTAATACAAGAACGCTTCATAGGGCGTCTTTAATCAGAGTCGTCTCCGACGGGTGAGCCGCTTCCGGATAGATTCTTCTTCACCCTGGTAGACCTGTGCCGTCTCGATGATCTCTTGGACCGTGAGCGGCCATTGCTACCTTCGCTGCTAGTTATAGTTTCCAGCTTTGGTCGTTGCGCCGCGTGTCCAGGTTGACTGGAGTTGCTGGTGCTCTTGGTGATTCGTGATGTGAAAATATCTTCGTACTCATCCTCTGATTCTTCATATCCAGGAGGTGTGGCCAAAGCCTTCAGGCGGTTGTTTCGCCTACGCTTGTCGATGGAGTTGTCCAGGGCCTCGTCGGAGCCGTCAAACGACAGGCTGCGAGTCCGGGTCAGGTCGGACCGGGTGCTTCGGGTCCGCGTAACGAACAATGAGTCAATCAGCTCAGTTTCGGTTGGCAGCTCCTTCATAATCTTCTCCCTAACGAGCTTCTCCTGGAGTTGGCGAGCCAGCTTCTCCTCTCCTCCGGTAAGGGTCCTCCCACTCGTCCTGCTGCTAGCACTCATGGCTCTGCTGACGGGCACCTTGCCTTCCATAACCTTGGCAGATGGCGGTGGCTGAAGCATCCACTTGTGAGCCTCCTTGTGAGGCAGTTTGCTGCTGACGACGGGTGGGTGAAAGTCGTTGATGGGTGGGTTTCGCGGGGCCGCATAAAAGTCGCGGCGCTCTTCTTCTGTTACTTCTTTATCCATGCCCAGTGTTGATTCTATCAGTCTTCCCGCAGAGTCTCTTGCCTTGGACAAGGCGTCTTTTAATGTGTATCCAGACCAGTCTGCCCCCCATAGCTCCTCATCCTCGCGCTGATATCCGTGTCGCTTGTTCCAGTCGTCTGACAGGATGCCTTCCTGTGATACCACCAGCGTGCTGTCTTCGTAATTGGTGTGACTGTCACCGGTATTCGTGCGTCCTGATAGGCTCAGAGCACTGATTTCTCCTCCCGCGCTCATCAACCCCCGTTGGCTAGAGTTCTTGCTCGTCGACTTCTTCGGCAGGCTGGGTCCCATCCTAATCTCTTCTTGCCAGTAGGGATTCGTGTTGAATGGTGAGGGATGTCGATATAAGCCAGGCTGTTCCGTCTCCAGTTTTGCCTTTTCCACCCTCTCCTTCTTGGCCTGGCCCTTGGCCTTGTGGCGATGCCGTACCTCGGCGCATGGTGTGCAGGCAAGTAGGTAGAAGATGGCTGATTGCAGCGCGACGGGGAAAGACATTGTTGGACGGCTGCAGGGCACGTCCCTATATCACGAGTGCCTTTCAATTGACGGCTGATGTGCCCAACATGGAAGTATGGCGTGTTCAGGAGGCGTTTCGGAGAGAAGGATGCTCGTTAAAGAAGACGCAGCGAATCGGCCGGACGACACACAAGTCTAGCGAGGATGCGAGAGTGAAAAAGAAAGAACAAAAACAACAAGTGGCTATCCGGAGAATGGTCGTCGTCAGGCGCACTGGAATGGGGAAAATCGATGGTTCGTGGTTCGACTGGAGCGTGGGGGGAGCTGAGTATCGTCAAGAAAGTAAGGGGGGTCTGCGACAGTTTCAAGTCTCGAGACGCCCCCCAGAGGCAGATTGCGTGAGAAATGGAAAAGAAAAAAGAGCCGTGACAGGGAAAAAGACAAAAGCGAAAGTCGTTACGATAGAAAACGAGAAACAAACAGAAAAGGAAACGTGACAATGACGCAGGATAATGTGAGTTATGGACAAAAAGAACCGGCAACGCAGAACGAGAGAAGGCGACTGTGGAAAGGAGAGCGAGCGTCGGGAGATGGCGAGGCGAAGACGGTGCGCATTGCCAAGAAGGGAGAAGTGCTTAGGCGACGAGTTTCAGTGCAACAGCGGCCAGAAGCGCGGCAGACGCAACGCCAAAAATAAAATCCAGGCTCTAAGCACCGGGGGTGGGAGATTCGCCAACAGCGATCAGACCAGCTGGCTGGCGGTTTTCGAAGGGGGTGATGGTTGGGCTGGGGAAGCGCGTGGGAGCGTGGAGGAATTGGTGTGGGAGACGGTCTGGCGAGAGGGTGGCGGAGGGGGGAACAGCGCTGTAAGGGTGCTGAAGACGTGGCGCTACAGAAGCGCGCAGAGGCTCAAGAGTGCGCAGAGGCAGATCGCAGGAAAGTGATGTGCAGGGGGGAGACAAGGGCCTTATGATTGATTGCGAGCAGCGAGCCGCAGAAGGGCAGAGGCCACTAAACCCCGCCCATATAGCGGCTTGTGCTTTTGTATCACTACCACGGAATACGGG
Source organism: Trichoderma arundinaceum (assembly GCA_025919625.1). Classification (NCBI taxonomy): domain Eukaryota; kingdom Fungi; phylum Ascomycota; class Sordariomycetes; order Hypocreales; family Hypocreaceae; genus Trichoderma; species Trichoderma arundinaceum. Next base: position 550,788 of record JAMQTF010000008.1, on the reverse strand, counting down.
GCAGCACCATCCAGAGGGCCGCCACAAAGGCCTCAGCCAGCGCTACGACTCAGGCAACTCGTCCGACTCGGCGGCACTCGATGGAGCACGCATGCAAGTCCACGCAAGACCAAAGCGAGCCCACGGCGCAGCGCGGCACGGCACCGCCCCCGAGAGTTACTTTTCTGGCGGTTTGGGCCTCGTACTTTGCTACCCGGCGGAGGAACCTAAAACGCCGCCGAGTCAAACCCAATCAGCGGCAGCTTCTTTTGCGGTTTTTTCTTGGTTGCGTCCGCGCAAAGAAGAGAATCCAACTCTCGAGTCGAGTCGCAGGAAAAGAGGCCAGTCGGCGGCCTCAGACGGGCGCCTCCGAACCGTATAATTAGCTGTGACGGTACCAGTACCAGATACGGAGACGGGTGATATTCTCTCATTTTACTCAAGGTCGGGTACCTGCCCCCAATATCTTAGTGCTACGTCTACTCGGGGCCCGGTCCCCCAAGTCACCGCTCGGGTCCATGGACAAAATGAACCGCTGGCGCTCCGTGGCCCATAATTTCCTTCTCTTCACTTCGCGCGCGCGACTCTCCAACGCCTGACGAAAGCGGGTTGGAGGCGCTGGCATCGCTGGTGAAACAATCAGGATCCCCTCCCCTCGAAAAAGGGCCTCTGTTTCTGCGTTTCAACTCTGCCGGGCAGGGTGACGAGCATTGGGTGCTTTTGCGCATCGTCATCACAGTGAGATAAGGATCTGGGTAGGACCTCGTACAACAATTGGGATCCACGCCCATCGAATGGACCCCATGCCAGCAAGCGAGAATGCGGAACGGGGACATGCCTGTCGTTCGTTTCATTACTTTGGGGAGGTACTTGCGCCGACTGCCAAGTTGTGCACGTCGCCCTTGTTCCCTTTTTCGCCTCGGCGCGGCCAGTGGCATGTCCAGGGTCTAGGATCCAAATTGAATTTTGAAGTGTTGACCTATCACTAGCACTACCATGTACTACTACTACTACTACTCACTTGTACTAACCCAGCGGCATCTTCAACAATCTACTTCGCAAACGGGCTACTGAAACTAAGTTGCGCTATCGACGCCGTCCGTTCGTGTGTGTTTCGTGCCGTGGCCGCCAATGGCGACAAGTTCCTCCCATGGGTGACCATCCTCGACGTCTTATTTGCTGCCCACAGAGCGGCGCCTCTGGGACCTGACATCACCACAGGGCGAGATGGGTTTTGGGCTCCGAGCGGGCGAAAAGGAAAAATCATGCTGGTCCGGCATTGCGTGTTTTTCTCTTGCCTTCTGATTTCATGCAAAGGGCTTATTCCCGAACTAACTCAAGGTTAACTCGGGAGCAGCGGTGGCCGCATCTAATGCCGCGATGCCACGTCGTCATCCGCCATCACTGCCTCTCTCTGCCTTACAACACACGTTATGTACGCACAGACGACCTGGAGCCTAAGCTAGCAGATCCAAGCAGATTTGACGAGAAAAACTCGCTACATCCTGGACCTCGAAACCGCTGGGCTTCCCCTCACGAGTCGTCACCGAGTCCAACACTTTTTTTTTCTTGGCCGTGCGTTGCCCCCCGCCAGCAAGCCCACCCGCTGACTGCCAGAACGATATATCACTCATCCCGACGTTCCGTGCGCAAGACAATGAGAGAGAAAAGAAAAGATTGGGTAGACGGCCTCGCTAAATCCTCACTTGCTTGCTGCTGCCTCGGGACTCCGGATGGTAGAGTAATACGGGCTATTAATACTTTTGTAATCTGCAGTGCCTCACCTTCAACCGCAGCAAATCGAGGCCGCGATAATGGGTGCCACCGGGAGCCGACTTGCCCGTCCGCCAAGAGTGGCAAGCAGAAAAAAAAAAGGCAGAAGCAAAAAAATACCACGGAACCATGTCCACCCGTTCATCCATCCCCACTAGTAGCAGCAAATCATTGATGATGATGATGAAGTTGAGAGCGGAAACGACAAAGCAGACGAAAAGAGTCCCCAACACACACTGCGCAATCTCGATGCCACACAAAAGTCATGTAGTAATAGTACAAGGTACTCGCACTGCAGCAACGCTGCAGCAGCCATCCAAAAGCCCCGAATTGCCCCCCAGGATAGCCTTTACCTTGTGTGTATCTCGATGGAGAGTCGGGGAAATAGCCCCGCGTGGCCACTAAAAAACCAGCGTCCCCCGTACTAAAGCATGGCGGTCTCCAGACTCCAGAGCTCGACTAGCAAGTCCTGCTTGCAACTAAATTACAGGGTCCCTTGAAAGGGCTCGCGGCACCCGCTTCCGACCTCACCACCCTCCTCGGCCACGCCACTTGGCGAGGCGGAGATCCGGGAAGCGCCATGCAGGCGAGTGTGTGTGTGTGTGTGTGTGTGTGTGTGTGTGGCCACGTAAGGGAGTCAAAAAAGAAAAGCCAAAGTAACCTCTGGCCATTGTTCGGACAGACGCAAGACAAAAAGGCGGGGAGAAGGGAGGGGGAGAGAGGGAGGGGGGAGAGAAACGAAGCCGCGCCGAGCCCTGCGAGGAATGCAATGTAGCACCAGACCAATGTTTGGGGCAAGGTACCAGGCCCGGAAGCATGGGGCGTAGGAGGGAGGTGGTGGTGGTTGGTGTTGCATCCAGGCACCAGGGATATCGAGACTTTTGCTCTTTGCTAATGTGCTCCAAATCGGACAACTCGTGCTAGCAGTTAGTCGTAGTACTAAGGCATGGGCATGCAGCAGGTTGGAGCACAGAGGACAAACTTTTGGGCTGGCTGCGGGTTGCTAGAGGCACACTAGAGCACCTTTTTGAGGTAGCTTCCATCATACATGCCGCAAGGTCTGGTTTGGTTGAAGTCCAAATAGTGAACACGTATCAGACCCAGCTGGCACATGCCATACAACCATCGCATTACTCGTGGGAAGCAGTCGACAAATGGTTTCGACCAAGCACTCGTAACACAATCCCACGGGCATTGCCTTAGGTAGAGCTCTGCCGCAAATCACAACACCATCGCCTGCCAGAGCCAGATTCATCGTTCATAGCAAGTGTAGATTTTTCCCATTTTGAGAGCTGATACCAACAAGAGTATTTACGTACACGCCTCCTTATATCTCCTCCTTCGTCCTTCCGAAAAATTCATTCATAGCTTCTGTATCCTCCGTTTTTGCTTCCGTTGCAAGACCATTTTCCCAGTCTCGCTCCTCAACAGCCAAATTTTTAAAAGAAAAATAGAAAAAGAAGAGAATGCAGCTGACCTTGCGGCAGTTGTATGCTGCACCAAGCCAGCCGAATCTGCAATTCCTGGTCGCTAGCCAAGTTACATGTGTCAACAGGTCTCGTCCCCCCTTCGTTGTTTTCCCACCTGCCGCGGTATTTTTTTTGGAGAATGCCTCCTGATTCAACATAATTGGCAACCATAGAGACTAGCAAAGAGAGAGGGACAATGATCCGGCATTTATATATGCCGGTTGGGAATAGTATATCGTGGCGGAAAAGCAGACATCAAGCTGCTCCCGGCGACTGGGCAATACATGCACGATGGTGTTCATCGTCGTGCTTCTGGGATCTAGACATCCCACTCCTCTTCGGCCTCCTCCTCGGCATCATCGTCCTTAGTGGTCAATGCGGAGAATGATCCTCCAAAGTTTTTGGCAGCCGCAGGCTTGGCGGCCTTCTTGGTGGTGGTTTCGACGGGCTGCTTGGATTGAGCCGCGGCGCGAGCCTGGGAAGTCTCCTCTCCAGATTCGACCGAAGGAGCCTTCCTGGATTTCTTTGAAGACTTGCTCTTCACGGTGTTCCACTCGTCAGACTCTTCCTTGAGCATCTCCATCTGCTCCTCTTCGGACGGGAGAGCCGAGATCCAAGAGCTTTCCAGTGGGGCAGCCTCCTTCTTAGGAGCGGGGGCAGGAGTGGACTTGTTAGCACCCTTCTTCTGAGCGGGCTTCTCAAAGGTGTCGAGAGGTGCGTAGAGAGAAGCATCGTCCTTCTTTGCAGCGGCGCCGTTGGCTCCGTTGGTGCCGTCCCAGACAGTCTTGTTTCCATTGACGGCGGCCATGAACTCAGAGCCATCCTTGGCAGCGCGGCCTTCGGCAATGCGAGCGGTTCGTCGCTGCGCCTCTTCAAGTGCCTTGCGCTCCTTCTCGGTCTCCTCGCGAGCTGCCTTGGCAGCCTCGGCCTTCTTCCTGTTCTGTCGCTGCTTCTTGGTCTCAACCGGCTCAGGGTTCTTGGCAGCCTTTTGCTTCTTCTGCTTCTTGGACTCGGTATCAGTCAGACGAAGAACGGAAGGGCCGGCGGGAACTGGCTCGAGCATGTCGCTGACGCCGCTGGCATCCACCGGGCGTGTCTCAGGGGACAGGATAACGGGAGACTCGTCATCATCAGCATCAGCGCCGTTGGACGATGGGGCAGATGGGACGGCCTCGGGGGCAGCGGGGGCAGCCTTGGCCTTGTTAGCCTTGGATTGCTTCACGGTCTTCTCTCTCTGCTTGGGGCCCTCGTTCTTGTTGTTGAATTTGGCACCCTCCTTGGCCTTGGAGAGCTGCTTGGCAAACTCTCGGTTGTCAATCTTTTCTTGCTTCTCGGCATCGTTGCTCAGCCACTGGTTGGCCTCGGCGGCTTTCTCTTTCTGAGCATCGGCCTTGGATGCCTTGTTGGTGTCCTGGTCGGTCACGTAGCTCTCCATTCGCTGTTTCTTTTTCCGATCCTCTTTCCGAGGCTCTGGCTGTGAGACTTTGGCAGTCTTGGTAATTGTCACGTTGCCCTTCTTCTTGTCCTTTTGTGTCGTGACATGGTAGATGGCATAGCCAATGCCAATCAGGGTGGCATAGGCCCCGACGGTGTAGAGCAGGTTCGCGTCAGCCATGATGACTCTAGATAGCTGTCAATTGATAGAAGTGAGATCAAGTAGTACGACAGAGGAGGTCCCGAGATGGAGACGAACGGAGGGAACGGCTGCTCTCTCTTTCTCTCTTCTCTCTCGAGACGATGTCTGTGCGTATAGCAAACTATGATGCCCCAACCAATATCAGAGTAACGCAGCGTTCGAGCGCTCGATCGATTGTCGGATAGCTGCAGAAGGTGCCACCGTTCACGGATGCTGCAACGATTGCATCAACGGACGATGCAGCAAGGTTGTCTGCAGCGGCAAACCGGCAGAGTTGGCGCGATTCCGCAAGCTGACAGAAACGTTAAAAACCAGCCACTGCGAGATTCAGTGCAGAGGGAAGCGGGAAGAGGCAATGCCTGATTGCCCAGGCGCGGGATTGATGGGATGATGACAGCAAGCAAGCATAAAAAAGAGAAAGGATGCTGTACCGACCGTTGAGGACACGACAAACGAAAGCACCAGGTGGCTTCAACGCAAGCAGGGGGGGTGTCGTTTTGGCAACGTCGCCAATGGGGAAGCGAGGAGCAGGGTTGCAGGGAGGTCTTAGGGCGGTTCAGGGTGGTTAGACGGGAAGGGCGAGGGAAAAAAGCCAGCAGGGGGGAAAGGCGGCACCTGAGTGGCCCGGCGAGGGGGAATTCGGTGGGGGCCGCGACCTGAGCCTTCTTCCGCGCCTTCTATGCGGAGCGCTGCTGGGCTTGAAGCATCTGCGTCGTGGGAACTATCAGATCGCCTCGCCTAAACTGCCGTTCGGAGCCCAGATTGCCGTCCCCCTGGAGAATCAGCGGGTTTCCCCAGTAGAGGAGACTGTGCTGTGTCACGATGCAGTTGGCGATACTGTCGTTGCGCTGGTGCTCCTGTTGCTACCGCTTTCGTTTTCGTTTTCAGGTAGAGTGTTTGAGGGAGAGACGTGATGATGCGGTGCTGTGTATCCGCGTCGCGTCGCGTCAAAGAGGATGATTGTGAAAAGGCTTTCTTTATCGTCCCCCCTCGTATCAGATGTCATGTGCACAGCACTTCAATTGAGTACCTATCTAATCTGTTAATTCACCATTCGCGCTGCCAGCTGGCAACTCTGGCAATCAGTCCGCCTCGGAGTGTCAACCATGTCCAAGGTAGCCCTGTCTCTCTATATTGATTACTACCTACCTAGTACTCCGTGCAAGCTCAGAGAGTCCTACTGCTACTACAAACAGTCCTGCCTGCATGAATTAGAAGATTCACACAACCCCGTTCAATTGCTATCGAATGAAGTCTAAGCTTGCCTCGTTTGTATCACCTCAATGCGCATCAGATGCATAGAATCGACGGCCAACGTAAGGTGCCGCAGATTAGATACGCAGTATGCATAGAGCCACAGGTTGTTACAGGCATTGGTCAGTCTATCCAGCCTTACACTAGACGAACGAGTCCTGCAGGATCCCACCAACGCCACGTTTTCATGTTCCTACGCTTAGTGTAGGCTCTGTGTTTTGATGATGTGTCAAGCTTGGGAATCCCGAGACCAACGCACCTACCCTGCAGCGTTTGAAAATATCTGCATCGGGCACTTGCTATTACATGCCATCCTGACTAGATCAATATCCTATGTATTACGTTGCCATTAAATAAACAGCTTGCGTAAAAATTGCCAAATAGGCAATTCTCATCCAGTAGCGACAATCTTATTACAGCCATTTCATAATAGCATCTCCGGTTCCCAACTCGAGATCTGTCAAAGTGCTCGCCGAGCCCAAAAAGGAAATTTTTGAAAATACCACATTTGGTAACCCAGTCATCAAACGCAGCCAACAGCAGCCCAAGATCTAGAAAATCACATCTAATAGAAACACGAAAAAATACAAATCTGCATTAGCAGCGCAAGAAGATGCCCATCGAAGCACCCATCGGCAAATCAATGAGGCCTTTTGCCGGTGTCTTTCGGCCGTCGCCGGCCGCTGATAGTCGCAAAAACGGGGCAACCTCCGTGTACTGGAAGGATTATCTCAGCAAAACCCCAACCCCGCCAAGGTCGAAGTTGCAGAGGGGGGTTCTCAACTCTGACTCCTTGAACGAGTTGTCGATGACATTTCCAAGTCTAAAGCCTGTTGGAAGGATTTATTAAATACGGCCTCGATCCCAGAGGGTTATTGAGATATAAAGAATCTCCTTGTCCCTAAGCCTGTCGAGTATCGCATTTGCTTCAAGACACATTTCCTCCACCACTCCAAAATTGTGTTAAGACTTGTATGTTTTGAACCCAGTGGCCCTTTCGTGGATATATGCTAAATAATATTCTGTCAAGGTCCAAGATGGCGCCGAAATCCAAGATCATACTGGACACCGATCCTGGTATTTCTCTCTTCCTTATTCTCGCTATGTGACCTAGACTTACCCCGTTCTTCAGGCGTCGACGATGTCATGGCTCTTCTCTTGGCTCTCAGCGCCTCCCCCGAAGAGCTTGAGCTAGCCATGATTTCCGTCACATACGGCAATGTTCCTCTACAATGGTATGTTGATCTATATATCCATCTACATAACACGACTAATTTCCATCTTAGCTGCCTCCGCAACGTGGCCGCACTCTACCATGTTCTGGAAAAAGAATTCGCATGGAGGAAATCTCAGGGCCGTCCCGAAGGCTATGAGACCCTGAAAGCCCACAAGACCATTGTGGCTGCAGGAGCCGAGCACTCACTGGCAGACCCTGTCTTGGCTGCCGACTACTTCCGTACGTTTTTTTCCGTGTTCACTCTCTGACCATGACTGACTGAGACAAACTATATAGATGGCGCTGATGGACTGCATAATGTTCATGATATCCACACTGACCTGAGCCCGGCTGAAACCTGGAAGGCTCTGTTCGATAAGGAGGATGGCACTGATCACGGCCCATCTTATCCTTACTTTACACCATCCAAGCAGCCCGCCCACAAGGAGATGCTGCGCCTTCTCAGAGAGAACCCTGCGGACACCATTAGCATCCTCGCCGTCGGGCCCCTCACCAACGTTGCGCTGGCGGCCGCCGAAGACCCCGAGACATTCCTCAAGGTCAAGGAGCTGGTGGTCATGGGCGGAGCTGTGGAGGTTCCAGGCAATGTCACTCCATCCGCAGAGTTCAACACCTATGCGGACCCCCTGGCCGCCGCTCTTGTCTATGCTCTCACATCGCCCACCCCCGCGTCCACAATGCCGCCTATCCCTAGCCATGTTACAAACATCAAGCCGTACCCAGCGAAGCTCTCTCGCCAGCTTACCGTCACCTTGTGTCCCCTGGACATCACAAATCTCCATTCCATCAACAAGAACTACTTTGCAGAGAAAATCCAGCCCTTTATTGATGCGGGAAGCCCTCTTGCTCGCTGGGCGGCCCATTTCATCAACGGAGCTTTCGACAAGATTGACTCCATGGAGGGAGATGGCAACGAGCCGGCCCTGGCACTGCATGATCCTTTTACAGTCTGGTATATGCTGACGCACGACGACCCCCGATGGAAGGTGCCCGCGAAGCCTGAGGACCTCCGAGTCGAGACAGTCGGTCAGTGGACCCGAGGAGGCTACATCCTCGACAAGCGTATCAGGACGAAGCCCGGCGAGGCTGCGGTGGAGCTCTCAGAGGACCCCGAGGCCGACCCCCACCTCGTTACTTTGGACGAGGTCCCAGGAGACACCATGGGCTGGCTGAGCGTTCGCAAGGGAAACAGGCTTAGGCGAGTGATTGGAACTCCCGGAGAGAGCATCTTCAAGGAGGTCTGGATGCAGCGTGTGTTTGGATAGATCAATTTGGTGGTACTTCAAGTAGAGAGCCTTGTCAGCAAACGAAGCTCCAAGTATAAAAATTAAAATAAAATTAACATAGATAGTCCATATAAAATCGTACCCATTTGCAGAAAGGCTTCATGCATGTATCCCAACTCCAGGCGCGTCTTAGTGCCATGTGACCCATACTCAAAAAAAAACAAGAAAATCTAAATTGGCTCCTCCATCGAAAACAGCAGCATGCGGCATCTCGGAAGATGGGACCTCTAAACGTGTTTGATGCCTCCTATTACCGCGCCCTTCACCTGCGTCCAGTTTATGCTGTCGTCTAGCGTTTCATCGACCAGGCCGACCGAGCAGACATTGTCGCCTCGGACGAGGTATAAGCCTAGAGGGACCTCTGCAGAAGGCTCTGGGTCATCGGGCGTTCGAATAATTCTCTCCACGGCGCCTTTCAGGACCTGTAAGACATGGGTTGGTTAGCATTCAGTGTCGAAGAAGGAGCTCCTGGAAGAAGCTCCTTGGTGCGAAAGGGAGGGCGTCACATACAAGATTTGTTGACTGATCGCAAGCTGCCAGCTCTCCGACAAGGATTCGCGAGTCTGCCGTCACAATCAACACCTTTTCTGTAGCACACCAGAGCGTCAGTCGAGATCAATTCAATGTGGGCTGTCCTGCGGGGTTGGACGAGGGGCGCTCTGCTCACTGTTGAGGTAGCCTCCCAAAGTAGCCATTGTGGTAGGAAGAGCTCTGGATAACGATTCTCAAGCAGGCAAAATCGGCAACTGCAAGGAAGAATGTTGTCTTTTGGAGGTAAGAGGGTTTGGTTGGCGGTGCTTGAGGAGAGGTTGTTTAGGTGGAAACTTATGGCGGATCTTTTTTGAAGCAAGCACCATAGCTCCAGGTCGCGCTAAGCTGTTTCTGGGAAGTTCTGGGAGACTTGGAGATGAAAGTTACATTCACTGGCCTCGCAATTCTCGCCCATGGTTTAAATAGCATGGGAAAATGAGAGAAGAGAAACTGCACAGGTTATAATTCAATCTACAGAGTAGCCTTAGGAAACATTTGGTTCTAGCCTGGACCTTTATGTATCAACGCAAGCTTAGAGGTACTACAGGATTTAGCATCTTCCATTACAAGCACTCTTCTTCACTTCATTGGACAAGCCAACAAACGCAATGAAAAGGAAACAGAAAAAGAGCGGTCGCGTCACCCAGAGATAGTGTAATACCAGAGACACAGTGGGCAGCAAATCATGCGCAAGCACAGAGGAAAAGCCCCCCCTAAAGACCAAAAATGCGAGTAATCAACGATTGGTCCCTCGTGGAGACCTTTCAGAGATTAAACTGAAAAGAACAGATACTACACTTGATCTAAGCCATTTGGCAAAGAGAGCTGGAGAAGAAAAAGAAGAAGGAAAGTGTTTCAAAGGAGGCGGCGGGAGTTTGATGTGCTTTATACTCCAGGCAGCTCGCTCCCACGGGCGGTCAGGGCTCTGGGAGTGGCAGAATTGATGGTGGCGCTTAGACCTTCTTCCAGCATGTTGAGAACAAGGGCGCTATGGAAGCAGCAGGCAGCGGTTGACTAAGAGTAGAAGCCCATTTGCTACTTATAAGCCAAAGCCAAAACAGCATTTTGATCAGAGTTTCAAGCTCCATAGTGAATACTACTTTTATTTTGTTCTCTGCTTATTTGGGATATCAAACTCGGTTCCGGCTTCAAGAAAAAAAGAAAACACATACCACCCCCTAGCTCAAATCGACCACATTTAAACCATTGTGCCTATGCGGCAGTCTCTATCCAACAAGTCAGGCAGATGTGATTAGCGTTAAAAAAACAAGATCCCCAACGCCATCCTTCAGTTCGTAGCATTACCTGAAATCAAAAAGGAGAAACGACATCTTTGCTGAGGCCGTTCCATCGTGTCATTGCAACAAAACGTTCATCAAATCACCCCAACGCCAAACCCCGTCATAGCAGGGTAAAATGCGTAACACACCTACTCTAAAGCTTAGTCTTCGATCAGCTCGCCCTCCTCGTCTTCTGAGAGTCGGGCCCTTTTCTCGGCCCTTTCACTCTCAGCAGACAAGTCGGCCTCTGCATCTTTTCTCTTGGATGGGGATCGCGGCGCGTAATCACCATCGCCTGGCACCTTGAGGGACCCTTCATGTTCCCTGTCCCTCCCATCCGAGTGTCGCTCCGTCCCTCCGTTTACCTTGGGCCCAGGGCTGTGACTTTCTCGATCGAGCTCCATCGGCGTTCCAGCATTGGACGATTGGGTATCGTTAAGGGCATCGTTCCGTCTTCTTGTGTTTTCGAGATGGAAGGCAGGTGATGGCAGCGACGGGTTCTGCTTTCTAAGCGGGTTCTCCGTATAGAACTGGCGCATCACCTCTATGGCCTTTGTGCAACAGTCTTCACTACCCTTCAGGAACTTCCACCAGCCTTCGCCATTGACATCATCAATCTGCTGATTTGTGTGGGCGCAGGCAAAGTAGATGGAACTAATGGCAACATCCCTCGCTTCAATCAAGAGCGGTAGGGCAGTCAAGCACGCGTCGTTGCAGAATGCCCAAGCTGCTTGCCGCAGATGCTTGTTATGGATGACCTCCAATTGCCCAAGGAGCTCGAAAAGATGACGATAGGGGTTATCAATCATCAGATCGAATGCCAATTGTTCCAGCATGACTTCTTCATACGTTAATATGCTGTCCCTCCATCGCCAGTATTCCTTGCTCTGCTCGTCAATGATTAATTTGGTGTTCTTCTGGGCCACTCTAGCAACAGCAATAATGATTTCTTTGGTTTTCCTGCAGTTTTCTTCGGTTTTGTTTGCTAAAAACAGGGAAGTCGCGGCGATGTTCTGCAAGAAAAATTAGTCTTGTTCTCGCATAGCCCAACCCCCCCCAAGGCGACAGAATAATCTGTCTCCCATAGAAAAGGTTAAGCAAAGAATAAAAAATCATACATAATGATGGATTCCCCCCTTCTCTTGGACCATGCTAAAACGCATAAAAAATCTGTGAAAGAATACACCGGCCACCCATAATGTAATCTGTGGTAGATCGAGCATCACGCCAGCCTGGTATATGAAGTTGATGCCCTTCGCTCTGCGAAGCCTCTCTTCTGCGGGCGACACTCCATCAATGATAGTCGGAGTGCTTTGAACCTCGTCCATGGTAAAAAACCACTGGTTTGGCAGCGCCAGTGGCGTTTCATCTCCAGACCGCGACGGAGTCTGCTGGCTGGAGACGGCTTGCGGTCGTGGAGGAGACGTACGTGTGCTGTGCTGCGGAGGCGTAGGAGCAGCAGGGGGCACTTCGCGACGGCGAGGAGGCGATCGAGATGGCCTCTCATGGCGCGCGGACCCTTGGAGACTAGGAGGCTGATATCCCTCTCGCGGGGGGCGATAGCGGTCGATGCTTGCCATTGCTGGAGGCGATTATGTCAAGTTGAAAATTGACTGGAAGCGGCGACTGAGGAAGTTCATGGAGAACTTCGCTGTAGGGGAATTTTTTTTCACTTGGTTGGGCGCAGCCGTCTGGACGTCATGACGGGAGTTTGGCGATGGGTGGCGCGACAAACAAGGTACGAAGTCGTGGTTGGTCTATGACCCGTCTTCCTTATCTAATCTGGAGTCGCTAGTCACATGACTAATCGGCGATCACATCCTAAGAAGCTTATTCTTGACGACAAAGTACTCCGTACAACTTGTATAGAAAGTTATTTTGAAGTGAGTTTACTTTGAAGTTTTGATATTTGGTGTTTAACTTGCAAGAAAAACACCGCGTGTCCTATCAGTTTGGGTATCAATTCCAACTTGCCAATTATTTAGTTCAAAAATAAGTACAAAATCTTGACTAGATCGCCTCGCCGTCATTTCGTCCCCATAGCTTCACCGTGCGGTCGTGTCCCCCACTTACAATCCATCGCCCATCCCTACTATAGTCGACGCTGGCAACAGGAGCAGTATGCCCGCTTAGCGTTTGAACCAGGGTCCAGTCATCGGCTGAGAATATCTTGACGTTTCGATCAAAGCCACTAGAAACGAAAAATGTTCCGGCCTTCTTGGGCAGCTGTGTACCCTTCTCGTCTTGACCGGGCGGAGTTCCAGATAGAGGGTCATCCAAGCCTTTGAACCATCGCATATCAGATACAGCGCTATTATGAGCACCAACCCCCCCAGCCCTCTGTACTTTGCGGACATCCCAGCATTTGATCCATCCATCAGCAGAGCCAGACAGAACTCGGTGTCCATCAGAGCTCCAGTCCAAAGCATGTATTGGCTTGATGTGTCCATCCATATGCCCGTCAAGAATCATCACAGTCCGCCCTGATCGTAGATCCCATATTCTTCCAAGACTGTCCAGGCCCGCGCTGGCGAGCAGAGAACCATCTGTATTGAAGCTTATGGCGTAGACACCGCGAGAGTGACCCTCTTGGAGCAGAAGCTCGGCATTCGTCTCTATATCCCAGAGTCGCCATGAGGTATCCTCTGAAGCAGAAGCCAGGTAACGGCCAGATGGGTGGAATTCTACCCGGCAAACTCGCTGCGAATGTCCCTTGAAGGTGGACAGAGGAGTATCTTGGTTTAGCGACCATACGTGGACCAGTCCCTCGGCACCGCCCGAGGCAAGGTTGACGGAGTCTGGGGAGACTCCGCTCTCAGGCAGTGTGGCTCCAGGAAACCACGAAAGGCCGCTGATTTTGTTGGTATGCCCGCGGAAGCTCATCTTCTCCGTCAGATTTGGTATTTCAACCAGCTTGACTTGACCGCCCCAGTTACCAACAGCAACCAACTCTCCGTTTGGAGAGAATCTCGTCATGCTGATATGCCTCTCTCCAACAGTCTGACTTCCCTGCAACTCGAACCCTTGTAGCCTCTCCTTGATGTGCTTCCGGAACTTGACATGCGTCCGCAGGGGGATTGTAGATTCGGCTTTTTGAAATGCTGTCCTTCGCTTTGCCCGGGGTAACGAGAATTCCGCTATATTGATACGCGCCTGTAGTAGTTCGGGCCCTCCTCTTGAATAGAACTCCTCCTCTTGTTCTTCTTCCTCTTCATCCTCAGGCACATCCTCCATGGTTATATCGCCGCTCTCAAGTCCGGCCATTTCGGCCTGAATCGTCAGAAGCTCCCGCAGTCGGTCTCGGCGATCGGCTGGTCCTTCGCCGAATAGGGTGATGGGTTCCCCCATCTCTCGCAACTTAGCACGAACTCGTCCATCATCGGTAGGGACTGCAATCGTAGCAGCGAGTCGTTTTCGGTTGAACTGGTTCAGAATTGCGGATGCCTTCTCTGGCGGGGCGCCATCGCCCATGTTCATTTCGTAGTCATGATCCTCAGGTAGGTCTTCTAGAGCAATGCCTGTGCTCTGCTCCGCTTCCTCCACGTATGCTTGTCGTGACGGGTGTATCATCTTGTCGAATGGGTTGGGATAAGGTAGTTGTGGAAAATCGTGACGAGGAAACAGCACTCCTCTGAGTAGTGAGAAGTCTATGTAAGACTTGAAAACGATTATTTAGATTGATGATTCAACTAGGGAAACGGAGGAGAGATTGAAGACTAGTGGCATGGGTAATGATTGTAGTCCTGGACTGCAATGCGACTCTGGATATCGGTTTAGATCGCCAACTGGTGGTTCAGCATGTGCATTGTTAGCATGAGCCTGCCTAAGCTTGGAGCTCCAGAAAATTGAGACCATGGCCTATTGGTGGGCCTTGATTAGGTAAGTGCTCAAAAGTCTGGAGCTTCACCTTGCACTTACAGGTACTCTGCCACGCCTACCAAAATACGCACTATGAAATCCCAAGGTGTACAAAGCAGAGCTGTGCCAATCGAGCTCATAGTCAAGGGAAAATCTTTCTCTTTTTGAGAATGTCATCATATCAGATTAGAGTGATGGTTGGTATTACTAGATAAGAACAGTAGGGAGTATTGATCTACGGAGTAGGAACTGATGGTTTACATCAGCCTCACGCGGTAGAACCAGATGAGGTTAGGCTTACACTCTCTCAAGACAGGCTCACGAGTCAAGAGACGCAAACAAATGAGAGGCTTCTTCTGCCGACGAGATAAAAAGGAAACAAGCAAAAATCAGGGCTTGGGAGCTACAACTTTTGGGAATTTTCGTCTCCACGTAGTACATGCCTAGTGTCTGAGCATCATCCCGTGGTTAATTGTGCTCAGTACTCGGTAAAATGCAGTCACCTTGGTAGTACTAAGCTCTTAGAGGCACATGTTGTTTTGCCACGAGTCGACAGATGCAGCAAGTCAAGCTGTCCACGTTGTATTGCATACGGGGCCTAGCAAAGTGTCCGGGCCCGCAAACCAAGCAGGTCACATCAGTAAGCAGGGAATGCGATGTGCGTGAATTGAGAGAGCCGGGGATATGAGATGTGACATGCGTTGAAGGGCTGCGGAGCACTGCTGCTCTCACTGATGTTATTTACGGCGAAGAAATGGCCTTGGCTTTTACAATGACGCAGATATACAGAGGGTCAAAACGAGTAATTCAGGGCCAGCAAACTTGTCGGAAGAATGCGCAGCTCCCTCCAGGCACCACACTGCGGTAGGGCTAATCGCCCCGTGGCCCAGCGACGGAGTTTGCCGCTAATCTATTGGTATTCCGGGGCAGCCAGCCAAACATGCATGTGCAGAGCGCTGAGCCAATTGCAGCTCGAGAAAAGCAACACCACGATGCAGGAATGCTGAGATTGCATGTTCCCCTGTGTTTATGCCGAAGGAAGCGAGACTCGTGGAATATGATTCAGGATGCGTCGTATTCAAACGCCTCGCCCTGCGAATATGACTTGATGTAGAGTATTTACATTTTGGAACGGTGTACTTCGTAGGCAATCTAGAAACTTTGTTGTTGTCGTTGTAAGCTCAACCTCAACTTTTTTTTTTTTTTTTTTTTCTCTGGCCCGCCTTGTTTTTCGACGGCCGGCCCCGTAACCCCAAGAGCAAACTTTGCCCCAACTCGGCCTAGCGAGCCCATCCTCCCTGCTGCCCTGCGCTCATCAGCGCTGACATGTGCCGTAAATTCTGGAGGAGCGCGCTGTACCCCGCGGCCTGCTCCCGCCTGACAAGGAAGGTTTCAAGGGCTTGCAAGGGCTATAGCGAGCACCGATAGTGAGGCTGGCCGCAGCCAAGCCGTAAAAAATGCACTTTTTTGCCCTCTGGCGATCCAATTACTAAAAATATTCAGGCTGTGGCTGGCTGCTCCTTCCGCTGCTTCCTGGCCTGCCTTTTCTTTCCCTTCTTTTTCCCCTTCCCTCTTCTTCTTCCTTACACCTTTTGGTGAAACAAACACGACCCTTGTTCTAGTTCTTCGCATCTTTCCCTTTGAATAAAGGACTCACAAATGATTATACAAGAAACCGCTGATCTGCCCACATCCTTCTTTAGGTACCAGATGCGTGTTTCGAGCCGCCTTGAAGCCCAGCGTCAAACCGAATCCGCGCAGCGTGTAGATCCGGAGCGCCGCCGTGGCACGCCTTGAAAACGACGGGATTTGCGAGAGGAGTCAAGATACCCCTAGCTGTCGCACCCTCTCAGACTGCAACTTAGAACAGTGAGCCGGATTTCTCATCATCATGATCAAGCAAGCGTCAAGCTCCCCTCCAGTGGCACTATCCACTGTACGTGGTTTCCAGGTGACGCCAGTGGCATCTGGCGATGAGGATTCCGATCATGGGTTTTGTGACACACCGCGCCTATCTGCCCGTCGTGGCCGTCCGCGCATCGACGATGTTGTGAGCGCCAATTGTAGCCCGGTCCTGCGCCCGACGGCTTCGCCAAGCGTCTCGGGGATCGCCAAGCTACGTTTGCAGATGGATCCTCTAAGCCTTGACCCGGCATCGCGCTCATCTTCCATGTCTCGAAATGGCATCCGCTTGGATTCTCGAATTGGATTTGGGCAGATAAGCCGCTCACAGAGCCGGGATGGGGCTCGGAGTGAAACTGGAAGCGAGCTTTCTGATAGCGCGTCCACCAGTTATGAGGTCAACCTGGAGAACGACTTCGTGAGTGAGAGCGTGCGCGAGAGATCTTTCATGGAGCCACTTGAGGGCGGGCTAAACCCGAGACGCAAGATGACGTCTGAAGACTTTGAGACCCTTCGATGCCTTGGCAAAGGCACCTACGGTACGGTTGTGCTGGTGAAGCAACGCACAACTGGAAGACTCTATGCCCAGAAACAGTTTAAGAAAGCGTCTCTAGTCGTCCACAAGAAACTGGTCGAGCAGACCAAGACTGAGCGGCAGATTCTGGAATCCGTGAATCGGCACCCCTTTGTTGTGAAGCTCTTTTATGCGTTCCAGGACCAAGAAAAGCTGTATCTGATTCTGGAATACGGTCAGGGGGGAGAGCTCTTCACCCACCTTAACACGGAGAAGATGTTTTCCGAACCGGTAGCCGCCTTTTACATGGCCGAAATGCTTCTGGCCATTTCTCATCTTCACGAGACTTTGGGCGTGGTGTACCGTGATCTTAAGCCCGAAAACTGTCTGCTCGATGCGGAGGGTCATCTGTTGCTGACAGATTTTGGCCTGTCAAAAGTCGCAGTGGACCAGTCGGAAGACAGCTGCAACTCGATTCTGGGTACGGTTGAGTACATGGCACCCGAGGTCATCCAGGGGAAGAAGTATGGCAAGGCCGTGGACTGGTGGTCATTTGGGGCTCTCGCATACGACTTGATGACAGGAAATCCGCCTTTCCGGGGAGGAAACCATGCCAAGATCCAGGACAATATTGTCAAGCAAAAGCTCGTGCTGCCTTACTACCTCAGCATGGACGCCAAGGATCTTCTCACCCGACTCCTGAGAAAAGATCCGAATAAGCGATTGGGTGCTGTGATGCCCAAGGATATGCAGACGATGAAGAACCACCGATTCTTCCGTAAGATTGATTGGAAGAGGCTGGCCGCACGAGACATGGAGCCACCCATCCAACCCATGATCACAGACCCTGAGCTGGCAGAGAATTTTGCACCAGAATTCACGGAACTTTCATTGAGCCCTACCATATCGAAAGACTTTTGGCCTGCTAGTCCGTCCAAGGATGATATGTTTGGCGGATTCAGCTTTGTGGCCTCGTCGAGTCTACTAGAGAGCGGGGGCTATTTGGCAAGTCGTTAGAATATACTAGAGACAGTGCTGCAGAAGCTTATAGCAGCCTTGGCATTTGAATCGGCGTTTATTAACGGGGCAGCTTGCTAGAGCTTGGGATAGACTGTATTGTCTAGATAAACTGCGGGGAGATTTAGAGACGAGTTAGTTGTCATTGTTGACAACTCGGATAGAACAAATGGACCACTTGATATTCATCCACCATCTTCATGGGCCACGTTCCATCCCGGTGCCGTGCGTAAATCATATGGCATAATGGTGAATCTGTAATCATACATCTGTGTAGTGATGACGCGTCCGAACTAAGACTGCTGGGGCATCAAAGGCTCGATCTTGAATGCTTGCTTGTAGTCTAGCCATTGAGGAGATGCGATACTATGATAGTACTGTGAGGTCACAAAACCGAGAAATATGGAGCACCGGTACGGAGTACTCTGTACGCCGTTAACGATCTCCCGGGGATCCCAAGAGTGGATCTTTCTCAGATTGCTCCGTACTGATAGGAAACCGGGGTATAACACGGCCGATCTCGATGACATGGCGCACAGGGGTAATGCCGAATTCGTAGCGGTAACGGCACTTTGGAGGCGAAGCTTCACTCATGGCTTGCTGACATCTTCAGTGAAGATCCCGAGCATAGTAGAGCTGGGCCTGCACAAGTCAATAGGCGGTACGAAGGCTCTGACGATGATGTGTAAGCCCTAGTTTTTATGGTAATTACATCAGATGGAATACGGAGTGGTTGGGAGGATATTGGACAGCAGCGCTGAGATTTTCATTGTCCAAGTTCATTTAGGAAACTGCTGAAAGCCAACCTGCTATGCAGGTGCTATGCAGGGGAAAAAAGAGGGAATTGGGAAAGAATATCACACGCCCAAAAGTAGGCATATTGCGAGGATGACGAGAGAAGAGCTTCAGATGAAAGGCTTATACTGTCTGTCCCGTTTCGGTATGTGCTAGGGGTCTCAACATACCCGTTTCGGGTAGTTGATGGACGGCATATGTTCACGCAAGCTGCCGTGGCTTGGACTTGTACTGCATGTTCGAAGTGATTTCTCAGCAAAACATGAGAGAAGAGCTTGGCGTTGGTGTAAGAACCGCTGGTCCATTGGACGTCTTCCGGCAATGCCAGCAAGATCGGGGATGATTATGCACACGCCCCCGGGACCTGGGCATCTAGTTCGGTGATAAGAAGCTGGTGGCACGAAGGAGGGAGCGGGGGCAGCAGAGTGATGCGTCACTTGGGCCCTTTCCCAGCAACGTGGAAGGCAAGGATTCGGATAAATTAATAGCCAAAGCTGGAGGCGCAGCGTTGCTCTCGAGGCAGAGGCAGATGGTTTGATGGCATGGGGCGTGATGGGCGGGTTGGTTTGTGAGATGACTTGAGTAAGCAGCTGGGAGAGCGTGAGGTAGCAGTGCTAGTGCTAGCGGGAGATATCAATGGATTTGATATCTGGGTTACTGCTGGATTCAGGAGCTGAAAGCTTCCACAATGGAAGGTGCAATTGCCTTCCCAGGGATGTGATGCGTCTCAATACTCTTTGCTCTACGCATCTCCAACTGCCTCTACAAAGTCAAACAGCCTTTAGGTTATCACAAACCATCTCCCTAGCTCCTTGTGCCCATGCGCGCCGCCGTCAAGGTTCACATAGTTTCTGCTCGCCTCTCTGCTTTACGAGAAAGCCACCGCGTCCAAGCTTGCCGTATTAGGCAGTGTGTGCCCGCGCGGGATGGCGCCGCTCGCAGCGAGGCAGTGCAGAACAATGAAGCTTTTCGAGGTGCCCGTCTTTTTGCTGGCTTACACGGCGAAGAGGCGACGACATGACCGCCCCGGAGCAGTGGCTGAGGAGCTTAAAGATTATGATTGCCAATCATCCGATATCTGGACATCACAGCTGCAATGAACCCGGAATAGAGACTCAATCAGGTACCGCTGCCATGTCTTGGGCCCCCGCAAGGAGAAGTGAATCTGGAGCCTAGATGTTGCTCCGGCTCGGAGGGTTAGATCCTCCGGCGGGCCAAAAACGCCCACTACAGTAAGCACTCAATGTGCCAAGGTATTTGAGATATCTCACTGAGCCCTTGCCTCTTTGAATTGCTGCGAGACTGGGGACACAGCACGGACGGCGGCAAGGGACACGGGAACAGAAAATGCTGCTGGAAAGGAAAGATTAGAGAGACGCGCAATGCTGCTAGCGCCGCGTCCAATGAGCTGCCCTGCGCCTCGCTTGTCACACGGGCCTGTGCTCAGCGAGAGATGGCACAGACGGTTTTGCCTGGTTGCTGCCATCATGATCGTTGTCAGCGCGTGCCGTTTGTACCGTCGGTGTGCTTTCAGTTCAGATGTGGTTTCGTCTGTAGATCGCTGGCGGATTGTTCCTCCGCGAGCTTGACCTGGAAGATAGGGAGTCGAGAGAAGCGAGATACCCGGATAGATTGATGATGAAGCTTTACATCAACGGCGATATCGCGCCCAGCAACCGTGCCCACCGGCGTGGCGTTTTGAGGTCCGCGGGACACAGGAGCGGTTTCGAGACAACTAAGACGGGAGGCCTGCTGCACGATGCACACAGGCAGTTTAGCAGAAACCATGGCCGCCCCTGGCTGCCGGCTCTTCCAACCAGCGTCCGTGATTACTTTCGTTGGCATGCCGACTGGTGCCAACAGGAACAGAGCCAAGGCCTCTAGTCTCAAGCGCGTCCGCATCTTATTCGCATTCAACAACCCACCGGCTTGGGACTGGAGACTTGGGGTGCGCCCCGCTAAATGCAGCCTCGTTCTGATAACCCTGGGATCTAGGCCATGTTCCCCTCAACTGCCACAACCCAAAGCCAGCCGCTCCGTACTTGAAACTGTTTATGACGACAATTCACTGGGCGGGCCTTGTGCCACCATGAATAGCCTTTCCAATAGTACCAGCATCATTCGAAGGGGGGGCTATGATCGTGACATGTGCGTGCCTGAGACTCGTATCACCAACATGATGAATGTTGAACCGCCAGCGACTCGGGTCCGGTTTGTCATGCTTTCCAGCACGGACAGATTCGAGCGATTCCAGTCTAATTGCTGGACCCATCTGGGCAGTCTAGTGACGAAATCAGTGCCCGTCTGGTGTAAGGCTGGAGCTGCGGTGGGCATGAGAAGCAGCTAGAGGCCCTGGGGAGAGCAAAAAATAGAAATCGAACTTGCAGGGGGGGACGCATGAATGATTTTTCGACACACCCCTTCACCCTTTGGGAAGCCGGGTGAGCCCGAGACCTCCTATCGTCGTGCTAATCAAGGGCCTCGAACATTTAAATGTTAGATGCTCCCTCGATGTCATGTCCGAAAGAGGCTCGTTGACAGGCAACTAGCGGAATCCCGCATTGACACTTCTCGGGCATATAATCCTTGGGCTGTAGTAGTATAAGCTTGATCGATTCTCTTTAAGCCCCCCTCCGATCTGTGTTATATATTATATTCTGTTTTCATTCTCTTTTGAGCTTGGCCCTTCCCCTCTACTTCTTACAAGCAAATCGCATAATAAGCATATATATATATATATATATATATATATATATACGCGCGAGTATATACAATGAGGTTTTCACAAGGCACGGCTGCGGCTGCTGCAGCCATCGCTCTTAGTAGGTCTTGTCCATTTACCATATTCGTTTCTATCAATCCTTTTCAGCTAACAGAGCAAACTTGTTCAAGATGCGGGTGCTGCTTTAGCCGACACAGCCTCTTTCTGTCCCAACACTGGCGTCTGTTTCGAATGGGGAGTCCCTGAGGCTTCTGCCAAAGCGGATTCCGGCGACATCTTCTTCCAGCTCAAGGCCCCGACGTCGTGGCAATGGATCGGGCTCGGTATCGGCAACCAGATGGTGGGCTCCCAGATGTTCATCATGTACCAGGACGGCAAAGGGAACGTCACGCTCAGCACGCGGCCAGGCGCCAACCACGTCATGCCGACTTACCAGGCCAGAAGCGACGTCGAGCTCCTTGCGGGCTCTGGCGTGGTCGACGGGAACATGGTTGCCAATGTCAGGTGCAGCAAGTGTTCCAATATTGATTTCTCGGGCAAGACGAGCTGGATTTCTGCTTGGAAGTCGGGCGACGCCTTGGATTCGACCAACCCGGCGGCTGTCATTACGCAGCACGATAGCATGACGCAGTTCGATGTCGACTTGTCTGAGGCCAGCATCAGCGACGACTCGAACCCCTTTGTCAAATCCAGCAGCAACAATGGAGGCAACAATGGAGGTAATAACGGGGGTAACAATGGTGGTAACAATGGCGGCTCTGGTGGCAGCTCCGGAGGCTCTGGCAGTGATGGCTCTGGTGACAGTGATGGAGATAGCGACGGCGACGGCGATGATGATGGCAGCAGTGCAATTTCTGGCGTCACAGACGGCTCGGCAGACCAGACTCTGGCCAGTGCTCACGGCATCCTCATGTCCGTCATCTTCGTCATCATGTACCCCCTCGGCTCCAGCTTGATGCCCCTGATTGGAAAGTGGTACATCCATGCATCCTGGCAGACTATTGCCTTCCTGGGTATGTGGGCTGGGTTTGGAATTGGTGTGACTGTCGCAAAGCGCCAGGACGTTGTAAGTCTAATTATCACTCCTGTTACTATAACAGCCAAGTCATCCATACTGACAGTCTTTGTCTTCTAGTTCTTCGACCAGCCTCATTCTCGGTTGGGAGTCATTCTCGTTGCTCTCATCAGCCTGCAGCCCATCTTCGGACTGATCCACCACATCAACTACCTCAAGACTCAAACTCGCGGCGTCTTTGGCTACCTCCACTGCTGGTACGGACGTGCGTTGATGATCATTGGTATTGTCAACGGCGGTCTCGGCCTACAGCTCGGCAACGCTGCCAACCGCTACATCATCGCCTACTCTGTCGTTGCCGGTGTCGTGGCGCTGTTGTACTTGGCCTCCATTGCCCTAGGTTGGTCCCGATCAAGCAGCAGACAGCAGCAGTCGAAGCAAGTCGAGTCGTCCACGGTGCATTCCTCGTAAAGGGGGGAAGAAAGTAACCTGGCTATACGATACGAGATGGAAAAAGTGCTTTTTTGAATTGGTACCCTTGATGCCATAGCTATACCCACGTTTTACATACCTATATACATGCATACGTACGTACACTCGCATATTCTTTAGCAAGTTCGTATGCATGGTGGCGTTTTTGAGATATGATATTTTGGATTGGGGAAAGTCGGTCGCTTCTGCAGGAAATGGAAATGGTTATGACGGAGCACATAGAGGAGTGTGAACCGTGGTGTTTGCACAAGCAGCGTACGCTTTATGATATAATATAATCGACAAATCTACAAGTCTACAAGCATTAACTAATTCCAAGAATTGTGATGGTAATAAATCCTGAGTGATATTCTGGGGACGTATGCTAACCAGTAGTCGACTGGATATTGCCTATAATCTGGCTGTTCGACTGGATTCATCTACATTGTTCGGGCATCGTGCCATTTAAACTATTACTGGCATTTGATAGATGATAATGAATAATATCTTGCGTCTCATCTAAACAAAAAAATATATGCACCTTTGAAGAAATAATACCCAATAATCTGCATCATTAGTCAAAATGATTGAATTGCGATCCAAGTATAACACAATGTGAAAATGTTGCAATCAGATTGAGTAATCAAGACCAGGATGTGAGACTAACTGTACTCCCGTCCTTACTTTTGTGACACCTTCATAAGTACTAACAAAGAAAGATCCTTCAGCAATTGACATAACGGATGCATGTGGCCGATGGAGCTCCCACTGGCCACTGAGATTTAAATAGTATGTGTATAAGCGTCGCTGGGTCTCGTCTCGCATATGGTAGTGCGTAAGCTTGTTGTATTTTCCAACCCCTTTAGAAACAAACTCGGGAGATTAAAGAGCTGAAGCACAGGCTTCAACATGCCTCTGGTGCCAATTCTACATGGTATCATCATCAACTGCAGATCCTCTGTATCTGTTGGAGGCCAGTTGATTGTGGATCGACTCTCTGTGTGGCCTGACGTCGTTGCCGCCCGTCTTCTCCCGAGTCACGTGCACCCTTCACTGCGAACCTCCCGCAAGCTTCCGCTCCGCTATAATCCTGAGGTACGGGTGGCTCTTCAGCGCTTCAAGTGCGCTGTAGCGGCAGGTGGGACAGTGGAAAACAGTGGGATAAGGCTAGTGGGACAGTGCAGTTGGTCTACCGAACCTGAGGCAGCAAAGGGAAAAAAAAAAAGAGGCCAGGCACAAGGCACCACACAGAGGGAAGAAAAAAAGGCCGGCGCTCCGCGTGACGGCTGCTTGCTAGCAGGCCTTAGCCGGGGGGGAAAGTCTCTCCAGGTCGGCATCACGATTTTCACAAAACCCTCAGCCTGTCTCCATCCTCCTCCCCCCAAAACCTCCTTCGCCCTCCGGGTCCGCCCTTTCTCCCGCTCTCCGCCAATTGAGCAACGACCCCAAGCCATCTCAAGATGCTCAGCCAACTGTCCCGGGCCTCTGTGAGTTTTCCCCTCGTGTCCCTGCCAATCCCCGACGAAAAACCCTCTTCTTGCGTGTCGTTTGCTGGCTGTCCACGCTTGTCGCCGCCATCGCCGCCACGTCGTCCCCCCGCATGCGATGCGCTGGCCCGGCATACAAGCCTTGCTCGCTTCAGCTCTTCTCTGCAGGTGGATTGGTGATTGCTAACTTGTCTTGTTTTCTTGAATCCAGCGCGCTGTCGCTGCTCGCGCCGCCAGAGCAAATGCCGTCCAGGTGAGGGGCTTCATTGCCCCGACCGTCTCCCGACGAGGTATGGAATGCGCCTGATAATTTCTTTTTTGCGTCTCAATGATTACTTGATTGCTGCTGGTTCATTGTCGGCTTGAGCATTACTTTTCCCTTTTGCTTTCTGGTTATTGTGGAGATTGTAGTCGGGTTCACTGTCAACTATCTCTCTCTACTCTGTTACCTTGTTTTCAGCTATAGCCGATACCTCCGATTGCCCACCTAGCTGCATTTCCCTGGCCGCCTTGTTACAAAGAACGCATTCATCATGTTCAACCATCGATACGAAACTCGTCTTCACCAGGATGCATAACATCCAAAGCAACAAGTGTTGCGCTATTTCCGCGACGGTCACTTCGGCTTAGCTAAACCAGTTTTATATACATGCAAAGCGTCAATCCGGAAATGGTACTGACATGTTTTCTCTAGCCGACTTTGTTCAGGAACTCTACCTCAAGGAGCTCAAGGCCTACAAGGTCCCCCCCGTCAAGGAGGCCGACGCCGAGGGCCAGGTTCAGGTCTTTTCCATGCCCAAGACTCCTGCCTCTCCCGAGGAGGCCAACCTCGCCGACAACCTGAAGGCCTACGAGTCCATGGCTGTTGAGATTGAAGGCCAGGATGCTTCCGCCCAGACCGCCGCCGGTGCCGCTCAGCTGCCTGACTGGCTCGAGGCTGAGGAAGAGGAGGAGCCCCACCACTAAAAGAAAAACGAAATGCGCTTTTGAATTAAAATAAGGGGAGAAGATCCTATTACTGGACACGGTGGAGGAGGAAGAAAGGAAGGATTCAATCGTCGGTGCAGAAGCTCACTTGACGCTCAACGGTTTTTGCTATAAGAAGGAGTATGGAGGATCAGGACAAGAGAAGAGCCAGTAGGAGGCAGTGGCATACCGGACAATCCCGTAATTTTCAGGCCAGGCGGATGATGGCCAGAAACAAGGATGTCGTGTTGCCAGGGATACGTTATAGATCCCATTGTACATTTTTTCCCTCAAGCAGCCTCGATTCAATGTAGGACATCATTCTGAATGTCAAAATCAATCAAGATATTCAAAGTGTCTTGTGAATCTCAAAAGTGACGCGGCAGCAGTGATATCAGTCAACTTGATGAACATCATGATAATAATAAGATGTCGAATAATGTCATGAGGAGGCACGTACGTACTGTGCAGCTAGATGCCTTGTAGCAGTTTCACTAACTCATCACTCGAGGAGTCATCATAATTAAGACGGCAGTAAACACTGCAACAGCATTATCGTCTTCATAATTTCATCATATGCTATTAATTAAGTATATATGCTTTTCCAAGGCTACCGAAACATCATCTCATCTTGGTTGTTATTCTCTCGCCTTCATTGTTTTTACATGCGCATCGAGAAAAGGCTTCAAGTCATTACACCACCCACCAGAACGCACAACAAGACACCAATGCAAAGGCAGCATGATCCTACTGGGCTCAGAATGCAACAAAAAACAGCCAAAAACAAATGAAAGAAATGAATCATGCTTATTTGCTTTTTTGTCTTGTCTCTCTGTCCGAGTTTCCCTTTTTGTTACATCATTGTGTACGTTCTCTCTTTCTTCTCTTTCATGCCAAGTTTTTTTCTTCTTCTTTTCTCATATTCTGGAATATGCATCTGGACTTGTTCACTTTGTGCAAGCAGTCCGACGCGTCGAATCAACTCCAATCATCATCATACATCTTCGGCTGAACCTGAACTCCAGGATCCGTTCCTGCACAGATAGCCATGGGACAACGCAAAATGCAAAACCAGCCAACCTCTTATGCAGTTCATGCCATAATTAACCGATCGTATCAACATCGTCGTGGTTGTTTTCGGGATATCAACTTTTTTTTTTTTCAGGTACAAGAGTCGACCTGCATTGCCATGACATGAAGAAAACAAAACAGGGGAAATAAACAAACGCCATGCAGCCTTCCACTCCGCTCCCGTTTACCTTGACCAACCAAACATCAATTACGGGTCAAAGTGCGAGCCTCCAACCATTTGCTCGTCATGTCCAGATTTGACAATACCGCTCATCCGGTTGGACTTTCGGGGATCGATGTCATCCAAGTTATCCCAATCATCGTCGCCATTCGCGTGGGCGTCATCCATATCTTCATCATCCATTCTTGAGAAGTCACGCATGTGGTCATCTAATGCGCTCTCATCGACGTAGGTGAACCCATGGAAATTGGCCTGTACCGACGGAGAAAGGGGTGTAGAGGCGGCGTATCCTCTAGCCAACGCGGCAGCACGTTCATTGAGTGATCCATTTTGGTCCAACGCAGTGGTGAACTCTGGATCGAAATAAGACACGTCTGTTGCCGACTTCAACTTTGGCTTGAAGGGCGGAGTGATGAGCTTCTTGGCCAGGAGGTTCCAGTCAATGTCGTTGAAGAATGGATGGCGCTTGAGTTCTTCGGCATCGTCCGTTGCTCCTAGTCTGTGCTTGGGATTTCTATTAAGCAACCCCTTGACAAAGTTGCGGCCCTCCTGAGATAGTGTGTCACGCGGGAACCGAACTTTACCAAAGGCAATGTTCTTGTACATTTGCTGAGTGTCTTCCGCGTAAAATGGGCTCCATCCACAGCACATCTCGAACACCAAGACGCCAAGCGACCAGAAGTCGACCATTTTCGTGTATCCGGACTCATCGAGGAGAACTTCTGGAGCGAGATACTCCGTGGTTCCGCAAAAAGTGTTTGTGGTATCGTTCTTTGTAAGGTTTGCCTTGGATAGTCCGAAGTCGCAGAGCGCAATGTGGCCATTCGCGTCCAGCAAAATGTTTTCGGGCTTAAGATCACGATAGACAATGTCGTTGTTGTGAAGATGCTGGATTGCCAAGATGAGCTCGGCAATGTAAAATTTGGCTCGTCTCTCGTCGAACCGGCCCTCCTTCTGGAGATGCCAGAACAGCTCTCCGCCTGACATGTAATCAGTCACCAGGTACAGTTCCGATGGTGTCTGGAACGAGAACTTGAGCCCGACGATGAATGGCGAATCAGATGTGGCTGTGCGAACGAGAATATTCCGCTCTCCCACGGTGTGTGCCACTTCCTTCTTCTGAACAATCACCTTCTTCTGCAAGACTTTCATGGCATAGATTCGTTGGGTATCCTTCTTTCGAACTTGGTAAACTTGGCCAAAGGTGCCCTTGCCGATAAGCTTGAGAATCTCAAAATCGCTTGGGCCGAAATGCTTCCTTTCCGTCCTCTGGTAGGTGACCTCGACAAATATTTCGCCCGTCGGAATGTTGTCGACGGTGGTATTTGCATGTCCCTGCAGAGCGAACCACCCTCTGACGGGGCTATCTTTTCTCGCCTCGAGGTTGACATGGCCCAGGAATTCCTCTCCAGATGCGGCGTGGTCGTATACCGAGATGTCTACCAACATGTCCGAATCGACAACATCGCTACAGCAGCGGTTAGCGCATGTCCACAATGTTGTATGGTGACGGCGCGGGGAAACAAATATACTCACAAGACAGCTTCTGCGTCCCACTTCGGACTTGAGTAGAGAGTTCGAGAAGTTCGGTTGCGGAATGTGTTGTAGTCGCTGATGCTGGTGTTGCTGCTTTGGCGGCTGCGCATTGGGATTGCCATGGGCCTGCCCGAATCGCTTACTTGACGCTTCATGGGAATTGCGCCAAGGCCAGACGGTGTTCCAATCACATGCTCCTCCTCCTCGATGGCGTGAGGCCCGCCAGAAATAAGCTCGCTCCGCTGGAACACGGCGACAACGTAGGGGTCGCGGCTCTTGCGTATTCCCCGCGCCTCGACAATTTTGATGGTCAGCCTCCCCTTGGCAGACGGAGCCTGAGCGCCAGAGTTCTTTGGGGTCACTGTGCCACTTGTCTCGGCGCCGTCATTGCTGGATGATCCGTTCGGAGTGTCTCTGCCGTCTGAGTGTGAGTTGGCTGTAGAGAGGGCTCTGGTGGGGGTAGGCGGGCCGCTCTTGAAAATGAAACCACGAGTTAGCTCTTTCAATCCTTGAAGTGAAAACCATTTGCCAGGCGGAGATTGAGCTGCGCCAAGCCCTGTTGCGTGTTGCAAGTGTAAAGTTGAGGAAGAAGATCTATGAGCTTGTATGTGTGACACAGAACAAGGAATTGGTGTGGCGATGGTTGTATCTGACATAGGAAAGGTGGATGATTGGGTAGGGGCTTCACGGTCATGCAAACAGTCGACAGACTTTGCAGGTTCTGAGCGGCTAGAAGCGCCTGATGAACTGACGCTTCTAGTCTCTCCGTCTGAGAAAGTTGTTTCTGGGGCTGCAGATCTCGTGGAAGAGGAAGAGGAGGAGGAGTGTGAAGTGACGGGGGCTGGAAAGGAGGCTGTTGATCCCTTCAGTTCATCTTGGCCAGCGCGTGTGCGAAGAGTCAAGGACTTGGACCGCCGGGAGCAGCGAGAATCTATGGGTAGGGACTGATTGCAAGGCTGAGAGCTTTCAGCAGACTCAAGCGGCTGCAATCCTGTGGATGAGTGGTCCAGCAACTGCTGGTCTCGCCTCCGATCCGAGGACATGCCTCTCTCCGGTTTTGACATTGTAGAAAAGTTCTCCTGGCTTGCAGAAAGGTCTTGACGAACCTGGGCATAGTAGCTCATGATTCCGGGCAGGCGTTTATCGTGAGGGTCGGGGTGAGGAGTGGCTATGCCAGATCGAGGGGTCTCAAAGCCGATGTGGTCCGCGCCATCTTCATCCGTCGTGGCGGTTCTGGCGGATTTGTCAGTACCCTGCATGGTCACCTGAAAAAAGATAGGAAAATAGGAAAAAAGAAAAGAAAAATTCAAAGATTTGGTTAGACAAAAAACAACAACGGCGCGGGGAAATGGTATGGTATTGAAGTGGGAACACTAGTTCACGGCGGCGGCCCAAGGCGCCAAGGAAATGGTGGATGGAAATTGAAGTCGTGATGTGCACTAACTCGTTAGGGGGAAAGATTGATTGTAGCGGACGAGGAAAACACGGAGACCGCCGGCCAGACAACCCGGACAGTCCAAAGATAGGGTAGTCAAAGATGGTCAGCCTCCGAGTGCGGATCCGGGTGCGCAAACACCGGGCGCAACAAGCGCGAAGAAAAGGGGATGACGATGTGATTTTTGCGCCGACACGGCCATTTAAACGAGTGGGGATATCAAGGCTTGATCAAGGCTGGAAAGAGAAGGCCAAAAGTATGGCTATGGCGGGGCTGCGTATACAGGCGCAGGAAAGAGAAATTTGAAGCGGTTTGGCCGCTCGTGAGCGCCAAGCGACCGTCCGAATAGTTTTAGAAAGGTGCTTTCTTTCGGCTCGTTGATGAAGAGATATAAGGTCGTAGAACGATACTGCAACGGCGATTGCGCATTGGAGGGGTTGTCCTTGAGTCAGGACGCCGGCCAACAATGAACAGGGACAAGCTTTTCCTAGCCGTATCGCTATTCCCTGTTTTGACCCGGGTAGGTGCATGTAGTTGCTAATGCGCCAGGGTATGACGATGATGGTTCCGCAAAATAGCCGTGATGTCCAGGACGAGCTTGGCTCCAAAGCGTTGGGTATTTTTTTTTTACTGGCAAGAGAATTTTTTTTTCTTCTCGATTGACATGTGCAAACCCTTTCCATTTACCCACAAGTAGGAGTAGTTGATAGGAGGCGCCATCGCCTGTCCAGCATCCGGCCGCAGCTAGCCACACTTGAAGAGAGCCGTATGAATGCCGTCTCTTTCTGTTTCATCAAGCCGCGAGAGGCCGCAAGGTAGAGAGTATAACCCGGTAGAGACCGATTGTACCAGGCAAGCCAACAGCGGTTGACTCACGCTTGTCGAGTAGCAAGACATTGTTGACTGAGATGGATGTTGAACGGACAAGCTGAAGCTGTTTCAAACCCGTGTGCCAAAATTCAACGCCACTTGAGCGCTAGATCTCCACCAGAACTTATGTCGGAGGAGTCATAGGATTCCCCTCTTTCTTCCAACGGAAAGTAGCAGGATAAGGAAAATGAAACAAGTATGCGAGGAACATGGTATCAAACTGAAATGGTGTTCTCTTTTCTTTCTTTGCTGCCCACGATAGTTTCCAAGATATAGCTACTACTTGGTAGCTCGCAAGGCTATCGTGGGTAGGTAGGATCAGAAGCTATGATGGCGGGGCCATGCCGCTTCGCGGAGCGACGCGGGAGCCATTAGAGCGCGGGATAAAGACCTGAAAGACACGAAGAGAGACAAAAAGCAAAAACAAACATACTTTGACATCATTGCTTGAGTTGCCCTCCTCAGAAGGTCGAAGCCACCTCCAGCATGAGCGCTTTCAGGGCCAGACATGATGGACAAGCGGGGGGGAGGAGAGTCGAAATCGTATAATCTCAAGGCTACAGAGGCGGCGAGGCGATCGAGCTAAGATGGCTGGGCGGGGGAATGGGTGAAGGCCCGTTTGAGGTCGGATGGCGTCGCTCACGCCAAGGGTTGGTCGCGGGAAGGGCGTCGACGCCAGGCGTGGTGATGCTGTTCGGACGGGAAAAATCAATATGAAGATTGGGGATGATGAAAGAAGAAGCAGCGCGTAAGAGGGAAGAAAAAAAAGTTGTTTGTTAATGGACGGTTTCTTGGGGCAAAAGTGAGCCCAGGTGAAGAAGCCGCTGGGCTGCAGGGCTCTAGTTTACGTTAGGCGAGCCTCTGGTGCGGTCAGTACATGGTACTGTAAGAAGGGCCGCTGGAGGGCTGTCGCAGGGCCCCGTACAGTGTGTGGGCCGCTGCTAACGGAGGGCTTGCGGCGGCTGCTGTAGGGGTGGAGCGCGCTCAAGGCGCTGTAGCCTCTGCCAGCGCTCCCCTAGCGTCACAGCGGTAGCGGCAGGGCATGGCGCGGAACCCACTGCAGGCCTAGCTGCCACTGAGAAGCCGAAACCCCCGCCGCGATCAGGCGCCCAAGATTGACTGCTTGACTGCCTTGCCCTCCAGTCGCCTTTTCCCAACTCCCTCAGCCACCGCCAGCCAGGCCGTCATCCAACCATCCAACCATGCAGAGTCACCAGCGAGCTAGGCGAGCCAGCCATTGTCGTATAGCGAGCTGCGATGGGCGGCCCAGCGCGCGGCATCACCAGCGAAGCTCCCTGCATCAGCTCCGCCCAAAAGCTTGTGCCAGGCCGGCCAGTCGTGTTGATGGAGTGTGCGATCAGGGCAGCGGCTGAGACCGCTGGCACCATGACCCCGTCTCGTGCCAGCCCGGCCAGCCCTGGATTCGCTGGTGATGATTCATCCCATACGGAATGCTGGTGCCAATGGCCTGGCTCCTTCGCCGCGCCCCTTGCCTCTTCGCTGGCTGGCCGTCCCCTTACAGTACAGAACGCTCTGTATTACTCCGTAGATGGGACGTGGACGCCGTGGAAGCGAATAGACTACCTGCTCGGCCGTCAGTAATGCGGTGGCTAAACTTGACAGGGACTTGTTTCCGAGATCTTGGCCTGCCAGACAGCGAATCAAGCATCGCTGTCCGTCAAAGTTTTGGAGGCGCATTACCGCGTCTCCCGAGACAGGAGGGGAAGCCCTCAGCAGAGCCAGACACGCCCCAGGCAGCGGCGGTCGCCATTGCGGAACGCCACAGGATCTGGTGCTTGATTTGCCGCTCTGCTGCGACATCGAGTATAGAGTCATGGGCCATCCTCCTCACCGAGTGGAGTTTGCCCCATCGCTGCATACTGGTACTTGCACATTGCTTGTACAGAGAGAAAGTTGTGCATACTGTGAGGCGGGGCTGCGAATATTGACCCTCTCTCCCCTATCAGTACAGGTACTCGATCCATCAGGCTCTGCTCTTTGCCAATAGTCGACTGGCCGTGGTGGCGGTGTGAGTCAAGACGGATGCCGTGCTGCTGAAGAGCTGCAACATAAGTCCCGGCAATCTGGTAATGGTGTCCAAGATCCAGGGCCAGCGAAGACAACTCACAAGCCACTCCTGTACCCGCTGCTAGCTGTTGTACCGTAGCAGCAGAAGCACTCCGCGAAGAGATCAGGGATGATACCACCTTGCTCTCCCAGCATCAGTGCTGCAAGGCATACCATGGAGTATGTAGTATTGAGCCTCCTATCAATCCTACGAGGCAAGGGAGCCTCGCGACGCTGCTCTCGCTAGCCGCTTGGTCCTCCGTAAGATGAGCCAGTAGCTCGAAAGTATCACATCGTTGACGCGACACTTTTGGGGTCTTTGGGGTTTTGGGGGTTTCACAGAGCCGGTTGAACTGATCCCTCCATCATGCCGCCACCCATCAAGCAGCTGGCCAACCAATCGAGCCGATCAACCACTATTGAAATGCTTGTCAGAAAGCCGAGAAATGGTGTGCTGCCACTTCTCAATCAGTACTGACTAGCACGTACGATCCAGCTACGAAGCAGAGTGTCTTTGGTGTCGTCGGGCTTCACGCAGCATCCTGCAGAAGGCAAATGGCAAGCCTCAGATACAGCATCTATACAGTGCATGGCATCCCCTCACCCACGACTCAGTCTTGCCACGCCACCGCTGCCGTCGTGATGTTGAATTTATGATTGGTAATAAATTCGCAGTCTCTTTTCCCCCTTCGATTCGCTAGCGAGCCATTACCAATGGCGATATCCCCAACTGCCAAGTGTCTAGGTTGGTCTGGACAGCGCCAGACTCTACTAGAGGCAGCTATCCCCAATCTATCTGAGGAAGAAAAAGAAGGTCATGCATTTGCCACGCCATCCTACATGCAACGATTTACTCCAACAATGAGGGGGAAGGGCAGGGATGAGCTTGACGCAAGGGACTGGAAGAGGCTGCAAGCTTGAGCAGCTCAGCCTCGTCTCGCTGCAAATCAGCTGACGTGGGACATGATGCATTCCTAATGCTGATATTCACAACTGATACCGCCATATTCATCCTTCATCGCCGTCACCATCGCCGCCATGACTAGCGGCGGTACTTACGAGTAGCGGTGCGTGCATGTAGCGATCGCGGCATGACGGCCTCGCACTGTGCCTCTGTCGCTCGCTCAATGTCGCCCTCGACTCTGGGTAGCTGGTACCACCAGTAGAGAAATTTGTTGTGGCTGGAGGGTGGCACTTGAGTTTGCAACTTTGGGCGCTCTTCTATTTCCAATACGGAGATAGCCCTGGGCGACTTCTCTTGCGTTCCTAGGACGTGTGAGGTTGTTTGTTGCGCCAGCTTCAATTCAGGCGTTTAGCACTGCAGAATTTTCTAGTGTTCTTCTAGCTGCTTCTCTCACTGCTCTCGCCAAAACGGGCCAAAACCACGCAAATGATGGATGTTCTACCCATGATTCCCGGGGAAATCACTACTGTTAGCTCTCTTTGATTGCTGCTTCCTGGTGGTAAGGCAGGCTATGATGACCTGTCGGCGATATATCTGTCACCGACATGATCCTTTTAGGAAGCCATATCAGAGTGACTGTCGATGATTATCAACTATCCAGAACGTAGAACCAAGTGCGATGTAACCGAAACACGGCTTAGTGTGACAGTTTGGATGGATCTCCAAGCCTGGTCCAAATCCTTGGCATGATGGTGAGCCCACCTTTTTTTTTTATCTCGATGTGTGTGTGGGAGTGACGCCTGGTTAGAGGGCATAATAGACGATATAATTGCCCGTAGCGGGCATGCCGAAAGCTTGTATATCGTTTTCTAGAAGGTCTTGCGAGATGAGTTAGTTCAACAGTGCCGGAATCGAAGTTGGGAACGCCGATTTACGAGGTGGATCTGCTCGGTAGTGCAACAAGAGCTCTTGTCTTGTCGTCACCCTCCCTACCAGTCTTTGGCACGGTTATCATCCATTGCGTTGATACTCATAAATGGCCAAAATGGGACAATATACAATCATTGAGTAATCGCCATTAGACGTAGCTTAGTTGTAAGAAAGGCTGTGAAAGGGAAACAAACGTAGAACAGCTCTAGGTTGCTGAGATGATCAATGTCCATTATCGTTACATCATGAATTAAGAAACGCCTCATAAAACCCTCCTCCCTTTTTCTGCCATCACCCAAGATCCGCACTCTAAGAAGACCGATGCTCTTTAATCATAGCTAGCCACTCTTTCTCCATCTCCGGTGTCACATCCTTTGGCCAGAATTGAGGGTCTGACGTCTTCCGTGGAACCAAGGGGTCTGCGTAGCGGCCTGCACGCAACGGATCGCGCCGGTCAGTACTACCCAGAGGCGTGCGGCTACTAGAGGTAAGAGACTCACCGATGTGAAATTGTTGATCCTGAAGTCGGCTCTTGGTAGCCTCGCTGTCTTCCCTGGGCCTCTTGGCCGCGCTCGAAGCTGAAGGCGCCGCGGGACTTGATGCTTCAGCCATGGAAGTTAAAGAAGGTTGACGAGAGCAGTTGGACTGGCGGGATGATGCATTAGCAAGACAACAGATGATTCGACTATGCATGTTCGATCCTAATAGCCATACCTTCTTGGTGTGAGATGCTTGAAAGCTTGATAGAATCCTTAAAAGTTGTGTATTGGGTGATTGACCGAGTATCGAGCATCAGCTATCATGCCGCCTTATTAACCTGCGCAGGTGCGCTTGAATGCAGAGCGCCAGAGAGTTCTTGTCAGCCCCACCAACAAACGCTCCCCGCAGCCGGCAAGGACCTAACATCAGGCAAAGTCCGAAAATAGATACCTGGAGATACCTCTGGCAGAGCGCTAAACGCCGCAGAATTTGCAGCTGCGGCGGGTCGCAGCCTCGGTACTTGGCAGGTACCGCGCGTCAAAAATATAACCACACAATCCAACTTTATAGCCCACTCGCGCCGAAGCAACATTTCTCTCGAAAACCCGACGGACGGGATTCTCTCTATGCGGATACGAGCACTGATGCGCAGATTTTCGGAGCAGAAAAAGGGCGTGAAGCTTGCCTAGCAGAGAAACAACCGATATAGAGTCTGGGAAATCAGAATTGCTCTGCGGCGTGTGTGCTTTCGCTAGGGCTCTGTGACGAGAGCAAGAAGAGCTTATAGAATCGAACTCGTTGGCTTAGAGCCCTCTTTCTTTCTAGACTTCCGGCCCGGCCCTATCAAGCATAACCGCCATTCATCTTCAAGATGAGCAAAGCCGGCGGCGTCCCCGATGTTTGGGATGACGACGACTGGGAAGCTCAAGCCGACCGGCTCGAGAGCAAGGAGAAGCAGCTGTCGCAGGCCGCTCCGCAGCCCAACCTGAGCAGACAAGAGCGGATGCAGCAGCACGCCGAAGCGAACCGGAAACTATGGGAATCAGCGTATGGAGATGCTTCATGACTTCGCCCCGACAACTTGCTGTCGTGCTTTTTGACTGACTTGATTTTGTCTTTTTCTTGTTGTGCGAAACAGAGATTCGACAGAGACGTTCCACTACATCGAGGCCGGCGGCGGCGGCGTCCCTCTCACCACGTCCTTCAAACCCCAGGTCAAAGTCCTGAGCCGCAAGCCCGTCATCGCCAAGAAAGACCCCGTCACGGGCCTGGCCCAATTGTCCCTCGACGACGGTGACGACTCCCGGCCACAGGAGGTGCAGATGACCCCGGAGGAAATCCGCGCAAAGCAGAAGCGAGACCGGGAAGAGAAGCAGCGGCGTTACGACGAGGCGCGGGCCAAAATCTTTGGCGAGTCGGCCCCTTCGTCGCGCGGCTCGTCGCCGGGGACGGGCACGGTTACCCCTCCTAGGCAGGACGGTCGGGGGGCACATCGTGGTCGTGGCAGGGGACGTGGAGGCAACTTTAATAGCGGCTACAACTACAGCAACAGCAACATCAGCAGCGAGAGCAGCAGCCAGCAGTTTGAACCCCGGCGGCCTGCCAACCAGCCCGCCCCTAGGAGGGAGCTATTCGATCCCAGTTCTTCCCCGAAGCCAGATTCGAGTAGACGAGGGGGTCGTGAGGGCAGTAGCAGCGACTCCTCTATGCGAGGACAACCTGGTCGAGACGAGCATCAAGCAATCCGAGCACCAAGAGGGCCAGATGGAAGTGGCAGAGGAGGATTTGGCTTTGCGCGGCGTGGCAATAGAGAGACTTGATTTGTTTTGCCTCTACCTTCTATTTACGCTACCTACCACCCGCCGCCAGCTTTGCCAGCCAACTGAGCGGCTTTTTCGGTGGCTGTGTCCTTTCCAACATCGCTAATCACCTCACGATAGCTCGTGAATGCCAGTCTATCTAACCCTATACCTGTCAAGCCGGACCAGTACGCCAGTGTATCGTCTATATATGAATGGGAGATGCCTCCAACGACATCATTGGGCCCACAGCCATTGCGCTCGACCTGCGAATCTTCGCCCGAGAAATATGCCTCATCAATTTCTGCCAACCAGTCCTTTTGTTCCTGCGGACCTGGCTTCCCCGACATGTTCTTTCGCTCCAGAATCACCGGATCGTCAACCTTGATTTGACCGCCGCCGTTTGTGCAGCCTCCAGGGCATGCCATTACTTCGACATAGCTATAGTCGAGGGAGGCTGCCTTCCCTGTCGGCCGGCGAGCGCTCCCAAAGGGCTTTCCGCCCGGCATGCGGGAAGGACGGGCCGGCTTCAGCCGCCTGACAAGATTCTGGATGTTTCTGAAGCCGTAGTAACGAGCGGCCTTGAAAATAGGCTCCCCGTTTACCGTAACAAAGTATTCAACTACATCGACGTTGCGGCCGCGGTTGATTTGAATCTCTGACCCTGGAGTCTGAGCGGCTCTGGTTTGGAGAATGTGGTGTAACAACCCGCCAGAAGAACCAGCCACGCGCAAGGGATGCCTCGATCCCTTCTTTGGAAACAGAAACTCTTGTAACTTTTCATCGGGGAAAGGTATTGATGGTGGGACGGATGATGAAGATTTTGAAAAGCTAAAAAAGTCGAGTCCTCTTGACTCTGCCAGCATCAAAACCTCTTTGCTCGTGATGACGCAGTCGACGTCTCGAACTCCCCTTCCAGGCAGGCCAGAGCGCGCCCATACTTCGTCGGTGAGCTCCTCTCGACTGGCCTCGAGCTTCTTGTCGAAACAGGGCATGACTGCCACATGCCATATTCGGCTCGGGGGTATGCCTAGCTTTCGGCTCAAGGTGGTTTTCAAGATGGTGCCCATGAGAGCCTGTGGCGACTTGACCTTGGATAGATGCGGCAATACATATGGATGGGTCTTTTCCGCATAGCATACCCAGCCGGGACAAGACGATGCAAGGATTGGCTGTGATGGTTGCGAGACTCCTGGCGTGGGGGAAGAGAGGACTTCGGCCGCACTGAGCGCAAGAGTCGCATCTCGTGCTACATTGATATCCACTACCCATTCGAAAGAATTGTTCCACTTTCCACCTTTTGCAAGTCCCTGTGGACTTCGTAATAGGTTCTCTAGCATTTGTCCAGCCTTGCTCTCGGATACATCTCGCCCGCACGCAGCAGCCAGGTTTGCCCTCGTCTGGGAGCTCACACTGGCGACGAAGAGCTTCGCATCTTCGTTCTCGAGGCCGTCGACTGTGAAGTTGCCACTCGCATCGGGTCCTACTACGCGCAGCGCGGGGGCCGCATCGAGCGTTGAAATCACTTCGGTGTGGCTCTGCAAGCTCACCAGGATGGCCTCTGCAGATGTGACGCAGCCGGAGCAGGCGAGGCAGTCTGTGAGAGAGATTTGAGCTGGTGTGGCATTGGACGAAGCGGGCTGCTGGCCATCGAGGATGACTTCGTATTCATTGGCGGATTGCTGCGGAGGGGCGGCCGGGAGGGTCTCGATGGGTTTGATGCAGGCGACTCCGGGGGAGATGAAGTCGTTGAGATCGTCTGCGGAGAGGATAGCACTCATGGTGCGAAATTACGGCAATGGCCGTTGCTTTCTTTGTTTTCCAGGCAACAAGGTGATGGTGGATTGTTTCGTTGTCTTGTTTTCGTCTCGCGAGTTGGAGTTGTTATTGCTTGGGAAGTGTATGCATGCAACTAAAACAAAGGTCGTTTTCGCAGGTGGCGAGTTTTGCGATCTACCGGCGCACTTTAATCTTGATAAGCACGTGGTTGGAGAAATACCAAATAGTTCGAGTTTAAACTATGGCATGAAGAGAATATGAGGATTATCGAAATAAAATTTTAGAGATGAACACCTTCTTACTAAAGGCGCATCTCAGGATATCCCACGACCTTTGAGCATTTAAAAGTCGCCGCGCAAATAAAAAGGCGAGGATTTCAAATCGTTCTTGTCCTTTTTTCCCGCCGCGGCACTACGTATGAATCCAAGTGAGGTTTTAGTGGGGATGCGAAATCGGCGGTTGGTGGTTTGATAAGGTGGCGGCAAGGTCCCCGCAATGCTTCTTTTTCCGAGCAGCCATGTATTATTAAGAGGTTAAAGACTAGTCGCCCATAGGAGAGCTCTCTAAATGCTGCGAGGAGCAATTTACTAGCAAGGCTTGATGGGAGAAGGCATTTTCTTGACGGAAAAAATGACGCAGCTTATAGCAATTAAATCGTTTATAGGCAGAGGATACGCCAAGTTGCGCCTTATCCGCTAAGTACAGCACCAAAATACTACGTAGCCAAACAAACACACGGCTTCGTAAATAAACATCAATTGATTGCTATATTAGCTAGCCACAGACTTGAACCATCTTCTCATTTCGTTGCCCTATCTTACATCATGCAATTCAAGCAGAACATAAAAGCAAAAAAAAAAAAAACATCCTTTCGCCAGCTCCGAAGAGGCGTCCCTATATAGCTGACCTGGGACTTCCAAGCTTTGCATGGGAAAAGAAGGGATGCATGAAAAACAAACACTCGAAAGAGAAAAAGAAATAGAAAGAGACGAAACGAAGACTGCTGAGAGCATCTCAACTCGCTCCGTGTGTCCTCTGGTAAAAACTCCCAAACTCCCAGTTGCACTCTACATGCACGCCGTCTTTTTTGCTTCAATCCTTCCAGCTCCGTAGATCACCGGGATTCCTTAATCCCATAGTTAAAAAACACAATCATGCCGCAAATATACCGCGGCTCTTACGCCTACTCAGTAGCCGCGGTAATGGCCTCGTCTTTCACGCCGTTTGTAATGTCTTCGTCCTTTTCTTCCGCGCTGCTAGGGAGCTGCACGTCAGCAGCGCCGGAGATGATAGCCTGGCGCCGCTCATGCCAGTCCACTTCGCTCTGGATAACTTGAGACAACAAGACCTCTTTCTCAAGCCACTCTTTGTAGTAAAGCTCCTCCCACTGCTTGCACTCGTTCTTCAGCGCCTCTCCGACCTCCTCGGCCCATGTCGCCTCCCAATGGCACTTGCGCCACAGCTTGGCGAGGGGATACTCGAGCTCTGCGGCGGTGAATAGATCGGCAGGGAGTACCGTGAAGCACTCTGACGGAGGCACCTCGCCGTTGGCGTCGTCTCCATCGTCTTGCCCGGCGGATTGCGATTGGGGAGTTTTGATGATGATTTTGAGCTTTCCGGTTCGGCCTGTTGGCCCTGATTGCATGGATTTGGGCACTGGGTCAGATGGCCGCAAGGCCTCGGTTTCGTGGACCGTCCGCATATGTTTGGCAAGCGCATCGGATCTCGTGAATGAACGGTCGCACTCTGTTGTGTAGCTCATCAGTATAATGGATCAAACCGAAGGAATACACACTTTTGGCTGGGCAGATGGCTGCGATTGCCAAAGACACATACCAGGTAGATAGCAGTAGAATGGCTTCTCTCTCGTGTGGCTCCGCATGTGAGCCTTCAAGGCATATCCGCTGGCATGAGGCAAGCCTTTCCTGTTGCAGCTTCGCCATTCGCACGTGTATTTCTTCTGACGGTTCTCAATGTGCGAATTGTGAATGTGCTCAACCAGCTTGTCCATGTTTCCCTGGTCTCCCGCAGGACAGCCGTCCCAGTCGCAAACCGTCACCTGGTCCTGAAAGTCCTCTTCCTCCAGCCTGGCATTGACAGGAGAGCTGGGGATATCGCCTGACGTATCCGATGAAACGTCTGACATGCCCTCGAGCGGATCGGGTTCTGGGACAGGCTCGTGTTCGACATCGGGGATGACGGCAGACGACGTCGTCGAGCCGGCCTCGACCTTCTGGCGTTTGGACGGCCGCAGCGTCGTTTCTTCATCGTGAAGATCTTCTTCGTACGGCTCCGAAGAATCCATTGCCGATGATAAT
Organism: Trichoderma arundinaceum; assembly: GCA_025919625.1. Taxonomy (NCBI): domain Eukaryota; kingdom Fungi; phylum Ascomycota; class Sordariomycetes; order Hypocreales; family Hypocreaceae; genus Trichoderma; species Trichoderma arundinaceum. The sequence goes on along the minus strand of JAMQTF010000008.1, from coordinate 510,226 downwards.
GGCGAGTCTGGCGGCGAGTAGTTGGGGGCCATGGTGGTTGGCGCGCGCGTCGCTGTGTTGGAGAGAAAATGCAAGTCGCGTAGGGGAGCTATCCGGAAGACGCTATCAAGACCGGTGGAAGATAAAAGACAAGGGAAAAAAAGTTGGCAAAGCTGGCAGCCTTGACGGCGAAGAGAAAGAAATTGAGGGAGCGCGCGATGCCCTTGCGATGACAAGGGATCGATTGATGGCCGATGCGTTTTTGCGGAAAAGAGAATAAAGAGTGTTGGGAGTGGGTTTGATGGCTCTGTTCCTGCGTTGTCGGAAAATTGCCTTAGCTGCGCCTGCTTGCCAGGCCTCGACGGAGCGTGCCTTGGTATACCTGCTAAAGTAGCCTTACTGGCTTTTGGCTAGATGAAGTAAGGGGGCCTTTGCTTGTGAGAATGTCGCACAGTGTGAGCCTCACGATGGCGCGACGCCGTGTAAGCCGCCCAGAAAAAAAGAAACCCGGTGGCGATGGCTTCATCGGACAGCTCATGGATTTTACCAACTTCTTTTTCACAATGCTCGTCGTAATTTTCTTTAATTTTTGCATGTAACTCTAAATTTCATTCTTTTATTTACAGATTTGGTGCAAATGCCAAAATGAATATTCATCTTTTAATGCCTGTACTGACTTTGGTATGCCTAAATAAGGAATACCATGAAACTTTTGTTAATCCTGTATGTATACACGCCTGGTCTGGCTCTCTAGCACAGCCACATAGAGCAAAAAGAGAATTCGGTATGTCCAGCTCGCAGAAAGCCAGCAATTTCACAAACGCTGGTATCAAGATGACAAACAATCAACTGGCCTACCAACCTGTTGTATGTCCGTTAATGGACAGGGGGTATGAGGTTGGAGCAAGTTATGCGCTGCTCAAGCTTAATTGTCCACTCCCAAAACCTTCCGTCTCTGCTTCACAGCATTTGCCAGGTTATCAAGTACCTCCTCAGTATCCGCCCAATGGATGCAGGCGTCTGTGATACTGACACCGTACTGAAGCCCAGACTTGCCCTCCTCAGGTACCTTCTGGTTGCCTATCGAGTTGTGTTAGCAAAAGCTTCGAACAAGAGGGACAAACGCTTCGTGTGCTCACCTTCGCCAATGTTGCTTTCAATCATGAGACCCATGATGGCAGTCTCACCGTTTGCAACCTGCTCGGCGACTACGCTCGCAACCTTGGGCTGGTTCTTGTGGTTCTTTAGTGAGTTGCCGTGGCTGCAGTCGACCATAAGCCTTGGAGGTGCTCCCTTCTTATCCAGAGCAGCCTTGGCTTCGGCGATGCTCTTAGCATCGTAGTTGGTGCCCTTGGTGCCTCCTCGTAGAATGACGAAACAGTCGTCGTTGCCTGTCGTGCCAACAATGGCCACGACACCAGGCTTGGTGACAGACAGGAAGTGGTGAGGGTGCTGAACAGCGCCCATAGCATCGATGGCGACACCGAGTGAGCCATCGGTACCGTTCTTGAAGCCGACTGGGAAACTCAGTCCACTTGCCAGCTCACGGTGCAGCTGGCTCTCCGTCGTGCGCGCACCAATGGCGCCGACGCTGAGTAAATCAGCCAGGAACTGAGGAGAAATGGTATCCAGCATCTCGCTTGCAATGGGCATGCCCTTGCTCGTCAGATCGACGAAGAGCTGGCGTGATAATCGCAAACCCTTGTTGATCTTGAAGCTGCCGTCAATATCCGGGTCGTTGATGAGTCCCTTCCATCCGACCGTCGTGCGAGGCTTCTCGAGGTACGAGCGCATGACAATGAGCAGCTCATCCTTGTGCTTTTCCTTAGCCTTGAGGAGCAGGTCGCAGTAGGCGAGCGCAGCCTCGGGGTCGTGGATCGAGCAAGGGCCCACGACAATGAGCAACCGATGTTTGGGGTCCTTGCCGTTGACAATAGCCACAGCCTCATTGCGGCCTTCGATGACAGTCTTTTTGGACTCGGCTGTCTGTGGGATCTCATGTTGTAACAGATCGGGCGGCGTCAGAGGGTTGTATCCTCGAACTGAGTTTGGAGTAACATCATTCAGTCAGCAAACACGGCGTTCCTCTTGCAACTATTCAAATCTATTGGAAAGAGGGTAGACAAACTGCGCCAATCTTCTGAGTCGGCCTGGTTGCCGACATTTTTGTTCTCGATGTAGAACTAGAGGGGCCATCTGGTGAGTCACTCTACACAAAATAGAGGGATGATGCCAATTGTCGTAGGGCACACTTACGGTAGACATGATGAACAATTGCTTCTAGGCGCAAACTGAAGAGAGAATCCAGAAGAAGAAGAGAAAGCTCTATCTGAACAGATAGAATCAAAGTCGGAGGTGGGAAGAGAAAAAAAGTTGCAAAAAACCAAGTGACGTCAATAATGGGCTGTTAACAAGATGGCTTGGCGCTGGTGGCTCAATTGGGAGATGGTGGAGGAATATCGAAAAGCCTCTACTGCTTGTTCTTCCACCTTGTTCTTCTCTTTCCACTGTGAAGTCGCGAATGAATGGATATTGCAAGATATCCAAAAAATCAAGCTTCAAATTATCAGAGGACCGAAATAGCTGGCCTTGTGTACCTATTGCTTGCATGCACTAAGACTCGTCGGCGTGCCACACACACTTATCCCACGCACCCACATGCAAATTCGCTTTATTATTATCTGGCCCTCCACCGGCAGCGGCTGGCGCTTACACTAAAAACCAGCCCTCAATTACTCACTCGCAGATGCAAGGGCCGACGTCGGTGCTGTCTGGCGCAAGCTTGTCTTATCCGTCCCTGACGTGGATAATTGCAGAGGCGTGATTGGGCTTTTGTTGGTGACAGGGCAGGGATCTGGTCTGTTGCGTTGCATCTCACTGAACCAGATTGTATGAGGGCTGAGTAATACTTACGCCAGCATCCAAATCCTTCGTCATCGCAACCCAATTCACGTAGCATTGGAGCTGAGGGGATTGTGGTGTAGAAGATTGCCGAGTTCAACCTGGGGAAGCATCCTCATGTCGGTAGGCACTTTAAGTATGCATGCTATTTTGATCCCATGCAGCGGCAGGATATCGTTGATGCTCTCAAAAAAGAAGAAGAAAGGAAAAAGGCATAATCACCGCTCGCTTTACACTTTGCCAATCTATCCATTTACATGACATCAATGTTGAGAATCTTGATATCCTCCTCCGGCTTCTCCTTATGCGTCCTCGTATTCTCAATCTTATGTATTACATCCAAGCCCTGCGTCGCCCGCCCGAAAATGGTGTGCTTCCCATCCAACCATGGCTATAAGACGAGACAGAGTCAGCATTCACATCCCTTCTCAATACATGGCAACTTAGTCAAAACTTACCGTCTTCTCTGTCGTAATAAAGAACTGGCTGGCGTTCGTATTCGGACCTGCATTCGCCATGCTCACCGTGTATGGCTTGTCGTGTTTCAAGCTGCTGAACTCGTCCTCAAAGTCTCGTCCCCAGATACTCTCGCCGCCAGTGCCATCACCAAGGGGGTCGCCACCTTGTATCATAAACTTTCGAATCACACGGTGGAATATTGTGTTGTTGTAGTAACCGCGCTTTGCGTGCGTGACAAAGTTCTCCACCGCCTTGGGCGCAGCATCGGGGAAGAGGCGGATATGAATATCGCCGTAGGTGGTATGCAGGATGGCGGCATTCCCAGTCTCGGCCTTCTTGGCAGCTTGCGCCTTATCCTTACCTCCTAGCACAGTAGGCTTTTCGTTTTGAACGTCTCGAGTCGACTTGGAGATTTCTTCTTCATTTGTGAACATGTAGAATCGAACCTTGCCTACACCAGTCGCGACGAGGATCGGATCGCGAGCTTCTGATTCCTGCAACAGCGGATTGCTTGAAGCACCCATCTCGACGGACACTATGCCCTTCTTCTGAGGCTGCCCTTGGTACATGCCAAGATTCACAGCGCGGAAGTTCTCATCTTTGCCGTAGACCTTGACAACCTGATTCGTATATGTGTTGAGAACCTTGATTCCGACCATTGAACCATACAGGATGAAATTGCCTGACTCATCGAAAATGATATTGGACTTATTTTTCAAAGTCTGTGATTCGATCTCTCGCTCCTGAGCTAACCGTCTTCCAAACTCTACGTTATCCATCTTCTGTGCTGCTGTGCCGGATCGCTGCATATCCTCAGCAACTTGGAGAGATTCATCGTACGTCCTGTGTAGCTTGGCCGTTACGAAATCAAAGATGCGTATTTTTCGGTCCGGCAATGAAAACGCGGCCAGATGCTTTCCGTTGGGCGATATTGTAAGGCATGTGGGCACGGATTTGGCCTTCTTGAAGTCGAACAGGTTTGTCGAGCTTTTGTACTCGAAAACGTTGCTCGGCTTCTCGTAGTTGCCGCTGGGCTGCCAGTACTCGACCATTCCGTTTTCATCTGCTGAGACGACGCAGTCATACTCGTCATTAAATGTCATCAGATGCACCGGACTCCTGTGCAAGCCCTTTATCGTATGAATCGCATCGTCCTTTTCGCCCCGGCCGTCATATATGTGTATCAACGGCTTGGTCTCCTCCGACACGGCCAACAGAGGATATGACGCCCCCTTTTTATGGACCCAGCAGATGCACTTGGGCACATATTTCAAGGATATCATGGAAAGCAAGTCAAACGTAATGACATCGAAAATCTTGATGGTTTCGTCGTCGCCAGCAGTCGCAAAACTTCGCCCGTCCCGGCTCACCGAGACCGACGTGATGGTGCCGTTGTGCGCCTTGAATTGCTTCACGAATTCGATGCCCTGTCCAATCTTCTTCCAGAACTTGACAACGCCGTCGGTTGATGACGTTATGAGGAACTCGGTCAGGGGGGTCCATGTCGCGAAGAGCAGCTGCTCCTTGTGCATCAGTGATTTTGAATACCGGACGGACTTTGGTAGTGCGGAGATGTATAGCTTTTCGTAGGGCAAGACGCGGCGCTTCTTCTTCGGGGCCTCGGTGGGAAGCTGCGGCCCCATGTCATCGTCGGACGAAGAGTCTATCCAAAACACGCTGTTAGCCTTGTATGTGGTTGTTGAATTCATTCCAAAGAGTCGCTTGTACCTGAACCGTATTGCTCTGCATACTCTGCATGGCTGCGTTTCTGCGACCGATTGTCGTCCTCGGCTGCAGAATCCGCCATGGCCGCCGATATCTCGAGAAATACTGGATTGATACCAGGAGTTGCAGGCGCAATGCTGTTTGGGAGGGCGACCTGTCGCGGTTGAGAAGGCTGTGGCCGTGTTGAGCTGTGGTAGAGTTGACGAATTAGCTTTGAGCATTGGCCGCAAGCTGCAGCCTTGTGATGCGTAAATGAATGGCCAATTCGCACTGTGCTTTATACTTCACAACAGGGCTTCCCGAAACATGGTGATATCTCCGTAGGACTTTATAATTATACATCTACACCGTATTTCGTATTACGAAAAAAGGTTAGCTTCATGAAAACAAGTCTGTTGTCAAAATCACCTCATGCATCTGGCAGGGATAATGAAACATGGACCATGTGTGTTAATCTCAATGTAGCAACGATGCTTAGTCCAACGTTGGTACCAGTATTGGAAGCAATAAGGCCAAAGGAAATCTGCAATGTTCAGGAATAATAATGAAATACAACTATATGTTACTAATTAATAAATAAACCTCGGAAAGGACTTGGAGAGTTCCACCTCGCTCGTTGATTACTATACTTGGCGTTTCCATCCCGTGTAATGCTCTGCGGATCACCCAGCTGTCCTACGGTATAGGACAAGAAATCAAGATAAGCACCAGTTTGACCCGGTAAGACCTATCGAAAAGCCACTCACTATAGTGATGCTTGGCAGTAGTATATGCAAGAATGTACCTGGTATATGCCATGGGGCCTCTTAAGCGATGATCTTGTACCGGCCATCCGAACATAAGGACAACTCTCATCATCACGCAACTGCAACAACAAGAGTTCTTTAGACTCATTACAGCTGGTTAACTCAATCCTAATTGAAACACTGTGACAACATGGCTCGCCATCCGCATCAGCGTCTCTCATCTCCGTCTCAAAGGTTGTCTCTCATCTTTCATCTGCTCGGCACCGCTGATTTTGCCTATTGCTTTTACTGTCTGACGCGATTCAAATATCCACGTGCAGAGGGTTACGGATGGCACTTTCAGTACATCACCAACATTGGCTTGGGCTTATCCACAATATCGTTTGCTTTAGCAGCCTTGGCAGATATTACTTCAAGCTTGACGTTATTCAAGATCAAGAATGCCTTGTCTGTCCTAGGTGCACCTCTCGAGGTTACCGTTACCATATTATACTGGACTATCGTTGTCATGGGGCGCAACCTTATAGTTGCAGCCGGTTACAAGCTTCCACTGCTTCTTAACTTGGGTTTCCATCTTGCTCCAGCAATCTTCCAAAGCTTGGATTACATTCTCTTCAGTCCTCCGTGGACAATATCTACCTCGGGAGTTGCAGCCCTTAGTGCTGCTTTTGCCTTTGGATACCGATGCTGGGTGAATCACTGCTATAGTAAGAATGGATGGTATGTCTGCATTTTGTTGAAACTTTTCCAAGTAAATGAAGCACTGCTTACAAGTCTAAAGGTACCCATATCCTCTTCTCGAAGTCCTTAATAAGCCTCAACGATTTCTTCTTCACTCTTCCACCGCTGCACTCATCTTTGCCTCGTCCCACGTTCTCAAGTGGGCTTATACCAAGGCCAATGGGTCATCACCTGCTGGGAAAGAAGAGACCGCGGAGAAGGAGGAGTAGTGAAGCACTCTTGGTTGATAGCAGTTCGATGGTATTGATAATGGACCATGAAAGACCATCTACCGAACAGTATAGAAGACATATATATATCTATTCCTCTGGATACCGCTAGCTAGATATAACAATAGAAGGCGTCTATATAGGTACACAATGTATGTACTAGCATGTCTTGTTCATAACATACTTCAAAGGTTTGATTTGACATCTCCAGAGTGTTGAATCTTACGCAACATCGATTTCTTCAAATCCGCGATGCTTTGGGCTCCAGCAAAGCCCATGGTTAAATCAAGATCAGCCAACAACCCTGCCAGCACCGCCTCGGCACCTTCTTTGCCATTGATACCCAGTCCATAAATGACTGGCCGTCCAACGAAGACGGCTTTGGCTCCAAGAGCCAGGGCCTTGACGACGTCGGCGCCCGTTCGGATGCCAGAGTCCATCATGACGGTCAACTTGCTGCCAACGGCATCGACAATCTCGGGAAGAACGTCCAGAGTCGCTATAGCGCCGTCAATCTGTCTGCCACCATGGTTGCTCACGATAATCCCGTCCATGCCATGCTCAACAGCCAACTCGGCATCTTCGACGCTAAGGATTCCCTTGAGAATGATAGGCCCATCCCAGTGCTTCTTCAGGATCTTGAGGTCTTCCCAAGAGTGAGAGACACCCGGGAAGGTCTCTCCGATCCAGTAAAGAGCCGCTTGTAGAAGGTTATCCTCGGGAGTTCCGCCGTCGCTCATCTCAGCAAACTTGCGTCTAAAGACAGGGTCCGAGAAACCATTTGCGTCTCCCTCGCCAAGAAGGAAGGGAACGTTAGCCGTATCAAGGTCGTGTGGCCTCCAAGCAAGGGTCCATGTATCAAGAGTTACGACGAGTGCCGTATAGCCACTGTCCTTGGCTCTTTTGAGGAGCGAGGCTGTGATCTCTTCGTCCTTGGGCCAGTATAGCTGAAACCACTTTGGCGATTCGGGGATTGCAGCCGCAACTTCTTCTATTGGAGTCTGAGAAACCGTGCTCAGGGTAAAAGGGACGTGCAAGGCGGCGCAAGCTTGAGCGACGCCGATTTCCTTGTCCTTGTGAAACAGTGAATTAACGCCGACGGGAGCCATGAGAACGGGCACATCTTTGCTAGTCAGCCAATCTCTGATACACAGCACAAGGCCTGCCGCGCAGGAGAGTAGCTCCTGAGCGAGGATTATAATAGATAATAACGGCATATCTACCTACCAAATTTCTGACCAAATATAGTAACACTAAGATCACGAGGCGACGTGGGCTTCAAGACACGAGGAACGATCTTCCACTGGCGAAATGCAAGGCGGTTTGCGTCCATGGTTGCCGATTCGCCAGCTCCGCCTATAATGTAGTCAAAGCCAGCCTTGGGCATCTTCTCTCTGGCCTGCTCTTCAAGCAGATTTGGATTTGTTGTCACGATGGGTAGCTCGCCCGCCAGGAGGCCCTTTTGGATAACGGCCCGCAGGTACGCAGCATACGGCTGAGGGCCATCGCCGTCTTGGTCTGCCATTGTCACTGAGGAATGATAGGATTGGGGTTACGAAGATACAAAACAATTGGGCGAGTAGATATAAAAATACAAGTAAACGCACCAGCCCTTATTCAACCAAGTGAAGGCCCAAGAATGAGGAGCAATCCGAGGTTGGAGTGTGTGCGTCTCTTTATAAGAGGCACCGCCGCAGGACTAAGGACTGGAGACGTGCCTCGGCCCAAATATAGGCTCTTCCAGCATCATACCACAACCAGGCAAGTCAGATTGAGCTTCCCAATCGGTTGGTAAACGCCAACAGCCCACCCTGCCTAATTGAAGCGACTAAAATTCACCATCTTGCATGAGCAGCAGGCATCATGTCGCTGACGAGGGTCTTTTGATGGTTTGTATAAGTCGGAGAGGAGAGTTCCCGTTCTTATCGTGCTCTTGCTGCTGACACGACACGCATTTGGTTCGGACGTATTTAGTACCTGGGTAGGCTTTAATACCACTATAAATCGCTGGATAGGCGACCTGTTATAGCGGCCTATGACACTCTCTTAGGAGCGAGTCCGCCTGCTCAGCCCATGTACATGGTACATCCACTTACCACATAGGGACCGAATCTGGCATGTAAACTACTAGCAGACCCCACCGTTCAGGGCCTGTGCTCCAAGTCTCAGCGCCGAAAAGCTGCTGGGCCGCCATCTCGAGCCTACCAATCAGGCTTCATTTCAAGCTCCCTTCGTAAATCTCACAAGAAATCAACCCAGAAATCAAACCCATGCCCGAGCGATAGCGAGACCCCTGTACAGCAGCCTCCCGCCATGGACATCGACGATATCCTCCGAGAGGTAGATCCTGCCTCTCACGGCATCCCTCTCGAGATCCGTGACTTGCAGGCCCTTACGCGCCTTTGGGTAGCCGAGAGATCAGCTCCGGAGCTGCTCAAGTGAGTATTCAGATATTCGACATCTTGATCTCCGTATTCCACAGGATTGATGTTTACTCCTTTACTAATTGCGTGAATCTACACTTAGCTGGCCCGCAGATGGCTTGTTCGAGAGAGTCAACTCCAAGATCAAATCTCAGATTGAAAAGATTGAGGACATGACTGGAGACATGGACCCCAAGACCAACTTTGCTCTGATCGTCATACAGACTGAGCTGGAACGATACAAATTCTTAGTACGGAGTTATCTCAGGACACGAATAGCAAAAGTGAGTGTAACTCAACCCCATCTTAGCAGGCTGAGTAAAGGGTGAAAAGAAAAATAAGCGAGAGAGTACATAAAGCAAGAATCTCACATGAAATTTTTATAAGATTGACAAACATACCCTTCACTATCTCTCAACCCAAGAACTAAGACAGCGCCTCTCTCCCACCGAATTGGCCTACGCTACGAGACATCAAGCCCTCCTTCACAACCACTACCTCTCATCCTTCCTCTCGTCTTTCCCCCAGCGGTTACAGAATCTCAACGACACAGCCGGCAATGTGAGCATGATCGATTCTCCGGATTTAGATGCCGCAGTATTCATACGTCTCCTGCGAGACAAGGATGTTTATGGAAAAGGAACCGATGTCGACACCATTCTCCCGGCGTCAAATGGAGATGTTCTCATTCTAAGGTGGTCGAGCGCGAAGGATCTTGTTGAGGATGGCGATGCGGAACTTGTTTGAAGGGGTCTATAAACAAAGACCAACGGCGTTATTTGTGGTATAGGGAGAACAGGGTTTGGGATTTGATGGATAAGTGCCTGGTGCAAGACGCATACTTGAAGGCCAACAACGGAGCCTACGTGGTGGATTTTTCAAACAACAAACATTTAACAGGACTAGCTCAAGTTGGGCCATAAAGAGCTTGCTACATTATCAAGAGATACTGGAGCCATGAAGGATTTGTTCCAGCTCAGGCCTCAGCTCGGAGGCGTCTCTATCAGCCGCCAGAACCGCATGTCTCTCTACCCGTTTTGAGGAAGGAGATGAAAATACCCGACAGACTAGAAGAAAGTATACACATTCAAAAGGAAAATTCAAGTCATGATACCAAACAAGCAATCCGCTCAAAATTTTGTATTCACAGGATGCACGTCTAATTCCTAATCTCCCACAGTCTAATCTTGCCCGTATCATTACCCACCGCCAACAGACTACTCTCCCTCCCAAACGCCACCGTCGTTATTCTCCCCAGCGGCGTCTGCGCCGTCGGCCAGTTCCTGTAAACTGTGCAGCTCGGCAGGTGCGCCAGCCTCAGCGCATCCTTCTTCTCCCTGCTACCAAACGCGAGGAGCTGGCCGTCGGGAGAGAATGTGAGCACGGTGATGGGCGTGACAAGTTGCTCGAACACGCGCGTAGGGCTCGGCGTTTCCTTGATAACGATGTTCTTCTCGCTGTCCATGGTGAGGAGCTCGCTTCGGTCGTAGATGTTGGTGATGCCGGAGTTGGAGCCGATGGCCACCCAGTGGTCGTCACCAATTAGTGCGGGACCCTGGTGACCGCCAAGGGCAATGACGATGCCACCAACGCAACCGTCGTCGCGCCAGAGGCCGATGAAGCTCTTGTTCTCGACGCTGTATTCGCCGACTTGGCCGTCTCTTCCCAAGATGGTCATGCCGTTTCCGGTGCTCCACCACGCGAAGTCCGCAATGCCGTTCCTGCTGGACAATCTCGCCGCGGCAACCCACTGCAGAGAACCGACGCTGAGAATGTTGACGATGCCGCCGCCTTTGCGGGTCGACGCAATAATGGCCATGTACCTGCCGCAGGGGCTGAGCTTGAACCTCTCCATTGTCTTGTGCTCCAGACGGTGACCCTGAATCTGCGATGTCTTCTGCACGATGCCGGATTTGAGGTCCCAGTGGTGGAAGTATTTCCTTCGCCCACCAATGAAGATCTTGTCGCCTTCAGGGTACAGAAATTCTGCCTTTCTGATGTCAACCCCCTTCACTTGTACGGACGTCAGCCGAGGATTCGGCACCGGATGGGCATCGGGGGCAATGTGATGTAGGTATAGAACCGAAGCAGTGCTGGCTGAGAGCAAAACAGGGTACTCGGGGTGGAAAGACAGGCACTCCACAGGCGCAAGGTGCTTGTCGGAGATTTCTCGTGTGCGCTGGATATCGATGGTTTCCGGTCTCAGCCGTCGCTTCTTGGGGCCGCCCGCGCCAGACAGGCTTCTAACATCCCGCAAAAACTCCTCAAGTGGCTGCGCAGAAATATCGCCATCGGACTCGTTGCCGCTCTCGTCTGACGAGCCAGAAGAAGCAGATGAACGCCGCCGTCTCTTTGTAGGGCGTCCCTCTGCCTCCTTCGCCCACGCAGGCGCAGGATGGAGCTGGAGGTATCGCTGTCGGAGTCTTCTGCTGTACTCGGTGCCGCTTACAACGTCCTCGGCCTCGGTCACTCGCAGCTTTCGCAATCGGGTGTGGGTCGCAAGCGAAATTCCCAGTCGGTCGTCGTCGCTATCCTCCCATGCAGCCGGGTCGCCTCCTTGCGCCTTCTTCGCCGCCGCAGTAACTGGCACTTGAGGCACTGCGCCGCTTGGGGCAGTATCAATCATGAACAGGTCGACGTCGTCGACATCCTCCAATCCACCGGTATCCGCATCGGCCAATTCCAGCTCTTTGCCCTCCTTCTCGTCTGAAGCTCCAAAAAGTCCATTGTTCTTGAAGAGGCTGTCTCCGAAACTAACTTTGCTGCCGAAAACCAGCCGTTCCAAGTCTTCTTCGTCAGAGTCCTTGTCCTGCACCGCAATCGCCAGCTTCTTTTTTGATGAGGCGTCATCAGAGTCAATGTCTGATGAAAAGGAGCCTTCGGACAGTTCGTCCTCTGAGAAATCCGGGTCCTGAGGCGGAGCCATATTTGCTTTGTTGTTCCGCTATGTGAAGGGTGCTCAGCAGCGGTTGATTGGTTTGCTCTGCAAAATTTGGGAATCTTTTTTGAATAATTTTTTTGGGTCTGGAGCTCAGCCTTGCAGCTAGAAAGCACATCTAAGTGGGGTGGTGGGGCTGCTAGTAGTTCTACTTCAGCAAGGCTGTCAATTCGAGATCCTCAGCCTGTTTACCCACAGTAATTCAAAGGAGACAGCACAAATTGTTCAGGTCATGATTACTATTATGCTGCTAAGAAGAAGAAAATCGCTTAATTCAACAATGCAACCTTTTGCAGTTCGCCCTCTAATTTTGAAACGTCTTTGCTCACAGACTCGGCGCATTTCAGTGTGTATACTGCGCCTCGCTGGGCCACATCAACTAGCTTGTCTACTCTCCCTCCCTGAGCAAGACCTGATATCATAACGCCAAGGAACGTGTCACCAACGCCATTTACAGAAACAATATTCTCCACCTTCTCAACGGGAGGGAATAATCGCATGTAGATGCCACCAATTGCAGGATTTCCGTCAAATGACCTTGTCAGAATGAATTCATCAGACTCTCGGTCCCGAAGCCGAGGGTCGTCTTTCCCGAGTATTGTCGTCAACAGGACGCCCTTTGAACCAAGCTTCGTGATCAATGTCGGGATATATGGAAGTAACTGGACAGACTGCACTGGCACGCCAGCATCCGTCAGCTCCGCCGACGTGAGACGCACAAATCGATCTCTGGCCCCGCGCATGCCGAATGAATCAATAACCTCAAACCAATCCGGGCTGTCTAGATAGCCGTTATCTTTAGCTGCAGAGTACATGGCCGAGAGTTCGTAGATATTAGGTGAGGAGAGATCGACGCTTTGGTTGGGGAAGACGCCCAGCGTGGGCACTCCACGCTGTGGGCCGAAGAGGCTCTTGGATTTCTCAACTGACACGGGTTCAAAGGCGACCTTGCTCCCGTGCTCATTAGCCGAGTGAATCCAAGACCTGATACCTTTGGGGCTCCAGTTTCCATCCACTACAAGCCACTTGGGATCCGTAGCTTTGATAGTTGATTTCCAATCGTCTGGGAACAAGTGCTGAGTGAAGATACCCATGTCCGCCATGGCCATGACGAGGTTCTTGCTTCCGTCGTTGATGGCGACGTATTGAGCGGTCCGACTGCCAGGATGCTCCGCCTGATCGAGTTTCTTCACGTATGTCGAATCAAGCCCCGAGGCTTCTAAAGCAGAGAGAACCGTTGCACCCGCACTATGCAAGTGTCAGCCACCATATCACATCATGCCAATCTCAAACATAAGAGCCTTCCTACATGTCATCGCCAACCATACTACTGAATTTGACTAGAGCTTGGCGGCTTGCTCGATGGGCAGCCAGGGCAACGTTATGCCCAACACCGCCGATAGACTGGCTTATGCTAGCTGGATTAGACGTATGAGGTTGAGGTTGGCCATCACCACTTTTGGAGCTGGAGTAATCGCAGCTTAGGTCAACAGCAACCGAGCCAGCAACAAGGATATCAGCTTTGGAATCTGCTCTCAGTGGAGCTAAAGGTTTATTTTCGATGCTTGATGTAAACGCCACACTATGATTTGATAAACTTCTATCTACAGATTAGAGCCATCCTCGTAATACAAGTACAAGTACAACTAATGCCCCAAAATAAAAGACTTACGAGCTCGTCCCGTGGCTCAGCAAGCGCGACAACTCCACCGCGATGTTGGTCGCTCTAACAATATTGGATCGAACCAGCGCCTTGTTGGCAACGACTGCCTTTTCGCCAGTGAGCTCCTTGAGTCTTTGCAAGACGTACGGTGTGTTGGCGCTACCAGTGAAGCCCTTTTGCTCCGCCTCAGCCACGGCCAACTCGATATGAGCCTGCATTTCCTTTGCGGGGACACCAAACTCCTCAGGAATTGGATTGGCAAAGAGCATGCCTGATTCGATGCCGAGCTTCTCCTGAGCCAAAATGATGGCAGCAGCCTCCTTTTCGGTGTACGTAACCGAGGGGCTCTTGACGCCGCTGTCCCTTGCCCAGAAGGCCGGGAAGTCAATCTTGCCGGTGCGACCATCTGCGAAGGTCGACACCAGGCATCCCTGGGTCTCGAGATACTCTAACGTGCGGGGGATATCCAAGAATCCTTTGCAGCCACTGCTGATGACGGCAACCCGTGTCCTCCCCAGTTCAGTGAGGTCGGCTGAAATGTCCATGGAGTTTTCGCCGCCACGGTGGACGCCTCCAAGACCGCCAGTTCCGAAAACTCGGATGCCGGCCAATCTAGCCAGAAGCATAGTGCCGGCGATAGTTGTACCGCCGTGGATCTTGCGTCCCGCAAGGCCCTGTGAAGTGGTCAGCTGGAGAAGAACTTGCTTGCGTTTCGCTTGCCCCCGCAGAGCCAGCCGAAGCCGGTAATGGAATAGGTGGAGGAGGCAGACTTACCATGCCGACCAGATAGGAAATGTCTCTCCGCGAAGCCTTGACCGTTCCCTCTTCCTCAATCATTCGAACAATCTCATCAGTTGAAACACCAACTTTCGGCACGCCATCTACAATGGCAATAATGGCCGGAATACCACCAGTGCTTCGCACCAAATCTTCATGCTCTCGCGCAAGGTCTTTGCCTAAGGCGCCATGAGTGTAAATGGTCGACTCCAAGGCAACAACAGGCTTGTTCTTTGCAATGGCATCTGACACCTCACTGGACACCTGCAGGAGGCCTCGGATGGCATTTGAGCCTGCTGCAGCGCTCAGGGCTCGCCTCTGCACAGCACGGCTGCGGGTGAGATGGAGAACTGAGGCACATGATCGCAGCGGAGAATGAGCTGATCCAGCTTGCCTCAAAAGGCCAGAGAGCCGTGAAGTGTTCATGGCGGGCGATGAGTAGGGAGCCAAAGCTGCTATACTCTCTGTATACGTTGTCGTCAATTCCAAGCACCAAAAGCTCCCCCCACCCAATTGATAGCTTTCTCCCCCACTCTTTATCGAGCCCGGCTAGTAGCAGTGTTTGCCTTAGATGAAGTACCCAAGCGCCCTGAAGAAGTGCGATGCTCGTGAAATCCGATTTGCTCCTTATTGCATGCCAGATAGTAATAAGTGTCTGGGGTTCAAAGTTAAAGACAAAGGTGGCGACTATCGTTCCAATTAAGTCTTTCTCGTAGGGACCGTTGCCGGAGCATCTTGTCGTGGACCGCCGGCCTCCGAGGGAGTCACGCCTTCTAGCAATGAACTAATTAGCAATGGATATTCGCAAATAGTGCTTTGCCATCTCCAGTTGTTCAGCTATTTTCCAAGAAATCTCGTTGATATCTGGGTACACTGGGTCAGCCGGCGGCATGCGATCTATCGGCAAGACGCATTAGGAAATTTTGCTTTGCAAAAGGCGCTGTTAGTGGGATTGGTGCTCCGTACGGCCAATGCACTACTACTACCCTATCGATATAGGTACATTTGTTTTCGGCCAACCGCTTCTCCATCCCCAGGTCCCTCCCACATATCTCCACCATGCTTAATTTGCATATGAAAACACCCCAAAACTGCGATGGCGCTACTCTTCGGTTTGCCTTTACCCGTCGATGCGATCCAATCTCCTCAAGAGTTGTGCGGGGAAGATGCTGAATGGAGTATGGGGTAAGTTCTACGCTGTGATGCACATACGTACAACACTTGGAATACTAAAGGCATCGATTCGCCATCAGCATCTTAGGAATGCAATGTTCTGCAACTGTGAGACGCTCCCCGCATTGTGATGAAAAGAAGCCTCGGTAATTGTAGCGTATGAGACACAGGCTGCGTAACTCACGACCAGGATGGTATTTAGTGCTGCCGTGTTTGGCAATGTTATAAGATTAGCCCTCACCAGCCGGTTCAATGCCAAAACACACTGCTTTCTTTAAGATCAAAAAGGGAATTGATTTGGCGTGGTTCCATCGCATTTGTTTACGCATTTACTTGTGTCGCGAATTAGCGCTAGATCTTTTACAGCATTTTCAACGCGTTGTGATTCAGTAAAACCCAAATATTGACCTAATATAGACAGACAGGCACGCGAGCTTCTCTAAAGTGTCATAGTCGCCACAGAAAGACAACTATTGGTCATTGACTAAGCATCCAGATATCGCATCGGCAGCTCAAAACGACATCGCTTTTTACCAGTTATACACCGCCGACTCTGTCATCATGCCAATGCACAAAGGCATTCTGCCTCGTGAAGGTCTGTGCGCGGACGTGATTTTGAAGCTTGTTCGCAGAACTGTTCTTAACCCGAATCTCTTGTTGCCTTTGCTTCTCCTTGCTCGCTTCACCAAGAAGGGCCAGGATCTCTCGATTCTGCATCCCAAAGCGGCACGGCGGCTCAAACTGCTCTTCTACATTGCGGTGGCACGTGGAGTCAGCGGCTGGTTTTCAGACAAAGTCCGCAACAACTGGGTCAATGACAAGTATGACTGGTCAAAGGAGATTGTGCTCATCACGGGCGGTGCGGCGGGCATCGGCGCCTCCATAGTGAAGCTCCTGGATGAGATGAAGGTCACGGTTGTAGTGCTGGACGTACAGCGAATGACATTTGCGGCCTGTAAGTCAAGACGATGCCTGTGTCTCCTCCATGCAGAGTAGTAGCCGGCCACCAAATCGGCCGGAGCTGCTTTGTTCAGCTGCATTGCATTGCAGGGCTGATGACACTGCTGCAGCTTCGAGAGTCCACCACTTTTATTGCGACATTAGGTCGCCAGCGAATCTGGCCGCTGCGGCAGAGAAGATAACAAGTCAAATCGGCCATCCCACCGTTGTCATCAACAACGCCGGCGTCGTCCGCGGCAAAACGATTCTGGATGCCACGCCAGAGGATGTGAGGTTTACGTTTGACGTCAACGCCTTGGCCCCTTTCTGGGTGACGAAGACATTCTTACCGCATATGATAGCCCAGAACCACGGCATGGTAGTAACCGTCTCGTCTTTTGCTTCATGGATCACTGTTCCCAACTTGGTAGACTACGCCGCATCCAAGGCTGCGGCCATGTCGTTTCATGAGGGTCTTTCAGCTGAGCTGAAAACCCGATACAAGGCCCCCAAGGTTCGCACCGTGGTGGTTCACCCTGGATTTACAAAGACGCCACTATTCACAGGCTTCGAGCAACAGGGGTCATCTTTCATTGCGCCGGCACAGGCGCCTGAATCTATTGCCGAGGCAGTAGTGAAGCAAATCCTGAGCGGGCGGAGCGGTCAGGTCATCATGCCAGAAG
Source organism: Trichoderma arundinaceum (assembly GCA_025919625.1). NCBI lineage: Eukaryota > Fungi > Ascomycota > Sordariomycetes > Hypocreales > Hypocreaceae > Trichoderma > Trichoderma arundinaceum. The sequence continues at coordinate 492,870 of JAMQTF010000008.1, read as the reverse complement.
CTGGAGGGATGCTCCCCGCCTTGCGAACCTATCCGGATTGGCACTCTTTCCGAGCTCGAACCAGAGGCCAGAAATCCATGCTGAATTACCACGGACGACAGGTCATTGAGGATCCTGCAGCACCCATCGAGCCCAACAACAGCATCGGACCCGTCTCCGGTGCCTGAATGAGGAAGCTGGTTGGTGCGAGTGTGGCCGAAAGTTGACGTTGTTCATGGCAGTCTAATAGAGTGATTCAAGCCCGTTTCGGCCAGGGCTGATTTGAGAGGCTGGCGGACTAGGTTTATGACACCTGAAACTCGTCCCACAATGACCAGAGATGAACGACTAGTGAACTAGCAGTGCTACTTCGTAATATGCAAAGTATTACGAAGTACTATCCATCATTATTATCAGGAGTTAGGGATATTGATCTTTTTGGCCAGCAAGCTCCGGTCCTGACAGGGTTGGTGACATGCAAGCCACCGTGGACTTGTGTGTGTGTGTGTGTATGTATGTATGTAGGTTCGGGCCTTGACACCCAACCATGGAGTTTGTACGGAGAAGCAGCGTCCAGGATGGCATGAGCTGACGATTTGAAATTGCTGAGATCACGCGATGGTGACAGTAGCGAGGTTAAGGGGAGATCTGCGATGGACTGCCTGGCTGGACTACCTGGCTGTTTTTGGTTTGTTGGCATACTGGCAAATAGTATATCACAATACGAGAGTACCTGTGTACCTGATCGTAAGATGGCGCCGGGTGAACTACCTTACCCTTCTCCGCCTTTCAGCGTCGGCTGTAATGATTGGCAGTCCTTCGACTCGCATGGCCAATTGCGGAGTTATCGAGAGCTCCGTGGCCACTACATTACACGGCATTACTAGTAACGCTGCCACTGCTCCGTACTAGCAGTACTACTATTACTCGGGGCAGCTTATACTTTGTTGTGAACTGACTTGCACGTTCGGCCACCACTAATGTAAGTACTAGCATGGCATGGAGCAGTAGATTCGAACGGCGAGTCAGCATCGTGCCAGGGATGAAGAAGAGCTTCTTGAAAGACGGGAGAAACAGCATCAAGCGTCTAATACTTGGTGCTGGACCAACTGCCCTGGTAGAAGGTTCAAGCACCGATAAGACGAGATAGCGAGGGAGAATCTACTGGTGGGCAGCCAAGGGAGATAGCGATGCGGGATGCTACAGGTGCGAAGCGTGGAGTGCATATATGTGGCCACAAGATGAAAAGGCCGATCAGAGAGCCGCATATTTTCTACAGTAGTAGTAGTAGTAGTAGTAGTACTAAGGTTTAGTGCTTCGTGGGTAGATTGGCGGTTGTACTATTACTCGCAACGGCGTGTTACTACGGCAGAAGTATATTTTGTGCCACTGCACCGTGGCGCCGACCAGGGTCTACATGTTTGCTCCAAGCTTGGCACGAGAAAGAGCTGCGTCAAGGATTGGCAGCTACGGCACAAGTGACTCTCTGTCTCGCGCTTGCACTGGATGTTTGTGGTCTGCTCATGCCACATTACAATCTTAAAACCGGAGCCGCTGGCTTGACTCGGCCGCGGAGGTGGAGGAAGGAACGCGGCCCTTTAGGAGACCCTGTAAGAGGAAACTCTTGGGGAAAGAACCCTTAGAGAAAGAAGCGTCCGGAAGAAGAATTTGGACCCTGGCAAGAGCGACGGAAGGGCTTGGAGCACAATCGCCAGGCAGGGGGCGCGGGTCTTTCCATCTCTCTCTAGAATCTCATCCAGATCCCGAGCATCCTTTTTTTCCCTCTCGTTTTTCCAAATACTCAGTTTCTGTTGGATGGATGGAGGGGAGTGGAGCGCTACATTCTAGAGCAGGCGCGGCCACGGTGCAAAATGGCACCACTTGCCCTCTCCGAGGCAGGTCCCGCAGCCAATCAGCGGCGGGCAAACTGAGGCTAGGCCGTCGGTAAGCCAGCGCCTGGACATGGTGCAACGCCAATGACAATTCTCTTGACGGCAAAATGGGCTGATCTTGCTCGCAACAACGGTCCAGGACGGCCGTCTGTCATGCCACTTTTGCCCTACGTGCGTCGGGCTTTGCCGGGGCAATGCGCTGCTCTGTCGCTCCTTCCGTCAGCCTCCCCGACAGCTGGGCCCGGCTTTGTGCAGCCACGACTCTCTGGCGCGTGCCTGTCCGAGCCCATACTGTACAAAGGTACAGCGCCCTGCGCGCCGCCAGCCTGCGCCAGCGAGTACTCCGTGCCGTTATTTACGACCGCCTTCCCCCAGCAGCCGTGGGAGCTCGAGGGACTGACGCTCCGGCCTTAGGAGGTGACGAAAGTAGTATTAGTAGCGGACTCTGGCCTGAAGAAGCCATCCAGAGCCAGCCGGACGGACGCCTTTTCTTGCTCGAGGGAAATGGGCTCAGCGCTGCCGTGTGCTGTATGCGTCTGCCTCGACGCCGCGTGACACATTTGGACCAAGAACGACTCCTGCGCTGCCCTACAGAGCTCGGATCCTGGGTGACTGCCCGTCTCTTCTGCAGCTTCTCTCCCCCCTCCAATTGTCTTTTTTTTCTTCTCCGAGAGTACTGTCGCATCTTCTGCGTTTCTGGCCCAGACCCTCCTCAGCTAATCCCCGATCCGGCCCCCGGTATCCATCCAATTCGTCGCAGCAAGTCAGGGGGGCAAAAACTGAGGAGCGAAAAGACGCAGGCCCGGCACCGCAAGCCAGAAAAGACGCCTGGAAGCTTGTGCTCGTGTTTTCCGCTCGAGCAGCCTAAAAGGATCCCAAACGCACTCAGAACGCATTGCATTGCGTCGCAGTTGCGTTGCACTTGCAGCAAAAGAGGTGTGGTGGAGTCGCTACACATACAAGGCCCATCTCCTGAGACAGTGAGACACGGCCTATCTATCGCTTGGTAGTGACCGGAGCGCGCTTCCGCAGTCGTCGGGCACAGGGTACTCCGGTGGGCGAGCGAGTAGCATTGTGGAAATAGCAAAGCAGCAATTGGGCGAGCCAGCAGCGAGCCGGCCATTGAAAAGCACGCCAGGCTCCTTGACAGTGGAGCGAGCTCGTCTTTTTCGGCTGCCCGTTGCCTTCTCTGCAGAGGGAGGTCTGGGTACTTGCGATAGCGAGCTGTCGCACTGTCTTGCATATCACCTCGAGCTTCGTCGCCTGCCGTCACCATGGCGCCGGCATCCATAAGTGCTTCGTCAAACTCGAGGAACAACAGCCCGAAACACATGGAGGAAGAACCGCAGCCCGGGCCGTCAAACTATGAAAACACCGGCGATGATGAGGATGCCACCGATCCTCTCGCCCTGCTCCGGAGCTTGCCAGAGCCGCCCATCAACTGCCAGGTGTGCGTTGTCGGTGCTGGTCCCGCGGGCCTAATGCTGGCCGCCAACCTCACCCGTTTCGGCATCGACGTTGAAGTCGTAGATGATAGGGCAGATCAGACGCCTGTTGGCCGGTATGTCCCAGTAACAAGTCTTGCCTGATTCTCTTTCAGCCGGCTTCACAACCACCCTCTCCCATCTTCACTCTCTGCCCATATGCACCGCTACAGCTCCAGTGGGCTTACGTCTTTGAAATTGCTCTGCTCTACTTGCTTTCTATTCCTCATCCCGTTTACGAATTCTCTTTTTTTAACATCAATGTGACAAACAGGGCGGATGGCTTGCAGCCAAAATCAATTGAGACGTTTCGGCAGATGCGATTGGCTGACCCGTTGCTGCAGCGCGGCGTGAGAGTCTTCGACATCTCCTTTTGGCGCAGCACAGCTGACGCGCCGCTGCATCGTCTGGGGCGGGAGGTGCATTATCCTCCCGTCATCGATGTTCTGGACCCCTACATCCTCCTTGTCCACCAGGGCATGGTTGAGGGCCTCTTCATCGACGACTTGAAAAAGCGCGGAAGGGAGGTGCGCCGGAACACAGCTTTCGAGTCTTACTACGTACCAAAATCAGGACCAGTTCAGGTTCGGTGTCACACCAATGTCAATCAGGATAAGAGAACGTTTTTGACAGAGTATCTCGTTGGATGTTAGTATACACTTGCTATTCCCCAGTTTGCTTAATATCAAGGCGAGCTTTGACTAATACAAAATGAAACAATCAGGCGATGGAGCGCACTCCAAGGTACGCAAGAACATGCCCAACGTTGAGGCCGTGGGCATGTCACACCCAGATATCTGGGGCGTCTTGGACGGTGAGCTCATCACCAACTTCCCCGACATTTGGTCCAAGACCCTTGTGTACTCCGAGGAGCACGGCTCGATCCTCATTGTTCCCCGGGAGCGCAACATGACGCGCTTCTACATTGAGCTAAAGGCTAGCGCTCGCGCCGACCGTCGCGAGCTTGGCCAGAAGTTTGTCATGCAGCAGGCTCGCAAGATTATGGCGCCCTTTGAAATCGAATGGAAGTACATTGAGTGGTTTGGGCGATATCAAGTGGGCCAGCGCGTGGCAAGCCGATTCACAGACGTCAAGACCAGGGTGTTCCTTGCGGGAGATGCCAGTCACACTCACTCCCCCAAGTCGGCACAGGGCATGAACACGTCCATGCACGACTCGTGGAATCTGGCCTGGAAGTTGAACCTGGCCTGCCGTGGATTGGCCAAGCCCAATCTCCTCGAAAGCTACGAGGTGGAGCGCCGCAAGATCGCCCTCGACCTCGTCAACTTCGATTACGAGCATGCCAATCGCATCGCCGGTGGAGATGCCGTCGCCATGGCCGAGAACTTTAGGGCCAATGTTCGATTCATCTCCGGTATTGGCGCCGACTACAGCGAGAGCGCCATCAACATTACCCGCCCAGAGGACAACTCGGCTATCCTGGGCAACGCTCGCCCGGGATGTCTCTTGCCCCCGGCCAAGGTATCGCGGTACATTGACTCTAACCCGGTGGACATTCAGCTTGACATTCCCATGCTTGGCCAGTTCCGTATCTACCTACTCATGTGGGACGTGATACAGGCGAGGCCCTTCCTGGAGACTTTCTGTCGCTCCATTGCGACGCCCAAGTCTCTTGTGAGCCGGCTTTCTGCTGCCGCCAGCGCCTCTTATGCCAAGCAGCCAAGAGTGCCAGCGCCTGAGGACGTGTATACGCGACCTGAGAGATACACGGTGGTTAGCCACTTGTTTACATTTGCCTTGATTAGTGAGTAACAGCCTTTACAACCATCACCCCCTTTTTTCTACTACCCCCCAAGCATACCTTTTGCTAACCGCGATGATGCGGCCAGCCACCATGCCCAAGTCTGAGATTGAAATCTCAGATCTTCCCGCACTGTTGCAGGACAGCCGCTGGACGGTCTATATCGATAACGTCCCCGAGCTAGATACCAGGGGTGCTTTCTGCACAGAAAAGTGGCTGGGAAGTCTCGGCCCTAGCGAAGTGGCTATTGTCAACGTCCGGCCCGACGGCTATGTAGGATCCGTCGGCCGATGGGACACAAATGTTGACGAGGCCGGTGAGCAGGCAGCCGCGTGGTTGGATTCGTATTATGGTGGATTTATGGAGGTTCCCAACAAGGAGTAAGAAGATTGAAATATTTGTGCGCTTTTTTGCGATTTTGAAACGAGTACTTATGAGACGGAAAGGACGGGCCAAAAAGAGGAGGACATGGAAAAGAGCTCAGGAGAACCTCACTGCTTTTGAACGCGCCATCTTTTCTTATATGGGCACATTGATATATTCTCCCAGCTGATTTGATTGATGATTTTTTTGCTTCTTGGTCACAACAAGGCGGAATATAGCTTTATATTGTGCAAAACCATTCTGTCTTTTTATATACAGGGAAGGTTGTAGATACAGCGGGAAGCATGTAGAAGGCTAATGGAATGGATAGGAAATGAGATTTTTAAGGCACCGATGCAAAATAGCGCCCAAACATACGAGTTGTGACACCACAGATGGACTGAGCAAAAAAGGCGGCGGCGTTGATTGTGAGTGATTTTTAATTGCGGGCTGGGGGAACGTGACCCGGAACATGAGACGTCTGGTTAACGTGATGATGTCTCGCTTCCTGTTTGGGGGAGGGACTCTCGACTAAGCCATCTGTTTCGGATCTCTCGCATTGCATGTTCTATTTCTCATTTCCTGGTCGTCGTTAATGCCTCTCTTGCGTCTTTTTAGCTTCTTAGAAGACGAGAATGGTCACATCCCCCTTGGCGTCCTCGCCCACTAGCCAGCGCTCGTCTCCGCAGATGAAGCCCTTTGCCATGATCTCAGACCACATGTCGTCTGCGAACTGGACCTCCTGCCCGTCTGGGCCTTGCGTCGTGGCGCCTCCTTTGTTGCCGGCGGCGTTTCTGTGAATGCCGTGGGTCTGGTTATGAGGTGCGGCACTGCTGGAGCTGGAGCTCGAACCACTACTGCTTCTTCTTCTTCTTCTTCCTTTATAAGCTGGAGACGTAGCTGTTTTGGAGCCGCTCGCGTCGACGCCCTGGACGCGGATCTTGGGCCGAATGTGCACGGACAGCGTCTCCAGCATGAAGCAGTCCCGGGCGATGATGCGGACGCCCGCCGCGGCGTCAAAGACCTCGGACACGGTCACGTAGGGGAAGTCGTCGTGGCGCCAGCAGGGGGCCCGGCCGGGCCATGTTTCCGAGTGGCTCCATGCTCTTTCGGGGGAGCATGCTGCTCCATTTCCATTACCAGAGGCTTCATCGTCATCATCGTCATCGTCGTCATTGTCGTTTGTCTCAGTCATTTGTCTCCTCCAGCGGCTCCTCCAGCAAAACCGTAGATTGACCCCCCCTCCCCCACCACAGTCATCAACCCATCTCGGGCCCTCCCCTATCAGCGGTATCCCCGTCGTCTTCACGCGATGCAGACGCGGCGGGTTCAAGCTGCTGTGCGGCCCGGCGGACCACCTGTGCTCCTCCTCGGTGAAGAAGAGGTGGCCGCAGGCGCAAGCCCTAGATGCGTCCCATGTAGAATCGTCAAGGGCCATGGTGCGCAGTGACGGCGTGTCACCTTGGCGGATGCCCCATTCACGGAGCTGGCCATTTGCCATGCTGCGGATGATGCGTGGTCCCGAAGAGTCGTCTGGTTTCAGGGCTCCTGACGGGTCTTCGGATGGTCTGTATGGGGAGGGAGTGCCGAGCTCCCATATGATGAGCCGCTCGAGGGGCGCGTCCACGCCCCAGGGGGAGCGCGTAGGCTGCCACGTGTAGATGGCGTAATGGGTGCCGTTGTGCGTCGAGAAGAAGCGGTCCTGGTGGTTGACCGGCAGCCCGAGGTAGTGAATCTTCCACTCGCAGCGAAACTCGAAGTCCCAGGTGTAAGCTGGCATCGAGGCTGAAGCGCCGTCGTGCCGCCGAGGAATGATGCCGTCCCAAGACCCGGTCCGCCGGACGGTGTAAGCGGTAGCATAGTGGCGATGCGCCGATTCGAGCTCGTTGAGAGGGTGGCTCGCCTCTTGCTCGCACCACTCGATCACGAGAATGCCGTGGCTGAGACGCACCCGCCTCACAATCTTGCCTCGCATGTCAAACGGAACGTCAGCCTCCAGCCCCGTGTCCAGATCCCGGGCCCGATAGCCGATTTCTTCGCCGAGCGGCGCCGGATACACCAGCAGCCCCTCAGCCGGCGCAGCCGTCCATGCCGGGTCCCAGAAGTGAAACGGCGCCGTCTTCCCGTTGAGGCTCAGGAACCTGTTCCACGGCGTCACGCCCCGGAGGCGCTTGTCGTCCTTGAGCACGGGCACCTTGACGACCTTCCAGGGCAGGGCATTCCCCAGGTGGAAATAGCGCCTCGCGAGCGTCGCGAAAACGGCGGCCCAGTCGCCCCGTTCGAGAGCCTCCCTGTCATCGGCCTTGAGATACGCCCTGAGCTGTCTACCCTCCCGCGAGCGCGGGAAATGCGCCAAGATGAGGCTGATGCAGAGGTCGTTTCTCGTGAGCGCGGCGTGGGCGTCCCGCGAGAGGCGTCTGCAGAGGATGGCTTCTGTGGCGGAGAGGCGGGAGATGATGTCAGTGAAGATTGTGTATGGGAGGTCTGTCAGCGCGAGGCCCATTTTCTTGTATTGTATCTTACTAGTATGTGTATTTTTTGCCAAGGATCACTGAATTGGTGATCATGTAGAAGAGAGGATGAGGGAATGGGCTGATATGCAGGTATGCCTATGATAAGTAAGAGGTGTTGTAAGCGGTGTTGAGATGGCGAGTGACATGTGACATCCCTTTGATGTCTGGATGCAGCCAGTATGCACTGCTATAGCATCGCTTCGTTTTTCAAGATACCATCAAACATTGATGTTACCATTTTTGAAGGGAATATACACAATTCCCATCGTTTCTTGTAGTTTGACAGCCGTATGCGTCAATTTATTGTTCAGAGATCGGATCGTCATCATACCCCCTTGACTAATAAAAGATGACGGCCAACTCCACCCCAAAGTTCCTATATCGATGTCATCACACAAAGATTGGAAACATTCAGCATATTTCATTTAACGGTAATTTATTTCATTCTGCCGTAAGCATTTCCATGCCATCTAGCCGATCCAGTCGTAACCACATTATGTAAAGTACATGCATGTATGTGCTATGAGACAACCGCTGCTAGCCTTCCTTCATTGTTTTGTTTTTCCTTGATTGTTTCCCGTTATGCGCCATAGGGACAGTTTATTCCCCTATCCGCGCCCATTATTCACACGTTAGTTGGTTCCAAACATTTCATTCCATCCGACAGCCACTCTACTGCAGCGTGGGCATGTGCACCGCAGCCTTCTTGGCCACAGCATCCGCGCTCTGCCACAGCGCAGTCACCGTCTTGAGCTGTGTGTAAAAGTTGATGCCGGGTCGGCCGTAGAAGGTGTTGGCACCGCCTCCCGCAATCGACTTCTTGTTGCCGGTGAAGGAGAACATGGGCAACGGCACGGGGATGGGCACGTTGATGCCCACCTGGCCGGCCTCAATGTTCTTTCGGAACGTCTCGGCGGTGGCGCCGGACTTGGTGAAGATGGCGACGCCGTTGCCATACTCGTTCTTGTTGATCAGCTCAATGGCGTCGTCAATGGTCTCGACGTTGAGGCAGACCAGCACGGGGCCGAAAATCTCCTGCTTGTAGCACTTCATATCGGGGGTGACGTTGGAGATGATGGTGGGTCCGATGAAGTTGCCGTTGGGGTACTTGGCGTTCTTGTAGCCGCGGCCGTCGAGCAGGATGGTGGCGCCCTCCTTCTCGGCGCTCTCAATCAAGTCCAGGATGCGCTCCTTGCTCTGGGGGGAGATGACGGGGCCCAGGTCGGCACCCTCCTCGAAGCCGCCGTCGACCTTGAGGGCCTTTGCGTGCTCGGCCACCTCGGAGAGCCACTCCTTGGTCTCGCCAACCATGACCAGGGTGCTGAGGGCCATGCAGCGCTGGCCGGCAGCGCCAAAGGCGGCACCAACAACGCTGTTGATGAAGTGGTTCTTGTTGCAGTCGGGGAGGACGGCGGCGTGGTTCTTGGCGCCCAAGTTGGCCTGCACACGCTTGCCGTTGGCGGAGGCGCGCGAGTAGATGTACTCGCCAGCCTTGTTGCCGCCGACAAAGCTCACTGCCTTGATGGCGGGCTCGTCAAGGATGAAGTTGACGGTGTCGTGGGCGCCGTGGATGACGTTGACAACGCCGGGAGGGAATCCAGCCTTTTCTGCCAGCTCGACGAGGATCATGGCGGCGCCGGGGTCGCGCTCTGAGGGCTTGATGATGATGGTGTTGCCGGTGATGGTGGCAATGGGGATGGACCAGAGCGGAATCATGGCAGGGAAGTCTATCAAGGCAGCCATGTTAGGACTCTGTGTCTTTCTTCTTCTTCTTCTTCTGAGGAATTGGTGCAAAACTCACTAAAGGGGCAGATGGCAGCAGTGACGCCCAATGGCTCGCGGTAAGTTCTCGTCTCCATGTCCTTGGAGACCTCGAGAACCTCGCCCTTGAGCAGCTCGGGGGCGCCAACAGCAGACTCGGCGACCTGCAAGCCTCGCAGGACGTCGCCCTTGGCATCGGCAAACGTCTTGCCCTGCTCGAGGGTGATGCTGGCGGCCAGGCGGTCCCAGTTCTCCTTGATCAGCTGGACGTAGCGGAACATGATCTGCTGGCGGAACAGCACCGTGGTGTTCTTCCACGACTCGAAGGCCTTCTGGGCGCTGTCGACGACGGCCTTCATCTCGGCGTTTGTCATCTGCGGCACGCGCGTGACGAGGTTGTTGGTGGCCGGGTCGGCCAGGTCAATGAACTTGTCCGTAGTGGACTGCACAAACTTGTTGTCGACAAAGTACGGCGTGTTCCGGACCTCCTCAATCTGCTCGTGCGTGGTGGGGAAGCTGGTGGCCGTCGACGCCAATGCGTCCATGGGCTTCAGCTGCTGGGCCGTGGCATGGATCCTCCTCGCCGCGGAGGCGGCCTGAGCCTTGGAGGTCATCTTGGCCAGGGCAATGGTGGACCGCGGAGAGGCGGCGGGAGTCAGGGACCTGCGGGCACTGGCAGAGGCGCTGGTCGCGATGAGGCGGCGCATGTTAGTGGTGATGATGGTGATGGTGGTGGTGGAGAAAGAAGAAAGAAAAAGAAGAGAAAAAAGAAACAATCAAAACCCTCTCAAAATCCACTCTTTCTTCTTCTGCTGCTGCTGCTGCTTCCCTCTCTCCTGGTGAAGCCGTGAGCAAAGATAAAAGAGGCCAGCTTCCATCCCCGCCGCCGCGTTCGACCCCCCAAGTATTTATTTGTCCTGTCCTTGAACCGAACAACACCACGGCTACGGCCGGATGTGGGGGAGGGGAGGCGAAAAAACGGGGGACTCAGATAGCCGGGGTTCGTGCCATGTGGAGGCGCACCAAGATGCTTTTGTTGCGGAGGGCGACGCTGGGATTGGCCCGTTGAGCCGATGCCGCCTCATGCCGACGCCGTTTTGGCGGCCACAGGTACCTTTGCCTGTCTGTCCTGCGTACCCAGGCCGCACCTTGGCGGTACATAACAGGATGCTGCTCTAACACGACACGAACGCCGTTCCCACATGACTTGCTCTTCCAAATCAATTCCCATTACCTACTGGATTAGCACCTGCTCCAGCGCATCTCCGCAGCGGTCCGCCTGCTGAAGCCACTCCGATCACGGTGAGGCTTTGCCGAGAAAACTGCTACAAGTATCCTGCACCCCGTATTTCTTCCATCTAGGCGTGGTCAGCAGCTCCAGCAGCCCCTCCTGCTATCTGCCTGCCAGGTAGCACCATCACCAGCACTGTCTAGCGAGATATCAAAGCTATTGATGCTGTCCCTCTTTTCTCCCCTCCTGACTTGGACTCGGTAGGCGCCTCGCTGTGCTAACGAGATGGCCTACCGAGTACGGTCATCTCGCGATTATCAGTACTAGTAGCACATCTAGTAGCACATATCTAGTAATACATAGTAGTATCATTACTCAGTAGATAGCCTTCCTTATACGGTTTGGCGCGCCCTTTCATGGCATCTATTCAGACTTCAGCATCACCAAACAATCGGTGCAAACTCGAATCGTAGATTAGAATACCAGCGGCCATTCATTCCATGTACCTAATTCATTTTCATTAAGTCTCGGGCGCTCTTGTTCAAGCAACGTTCCAGACTGCAATGGCTCTACTGCCCATGTACTCCGTGCTCACGTTACAAAATCATGAATCCTACTCAACACATACTACAAAGCAATCGCAGAGGAACGAGTAATAGCAATTGATTCCCATTTTTTTACAAGTTTTTTCTCTTATAATTCATGCTCAGTCGCCTTGGTTTCCCAATCTTTTTCGGACCTTGGCCCCAGATGCTGGTATATTGGATGTTTCTTCTTGTTCATCCCACATCTTGCCTCATGTTCGATCCCATTCGCTTAACAAAAGAAAAGCACCCACCCCTTACGACTGGCTGCGAGTAGTTCGCTTAGTAGCCTCGCCCTTGGACTTGTCGGCTCCAGTGGCGGAAGCCTCGGACTTGTCCTTGGCCTTGTCCTTGGAGGTGGCAGCCGCCTTCTTGGGGGCGGGAGAGGATGAACCGAGGTTAACCAAACCGGCGATGATGGCAATCAGGGAAACGAAAAGAGCACCAATGCCAGCGGCAACCTCGGGGACAAACTTGACAGCCTCAATCGGGTCCTTCTGGGCAATGGTGAGGAAGAGATCAAGCTTCTCCTTGACGAAGGTGACAGGGTCATCGAGGAACTTGAGGTCAGAGGGAGACTTGGGGGTGTCGTCAAGCTTGGGCTCGTCAGCCTCAGCAAGAGCTTTCTCAACAGGGTGCTTGACAAAGAAGGTCTCGGCAGCCAGCTTCTCGGCATCCTCAACGGAGTGACCGATGTAGATGTTGTCAAAGAGGATGTCGTTGGTCATGGTCCAGATCTCGAAACCAATCTGCAGGGCAGGCTTGTTAGCAATCGTTCTCCATGGGTTTAGATAGAATGACAGGGATTCAACTTACAGCTCCAATAGGCTCAAAGTTGGCGGGAGTCTTGTCCTCAAAGTAGTCGGGGTTCTTGATCTTGCGGGGAGCCCAGACACCCTTGTAGGCGGGGTTGTCAATGAAGGGGGCAGACCACTTGCCCTTGTAGTCGGGGTTCTTGATGAAGGGCTTGGTCCAGGGGCCGCAACCAGAGACGTCATCACACTTGGGGTTGGGGACGGTGGGAGCGATCCAGTCGCCGTCCTCCTCATCATCCCAGTCCTCGGGCTTCTGGGCCTCGGGGTCAGGAATGACAGAGGGCTCGTTCTCGAGCCAATCCTCGGGCTTGGTGGCCTCCTCGTCAACAATCTCATAGGGAGCCTCCTCATCCCAGTCCTCAGGCTTCACAGCATCGGGGTCGGCAATGCGAGCCTCGTCAACCCAGTCCTCGGGCTTGGAGTCCTTGGGGTCATCAATCTCCTTGTCAGGGTTGATGGAAGGAGTCAAGTCCTCGAGGAGGCTGCCACCCTTGGTCTCAATACCGTTCTGCCTGATGGAGAAGGTATTGTTGGGGTGAACAATGAGAGTGTAGAGCTCGGTGGTCTTGACAATGTTGACGGCGGGAGCAGAGTTGAGGTGCTTCTCCTCGTACTCGCCAGTCTTGGGGTTCTTGTGGTTGACGATGAAGTGAACCCTGTTGTTGTGACCGCACTTGTCCGGGCCGAACATGATGACGTATGGGGTAGCGTTGCTGAACTCGTCCTGGTGGAGAGCCTTGTTGTCCCGGAGGAGCTTCAGGTAGGCACCACCACAGTCCAGTCCCTCTGAAAGACGAACACACACACAAGTCAGCATATGCCCAGACGGCTTCGTTTCATGGATTGTGGTAGTGTCTTGCAGGAGCAAACTTACTCTGAAGCTTAACCTCATACTGAACAACGAGGGTCTTGCCCTTGTTGTCAATCTTCTTGGGGAACTTGGCCGAGATGGCGTGGTGAGCAGCGGCGTTCTTGATCACAAGACCCTTGTCGCCGTCGATGCCCTTGTACTGGTAGGGCTCCTCGACAGACCATTCACCAACATAGGCCCATTCTTCCTCCTCCTCCTTGTCGGAGCCGGTGGTGTCCTTCTTGGCGTGGGAAGGCTTCCACCGCGTCTCCCAGTCATCGGTGAACTGCTCCAGGAAATCCGCCTTGATGGTGGTAGGCTGAGCGGTCATGTTCGTTAGCATACAATTCGCTACGTGATGCTTCGCTGGTGCCCATCAAAGCAGTAGCAGCAGCAGCAGCAGCTTCTCCAAGCCCGCTGGCGCTCTGATCTCAGATGGAGGGAAGAAAAGATGTGGCTTACAGTGAAGGTGGGAAGCTCCGGGACCGCCTTGGACTCTTCAACATCCTCAGCATATGCGACACCGGCGAGCAAAGCCGCGGCGGCGGCGACGGTGTTGAACTTCATGGCGAAAAGCGCAACGTCGAATTCACTGCAGGAGATATACCAGAGCGCACGGCGCAACGGCTGTGCTTGGAGAGAGTGGGGGAATAAGAGAAGGAAGCTTTGCCAACAGGGCAGTCCCAGCGCTCGAGGAGAAGAGTTCCAAGAGTTTGGTTGAAGAAGGAAGAGGGAGAAGAGAAAAAAGATGATTGGGAAGAAGAAATAAGAACAAGTCTGAAATGCGAGCGGCGACCGTTGAAGAAGGCTGGGGGAGCTGCCGGGCCTTGAGGACACGTAGAAGCTGTCAAGGGCCACCACAGAAATTTAGCTGCCAGGTTTAGTTCTTGATGCGGGGGTCGAGCTGCCAGGCTGGGTTAAATCGCAACATGTACGTACCCGAGCTTTTCGCTCGAGGCAAGCTTCCCGTCTCCAGCCAGGCCAATGGAAGGGTCGAGAAAAAAGTCCCGGGTGAGCTTCGTTTGGCGCCGCTGCAACCCACGTGTGGGCCTGCTGATTGATTGCTACATGTGGCCTACTTGTCACGCATTTTTTTTTGGTGATGCTACGCAGTGCAGTGGAAGCCAATTCAGGTGCAATTGGGAGCCGAAGCCATCAAACACTTGAGTAAATGGCAAAATAGAGCATAGCTACTTCAATTGCATTACGCATAGTGTTGTTTTCATCCCCAATTCGAAGCAATTGATCCCACGACGGAGATGGTAGCATCACCTTTTTTTACCCGAGATTTAGCATGGGAAAAAAAATCGGGGGAGGGGCCTTGTTAGACGGGAGAGAAGATGCCACATATCCAACATCAGCATCAGCCCGTGACAAGCAAACAAGGCAACCCTGGATTATTGGCGATGCTGACACGGGGACCAACGTTTCGTTTCGTTTCGGTTCGGTATGGGCGTAAAATATACGTCTTCTCCTCCGCTCTGTTCAATCATCGCATTTGTTTTCTGTTTTCCTTCATCATTTTCAAATCCCATAAATAGATGGAGAGCCTAAAATTTTAGCACGCCGATTCCTAATGCACAGAATAGATGCCCCGTTAATGTGACAAGACGCTAAGGCGACCACTACCACACGAATCGCACCTTTCTGCTAGTGCTATGTGTAATGGTACGCGCCAAGTATATACCTGGGTTAGTAGCCTGTTGCCATAACACTATCAGCAGTACATGTGCCGTGCAAGCTTAATGGAATATGTCGTCAGCATATTGATTATATCAGAGCGCACGTGTCGATGGATGCGAGGCACAAATGCGTACATGTAGAATTTATGCATTACGAAATACATTGGCCTTGATGAATGCTGCTGGGCTCCATGCCCACGATCTGCGCAAGGTCCCGGCCCATAGCTCACTTGTTGGAAATATCTCCCCACATCAGGCGATTGTCAATGATCTGCCTCGGCTAGACATTGGCTCCTGAGAAGACGTTGGAACGATATACTGAGAACTACAGACCAACTGGAAGTCATTTTTGTGTAGGTTCAACGTCACGGAGCAGAAATTGAATAGAAAAGAAGTTTGCCCAAAGACTCTTTTAATATTACCCTATCCCACCATCCATATTGCATATGTGGTAAATACACACAATCTCGTGATTAAAACCCTGAAGCCAGAATTAAACCCCCTCCATTATCCAATCCCACCAAACGTGAAACAAAGAAAACAAAACCAAGGGATATCTCAAAGTTTACAGAGCCAGAAGGGCAGCAAGGACACCGACGAGGGCACCGCCAGAGGCAATGATGGCGGGAGCGGCGTTGGTGGTCGATGTGGTGGCAGCAGATCCAGTCCTGGTGCCGGTGGTGGTGCCGGTGGTGGCACTTCCAGTCTCAGAGGCACCAGAACCAGTGCCAGAAGCGTCGGAGGCAGAGCTTCCAGTGGGAGCAGCAGTAGTATCAGAGCCAGAGCCAGAGGCAGCGTTGTTGCCGCCAGGGGCACCAGTAGCCTCGGGAGTGCCCTTGGATGTGACGTAGTAGTGCTCGTGGATACACTTGTCGATGCAGGCCGCGAAGGCCTTGGTGTCGGCAACGCTGCCGTCACCCTGGGGGCACTTGGCAGCGCACTGGGTGGTGGCGTTGGCCTGGGACTGGTTGGGAGAGGGAACCTATTTTGACCTGTGTAAGTCTACGTCTTCACCCATTCTTCTAGCACTCCAAGGCCGGGAGAGAGAGGAGAAACGGCATCAGCCAGCGGAATAAACCATACCGTGATGCAGTGAGCCTGGCAGTCGACATCGCCCTTGGGGCACTTATCCAGACAGGCAAGCTGGGACTTCTGAGCGGGGTCGACAGAGACGGTAGCCGAGCCAGAGTCGGCGGCGGCAGCCAGGACGGCAAAGAGGCCGGAGAGAACGAAGGTGAAACGCATCGTGACTGATTAAGTTTGTTACTTGGGAAAAGATGAGCGAATGCTTGCTTCCTGACGCAAAAGGCACCAAAAACGAATGTGGGCAATACGAGACGAGCGAGAGACGAAGTCGACGGACGTGGAGAAGATCGAGATAGAGAAAGAAGAAAAGCTCCGCGCCAGCGAGCAGGGAATCTCCCTTTAATACCCACGACGCCTGCAACGCCAGGACACGGGCATTTCCAAGCCCAGGCGCGTAACGAGGTCGCACTAGGAGACCAATGGCTGCCCGTGGGATGGAGGGCAAAGCTTCGCCTTTGTGTTTTCGCGCACGGTACGGGCCAGGTACCGCGCAAATCTCCTAGTGCTGGTGGTGGCCGTCAGGTGCATGGCCGCGGCTTGCAAGCTTCGCATGAGAACCCAAGGGAAACAAACCTGTCTTGAGAGGCCCCACCCAAGCATTGCTTGTGCTTGGCCAACCTCAGTCGGACAGTAAACATTGAGGCCCAGCAAGATTCTGAGGCCTGAGCAAGGGTCAAGGACCATGCCCAGGGCTCTCTCTCCCGCCGGCCAGTAACACAGCGCTGCATGTTTCCCAGTAATATCGCACCTGCAAGTATGTCTCTCTGGGGAAGCGCCGCCGCCCAAGGGCACATTTGTTTTATTGTGTGGCGCCACGATGTAGCCGTAATCAAACCTGCCGTCCCCCTTGAGCCTGCAGCCGGCTCGAAGCAAAAGACTCGACGACTTGATGCTGTGGCGCTCTCGATGGCTTGTGGCACTCCCGCTGTCGTGCTCGACGCTCTGCATCTACGTAGATGCTCTCTCGTATTTGCCCGTATTGACTGTGATGATCCCTCCTCCTTTGCACAAGCCCGACATGTCCTCCTACCTCCCATCTGCCTCTGTCTCTGCTTCTGCCAGCCATTCGCCAAACCGCCGGCACATCTCCGTCTCTGCGCTGCGCGATGCGGTCATTGATTTTTCTCGGCAACTCGGTCACGGCCTAACAGAGGCTGTGTGCGGCCGGTGGGACCACAACCGCTGGCAAGCTACTGGGTTTCCAGCTCCCTTGCAATCTGTATTGTTCATGCAAGTGACGAAGCTCCCTCTTGTCCATCCTAGTGTTTTTTCCCTTCTTTCTTTCGCCTTGCTTAACCATGTAATGAATGTCACCCGGATGAAATGAGGCTCCTATGGTTGGTTTCGGCATTCGAATAGACGGCTCGCCCATCCCCATCGTCAGTTACTCCTCAGTGCTTTCTACTGCTGGTGGCACTGGCACTGGCAGTCGTGTGTCCTGGCCCATTCGGCTAATGCCTGTCTGCAGGGGGGGCATGAAGCGGCACTAGGGCGGGCCATCCTGGCGAGGACTTGCTGTGTGCTAATAGTGACTAAGACAAAAGTTCAGGTCGCTTTTCGGCTTTGATCGTCGTCTGGAATTCGTCACATGGTGATATCGTGTAGTCAAAGCCAAACATCAACATTAGCCACCTAGTACTGGCTTTCAATTTGCCTCGAGCGTCGAAACATGCAACGGTTATGGGGGTCATGGGTTGATAGACTGCGGTGCTATACGAAAGGGGGAGGCGATGGCTTGCTTTCCATCGTGCATTGGCGCAGGACTGGAAAAAAGTCAATCCTCAAGAAACCAGCACAATACCATGTACTACTGCCTTAGCCCGGAAGGCTAGCCCTCTAGCCCATGGCCTCCGAGCCACCAGGGGTCGCGACGCTCCGTCTGGATCAGAGGATACAAGTCGAGCCCAGTCTCCCTTTGCGACCTCATACTGTGCTTTGGGCATTGGCTAATAGCCAAAGGCTCCTTCCAATACGAGGCTCCATTGGCGATCAGTGCATGGCCGAGCCAGACGGGGCAAGATTCCGAAGGGGGATCTAACCAAGTTGCGGCTGGCGAAGCTGACTCTGACCCTGGCAAAGAGGACCATCTGCTCCTTGCGCAGCTGAAGTCGCGACATCCGACTTCTAACGATGATATCCACAAAAATATTGGCCGACCAAACTTTGCGCGTATCCCCAAGCATGGAGACATGGGATACGACGAGGTATCGAGAGTATCCATAGTCACCCCATCCGTCCTGTTTTCGATAGTCAGCTGTGGTAGCTAGCAGCAACTCTCTCAATTGCTGCCTTTCCCTTTACCGTGATTCTCGATGATAAAAACTCATATCCCTTCCGAGCTGGTGCCCCTTGACAGCTGCAGCGCTTGGCTCGCTTCATCTCGAACTAATAATGCAGGTTCCTGGGCGGTAATTTCAGGACTGGCTCAAGCCCTACATGTGGCTGAGACACCTACCTGTATTGCAGAGTTCCGAAAAAGCAAAGATACTTTGCCCGTCAACATCAGCATGGCAAGAGTCCTCTCCCTCCTGCTGCTCATTCATGCTCCGTATAATAAAGTGTGGCCTATACGCGAGCGACGCGCAGGAAGAATGGCGCTCCGTGCGTAGATTTGCCCTTCTTCAATTGAACCAATGAGATGGAACGATTGAAAAGCTGCTGAGACGAGCTGGCGAGCAGAACAGGGTGATGCTTAGTAACTAGGGCGGCAGCATCCAGCCAACCACGAAGCAAGGAGCAAACATACTTTCAGGAACCGCGTTGTGCTAGCGAACAAAGGTGGACGAGACAGGTACATTTGATGTAGCGGCCCCTTTCTCAATCGAGAACGCGAGATGCGTCTCGGCGCCTGAATCGATGGCCTTGCACTCTTTGCGCGAGACGCATGCCAACCTGTCACCTGTAAATAATCCCCCATCGTGCTCCGTGTTCCGCACTCCGTAGATCCGATCAAATCTTAATCCAACAACCGAGATCGTGAGATAAGGGTGGCCCTTGCGCCTCCCAGCACCCCGTTTTGGGCCAGAGTCCACCCAGCTACCTATCGTGGTAAAGCCTCGCCCATTTTCATGGAGGGGCAGCATCGGCACTAGAGGGGCAAAAGCTCGCATTCGCCATCGCATACAACGCATAGAGAGCAAAAAAAAAAAAAAGAGAGAGCTCATCGCATACATTCATTCATTCAAGATACGCTCACTTTATTCAATATCACCACATAAACGCCTGCGCAATGGCTGCTCCTGTTGAAAACCCGGACCAGCTCGTCACTTCTTCGAACCCGGACCACCCTGCCAACCTCATCCCTTCGCTGTGCGCCAAGTTTTGGACCTTGGGATGGGTTACCGGGACGGGAGGAGGATGCTCCATTAGAGACGAGTAAATCTATCCTTTTTCCCATTATCCCCTTGTTTTCTCCCTTTGATTTTGAAGCTGTATTGGGGGTTATGATACAGACTCTCATCTCTCTCGAGTGAGAAGGAAAAGAAACGAACGACGCTGTAAAGCTCACTCATCCCAACATCTTACTCATACACTCATGCATATACATACTCCTCGATAACCTATATACTACCTATGCACTCTATTACCTACAAGTTCAACATCAAGCTAACCAACCGCATAGCAACCTCGTCTACATCGCCCCCTCGGGCGTCCAAAAAGAGCTCATGAAACCCGCCGACATCTACGTCCTCTCCCTCAAAGACCAGGAGCCCTCTCTCAAGGAGCGAACCTACCTCCGCTCTCCCCCTTCTTACAAGCCCTCCCAGTGCACGCCCCTCTTCCTCGCGGCCTTCACCCGCCGCGGCGCCGGCTGCTGCATCCACACGCACTCCCACTGGGCCGTTCTCGTCACCCTCCTCCTCGAGGCCAGGGGCCAGGGCTCCCCCGCCAGCAAGGTCTTTGAGATCAATAACATTGAGCAGATCAAGGGCTTTGGCAAGGGCATGGGCAAGGTGGGCAACCTGGGGTACCACGACACCCTGAGGATCCCCGTCATCGAGAACACGCCGCACGAGGAGGACTTGACCGAGTTTCTGGAGGCCGCCATGGAGGAGTATCCCGATGCGTATGCTGTGCTGGTGAGGCGGCACGGTGTCTATGTGTGGGGGGATAACGTCCACAAGGCGAAGACGCAGTGTGAGAGGTGAGCACTAGTCCCCTCCCCCTTTTGATTGACTTTATAGTGATTTTCTGTGCGTCGTGGCTGATGCTAATGGTGATGCGATTTCAGTCTGGATTATCTTTTCCAACTGGCTGTTGAGATGCACCAGCTGGGCCTCCCCTGGATCAGCGACATCCCCCAAATTGCACCTCAGAGGTCATGAGGCGAAGCGGGATGTTTTACAAAATGATGTGAAATGAAATGTGTGGTTCGGGGTTAGATTGGAGTTTAAAAGTTGAGAAGCAATCCTTTCTTTTCAATATTTGACATTTTTTTGTCTTGCTTTATACAGAGGTACCATTCTTCTTCTTTACAGCTCATCTCTAGGCCGTGTATCTTCCACCACGACCTCTGCAGCTTCTCCTCCATGCGAATCACCGCCATGGCCATCTTCAGGCTCATCAACTTCGTTGAGAAAATCTATAATCATGCCAGGCATTGACTCATCATCAACGTCCTCCACTCCTACCTTTGCAGTCGGCAGGCTGTCGTCCGGCAGCCCATCCACCGTAATTTTCCCATCAATCACCACGCCCGCTTTCCCAGACTGTCCAGGGCCTCGGCTCTGCATCACCGCACTCCCAGCCTTGCTTCCAACCCCAAACATGATCCGCAGTGGCAGCCATACAAGCCACCACAGCGGTCCGTACAGAAGCCTCCTAAACACAAGCCATGCACCCGTTACCATCAGCATGTATAGTGCCGTCTGTAAATACCACGTGTCGCTCTTCTGAGACTTGAGCAGCGTGCCCAGCAGGTCCCTCGAGCTAGCCAACATGCCATCCAGTGAAGTATACGACTCGTCCAGCTTTCTCAGCGCCGCCGACGACTCCGTCAGCGTCTGGCGCGCAAATTCGCTCTTTGTCAGCTCCGATGCAATCAGGGCGTGGGTCCGCCGCAGGGCATTCGTGACATTGCTGCTTGCGCCAACGGTCTGCCGGTCTTCCTCCGACAGACTGGACTGCAGCTGTCGGTTCTGAGTGTAGTTGTGTCGCGGAGGCCGGCTGATTGTCTGCGACTCTTCGGCGCTGGCCCCGGCGGACGTGTTCGTCTCGGAAATGGGCTCGGCGAAGGATTGCACCATGAGCTCTCTTTCTAGCCTCCGCGCCCGCTCTAGGCTCTTCTTTGCCGATAGCCGTGCTTTTCGAAGCGTCGATCGATATCTGTTCGGATTTGGATGATTAGCACATGTCAAATGCATTCCCAGGCAAAATATTGGTGAAGTATATCCATCTTCTTACCCAGTCAGCTCATGTCCAACTTTCTCAATGCCTTCCTCAAGCCTCTCCTTCCCGTGGCCCCCCCGCCGCAGGTATTTCGCCTCCTCGCACAGCAGCTGCTGATCCTCCAAGCCATTCTTCAAAATCAAGCCGGCTTCAGCGCTGAGCTCTCCGCTCACGCTGCCCTCTTCTTCGATGTTCAAGGGCACGGATCCCGGCTGAAACTCGACATTCGCCAGCCGGTCGATCAATTCTCTGAGCTGCGCCGTGGTCTCCTGCAGGGCAGCCAGCCGCTCCTGAAGCCCCTCAAGCGACATCTTTGCCGGCGAAGGTAGTGAAAACAAAATTGGGTGTTGGTAAAGAGAGACAGATCCTGCCAGCTTATAGCAACCTTGGCCACGGGAATACAAAAGCTACATGTCATCACTAGCTGCGCGGGCGCAAAGGTGTACCTTGTACAGCGATATGCAAATACCGAGTCTCCACCCAGTCCACCAAATTTCGATATCGTTTCCGCAGCCCACTATCCAAAGGTCGTTTAACCAGCAGCGACAAAGGCTCAAATCTCGCCCTCCCATTCCACGCCTACGACGATTTTGCGCCGCGGCGGCACCCCCCCTACCGGCAAGATGATCACCAAGTTCATGACCGAGGTCACGGCCAAGTTCAACCCTTTCTCGACCTGCGCCAAGCCTGCTCGCCTGTTCCTGACCTTCCTCCCGCCAAACGTTCGAGCGAATGGAACGGCCGTTCATACGTCTCTGCTGCCGAGAAATGCTACTGAGAGTAGTTCATTAAAAGTCAAATTCAGTACGCCTACGTTGAGAAAGACAAAGCACTACTTTAGAACGCAAGCTGACCTGTTGCACAGAGGATGGCAAGGAGATGGACTTCAATTGCTCCAAAATCAACATCAAGAGTTTAGTCGAGGAAGTAGACCGTCACTCGCGCCAATTGCAAAAGGCCGCAGATTTGTCCGAGTAAAAAAAAAAGAAAAGAAAAAACTACGAATTTTGTCTCTATACCATACATGGACGGCGTTATGCGGAGGAGCGGGGATACAGCTTGGATGAGGCCAATTGGGGGCAGCACGAAATGTTGTACGATACATCATGATGAAACTTTTTTGTACTTTTACTGCAGAGCTCAGATTTTACGCCCGCAGGGTATATTTATCAAAGACTATACATTTGATACATTTGACGCCATCGAGCTTTCATCGAGAAACTATGCATACTAAGCAGAAGCACCGCTGATGAAGAACCACTTGTCGATGGAGGCATCAATCTTCTCAGGGGGGAGATCCTGGTGGGGAGGCAGAGGAGGCAGAGACTCAGGAGCAACACGGCTGGGAGAGTGCTGGACAGTCACGTTGGTGCTAGAGGAAGAAAAAAGGTCAGCCGGGCTGATCGCTCATCACTGTATGCATAGTACGGGTGTAGGCTTACGTAGAGACGCTGCCAGGGGCAGTCTTGCCGGTAATGAGGCGCTCCCAGGCCTCGGCGCACTCGCGGATAACATCCATGGCGTAGCTATGATCTTGTTAATTCAAAGCTTGCAGAAACCGGTGATGTGAAAGGGTAAAAGGAACACTTACGACTTGTTCTTGCACTCGCCAGTAAAGGCAAACTGGTTCTCGGGCTTGCCGTCAGGGATCTTGTAGATACGGAACCACTCGTTGGTGGCACGGAGGAGGCCAGGCAGGTGGCGCTCGACGTCCTCGACGTCGTTGAGCTTGGCGGCCAGAGGGTCGTTCACGTCAATGACAATGACCTTCCAGTCAGTCTCCTCCTCGTCGAGAAGGGCCATGACACCGAGGACCTTGACCTGCTTGATCTGGCCGGGGT
This sequence comes from Trichoderma arundinaceum, assembly GCA_025919625.1. NCBI lineage: Eukaryota > Fungi > Ascomycota > Sordariomycetes > Hypocreales > Hypocreaceae > Trichoderma > Trichoderma arundinaceum. The sequence continues at coordinate 469,639 of JAMQTF010000008.1, read as the reverse complement.
AGCCAACAAGCTCGCCGATCTCGCAGACATCAAGAGGGTCGTTGTCACCCTTGGCCTTGGTCTCGGGGTGGACAGTGTTGGGGTCCTCCCAGGTCTTTGAAAACGCACAGTGTTATTAGTTTCGTCATGGTCCATCTGGAGAGTTGGGTAGGAATTGCCATCTTCGCCATACCTGGGGGAAGGCACCGTAGTTCCACAGGTAGCCCTTGTGGGGGAAGCAGTTGCGGACAAAGCGAAGCTTGCCCTTCTTGATGTCCTGCTTGATGGGGTTGAGGAGCTCCTCCTTGGAGATCTATGAGAGAGGCCAGATGTTAGCGTACAGGGGGGACAAAAAAAAAAGAGCGGTGCCTGAAACAGAAGAGGCAAAAAGGATGCCACGTTTTCTCCCCAAGCCCGTGTCCCAGACGAAGGAGGTGAAAACCATGGCGAATTGCATCCAGACGCGGTCAATGCCGTGATGAGCGTACCTCGAGCTTGCCATTGGTCCATCGAGGGATCTCGACGACCATGTTCAGGATGGTCTGCTCCTGGTTGGCAAAGAGAGGAATGTCGTGGAAGGGCGAGACGGGGACGCCATCCTTCTCGATGTAGACGCGGTGCTCCAGAGTGTTCTGGGCGGCAACCTTGCGGACGCTGTAGCCAGACATGGTTGCGGACGGGGGCGAGGACGATGAATCGCTGGTTCTCTCGAGATGGCGAGCAATTTGTGCAGTTCGCTGGGAGGACTGAGCTGCCTGCGAGGAGGCGGAGGAGTTTTGACCTGATGGAGGGGGCGGGGCACGGAGACCCATCTTGGCCGTCAGGGAAGCAGAAGCAGCAGCGCCGTCAGCGCCTGTAGTAATACCGCTAAACCCCAGCGTCCAGGCAACGTCAGTGGGAGTGGCAGCAGCGCCAGCTCCAGGTGCAGAGTTGCCAGCAGCACACCACCGTCGTGTCGTCCAGATTGCGCCACTTTGATTGGGCGAGAGGCCTCGACAGCGCAGACTCTGCCACCTGAGATGCGGTGCACGTCGAGCCAACATGAGCAGCCGCTTGCAAGTGTCTCGAGGGCGGATCAACGCTCTAAAGGAGTATAATCAAGATAAGGGAATCTCCCGGACAAGGGGAAGGCCAATGGGTAAGGGCGCCTTTTTTTTTTTAGAGCCTCAATTCCCAGGGCGGTTTCGGGTCTTTTGGGGCCCTACACGCATTGACCGAGGTCCGTAGCAGGCGTTCCAGTGCCGGTGTGCGCCCAACGGCTGCCGGAAATATGGGACGGCAGGACGTAACTCGGTACACGTATGCTATGGCGTCGAGAGGCGGTAAGGGCGCAAGAGGGCTGACAATCTTTTGCACCTCCAACTCGGATGCTCGACTAAGGCGATAGTATTATTATTGCGGGCCTGTTAGGGACACAGTTAGGTGAAAGTACCGCTTCGTAGCAATATGCTAGCAGGGGTACTTATTCACCCTTGTAGGTCCATCTTGGTTCTACGGCGCTGTAGTAATAACTCACACATCCTCGCGGACAGACATTGATTGACAGATAGGGTTGGGTTGTCATCCAATACTACCCACCCTTTCCAGTCATTTCAAACCCATCAGCGCATTACTTAATATTCTCCCGGTGGTTGGCATTCCACGTACTCGTGAATGTGTGAAGTTGTAATGTTACCCTAGAGGGACCTCCTCCTACCTTGCATATTCATCTTGGACTTGAATCGCGAATACTCAGGTAGATGTAATCAATCCTATGGTACAAGGCCGAGGAGATTCCATTGTAAATTAATAAAAAGTCGCATCAATTGGGATATAACTACCTAAATATGCTCTCAAGAGCGCCAACAAATAGACCGCCCATCAATACGTGGCAAGAGCACATAAATAAGCCCGAAACGTTACCAAGTCCTCTCACAAACCTCTCAACACAGAAACAAGAACACACACCAAGAGGGGAAGCCAGCCTTTCACTTGACAAAGTCACTCGTAAGCTCCAGTATTCGGCTTGACCTCACATCGCTATCTAACCGCTGGCGTCAACCGGTCTGCTGACCTCCTTGCCCTTTGATGTGTCTGATCCGTTTTCGCTTGGGGCCTTGTACTCCGGTTGCCACTCCTTGAGATTATCTTCGGCGTCGTTAAGCACCTGGCGAGCTTGAGCTCCATTTTCATAGGGCACCCGGGTATCTCCCGGCGAAACCGCACTATCGTCAAGAAGCTCCAAGAGGCGACGCCCGTGCTTGGCCAGGATGATTTGCTTCTCGGCGCGTTCAATGAGTGCGGCGAACTCTGTCTCGTAAGCTTCCTTGAACTTTTGGCGAGTCTGTAAAAGAAAGAGTTAGCAAAGCCATGGAGGCGATGTGTTGACCTGCGGAAACCACAACCACTTACAATATTCGTCAACTGCGCCTCGGCGACCAGATTCTCAGCCTCTGCCCTAACAAGCTCCTGCTCTAGCATGACCAGTTTGACGCTCTGAGGCTCTTTCATCTTGAGCTTCTGGATCTCGTCGTATATCTTGCCCTTGCCATCGCGACTTGGTTGGACGCTCTTTTCGGTGTCGCGGATCATCTTGAGACGGTTGCGTGAGGTCTCTAGCACGGCCGCATAGCCTTCATCCAGGTGACCCATCTCACTTAGAAGAACACCAATCTTGTCGGATATGTCGTTGACAGCCTCATCGCTCGTCTGCTCTCCCCACTCGGAGAGCTGCGTAGCAATAGCCATACGCTCTCGGCCAGCGGCCTCGTATGCATTGATGAGAGCATTTTCAGACTTGATCAGCCGAAACAGCTTTCGGGAGAGCTCGGGCTGAACGGACTCTCGCAGAGAAAGGAGCGAGAACCCGCGGCTTCGGGTCTTTGTAGGTTGAGGGTTGGTTTTGGTGCGGACTGACAGAGCACGATTCCTAATCGGAGCAGCGTTAGACCATGTCTCCTGGGTATTGTCTCCCCGGTTTCCCGGCGGGTTAGGAGCGGCATTATCGTGGGATGATTGGAAGGGGTGTTGCGACTGAGCAACGGGAGTATCAAAAGAAGCTTGAGACATGATGAAATGATATGATGGGAATAGAAAGCAGCTCGAACCAAGAGAGAAGAATGTTTGCAGATGGCAATGTAAAGGGAAAGAAGAGAGAAAGTAGGTGTTACTTACATGATGACGTTATTTTTCATAGGCACGTCTAGGGACTCGAGGTGGCGTTATGATATAATTCGCAGGAGCGCTTGATCTAACGTTCCTACCAACCCAGAACTTGATTTATCATATATATACGAGAGCAAGCTGAACAGCTTGGATTGCGTCTCCCATGGCTGAAAGACTCACGTTGGGTTGACAATCGTACAAAGGAACGGCGATGCTGGGGATATAAGTCACGAGAAGCGCATGAATCGCGGACAAAGCACGGCGAGCACTGAATCAAAGAGGTTGTTGTTATCTTCCATCTACGGAGTACAAGGACCTAGGGTGTTTGCGACTATAGCTACGGTATCGCAAACCTGCTTGTTCATATTCACAAGGCCATTGCATGTGTTAAGCTTTCAAGTGCGCAAAGCTCATTGTTCTTGCTACCCAAATGGACCCTGCAGAGCGTGCAAATGAATAAAGCTGGAGCTAGCAAATGTCACCGGATGACATGGAAGTTAAAATAAAACAGATGTTAAAACAGTGCTGGTGTAGGCGCGCAGCATTTGGGGCGAACGAAGAACCAAGTCTTGCGCGCCCTGGTGGCGGATGTCTATCAAGACGGACTGAAGCCCATGATGTCATTTCGCCGGGGGGAGCATTGTAGCAAGCGATTTGCTCGGTAGTGGTGGTGATGGGACAATGATTTGAGAACCCCGCCTTCTAGCTATCGCAGCCAGCTTGCCAGCTTTGGCCTGGTGAGATGGAGGAGATCGAACAGCAGTCACTGATGAGGCGCTATTCTTGGAGGATTAATGACGGCGTAGGCATCATTTGGTGGTGTACTAGTACTGGCGCGCGAAGCAGGATGCTCTCGGAAGCGGAAGTGATGCGCAGGCAAGTCAATTAGAGGCTGGCATCGGGTGGGATGATCTAGATCAAGCACATTAAATGGTTATCTAGCATAGGTACATGAGATTAAACCGTACAGATAAAAGTTGTGCTCCCAACGCCGTCATCGCATTCAGAGTCTCGTGAAGCTGTCGCTTGCTATAAGCAGCTCATTCATTATTCTAGCTCTAACGTCTCTCATTTCCCATAGTAGCCCAGTCGCCAAAAAAACAATAACCCATCGAGACCAAACGCAGAGGACTCCCAGCCCGATTTAATTCCACACAGATGCCGTCTTCTACCGTACGAGGGCAGATTTAATAGCGGCTCCGCGTCGTCTCCTCATACACGACTCTGGCCGGCACGCTGCGCCTGTAGCTGCTGGTGCTGACCCGCGGGCTGTACCGCTCAACCGTGGTGTAGCTCGCTCGCGGCGAGTGATGGTGATGGTGGTGGTGATGGTGGCCGCGGTGTGGCCGTGATGGAATGATTTCCTCCTGGTAGTAGTACTTCGCCTTTGGCTCCACGGAGAAACACATTGTCTGCGAGTAGACGCGGATGGATTTCTGCTGTGTCGCTTTGTGCTGTTGTTTGAGCGGTAGCACAGCTCAGCTGTCTGAAATTGACGGGTTCCACGAGTCTTTGTATGGGTTTCTTTTTGTCCACAAGTAGGTTGACGAGCTGACTGGCTTGAAGACGCTAGCAGTCTATGCGAAAAAAAGGAAGAAAGGAACAGGTTCTTATAAAAGATGCTTCAGCTTATCAAAGAAGGACGAATGAGTCCTCTTTGGGCGCAAGAGGACACCCGTTTCCTTAAATAAACACGGGCACGACACCCACTGTTCGGCCAACCCATCGACTCTCTTGTCTTGCCGAGTGTGGCTTCTTACTCGTCCCCGTGGCCAAGTTTCTGATCTCTGATCCCTGCCACCTGTTGAAGCGTGGGCATTGGGCCAGCGCCTGCGCCACTCCACCATCTGCATGTACGACGACGCAAGGCATGGCTCTAGCCGGCGTCCTGAAAAGATGGGGGGCCTTTTCAAGACGCTCGGGACCTGAAAGGTGTGAGTCCTACTGGTGGCGCAGCATCTTTGCTTTGTTCGCCTTTGCCGAAGCTCGACCTGAGCTGGAATAAACTAGCAGACTTGGGATAGCTGAGCACTGCTAATTGAGCTGACGCTTTTAGATGATGTTGGCCTTCACATGCGACTTAATTGGGCTTTACTTGGGGCTTGGCCTTGGCTCGCATCTGGATACATGCGCGCATCCCATCATGGCGAGGCGCTAATGTCGTCATCGCAGTGCTTGTAGTCCTCCCTGATCCAATTAGGACCTCTCAAGGCCCATCATCGGCATCACTACACAGGTTCATGAGGCGGATTCTAAAGTGATGACATAAAAAAAAATCTGCTTGAATTCTACCACTGAGCTTGCTATGCTGCTAATGCCAGCGGGTTGAGATCTAGTGTTACCGTAGATCTACAAATCACATCTATCATTTGCCAAGTCATGCTTCAAACGCCCTCATAATGACACATCCCCCGAAACATCATTTTTATCCGATACACATGGCAACCCAAAAAAAGCTATAGATTTACCCACTATATTTTATTTGGATGAGAATCCCACCTCCACCTTTCCAACAGCCCAGGCGGCCGCATAAACAGCAAGCATGCTCGCAAACACCACCACGGGCTTGCGGAGGGTGCCTGACAATGGAGTTTCATACGAGATGATCAGATCTCGGAATCGGAAGTCATCTGCCAGATTCTTGGCCTTGATTACGACAGCCGTTCGGCCAGTTGTGTCCAGATACGTCTTGTGAACACCAATGGACGTTTCTACGATTGACGAGTCGGGAATGCTGGTATAAAACTTGACGTTCCTGGCTCCCTGTTAGCTATGATTCCAAATATTACAACCGACAGATAAGGAGGGAAAATAGAAGGGGAAAGCTTACTCAGATCCCTCGGGCAAGAGGACGCGGACGTTGACTTCACCGTACTCAACGCCCTCAATTGACTTGGGTCCCTCCATAAAGGGAATCTTGAGCACATGGCCTCCACTGGCGGTGTTGCGCAAGATGTTGGCTGCATTGGTGTTCCAGCCAATAGTGAACGGATATTTCCAGCCACCAAACACGGGATAACGTGGCTTAAGCTCCAGCATGGCCTCCCGCTTGCTGCTCCTGAATCGAGATGTGGATACGTTTCCAATGGCATCGGTAAAGTAAGGGTCGACGCTGCCGATCTGAAGAGGGAACTTGAGTTCCTTCAGCGCAGAGGAGGCGGGGTTATAGAATTGAGATTGCGCCCATTTCACGCGGTTGAACAAGGTGGAGAGGTTAGCACCTCGGTGATGCAAGGTGTATCTTTCCTCAAACGCAACGTTGCCGCCCCAGTGGCTGACCTCGACATCTCTCTCCAGCGTCGAAACGTGGATCACGGGTTTGGTAAATTCGAATCTGACTTGGGCTGGATACACGGCGCCTGCAGGCTGCTCGTCAAAGGGTCCGTATAGTAGCTTGCTGCCATGCCTTTCAGGATACTCCTTGCCTCCACTACCGATAATCGTGGTAGAGTCTGGGACGGTGACTGTTGACAGCTTGACCTCGGTCTTTTGTTTCAGGGTCGGGTAAGCCGATGCGGCATAAAGAGAAAAGTCGTACACCAGGAACTGTTGGTCATCCTGGCCAATTGAAGCCGGGAGAGGACGATATGACCGCAGATAGTACCAAGAGATGGCGAGAGCCTGCTGGGCGCCAGCTTTCAGAGGCTTTGGCAGCGTGATACGGTAATATTGAACGTCACTGCAGATGGCTGGTTTAGCAAAAAAAGAGCGGCGCAACGCATCACTGAGAAGTGACGAATTGGAATTGAAGAAATAGACGTACCTGAGAGGGTTATATTCAACCAAGTCAACTCCAAAGGGTCCAACATTGTCATCCTTGCGATCTTTAGCTTCGATGCCACCGAGGCGAGCTATCTGATCAGCGGTAAACGGAAGGAAATATTCATCCTGGGGCTCGCCAGAAACGTTCTCAACCAGTACATTGATGTGCTCTTTTGCGTAGCTCTTCTCAACCGAAACGATTTGCACCAGGTTGGTGTTCTTAAAGACTGGTGGGGGTTTAAACTCGGCAGGCAGAGTGACCGTGGAGAAGGCGCTGCAAGGACCGGCGGCCAGGAGGCCCAGTAGCGTCGCTATTACTGATAACGACTTCATCTTGACGAGGGAATGGGAGGGACACTCATTGATTGTGCGTGCCCTGCGCAATGGGACGGAGGTTCAGCAGAGAGTCTGTCGCTCGATCGCGAGACTGTGGCAGCTTCGCTCTTAGCGGGCAGCCCCAAAAAGCATACGTCGCCCATTCGACAGTTGAGAGCTACAGGGGAGCTTGGCGCCAGCCAACCAGAGGCCGCGCTGGCGCCGTCGCGGCGATATTAATTTCCGGGCTTCGGAATATGTACCTCGTACCGGCATTGCGGGCTGCTAGTCTGTAGCACCTGTAGAGGCACTACTCCAACTACGGAGAACGGAGGACCTGTAGCCTAATACTACCGGGAACGGAGCACTGCCTGTGGCGCCTCTTCTGTTAGCCTACCAGCTCAAGACTCAAATCACAAGATGGTGCCTTAGTAATGACCAGTGCCCTGCTGAAGCTTGTTTTGAGCGCGTGAGAAAGAAAAAGGTGGAGACATGACGATGCTGGCTGCATCCAAATTTTGCCAGCGTGGGATCGACCAGAATCTGCCGGCAGTGTTTGAAAAGGCTATCAAGATAGAGGTAGATGCCACATGTGCGTGGGGTTTCACAGAGATACCAACTATATCACAAAGAATTAAAAACACGATTGCAGCATCTAGATAGTGCGACCAGAGTGTCCGATAGCTGCTGACGCATGGCCCGTGTCTCGCTAATGCCGCACTGCACTGAATTCGCTTGTTCGCAGCTACGTGGTGCCAGTTAAAACGCTCATGTCTGGTGATCCCGTTTGCTCGTTGCAGCCCATAACGGTTGGATGGGGCAAAAGTAGTTGAAGCCACTAAAGCTGCACTGGATAGCCAAGCTCAGAGCGCTGTGGAGGCACTGAGCATCAGGCAACTACAGCCGTCTTCGGCAGCCAACCAGGGCCGGAACTAGGGGCTAGGGGAGCCCTCGTCCCCAACTAACCCAACCTTGGAATCTTTTATAGCTCCAATCTGCTTCCCGGCGCTCTGGCTCTGGACTCGGTGCTCTTGCTGTTTCCTCGACCAACAACGTCTTCTCTTCAGTCTCGGCTTTTCCCGATTGCTGCCTCACACTCAATCCATCTCTTGCTCCTCCTCTGCTGCGTGTGCTTCGCTGCCGTACGCATATCCTCTGCGAGCTCCCTTGACACTCTAGCTACCCCGCCAGACCCCGCGACCCAGCTGTAAAAATGGTTGGACTTGGACCCCGTCCACCTCCCTCTAGAAAGGGTATGTTCCATGTTCAAATTTTAGATTCGGAGCCTGTTACCGCCTTATATCTTGTTCCTCAATATCCGCCGTCTTCCTGCTTTTACCACCAAGGCTGGCTGGGAACTTGATGCTGTTACGGCTGCTTCGTTGGTGCCCATCGAGGCCGATGTTATGCCATGATCGCCCAAAGTATTTCTGCGACTATCGTGAAGCCAATGTGGGTACAACGCCTTGTGCTGCTTGAATCAATGGCTATTCCTGGAGAAGGGATACAGAGAAAGACACTATTAGCTTTCAATGGCCAAGGTGTCTTACACCACAAGCTGCGCTCGATCGTTGGATAAGCAGGATTAGCGTCTTGGTGAAACGTCATCTCGCGGTTACACAGGCGTCCCGTCCCAGTCTAAATATAACGTCATGATATAAAATCAACATCATGACCATGATTTGCAGGGCCTTGGCGGTCCACTTCCGGCAGCACCACGCATACTTTTAATACACTTGATTTTTTCCTCACAGCGCTTTAGCACACGGGCAACTGGATCTAATTGAAAGTCATTTTGCAAGAATGCTGACAACCATCGTCCTAGGTTCTAAGGCGGATATTCCCAAGGATCTTCTCGATGAAGTGAGAAAGCTGGAAGAGATCTTCACTGTCGACACCAAGAAACTTAAAGAAATTACAGACCATTTCGTAAATGAGCTGGCTAAAGGTATGTGCCGGCAAACGGCAGCGATGTTGGCCGTGATGATGATTTGCGCTGACATTTGGCATGAAAAGGTCTCAGCGTTGAGGGCGGTAGCATTGTGCGTAAACATTCGTTATGGTCAAGTGGATCATGGTTTTTCTAATCACTGACGGTTTTATAGCCAATGAACCCTACGTGGGTCATGTCTTTCCCTGATGGCTATGAGACTGGCTCGTTCTTGGCTCTCGACATGGGTGGCACCAATCTGCGTGTCTGTGAAATCACCCTGACAGACCGCAAATCAGAATTCGACATCATCCAGTCCAAGTACCGCATGCCAGAGGAGCTCAAGACTGGATCTAGCGAGGAGCTATGGGAGTACATCGCAGACTGCCTTCATCAATTCGTTGAGACTCACCACGGCGACCTTACCAAATTGGAGGCGCTGCCACTTGGTTTCACCTTCTCTTACCCGGCTACTCAGCATCACGTCGACGAGGGTATCCTCCAGCGCTGGACCAAGGGATTCGATATTGCCGGCGTCGAAGGCCAGAATGTCGTGCCCATGTTTGAGGCTGCTATTGCCAAACGTGTAAGTGGCACCTGTGCTGCATCGGCATGGGTAGTAAATGGAGATTCTTTGCTCACATATGATAGGGAGTCCCCATCAAACTGTCAGCTTTGATCAACGACACCACAGGAACGTTGATTGCTTCCGCATACACCGATACCAAGATGAAGATTGGCTGTATCTTCGGAACTGGATGCAACGCCGCTTACATGGAGAACTGTGGTTCTATCCCCAAGCTGGCTCACATGAACCTTCCTCCGGACACCCCCATGGCTATCAACTGTGAGTGGGGTGCTTTTGACAATGAACACAAGGTCTTGCCTCGCACCAAGTATGACGTTTCTATCGACAATGACTCTCCTCGTCCTGGCCAGCAGGCATTTGAGAAGATGATTGCCGGTCTCTATCTTGGCGAGATCTTCCGATTGGTTCTGGTGGACTTACACGACAACAAGGATGTCCACGTCTTTGAGAACCAGGACGTCTCCTTGCTCCGCAGGCCCTACACGCTGGATTCATCTTTCCTATCGGGAATTGAAGAGTGAGCTCCCATCAAACAAGTACTGCATATCGTGCCGTAATCAATACTAATAAATGATGCAGGGACCCCTTTGAGAATCTCCAAGAAACTTTTGATACTTTCCAGTCCAAGCTTAACATCACTCCTACAGTACCTGAGCTTGAGCTGATCCGAAAATTGGCGGAGCTCATTGGCACGCGAGCTGCCCGACTCTCCGCCTGCGGTGTTGCCGCTATCTGCAAGAAGAAGAACTACGAATCCTGCCACGTCGGCGCTGATGGGTCTGTCTTTAACAAGTACCCCCATTTCAAGGCCCGTGGTGCACAAGCCCTGCGAGAGATTCTCGACTGGCCTCAGAAGACTAACCCCAAGGAGGAAGATCCTGTGGAAGTCCTGGCGGCCGAGGACGGTAGCGGTGTTGGCGCTGCTCTCATTGCTGCTCTAACCCTCAAGCGTGCCAAGGCCGGTAACCTGGCCGGTATTCTGCATCCTGAAAATTTCCAATAAATGGAAACGTGTTTGGCCAAATTAATGCCATCTACAAGAGCATCGCCAGGAAGATGTCTATGATAGAAATAAAATTTGATTCTGGGCACTCGGGGTATCTGATTGACGTCTATCTTGTTCTTGTTAACCCATAAAGGTGCATATAGGCAGCCGATACTCTGTCTAGTATTAGCCAATCCGTGCGTGCATATGTGATGAGGAATGAGAGTCTTACTGTCCAGTGTCCAATATCGTCGTCGGACCCCCTCCCACTCTCCTTTGCCAGCTTCATCAAGCTTCGCCATGTCAACATCGCTCTCCTCCCATTCCACATCTAGACCCGCATCGGCACAGTGCATCTCTACTACCTTTGTATATACATCGTAGCATGTTCTCCGATCCGCACCAAGTCCATTGAAGAAACTAAAGCGTCCCTCCTGGTCCAATAGCCCGGGGACATACTCCATGAAGAATGTGCGTAGCTGTGAATAATCCTCCCCAAAGGTGTCAAAGTAGATGGCATCGTATACCTCTCCCCGCTCAAAGAGCTGGAGGACCACGTCTTGCCACTTGCCGCCGAAGACCTTGTACGCACCCTCTTCAGGCCCGCTCTTCTCCCACGCCGACCCGAACTTGGACTCGGGCTTGGAAATGTGCTCCAATACGGCGGGGTGCGCCTCGATGATGTGGTGTTTTGATGGCTTTAGCTCTGCGAACATGCCGTCTACGATTCCCATTCCGAAGCCGACGTTGAGGATACGCTTGCCTGGCTGTGCGTCGGGGATGAGCGCGGCGACAGAGCGGCGCATAATGTCCGTTTCCCAGGCCATCATGACGCCGTTGAGGTCCGAGTCGAGGAGTTTGCTGTCGTCGTAGGTGAGGTTCGATTGCAGGTACTCTTCGCTCGTGACGGGCTTCTCATTGGCATCGGGAGGGACGAATTTAAGGGGCTCTGCTGCCTCGACTTTTTCGCCGTTGCCGTTTTGTGCCTCTGCTTCGTTGGCGGCGGCGTCTTGCTCTTGCTCTTCCATGACCTCGTCGCCGTCGTTTTCCTCGTCTTCGCCAGAGGACAGCTCCTCATAGCCGTCCATTAGGGCAAAGAGAAGCTCTGCGCGAACGCCAGCGTCGACGCAGATGTTATACAAGGCTTTTCGACCGAGCCGGTAGGCGACACAGCCTGGAGTCTCATTATTGGCATCGACATCATTCCAGATGGCGCCGGAGTAGAAGAGCTGCTGGAGAATCTCTCTCGCCTCCTCCACACACCCATCCTCTCCCTCTTCTTCTTCCCCGGCAGCATTTTCGTCCGGTTCGTTGGCCGGGCCGCAGGCGCGGATCGCGGCATGGAGCGGGGTCTCGCCGGTCTTTGGATCCTGCAGACTGGCCTTGCCGCGGTCGTTGAGGAGTTTCTTCAGGCCGCTCAGATCGTGGCCCCAGGCGTGGTAGAGAACATCGCGGGTCTCCTGGGGGCAGTCGGAGGACACCCGGGCCTGGAGGGAGTCGTCAATGGGCGACGGCATGGCGGAATTGGGTTTTGATATGGAGGGGTATTGTTTATCTAGATTGAATTGTTCTTTTCTTTCGTAAGATATTGGTACGGATGCATCATGTGTCGACGGAATTTAGACTTTTGCTGACTCGTACCTTGTTCTTGTATCCTCAAATGCAGTCCTACCGCTCACCAAATCTATTCGCAAGCCTCCCAACTTGACCAATACGAAACAGTATACTGTACTGAATACTCCGTAGTATCACCAAAAATTTTGGCATCAATTCTTTACTCTGCCCCACCTATCCATCCCACGCATGCGGTCATCGGTCTGATAGCGATGAAGCTGGCTCTCCACTGCTTAATCGATTGCTCTAGCGGCTGCCGCTAAACCTACAGGCGCCTTGCGATGGCGATGGCCGCCAAATAGCGCTGCGCATTTAGCGGTTAGCGTCCAGTGGGGCGAGCGCTCTGTAGCCATCCGAAGCTCTAGTGGACCTGCCTAAGGCCCGTCGTACGCACATAGTTTTCGGGGCTTGCAACAGCGCTGTAGGCCGCTGTGGGCCGCTGTAACCGGCCTAGCATGGGGGCTTCCACGTTGCCCAGTTGGTTGCCGTGATTCGCCCAATGCAGCTCCCATTGGCTGGTCAGTGGGGTTTTATCGATTCGAGACCAAGGTGCAGACGGCATCGCCAGGGCCTTTTCTTGCTCCAGCATCAAAAAGCAACCGCTGCGTTGCATTAAGCAGAATCGGATCTGTCGCAGCCACCCACCGCTCTGCGAGCATCCATTCGCTGCAGCAATCCTGCCCCGTCAGAAAGGTGAGTTCGTCTCGGAAACGGGCCCGGCAAAAAGCCTGCATCGCGTCGTCTTGGTTTTTTGGTTTTTGGTTTTTGTCCCCTTGTTGCTTGCATCCCACCTTGGACTTGAGTTCCATCCATTGCGCCCTTGTCGCCTGCGACCGCTTCTTTCGGATCCCACAAGCCGGTGTCCTCATGCTGATTGCGAAAGATTTCAAGGCCATCAACAAGAATTGGGCAGCCCTCCGACCCCGTGATATATCTTCCCAAGTTGGACCAGGCGTCGTCGTCATGAAGTTCGGCGAGCAGTTGCGGTCAAGCATCATCCGAGAGTACCAGTGGTACTACATCGATTACAATGGACTAAAGGGGGAGCTGAAGGATGCCACGGGCCCTCTCTCGGCCGACGGTTCTGGTCATAAGCAGTGGACCGAGGACGACGAGACGCGCTTCGTCGGCAAGCTGGAAGCGGAGCTTGAAAAGGTCCATACGAAGCAGCAGGTCAAGGCCATGGAGATATCTCGTCGCATTGCCGTCAGCGAGCGCGAGGTCAAGGAAGTGGTGAACCGACTGAACGAGCGCGGCCTTGGAGAGGAGGGCCCCAGCGAGGAAGAATTCTTGCTGCTGGAGGAAGATCTGAGTGACATCATCGCCGATGTCCACGACCTAGCCAAGTTTGTCCAGCTCAATTATACCGGATTCTATAAGATAATCAAAAAGCACGATGTAAGCCATTACTTCGCTTTGCCCTCGTGGCATTTCGACGTCCTTTTCATTCCTAACCTTGCTAAATTTTGTCCTATAGAAATTGACAAGATGGCACCTCCGACCTGCATTCGATACCCGGCTCAAGGCCAAGCCCTTCTACAAGGAAAACTACGATGCGTCTGTCATCAAGCTGTCCAAATTGTATGACCTCGTCCGAACAAGAGGCAATCCGGTGAAAGGCGACAGCGCGGCCGGTGGTGCTCAAGCCAGCTTTATCCGACAGACGACGAAATACTGGGTGCATCCCGACAATGTGACGGAGCTGAAGCTCATCATCCTCAAGCACCTGCCTGTTTTGGTTTTCAATGCTAGCAAGGAGTTTGAGCAACAGGACCAAGCGATTACATCAATCTACTACGATAACCCCGAGAAATGGGATCTCTATGAAGGCCGCTTAAAGAAGACGGAAGGCGCTGAGGCTATCCGTCTTCGCTGGTATGGTGGCATGAAGACCGAGACCATCTTTGTCGAGCGCAAGACTCACCGAGAGGACTGGACTGGAGAAAAATCCGTCAAGGCTCGATTTTCTCTCAAGGAGAAGAACGTCAATTCATACATGAAGGGCGAGCTGCTCCCGGCAGCCATCTTTGAAAAGGCCCGCAAGGAGGGCAAGAAGTCGGAGAAGGCCATTGCTGAAGATGAGAGACTCGCCGCAGAAATCCAGTACTCCGTCTTGAGGCACGGATATAAACCTGTCTGCCGCTCTTTCTATAATCGAACTGCTTTCCAGCTGCCTGCAGACGCCCGAGTGCGAATTTCACTGGATACTGAGCTAACCATGGTCCGAGAGGATAATCTGGATGGCCGTGCTCGCTCCGGCGACAACTGGAGACGCATGGATATTGGCGTTGACTATCCTTTTTCACAACTCCCTCCCGAGGATGTCGTCCGCTTCCCCTACGCCATCCTTGAAGTGAAGCTCCAGACGCAAGTGGGACAGGAGCCTCCGGAATGGATTAGGCAACTCATTGCATCCCACCTGGTTGAAGCAGTCCCCAAATTCTCCAAGTTCATCCACGGCACAGCGTGTTTGTTCCCTGACCGCATAAAGCTGATTCCTTTCTGGATGCCCCAGATGGATGTCGATATTCGCAAGCCTGTCACCCACGACTTTGGGATCCGTCGACCTGATATTTCAGGAACAACGACAACTTCAGATGACGAGGAAGAGCTTGATTCAGATGACGAGGAATTAGAAACTACTCGTCGCGGTGCCAGCAACGGCGAATCTAGCAGACAGGGAGCCAGGCTTCGTGCCGCAGCCGCAGACATGGAAGGCCAAACCGTGGATTCGCCAGCTGGGAATGACGATTTCCCCATCTATGACTCTGACGACGAATATGATGAGAACTACGAATTGGAAGAGGCCAGGAGAGTCGGCGGCTGGCATTACTACCACGTGCTCTTCTCATCGAAGGCTCATGCCGCCGCTTCGGGTGTTTGGAATGTTTTGAAATACGTCATTCCGCACCCCCGTGGATCTCAAATACCTCGATCTGATAGGCTGCAAGCTCTCTATGGAGATAGTAGGATTCAAACCAAGAGATTCAGCGCGCCTCCGGGCAAGAAGATTTATGTTCCGGTTCGCGTAGAGCCCAAGGTGTATTTTGCTGCCGAGAGAACGTTCCTTGGATGGGTAAGTAATACCATCAATAATAGCAAAGCCGTGCTGTGTGTTATGACAATTCACTAACTCTCATTGCTTAGCTCGAGTACTCCATTTATATCGGCACCATTGCGACGACTCTTCTCAACTTTGGAGATCACCCCACCCCTACGGCATTTTGGATCGCCGGCATCTTCACCTTCCTAGCCGTCTTCAGTCTTATATATTCTGTGGGCATATATCTCTACCGCGGCCGCTCAATTCGCAACCGAAAAGCTGCCCGGTACTACGATCGTTGGGGACCTAGCGTCCTTTGCTGTGCCTTGTTTGTGGCTGCCGGTTTCAACTTTGTATATGAGGGCCGAGAGCGAAAGTATTGGTAATGGTGACAAGTGAAAAAAGTCTGTATTAATTGGAGCTGGATCACAAGAATGTATAATAGGCATGTCTAGTCTTCCATTGTAGATGGAAGTAATCGCATATTGTAAAGATGGTAGGAATTGCGATGAGCAGCGTAGAGGGAGGAGACTGGACAAGGAGTTTGTATGCTTTTACTTGAGTGCTTTTCAGGATAATAACTATTCAATGCATCTTTAATAATCAAGTTACCTTCGAACCACATTGTGAAGTCTGGCGTGGTTCGTGTCTTCCAAAAGATGGCACCACTGCCATATATTAGATTATCTAACTTCTATCTCTTTTGTATTTGTCATTAAAACATTCGTACCGCAAGTTAAACATCAAAAGCCAATAAACCATTTTTTTCCTACCCCCGGATAGCCGAATTTCCCCTCCTCAAACAACAGCCGTAACTCTCCGAACACTCTTTCTCGCTCCCTCGCCAGATACCATGATGGCATTCTCTGCTTCCAAGGTCCTCATCACCTCATTAAACTCAGCCTGCTCCACGGGCACGCTCGAAGACTCGGCCAGCCTTCTGGACACATCGCTCCACCGAACTGTGTTTCCGCCAGCAGTCATCTCGTCGAGCAGTCGCAGCGCTGCGTCCTTCAGATCACTGCGGCGCTTCCGTTCCGCGGCACTGGTGCCTTCTGTGAGCAAGCTCATGTCGATTCTGCCTTCAGAGTCTGTGGCAGCAGTCTTGAGGGCGGATTGAATGAGGCGGCAAGCTTCCTGAACGTCTTCCTTTGTAACCGTTTCGGAGAGGCGCATTTTGGCATGAGCTTCAGCGAGACGGATCATGCTTTCCAGCTGTCGGGTGGTAGCTGTAATCCGCTTCTCTGCGGCGCGGACGTCTTGCCCAAGGGCACGCATTGCGACATAGCTGTCGACAAGCTCCTTGGCTGCTTCTTCTGAGATTACGGGTTGGATGTTGGCGCGCGCGTATGAAATGTACAGGGTCAGGAACTCAACGGGCAGGATGTCGTTGCTGGTAGGTGCCGATTGGGGTTTGTCTTCCAAGTACATCGACAGAAGATGCTTCGCCAGCCGGCGATCCGTCTTGTCATCGACTCGATCGAGGATAAGATAAATTAGGTCAAAACGAGAGAGCAAGGTAGGTGGAAGGTCGATGTTTTGCGGGACAGAAAGGTCAGGATTGTAGCGACTGCCAATTGGGTTGGCAGAAGCAAGGATGCTGGTTCGTGCGTTGAGGGTAGTGATGATACCAGCCTTGGCAATTGACACGGTCTGCTGCTCCATCACTTCGTGAAGAACAGACCGAGTCGACTCGTTCATCTTGTCGAATTCATCGATACAGCAAACACCTCCATCGGAGAGGACTAGAGCACCGGATTCGAGAACCAATTGTCTTGTCTCGGGATCGCGAGTTACGTATGCAGTCAAACCGACGGCTGAGGATCCCTTGCCACTGGTATATACACCACGCGGTGCAATCTTGTGGATATATGACAACATTTGCGATTTGGACGTGGATGGGTCACCGCAAAGGAGGATATTGATGTCGCCTCTATACTTGGGGCTGCCACCCTTTTGGAAGGTCTTGTTGGTTCCACCGAATAGCTGCAGCAGAATACCTTTTTTGACGTCGTCCATTTCGTAAATTGATGGAGCCAGGGATCGGGCAAGAAGTTCATATATATCAGGGCGACGTGACGTCTCGCGAATCTTCAGTTCATCCTCGGCCGTAATACGACGAGTCTCCTCCATTTCATTCTTGCTCGTCTCGACCTCATCTTCGCCCTCCACACCAAGGGTAGTGGGGTCAGCACCAAGACGCTTCTTGTCGACCTTCTGAACGTGCAAGACATCCACGTAGGTCTTATAGATGCTCTTGATGGCCCTTTGGCGTGGGTTCACTCGCACGGGGCTGACGCGGAAGATACCAGTCAACTGAACACGGTCACCGGCCTTACAAAAGTCAACAAGCTCGTTGTAGACACACACAGATACGGAATGAGGCGTCTGGCCGGCGGGGATGCTGTCTGGAGTCTCTTGGAGCTTAATGACCTGTTTGTCCTCAAAAGAACACCTATTGTGGACGATTTGCATTGAGTTCTTGGAGGCGCACATCGTACGAGGGCATTCGGTAGGCTCTCGAATCTTGCCCCTGTCCAATCCGACGTTGACAGAGTGGTTGCAGACGTTGCAGCGGAAGAATGCATCCTTCATGTCTGGGATGACGGGTGTAGTACGGATAACAAGACCCTTGATAGATACAAGGCGATCCATGTCTAATTCATGTTAGTTGTTTCCTTCTCCCGGATTGAATGAACGACAGGACTTACCGGAGGGATTCAAATCTCTCAAGTTGGTCAACTTATCAAGACCAAACGGACGCACAACGTACAGCGAAGCTGCGACCTGATCTTCCAACGTAGGCTCCTCATCTCGAGGACGGGGCGTAGGAGTAATGCCTTCATCGGGTCGATCAGAACTGGGGAACACAAGTTCAGAGCCTTGTGTACTTCGTTGAGACGCCTGTTGTCCAGCACTGCTTTGTGACGGTCGGTTTCTCATTGTCTCAGCTTGAGCGAGGTCAAGCATCACGTCATGGACAGACTGATCCATGACCGGGACTACCTCTTGAGGGTAAGCCTGAATCTGATGCCATAGCTTTCGTGTTGGTGGATAGAGGTTCAGATCTGATATATCGAGATATAGTCGAGTCGTGCCAAGCAACAGCATGTTCTGCAAGGCCTCCCAGTATGGCTTCGACTCGGCATCAGCCGCAGCGTTTACCTCGGCATCTGTAAGGCCATCGCGGTACATGCGATATTTGAGAGTGAAATGTCGCAAGAAGTCCTTGAAAGTGGAGAAGGTATCATCAATAGACACAGTAGTACCCCAGATGAGACTCTGACCGGGGCCACCAAGAATGTCGGCCTCAGAGGTATTAGGATCTCGGTTCGCAAAAGAGGCAGCATCGGAGCCGGGAGCTTGGCCTTCTCTCATCACTCGGCCAGATTCGTCCAAAATTACACGCCGAGGAGCACGAGGGGTTCTGACGGTGTCTGAGTTAATATCTCCACGTCTGTAGGGAGTGCCGCGGCTGGATCCAACAAAGAGACCACTGCTTTCGCTGCGTAGATCTGAGTGCAGCCTTGGGGTTCGACCAGGACTGGAGCTGGGTTCGTAACGAATTGGAGACGACTCTGAGTTAATTCAGCCATTCATTAGCGCACGATCCAAGCATTTAAATACAATATTGCAAGCCTTACCTCCGGCGAGGCCAGCACTAGCTCGAGGAGTTCGTGAGCCATCACCGCCAGTCGATTGTGTATCAGTCATCTGCCTCAAAGGCGAGCTCGGCGCAGGCCCATTGGTAAGCTGAGTGTTCTGGCTGTTCGACATCTGCCGCAAAGGCGACGAAACATCTCCCATGACCTCATCAATACCCTGCGTCGGAGCTGGCGAGGATTGGTAGAACAACGGGCTCGAGACCAATTGCGCTGGCTGGCGAGGGGTTCCAGCCTCACTCTGCCGCGTAGAGCGACGAGGAGTCGCGGACTGCGAGTCCCGCTGCCTTCGGTTCGGCGACGACATCTTTGCGCGGTGCAATGAGCTGAAGCTGAAGCTGGCGATGTGTCCAAAGCGGGCTGGATTTACTCAAGCTGGACGGTTGGGCAAATCCGACGGCAAAAACGAGGGGCAGGGCAAGGGGGTGGAGTCGCGTTTCTGCCAAATTCCTACCCAGACGCGTAAAGTGCTTTTGGACGCGAAGCTCAGAGCAGGGGACGCGTTAAGCGCCGGAGCGGCGAAAGGTTAGGCCGAGGCCTGCCGCTTTTGGTGGGGGGGGGCTTCTTGGGGGGACACCTTTGATGGTGAAGCCAAGTCGGAGCTTTGGTATCGCTATCATCTCTCAGAGCATCACATCAGCCAACCGTCAAAATGTCTCCTGGAATGACCCTCTTTGCCGTCCAGGCAATCCTCATCCTTGGCACCGAGGATGGCTCCCGGATATTTGCAAAATACTTTTCGCCCCCGCACGCCGCCCCTACCGGTACGCATCATTGATGGGGTTGCAGCACCAGCAGCTTGCGCCTTGAGTGCTTAATGTGTGCGCCATTGCTAATAGCGAGCTTGTTTGATAGGCAGCGCGAGCATACCGAGCCATCCTTACACCGATCTAAAGGCACAGAAGGCATTCGAAAAGGGCCTGATCGACAAGACGGCCAAGCAGACGGGCGACATCATCCTCTATGACAACCGAATTGTCTTGTATAAGATGGAATCCGACGTCATGCTCTACGTTGTCGGAGCTGCCGACGAGAACGAGATTCTGCTCTATAACACAGTGTTGGCTCTTCGCGACTCTCTTCATCTTTTGTTCAAGTCAGTATCTCCGTGGTTGTGGCTCCGGATTGGTTAGGGGTTGTCGCTAATGACCAAATCAGGCAATCCGTCGACAAGAGAACAATTGTTGAAAACTACGACCTCGTCTCACTAGCTATTGATGAAATCGTCGACGACGGCATCATCCTGGAGACGGATCCCACCATCATTGTCCAGCGTGTTAGCCGTGCGCCCACCCAGGACGTTCCTTTGGGCCGCATCGATTTCAGCGAGCAAGGCGTCAACAACCTGGCGCAACTCGGAAAGTCCAAGTTGTCAGACTGGCTTCGACAGGGGCTGTAAATACAAGACCTGGGATTGGTTGGAGTTAATGTTGTTCAAAGCGGCCTGTTGCACTAAAAGATCACTTCTGTAGTTGATTATTCCTTTTTCTTATTGTTTCCTGAAACGAGATCGGTTAATATACAGGGCAGGGTATAACGAATCTATGCATCTTCCTTTTTTTGTCTATTCCAGCATTGCCTCCCTTATGATCTTATCTCCGAAGCCGCCTTACGAAGGCGATTCATAACGGCAGCGGCAATATCCAGCTCGCCTTCTATGCCATCTACAAAAATCGTGTCTATGTTCCGACGATCCAATTCTCGCAAAGCTGAGAACAGCCCCTGAGCTATTCTCTTCGTGTCCTGTCCAAGGTCTATGTCGAACAGCTGGCCAATAATCTCTCCCTGGTTATTCTTGAGATCTCCTGTATATACTTGATATGCAGGGTTAACATATTCATCATCGTGGCCATCTTGGTTGATGGGGGCCGGCTGCAAAGGACCGCACTGGAGGCCAGCCCCCGACTTCCACCGCTGCGTCCGAATGACGCCTATTCTCTTTAAAGAATGGCCGTTGGTTTTCTGAGTCCTGCCATTCTCAGTAGGGCTCGTAATTTCAACATCAGACAGTAAAACGCCATCGGAGCCAGCTCTGTAACTAGACTCGTAGAGAACCACTCTTGCCTTGGGGCTATAGTGCTTGTACTTCATCCCCGGTGCTCTCGGCGCTGCTTTGCCTTCTTCGCTGTGATCCTTGTACGCCTTGGCCACATTCTCCCAGCCAGGGCAGCTCCGAAGCTCTTCCATGCCGATGCCTCCTGGTCGAAGCACCACAGGAGGGTCGCAGAGACCATCCACAACGGTACTCTCAACGCCGACCTGGCAGGGCCCTCCATCGAGGATGATCTCGATCCGTCCACTCAAATCATCCTTGACGTGCTGCGCCGCCGTGGGCGACGGCTTGGTAGAGGCGTTTGCAGAGGGAGCCGCCAAGGGCACTCCAGCCAGCTTGATGAGACTCAGAGCCAAAGGCGACGACGGCATCCTCACGCCAAAAGTCTTGAGTCCCGCGGTAACCTCAGGAGCCAGCTTCGACGGCTGCGGGTTGGGCATGAGTATCGTCAGAGGGCCAGGCCAGAAGCGATCTATTAACGTCTTATACCTTGGTGGTATCGCATCTTGATCATCGCTCTTCTTCCCTAGAAGCTCTCGCAGCATGTGTAGGTCTGAGACGTGCACGATGAGCGGGTTATCCGAGGGTCTGCCCTTGGCAGAGTAGATGCCCTTTACAGAGCCACTGCGAGTCGCATCCGCGCCGAGGCCGTAGACCGTCTCGGTAGGGAAAGCCACGGGAATGTCGCTGGTCCGGAGATACTTGGCCGCATCCTCGAGCGCTGTGATGGCTTCTCCAGCATCTGGCGAGATGCACCATTCTTCGAGACTTGAAGAGCCGTCTGATGTGTCAAACTGTCCGAGCAGTTGTCCCTTGCCGGGGGCAACCCTCACTATCCTGGTCTCCATGGTGGATATCATGCGCGCGGTGGTGAGGCTTGGAGACACTGCTGTAAGTGCTCGAGGCCGGCCTCGATAAATGAGTCTGCACGGGGACGTTATGACGAAGGTGGCGGGGTATATAAAGTGAGAGTCTCGGCCTGTTACTGGTATCAAAGACGGTGCGCTGCTTGAGATGAAATGAAAGCGAGCAAATGAAGTTTTTGTGAGTTTGATATTCTGAGTGTGAAAAAAACGAGGTGAGTTTGTCTAAGCCGTATGGAGTATGCAGGTAGCATCGAATTACTCAATCGACGTTGTGCCGGTTTCGCTGCATGGATTTGGGACGGGCGGAAAATTTCATCTGGTAGCCTATCCCCATGAGTTGAACCTAGTGATGCCGACGCCACCCCGAAGCGCTGACAGCCACTCTTAACGTTAGTTGCAATGCTCTTAGAACTACTAAAGTATCAGGCCTGAATCAGGAATTGAAGCATAAAGACATATTTCGCAGCCTTTCATAAATTTTAGTCTTTGAGGCGGGAATAATAATTCTTTTTTGATGCTGCAGTTGTTGTTACATTGGTGCAGGGTAATATAACACTCCTTCTATGCCTTTGTTTTGCCGAGCATACTCGCACGTCTATAAATGAAGAACCAGGCAAACCCCAGCAGCAGCAAACCCAGCTTTGGGGACATCTATGCCTCGCTTTTGAAAAAGATCCAAATCATGAAATGCCATGCGACATGTGTCCTTTTTTTCACCCTCTTACCAAACTCCGCGCTCTTCGCTTTTCGTCCTCTGTCAAAACCCAGTCGATGCCATCTTCTCCGTCTTGAGCCATAATCTCATCCCACTCATCATCTTCCATGTTCGCAACCATGAGCAGCTGCGTTACTCTGCTAAACAGCTCTTTCACACTGTAGTTGCCTCGAGAGACTATGTCCACGATGGCTGAAAAATCTCTCTCCATACGAATTGCACCATATGCGCTCGTCCTTCCACCATAGCCGAGAATCCTCTTCTCCAAAATTCGGGACAGGTAGCGGGCTGTCATGTCCATGAGGCTGCTGAACGTGCCCGGCGTCATGATTCGTCCGATAGCCTTCATTAACTGCTCCCACCCATGCTCAAAGCGACGTGATACTTGGTCTAAGACCTCCCCTTCTGCCTCGTCATTTTCCTGGGCGATTTCTGCAATGTCCTCCTCAGTGAGAGTGTAGTCAGCGTCACGGAATGTATCACTCAGGACCGGCCGTAGGCGCAGTTTAACGACCTGGTTGAATAGGACCTGAATAGCTTCGTTCAATAGCTCAGTAGTCTTCCCGAGGAAAGACGTCTCCAATGATCGTAGAGACCCAACGACAGCGGTTACATCTCGCTCAAACGGAAATGACTGTTTCAAATGGGCCTCAATTTCTTCCTTGTGTTGTGTTGGCTCGTCTGCGGAGCCAATGCGGCCGTGGATAATCCTGGACAGATATTCATTGGCCATGTCCAAGCTGTTGATCAGAACGATAAACTGTATGATCTTATCCTCTGGTGGGAATCCTCCCTGTACGGCAGCTTTGGGGTAAGACTCGTCTCGCATCTTGCGCTGGATCATGCCCACAAAGTCGCCGGTAAGAACCCGGCTAACAGAGGGAACGACTGAAGTGACAACGTCTTTCTGCGAGGTGGACAAGCACCTCTGAAGTACGGCATTAACAATGTACATGACATCATCAACCGCAAGTATTATATATGGTGTGTTGCCCTCGATTGGTTTATGTAGACTCAATGACAACCCGCTGGGATACTCGTCCAGCTGGAATGCCTTTTCAACGGACCGGCGAAAGAAAAATGTAGACATGACGTTGTATGGCGATATCAACTTGGAGGATACCTTGCCGTACAGCTTCGACTTGATTAGTAGTTCCGCAAGCCTCAAAGGCGCATCTTGATCTGTTGGGTCCTGAAAAGAAGAAATAGAAAACACCACGTCAGAAAAGCCACAGATGTATCAAATAGTTGTTTGTACGTACCATAGACTTGGCTGAGATGAATCGAGTGTAGAATGACCACTGCGCAAGCATGACGGAGATCTCATGCAATAGACCATCAACCTCCTTCATGTTGACTCCTTCGTCCTCGCTGCTACGAGGGTTGTTACCCATGCCTGCTGCCGGTGAGTTCATCCTGGGGATCCCCCCTCGGGGAGGCGGTGGTAAGAAGCTCTGGACCAAGAAGGAGAAAGGGTAACTCTTCACATCCGTCAGCTTCTTGTCGACCCCTCGCTCGTCGCCCCATGTGTCGAGAATGATGCCGCCCTGGACATCTGCTTCCATCTGGATCCTCTCGATGACGCGGACCATCTTCCCAGCACCGTAGTGCCTCTCTACCAGCCCTCCATGGCCTTCGATGATCTGTGCAATGTGTTGGAAGAGCCGCGTCAGTGAGTTGGCGTAGATGATGCCCTCCTTGCGATTCTGGCCGGCCATACCGTCCTTGAGCGTCGCCCGAGCTGTGCCCGCAACCCCCTGGCACACGTATTTCCCGTATACATCTAATCCCACATCTGCCCTCCCAATGAGAGGGAACAGCTTGAAGAACCTCGTCACCTTGGCCCCATCTCCCTCAGCAGCTGCCTTTTCAAACTCCCGCAGGAAGAGGCCGCACAGACTCTCTTTGGCATTCTCCAGCGTTATCCACGGCGCATCGGGGACCTCGACGCTGGGCACGATATTGGCCGCAAAGGCCCCCTTGGTAATCTCCTCGGGGATCTTGCTTGCGCGCGAGATGTAGCCCGCAGCCGCCTCCCAGTCCTGCGGCGCTCCCATGGAGCCAACCACGCCATTGATGCACGCCTTGAGCTCCGCCACCTGCTCCACGACTCCCAGAGTATCCTCGACGCGGCTCTTCTCCAGATCCAGCTCCTTGACTCGATTGCTCAGCCGCCCAGCCGTGTCCGCCGCCGTCGAGAGCATGTCGTTACTGATGGAGCGCGCAGCAATGACCTGTGCGCCGAGCCCGGCCCGCAGGAGATCCAGCCTGCCCAGATCCCGCGACAGATCGGCCTGCGACTCGAGCAGCGCATCGAGCCTCGCCGTGATGGCGGATTCGCGCTCGTGCAGAGCGGCAAGCGTCGCGCGGATCTCGGCCTCGTTGGTGGCATTTTGGAGGTCTGGCGTCGGTCGAGCTGCTACAGCATGGCTGCTGTTGTCCGTGCGACGGAGGACGCCGTTCGAGGGGGCAGACATTGGCGCTGAGCACGAGTGTCGAAGAGGCGCATAGCTGCCCTACAGCACGTTGTCGAGGCGGGTTTCTTTGCTGGCCTGGCTTTGGAGTAGCTGCGCCGCTCGAAGGTCACCATTTAGCTGGGGCTGCTTTTGGTGTTGTCTGGAGCCAGGTAAGCTACATGCATAGTATGGGGTACTATTTGGTGGAGGAGGGGCTACTAAGGCGACACTGATACACACCCCTATGCCTCCCATTGAAGAGGACCATATCACGTACCAGTTCAACTGGATTAGATCCAATTGATTTAAATGTTAATATAATAATATTGAGCCGTGGTTCTTTATTACGAGCAGAATTAGGTAGCAGCCAGCATTGTGAGAGTGCAGCTAGAAGTAGTACACCAACACTACGACATTTCAAGCTGGGTATAGCATTATTAGAGATTTGCACCATAATCACCATCTTTGGACACTTGAGCAGCTTGAAACCGATACACCCCGTCATATTCCTTCTGTCATGAAACATTATCAGTTAAACAGGTAAATGCTATGCAAGATACATATCGATGCTACATATGTAAAGGTATACAGGGAATCAATCTACTCTACCCCCCCATTATACATGTTTGTGTGTATTATAAAACGCTTCTTTCCATATATCACAACCCCCGTCGAACCCGCAAACCAAACCCTTTTTAATGCACTCTTTTTCATACCGCTTGGCTGTATCCGCCGCCCAAACGCCGTCTCCCGTACTTCAGATACTTTCGTAATTCATCCGCCCAAAACACTGTGCTGCAAAGTATGACGAGCCGGGCTAAATCACCCAGCCCAATGGCTTCTGTCTGAAAAACTTCTTGTAGCCATGGAAGGTAGATGACGAGCAGTTGACCGACGAGTGATAGAGAAACTGCCCAGTTAAACAAGTTATTCGAGAATAGTCCCACCTCGCCGCGCAGCACCGATTTTGATTCAGAGCGGCAGCTTAGAGCGTTGAACATGTCGAATAATACGAAGCAAGTAAAGGTCATGGTAGTATCCCGACGGGTGACGATGCCGTCGGCCATCTGTTGCCGGTAAGTGAGCATGGTGCCAACCATGATGATGGCCGCCGACGTCAGAACTCTCTGTATGAGCTTATTGGTAAGAACCGGGTCATTCCGCTTTCTTGGTGGTCTGTTCATCACATCGTGGTCAACTCTTTCGACACCGAGGGACTGCGCAGGAGGACCATCCATGATGATGTCTATTTTCATGTTAGTCTATGATTCTCCAGCAGAAAGGGAGATATGGGCGCGTTCTTACTAATCCAAAGAATCTGCATAGCGTTCAGGGGGCTCTTGAACCCGAAGCATGTGCAGACAAAAACTAGAGCCAAGCTCGCCGCACTTGTGCTCAGTTGGAACGTGAGGAAATTCTGAATGTTGTTGAAGATCCCTTTGCCTTCTTCAATAGCTCGTAGAATGGTGGAGAAGTCATCGTCGGTTAATATCATATCCGCTGCCTCCTTGGCAACATCAGTCCCGTGTCGTCCCATTGCAATACCAATATCAGCCTTTTTCAAGGCAGGAGCATCGTTTACACCGTCGCCCGTCATTGCGACAATGTCTCCTCGGGACTGGAGCGCACGGATAATCTTCATTTTGTGATCGGGATTGGTTCTGGCGAAAATGGTGGTATGCTGCATCGCTTGGGCGAGATCGTCATCGGACATTCTATCAATCTCGTCTCCCTTCAGAACAGCCTTGACCTCATTTTGACCTGGCAGATGAGCGCTAGGGACAGCAACGCTCATCCCCAGCTGTCTACCAATGGCAAGCGCTGTGGTCTCGGCATCGCCCGTAATCATGATGACCCTGACACCGCCCCGCATGAGTCGTCGAATAGAACGTTCCACGCCGGGCCTTGGAGGGTCTCTCATACCGACCAGACCAGCAAAGGTAAGCCCCTTGTAGGCATCATCAGAACCCTGAGGTATTACTGGACTAGAGGCTCCATCAGCGGCAGGTGTATTGCTTCGCGTGTCGGCTGCAGATGTGCGTGTTCTGGAAGACCGGGGTACTGGACCACTGGCAAAAGCGAGAACTCGAAGTCCCTTGGCAGCCATGGTCTCGGCAGCTGCCAAGGCCTCCTGACGTCGTGTGCTATCCAGCACAATCTCTCGGCCATCTTTTTCCAAATACGTATCGCATGCGGCGAGGACCTTCTCTATCGATCCTTTCATATACGCATACTCTTTGTCGCTTCCAAGGGTAACTCCCATCCATTTCCTCTCAGAGCTGAAGGGAATTTCTGTAACGCGAGGGCCCATCGAGTCTCGTATGTCGTGTTCTTTGAATTTATCAAGCAAATCGAGCATGGCCACATCTGTTGGTTGGCCAACCCATCGAGTGTAAGTAGACGCCTCATCGCGACCAAGAGTTGACGACAAGACGGCACTTGTGGCAGCACCACTGTCTGAGAAATTCTTTGCCAATCGTGCATTGTTCGCAATGTTTCCAATTCGTATTATGTGCAAAGCCGCCTGCGTTGGCTTAAACTCCTCAACCTCTGTCTCTGAAGATACGTTGAACGGGCCTCCTTCTCCAAAGCACCACATTTCGACAGTTGTCATGTGGTTAGTTGTTAGTGTACCTATTTTCCAAAACATTTAGTACCTGTAGCAGCTACGGTTCCTGATAACTAGAAGAAGGCCTTACCAGTCTTGTCAGTGCACACAACATTAACGGAACCAAGCGTTTCAACTTTGGGCATCCAGCGTACGATTGCATGATGTTTGGCCATCCGATGCACACCCAGAGCCAAAGTGACGGTGACAATGATGGGCAGACCTTCTGGGATGGCTGCAACAGCTAGGGAAATGGAAATAGTAAATATCTCCAGCAACTTCTTCCCTTGCAGCCAGCCCACAAGCGATATCAATCCAATCACGACAAATGAAGCCTTGCTCAACTGTGAACCAAGGTCGTCCATGGACAGCTGCAAGGGTGACCTGGGATTTTCGGTTCCAGAAACACTGGTAGCAATCGAACCAAAGTGAGTATAGCCACCAGTTGCAAAGACAATTCCCTGACCATGCCCGGATTTCACCAATGTGCCCATGTATGCAATGTTCCTTGCGTTGCTGGCCTCCGATTCACCGCTGCCAATAGGCGCTGCCGGAGAGAGAGATGGTTGCTTTGGGAACTGGTTAAAGCCTTGAATGTTCAATCCCTGGGAGTGCGATTCGGTCGAGATTCTAACAGGCTTCGTTTCACCGGTGAGATTGGAGACGTCAATGGTCAAGTCGGCGGCCTTGGTAACTCGAATGTCGGCGGGAATGCGATCACCGGTAGTAAATAAGACCAAATCGCCCGGCACGAGCTGGGAAGCCATGACTTTGAAAGAAGTCGCATCCAGGAGATCTTCGACTGGAGTGACCAAGCCAGGGGCTTCGGCCGGGTCTTGAATGTCGCTGACATTGGGAGGCCAAGCGGGAGGTTTAGGTGGACTAGAGGTCTTATTCGGCGAGCCTCGCACAAGGTGCGCGTGATTCGGTACCAAGTGGTTCAGAGCCTCAATGGATTTCTCGGATCGGTACTCTTGAACAAAACCCACGGAGACGACAATGGTGACTGCCACAGTGATGCTTATAGCGTCGTCCATATTGCCCAGGAGCAGTGATGTCCCCGCAGATACCAGGAGGAGTACGATCAACGGCTCCTGAAATTGCTTGACGAACCGGAGCCACAGCGGTTCCGGAGCCTCGTGGGGGATCTCGTTGGGTCCATATTCGCCGAGTCGCTTCAGGGCTTCGTTGGGCGTAAGGCCGTAAGTGAGGGACGTTCGCAGCTGCGCGGCAGCCTCGCTGGGTGTCATGAAGGAAAACTCCTTGGCCACTCCCTGATCCCGAGTTAGTAAATTGTATCGTGGTAGAAACACATGGCATCGTCAGTCAGCCTTACCCGCGCATGCGCCGATGATGTCCGGACATGTCCTGGTCTTGACTCTGATCTCCCCAGTCGTGGACTGTCGGCCTCGTCTCCGGTGATGATGGGCACGCTTGCCATTGGCAGCAGAGACTCATTGTCAGAGCCGCCGCGCCCTGCCCATGGCAGTTGCATGTTGTAGACTCTGGGATGGCGTCGAATGTGTTAAGGGGGCCTGGAGAGTCGATCGCCAAGCTGGTGTCAAAGACCCGGTTTCATGAGGGAGGGAGAGACAATCGAATGCGCAGAGGTCGGTGCCCGCGCATGCGTCCTCGAAATCGCAAGATGGCGTTGTTTGGGTGCACCGGGTCTTCGTCTTGCAGCGGACACTGACAGCTACAATCCTCATCCCCTAAGGAAAAGGCCAGCGTGCAGACCGGTGAAGCATCAGCGATTGGGATCGTGGAAATTACAAAGGTGGTCTTCCAAGGCTCCATGGAATGGATGCGCTAGCCTCGCCACTTTACTGGGGGCAGGGAGCGCTACCAGGGGCTGCAGGTACTGGTAGCGCGAAGTAACTCTCTGGTTAGGCTTAGTGGCACCGCGGCTCGCTTGGGCTACGCAGCCCAAGTCTCTCATCCCCCCGACTTTATCCCTTACACCGATTATACGCCTTGAGTCTTGATGCAAGAAATGCCGGGCAATTCGTTCCAATGCTGGGGATATCGGCATGTTGGATGGATTCGAATAGCTGCTTTACATCGTATCTCGAGGCAGTGCGCACGCTTAACAGCAATTGCTGCTTTTCATCCGCTAGTCATGTCGTCACAGAGGCATCAGCTTCTAAAAAGCTGCTAGCTGGACATTAACTTAGGCTTATTAGAGGAGTTGGACCTAGGATTGAGAGCAGCAAAGGGCAATATGGTCACCCTTTCACGTTGTTGCTAGTTTAGGTACAAAAGAAGCTTGTACGTGTTTAATTATTACGGTAAATAAATATTTTGATGTGACGTGGTGCATTCTCATTGCACGCTAAATATTCATCATGGAACAAATACAAGATTACTACCACGTACTGCTCAGAAACGATGCCTTGAGCCAAATGTCCTTCTGGGTCACGAAGACATTGATAGATTTTACATTCTACCAGATATGAGCACAGTGTACAACGTTTTGTTGCAGGGCCGAAAGAAAAAGAGCCCAAGGGGTTGAAGGCGAGAAAACAGAGGTTGGAATAGAGTCAGACGTTACTAAGGAAATACTTTATCCAGGGCTCTGTGTTAAAAATAGAGTGCCTGTAACAAAAGCGTGCAGACGTTCAGGTGCGGGTGTCGGAATAAAAAGTGGCATGTGCTAAGATGGATGGGGAGCTACAGAGCACTCAGAATGTCTTAGCAATAATCGATAAGGCAATACAAGGATGAGCTCTCGCCACTGGCCGTTTGCAGTACATGTTGTAGTAGACGTTTAAGAAGGAATGCAGATCTTGCAGACACATGCCCTACTTATCATATAAAGAGGTATGAATATGAAGGACCTATTTGTATTCAAGGCATGTGAACTACAAGTAGTTACCGGGGCAGATGCAGTTGTGCTTTATTCAGATGGCGCTCAAGGTACAAATGATGTCAACACACCAGCTTTGTTGCTTGCCCAAAACGGACGATGGCAAGTCGCACGATGCGACTGATGGGCTACCAGTTGCGCCGTATATACATTTAGAGACGACAATCATCAGCGTGATCAAGCGTATGCAGATAGCTGGGCAGATATCAATGCAATTGCAAAGATGCCACAGCATAACGAAAGTCAGTACCGTGCTCCGTAGCCAATACAGATGGGTACCAGTACCTACTAAGCTCCAAAAGAAAGGTTCCCATAAGGTTGCAATTCAGTTCATTTATGCTTCCCCCCCCCAACCGCTTCCAAAATAGGTAAGCCATGTGGCCCTACCGCCCGACTTCCGAGGCGCGCAAGCCTCCGCAATTGGTGGCGGAAAAGCAATTTCCCGAAGCCGGCACCAGCAACCAGCAACCAGACGCTGCCATGCCGAAAATGGACGCAGAGGATTTTATTACTAGCCACTTCTTCCCAGCCACGCAATTTAGCATAGCATGGTCGCAGCAGCGTCTCCCCTCCGCGGTCCAACCTGAGAGTTTCACACAACCCGCTGCTCTCGCCTCGTCATTTTTGCACTTCCCATCGCCACCCCCGTCGCCTCCATCTGCTCGCGCTCGCTCGCCTACGATCCAGCATCCTCGCCTCGGGCGACTCGTTTTTCTGGCTTCATGATTGTGCGCGGCACCGTTCGCGCGTGAGCCAGGCCCCGAACACGGTTTAGGCGACTTGTTTATCCACCAAAACGCGCACCCCTTGTTCCGTGTTTACTCACCTCCACTTTGCTCCAAACTCGTGTCCCCCTCCACTGCTGCGCTGCCTGCACCATTTCACTGGCTGAGCCTTTGCATATTCATACGTACCAACTTGCTCGACTGTGAGTGCGACAGCTTCGCGCGCCGCAATCATGTTCTACTCGGAGACGCTCCTCCAGAAGACCGGGCCGCTTGCCCGTGTCTGGCTGTCGGCCAACCTCGAGCGCAAGCTCTCCAAGAACCATATTCTCCAATCCAATGTCACCGACAGTGTCGAGGCCATCATCACGCCGAACCAGGCGCCGATGGCCCTGCGTCTCAGTGGACAGCTGCTGCTCGGTGTGGTCAGGATATACCAGCGCAAAACGCGATATTTGCTAGATGATTGTAACGAGGCCATGATGAAGATTAAAATGGTTAGTGTTTCTGCCTTGTCTTTGGTCGTCTCTCGCCATTAGTTTCCTACCTTGCTAACGAAACTAGGCGTTCCGATCCAGTGGTAACAACGATCTGGCTGCCAACCTACAAGTCACAAACCGCGAGTCTTTGCTTCTCCCCGATCGCATTACTCCGTACGACAACCTCGAACTACCCCCGCCACCTGATGCTTCATGGCTGCTCTCGCAAGTTGACGATGTGTCGTCTACACAAGTCGGTAGGAAAGGACGCGTGAGCAATACTCGAGATATCAATTTGCAGGAGGATTTCGACAACAGCCAGTATCTTCAGGGTGGCATGACCCTGGATGAGGACGCACTTGCGCCCATGGATGACCTTGAGCTCGAGCTTGACTTTGGCATTGACATGGATGGCGGCCCGAGTCTCGAAATGGGTCGAGATGCCCCCGCAGCTCGATTGGAGG
The DNA here is from genome assembly GCA_025919625.1 of Trichoderma arundinaceum. NCBI lineage: Eukaryota > Fungi > Ascomycota > Sordariomycetes > Hypocreales > Hypocreaceae > Trichoderma > Trichoderma arundinaceum. The sequence continues at coordinate 437,384 of JAMQTF010000008.1, read as the reverse complement.
ACGATGTGTTCAGCGAACTGGACATCGTGCCTCGATCTAAGGAAGGTGCTGGCCCCGAAGACACTCACATGGATCTGGATGGCGGCGTGAGGATTGCCGATGATGAGGGTGACATCCCGATGGGCGATGATGATTTCCAATTCAACCCTGGCGACCAGTCAGCCGTCCCTGAACTGGCTGCGCTTGACATCAACCGACAGAGAATCTCGGAATCCCCTCTATCGGACATTGATGATCAGTTTGCCAAAGAAATTGAAGAGGAGTATTCCCGCCACGGTCACACAGATCTCTACGAGCCCCAAGATGATGCGGAGGATTCTCTTATTCGACGACCCACACAGCGCGCCAGGAAGCAGCGCATCATGATGCCCGATGACGAAATTGCCTTGTCCAGCACTCACATCAAGCAACAGCAGGCCCACAGAGAGAACATTACCAAGCCCACCACGTTCCTCCCTCGTGACCCCTTGCTTCTAGCTCTAGCAGAAATGCAGAAGAGTGGTGGCTTCGTATCCTCCATCATGATGGAGGGTAGAAGCATGGCATGGGCACCTGAGCTCCGCGGTATGCTGTCGTTGGATATGGTGCGCGGTGCGAATGAGCTGAAGCGGAAGCGGGATAGCGGAGTTGCCGATGTTGATAGCGAACTGGGTGGTATCAAGTCGCCTCGCCTCGAGCTGGGAGATGATACTGATTTTGCTATCGACGGAAACGCCTTCGGCAATCAGAGCATGGGTGCTGATGGCACCATTCTCGAGATTCCCGCCGACGAATCTGCAGCCCACTATGACGACGATCACGTTGGCGGAGAAAGAAGCAGCCCAATGCCTGCATTCGAAGACACAACAATGCCGCTTGTTCATCCTGCCGATAGCGGACCTGTATCCATGGGCACCAAGCACGCGGTCCACATTCTTCGAGAATTGTTCGGCTCTGAGGCAGCTGAAGACGCAGACAAGCGAAAGAAATCCGCTGTTGTCTTCCAAAACTTGCTACCTGAAAAGGAGACCACCAAGGCCGAAGCGACCAAGATGTTCTTCGAGTGTCTAGTGCTCGCAACCAAGGATGCCATTAAAGTTGAGCAGAGCTCAGGACTTGGCGACCCCATCAAGGTGAGAGGGAAGCGCGGACTTTGGGGCGCCTGGGCCGAGCGGGAAGCTGGCGGCGAGATTTCGAACCAAGACGAACCCGAGGCCGTTGCTCCCATGAGCGTGGCTGCGGTTGCTGTTGAGGCATAGTCCCCTATTCGACAACCACCAAAAAAATTACTTCAGGTTTTGTGTATGTAAAACTACAATGCAGTGCATCTTGGGCAACGGGGTTTTTTTGTTCGAATCGCCCATGGCGGAGTTGAAGGCGTTTGGGAGATACCATGTAACCTTGGAGGTTCTCTGATCTGGATAAAGGAAGGAGGGAAAAGGGATAACCGTGCCTTGGATGTCGAAACAGGACAAGTTCCTTTTTCTTGATTTTTCTTCTTCTGCTGGCTAGTTGTTTAGAAAAGGATGTTTGGGGCCTTGGCCGTTATTTGAACGAAATTATCAAATGTTATGCGAGCCGTCGTGAAGACCAATCTGAGGGAGCTGTCACTGCATGAACAGGTGCTGTTACTTACGATTCGATGCTCTCTTTCATATCATTTCATGAATAGCGCCCTCTAGTAGTTAGATATAGCCTTAGTATTGATAGTAGTACTCCGTAGTTGTGGCAATTCAACGCGCTGCTTATCCCCATGCTACCTGCTGCTGTCGCTCGTACAACTTTTTGGTGAGGTTTAGTGTTAGTGATATTCGCGATCTACCAGGCGCGCTGCTGCCCCGCCATGGATCCTTGAACCCCACGTAGGGATCAATCTATCTACCTGCTAGGCACCTAGTTAACCATCGTCTTGAAACCAACTTCCAACAGGCAACCCAGAATTATCCCGGTCAAATCCTTTCTCCTTTGAATTATAAGTCAGTCCAGGCTGCTGCTATTTTAGCATCTTCTTCTTCTTCTTCTTATTCTTCTTATTCTTCTCCTCAATCATCTGCCTGCGACTTCGACAAGCTTCTATTTTCTTCTCCCCGTCGACAGCTTCACTTCCAATCCACCATGCCTCCTCCGTCTGCCCTGGTCATCGCAACGGGCGCCGTCAACCGACTCCTCAAGGAGGAAGCTTCCTACCACAAGGAGCTCGAAGAACAAGAGGCCAAGGCCAAGGCTCAAGAGGAGAAGATTAAGAGCGGGCAGGACGACGAGGATGGCAATGCGACGTACATCTTGAAGCAGCAGGTATGTGGATATCGCCGTGCACCGTGGTTGGCCGTATAATGCGTTCGTAGAGCTGACGGCTTGCCTCTCTTTACAGAACCTGGTTGTCGAGCAGACAAAAGCCGTCTTTGGGCCGCTGAGAGACCGAATTGCAAAGGCTGTCGAGAAGCTGGAGGATCTTATCACGGTGGAGGAGAAGACCGGGGCTGCCACGGCGGAGGAATTGGCGAACGCAAAGGCGGCGCTGGAAAAGGCGAAGGCAGAGTCATCTTGAAGAGAATAATAGTAGAGGGCGCTGAGAAATAGAGCAGAGAATGAGGTGGAAAAGAAGACCCGGTACATAACACAACATTATAAACAGCAATGGCTCACATCATGGGATCCGTTAGCCATGGCGCCGATCGAGGTGTTCCATTTTTGTTTTTGGATTTTTCTTTCAATCTGGGTATCCTAATCGTACAAAATATTCTATCCATCATTAAAAGCAATGCCATGCCAGCTGTCCAATCTAATTGTCAACCTCCATCTTGTCACCATTTCTCGCGGGTGTTTTGTCTTCGTCTTCATCCTCTTCGCTGTCCTCATTCCTCGAGTCCTCCATATCAATGTCTTCGCCCGTCTCGCTTCCCGAATCGTCATCACGCCGCGGAGGTTGTGACAACTCTCTTGTTGAAGCTCTGCTTCCTATTCCGGACGTTGGCCCGGCATCCGCAGACAAAGGCTGAAGTCGGTCTGGTCGGGGCGAGCTCACTGATGGCGTCGGTCCGTCAACAGATATTGCTGGCTGAGGCGTCTCGTTCAATTGGCCATCACCATCAGGCCGTGGCGTTCCGGTGTTGCTTGGCTCGATACCAGGCGTTTGGCCGCCACGCTGTTCCTCCGCTTCGTCCTCTCCGCCTTCATTCATTCCCTCTCTCCTATCTACTTCCTCCTTCTCGTCTCTGATCTGCCGTCTTAGCAGCATCCCCTCTTCCATGATCCTGTTGAACTGGTCTCTTCGTTCCTTCCATGTGCTGCTGTATGTTTCACTTTCACGCTCCAGCTCTTTGCATTCCTCTTCCAATTTCTCCAGAGCAGCAGACTGGTCTTCGCGCGGTCGTAGCAGCCGATTAGACAATATCTTCTCAGCCAACTCGTCAAACTTCTTCCGTCGTGCTAGGGTTGCTCTGGCATCTTCTAATTGCTCTCGCAGCCGTGCATTGTTTTCGCGAGCCGCCTGGCATTCCGCAAGAATGCGTTGCTTATCTGCATCGTAGCGCTCTCGCTCTCGCTCGTTTGCATCGTAGAGGAATTGGAAGCGGGCGATGCTGCTGTCGAAAGCGGCGAAATCAAATGTGAGGTCTTCCTGTAACTGAGAGCTGCTCGAGGTTTGACCTCCGTTTTGGCCCGCGGGATCGGATTGTATAGCGCTGGAAACAATCGCAGAGATGGACGACAATCGTTTGGTGATACGCTTAAAAGGCTTTTCCTCGACGTTGAGAAGCCGACTCTTGTGAAGCTCGGATTCGCCCTTTTCGTCCAGCAACTCCCAAGAAGCCATTTTTAGGATCGCAGGAATAGGGTAAGACACAAGTTGGTTGCGTGTCGATCGTATATCGATAGCAATATCACTGGCAGAAGCAGAGAAAATAATGAGATCCCAGTTTGCGCTTGACAATTCGCAAGGTGACGGCTTTGTTGGCTTCAGCCTCGCAGCTCTGCTCTGCTAAGACGTGGAGCGCGTTGATGACTAATTTTGTTGGCCGCCTTTTCGAGGCTAGTGGCCATTAAGCTCTGTTTTAGGAAGTGCACCGTAGCCTTGCATTTCCTCGACCCGACATGCTTTTAATTATTCAAGACTGAGCTACAGACTATTGTCAGCCCACAAATCCTAGCACATAAATTCGAAGATCCTGTTTTGCACCAGGCTCGTAGCTCACGATCGGAGAACAACCATACCAAACATGTCGGAAGAGGACAAGGAGCTTCTAGCACGTATTGGCCAGCTCGCTGGTAGGGCCGTTAACTATCCCGCGATGACTTCATAGCGCTCACTGTTCTAGGCCAAATCAACCGACACAAAAGCCAACAGGCCGGCTACCAGTCAGCGCCGTCATCACATTACCCTAGCCGACACCGAGGTTCAGATCCTTTGTCAAGACGTCTAGCTGACAGCTAACCTTGGATGAAGGAAACGTTTATCGTCAAGCAAGCGCGCCTTATCCCAGCAGAGGATTCAGCGGTCGGTCAACTGCTGCTCACCGCAACAGAACATTACATCTCAACAATTCAGCATCTGCTTCTGGGTCCGCTTCTAGTTCGGCCGCGCCCAGTCCTGCTTCTACGACACCAGGCTGGGTATCAAAAAGTGGTCGCCACCGCCAACTTATAAATGCCAACATCTACGAGAAAGATAGCCAAAATCGGGCCAAGGCCATCGAAGAGACCCGACAGAGGAAGTTGAAAGAGAAGAGGCATCGAGAGAAGAAACGTTTCGGCGAATATCTTCGCCACCAAGCCGGTGTAGCAGGATTTCCAGGCACGAGCACAAGCGCTAACGCCACAGGGACAAATGAGATACTGGTCAACGGTATTCGTTTCCGCGTCCTAGATGGAGGGAAGAAACTTGTTAAGTCTCCAGGTAAGCTATATGCTTGTTCTTTTGTACTATTACTATTACTGCTGACACAATACCAGATGACCAGACATCCCCCGCCATGACGCCCAAGATGACTGTCATTGCTGGGGTCAAGTTTCATCGCACAAAGACTGGAAACCTCGTAGCACAGAGGATAGTCAAAGATCATCGGTATGTTTAAGTCCCAGAGGCAATCATGGTGCTAACATCTGCAGTCGATCTGGTGCGGTCAAAAAACTTGATCAGCCGTGCAAAATCTTCTCCACGACCGGTAATTGTTTCTTTCATACTTGCAACAACAGATTATTCTCCAGCTCTACGAGATACCGGCGTAGACGGGAAGCACACTAACCACTAACCCGTGTTTCTTCTTCTTCTAGGTTCCTGTTCGAAAGGCCCCACCTGCCGATATATCCATGACCCTCACAAGGTGGCTGTTTGCAAAGAGTTCTTGAAAGACGGCAAGTGTCCCAACGGCGAGTCATGCGACCTCTCCCATGAGCTTACCCCAGAACGTGTCCCGAACTGTTTGCACTTTGCCAAGGGCCAATGCCAACGGTCTCTCTGTCCCTTTACTCACTCCAAAGCTTCCCCAAGCGCCCCCGTGTGCGAGGCATTTGGATTCTATGGTTACTGTGACAAGGGTGCAGACTGCGCCGACCGCCACGTCTTTGAATGCCCAAATTTCAGCAATACCGGTATCTGTAAAAGCAGGGGGTGTAAACTGCCCCATCGTGAGAGGGCAAGCGTCCTCCGAAATCAGGCCAAACAGCGCGACGAGGCAGAGGACGTCTCTAGCGAAGATGAATCGGTTGATTCAGACGACGTCGACTCTGACGACGTGGCCGAGTTTCTCGAAGCTGACTCTGATGACTCTGACTTTGACAACCCAAAGGACTATCTTCCCATTTAGCCGAGTCAAAAGTATACCATCAGGCGGCCACTATCCCTAGACTGGTCCAGCCGGATACTATCCAACTCGCAGTCTCATACTTATATATTTGGAGATGACATGCCCTTTCTTGTTTTTATTTTAGCATGCGATAGGCTTCTATAGCAAACGACAAGGCATCATGGTATTGATGAGTCTTCAGCAGGAGCGGATTTTATATATCGAGATACCCTGCTTCGCAGCATTCTAATCCTTTTATGGAAGAAATGAAAGCATAGAGGAAAGATGAAGAAGAACTTTTGTTCAGGAAAATAGAACGTGTTAGTAAAGGAAAGAATGAATGAAAAAAAAAAGTCATTATAAAAATCTTGATTCTCCGTAAAATCCGTGCCCAGGATCCCTCGAAGAATATTCCTTGAAAGGGCCGCATGAAAGGATTCAAGCGGTTGTCTGATGCTTATTATTATGCCCCTAATTGTTGCCCTGCTCCGGTACCCCATACCTTCCAGGTGTTTAGCGAAGGTGGCCTCTAGAGAGATCACTGATCGGCGCTTAAATTGAGCCAAATAGAGCCCCAAGCGCCCTCCCCTAAAGGCCAAACAAAGGAACAAAGCCCTGTATCGATAGCCTTACCCGGCCTATTTTCAGCGAGCCTGCACAGCCGCCCCTTGTCGTGCTATCAAAATACGGGGAGCTTGGTCACCAATTTTGCCAAGGCGACTGGAGCTTCTAATAGTCAAGGGACTCCATAATACCGCTTGGAGGGGTTGCCTGTTTCAAAAGGGACGGCGCCTGGCCTTTTTTCGACCTCTTCATCATTCTCGAGAGCGCCAGCAGCCGTGGTCTTTCTTTGTTGCCGCGCGGGAACCAAGTGGCAGAAAGGAGTTGGGACTGCGACTTTCAACATCCACTCCTTTGATTCTTTGTTACTTGCATGATTGAGACGGACGCGAGCAGCTGTCGACTGCGTTGTAACACAGCTCAAGCACCACCTACACTGCCCGCGCATCAGTGCTACAAAAGCACTAGCATCAGCTCAGCCTCAGCCACGGCTGACCACCTCACCTCACTTACCTACCTATAGCCATACGACGTAGAGCAGCTGATTTGCCGCTTGGAGGACATCTATTTTGAGTAGCAGACGGACAGGGCTGGGGATCGTTGGCTACTTTCTACTATTGTCGCTATCACGCATATACAAGGCCTTGCTACTGCTGCTTCATCTGCTCTGGCCTCCTTTATTGGACTGGGCGAGACAGAGGCCAGCTATTCATTTACAGCCGTTAGACATCAATCATGGGGCTCCGGGATGTACTGAAGAAGAAGGATGCTATAGATCATGACCAAGATGCAGGTGGAAGATTGGCCGGGCCGGACATTACCTTTGTTCGCTCCGATACCGTTTCTCAGCAGGTGATTATGCAGCCGGATGATGGTGCTCTTGGCTACAACGACGGCTTGTTATCACCCACATCAACAAGCGGAGAGCACCGAAAGTCGAGACGAAGCTTTGATTTTTTTCATTCTGATCAATCACGGAGCGCCTCCGCATCCTCTACAACGAGTCAGACGTCCAAGAAGGAGAGTGCGGCAAGACGACTCTCGCATAGGCTGCATCTGAGTCGCCCACCCGAGACCTCAGACCATGTGCCTCAGAACCTACCGGAGATTGTGGTCCCAAACGAGCTGCAGGATAAAGATGCTGCAGAGCTGCAGTGGGAGAAGAGGGCCACCATGTTAGCCGGGCAGAACGATCGCGTGAGGGGCCGGTCACCATCAAGAGATGCCACAGGAGGTATGGCGCATATGAGCTTAGATGTCCACCGCAGCCGGAGTCCCTCGGCGAGCTCGGGGCAAGTTTCATCCAAAGAGATAGATGCCGACATTCAGGAGGCGATTCGACTGCATGAGGAGGGGAACTTCGCGCAAGCGACCAAGTTGTTCGGGCGCCTTGCAGACGAGAGCGGCGCCAATAATCCACTTAGCCAGGTCCTGTATGGATTGGCACTCAGGTGAGTAGTGCTGCTTCCGCCGTCCTCCAGTTAGGCCACTTCCTTCCATTTCCGCGGTGGCAACGCACCGTCGCCGGTGAATCATGAGGGGCATCTCAACCCGCATCCATTCCTTTCAAGCGCCCTCACATATCACATCATTTCATTTGATTTACGTGACATGGCCATCATATGATTAGCAGGCGATTGGGGAAAAAAGCTCCGGACTAATAGCCATGCTTTCTCCCAATAGGCACGGCTGGGGCTGCGAGCCAGATCCTGGGAGAGCGGTCTACTATCTAACGGCAGCGGCCTCTAATGCTGCATCGGTCGAGCAATTGGCGATCCAGGCCGGTCTGAAGAAAGGAGGAGCTGCAAAGGGAGAGCTGGTCTTGGCCATATTCGAATTGGCCAACTGCTTCCGCCACGGCTGGGGCATCGACAAGGACCCAATCGCCGCAAAGCAGGTATGCATACTCTGCTTCTTCAGGTGGTTGGCAGCTTGGCTAGACTGCTTAGATACTGATCACTGCACAAATAGTACTATGAGACAGCGGCAAACTTGGGTGATACCGGTGAGTTACAGATGTATCTGCAGGTGTGAATCTTGGCTCAGATACTGATGAGTGATCAAGACGCCATGAACGAAGTGGCCTGGTGCTACCTGGAGGGCTATGGCTGCAAAAAGGATAAGGTACGTCCACGATTAGTCAAAACATCAATGACATAACTCGCCTCTGGGGTCCGACTCATGGCATCGAATCGAACCAAGCCTCAATCAAGGCAGGAAGCACCACGGGCTGTGGCTTGCTAGTCATCAGTCTGGCCGCTGCGTCGACAGAGGCGAGGTTGATGCCCAACGTCTCACCAGGCCCGGAGTTGGGTTCCGGTGGGAAAGAAGCGGACACTCGAGGGCGCACAAGTTGTGCAAGCCCAATGAAAAGTCGGCATGGGCACTGGCTGTGTTCCCTTCCCACAGACTCCGATCCGTCACATGAGGCTGATGTTTGAACCCTTATCGGGGAGTACAGTATGCTGCAGCCCGATACTATCGACTGGCTGAGAAGGCCGGCAACAAGACACTAGGAAATTCATGGTAAGTCACCAAAATGCACCCATACTTGCCCATCGTGTCAGCTGTGGGCGTCCTTGTGTGTGCTGTGATGCATCCCTCCCGGGTGGCCGGGCCTCGCTTGCGACCCATTCGTGCAGCATGATCACACTGTTCCACCCGGAGGATGCTATGCGTCGTTACGACTGTCTGCAGTCTCATGATTGCTGCCAAGAGCTCCGGAGAGACTATGAAGTGCTACATTGCACAGCTCCAATGGGAAATATGGCTGTATTGGAGAGGCACCAATGGCTAACGCGGCCGCAGGATATGGAAAGAAAAGTACGATCCAGGTAACGGCAAGAGAAAATAAGGAGATCACAGGGAGGCAGATCTCGCCAACTCAATGGAGATCAATAGTGCTTCTCACCACTAGGCACCCTCTTTTTTAAACGGTCATTATTGGATATCGAAGGGGACAGGGTCTTTTTTTCTTACTGCTGCATTGTGTGTCCCTCGTGTGGCTCCTTGGACAGCAAGTAAAGAAGCTGCTTGGCGACCCATTCTGCATCCTGCAGTTCACATTTGCGGGGTGCTGCTGCTGTACCATTCGGGGGCACGGACGCATGCTTCAGGCGTTGTGGACGGCCCATGTAACGGGTGATTGCGGCATGTGTATTTGTCTGTATGTAGGATGTTTGTGTGTATAGGAACTGCGAGTGCCTGAATATGTATGGCTGAGAGGTGCTGTGTGCCGTAGTTGTCTGTTTCTCCGTGTCTGTGTAGCGTGGGTATGCGACCACTGAAGGAGCAACAGCCAACTAACGGCTTTCTCTTCTTCATTCCCGTGGGCTCACTAACATGGAAGGGGAAGAGGGGAGGAGAAAGCTGCAGCTGTAACCCGGAGATTTGGTGCAAATGAGGGCGCGTGTCTGGTAGTGCCTTTTTGCGGGCGGCTCTTTTACCAGCTTTGCCCTAGCCGGGGATCGTTTTGATGCCTGATTGCGCATGTAGGTGGTTATGTACATGATGTACGCATGTAGGCGGGCACGTATGTATGTGTTGTTCAGCTGTCGCAACGAGATTGGGCAGAAGACGGGATAGGTAGTAAACGACTCGTCTTGTTGTTGTGGAGGCGGCCAAATATCGAGGCCTAGTACGAGTGGGCTGGGCGCGAAATATGCTGCTGAGCCTTGCTCTCTTGAGTGTTTTTTTTCCCTTCCCTCTCTCGCTTTCCAGCCGTTTGCCCATCTGCTTACCAATAGCCATCGGGTTTCAGGTATCAATTCGTGAGTCATTTACCGCAATGAATTCCGCGTGCTGGCAGTTGAAGTTGTTGGCAGACGCTCAACTAGTCCCGGGTAAGGGGGGATTCGCAATGGAGGTGTCCATGTCCGCTGGATCTGTAAGGGACAAGGACGACTTTGCTGGCATTGGCTCTTGGCGGGTAGAGCTTCTGTACGAGCATGCAATATGCATGTATGTTTGTTTGTATGTGCGCTACCTATGTAAGTGTGTATGCGGGTATGCGTATATGCGCCAGGTTGATATGTGCTCCATCATGTACAAGAGATGTGACCGTCTGCCTGCCACCCATCGCAACCACTTACATAAGGCATCGCAGTACGGAGTACTTACAAGTACCTTTGACAGCGGCGCAGCGGGCATCAGCAACGTTGATTCTGGGTCGAATTTTTTAGCCTCGAGGCCAACAGGATCGGGCCGAGGGGTGTAGGAGCGTGGCATGGCGCCGGCGTGGTGCCAACAAGAGGAGAGGAGCCAAAAAAGAAAGCCGGAGCTAAGAGCCGCGGGCCTCTCTTCCAGAAGCGTATGTCGAGTGTTATTCGTCTGGACTAAAGCGGATGCGTCTGGAGAATGTGTGCGTGTGCGCGGATGAATGTGCGCGTGTACGCATTGGCTTCGTGTGGGCGTTTCATCTATTTCGCCCAAACCGAGATTGTGACCACCTCTGCGAGGGCATTGGTCGACACCAGAGCAGATGATCAGTTCTTGCAGATGAAGAATGGCTCGCCGATTCGTGGGATGCGCCTCGCGGGCTAGTGCTATTATGGCGAATGGGAGAGGGCTGGTATGTGGGATGGAAGCAAGGAGGACGGGAAGAGGGGGCTAGTTTTGTTCTCTGCTGTGCTGTTTGGTCTGTGGACATTCTAGGTTAATTTACTGCCGGGTCAATTATTTATTGATTTACCGATTTTATTTTCTTGATATCGGGGCAGCAGCATTGGGTTCCTTTTGGTCTCTTTCCGGACTGAGGGTGCTGGAGGTTAAGGTAGCGTTAGGTAGGTGCTGCCCTCTCGTGATGCCGTCTCGCCCCAAACAAATAGGAAGGATGTACTCCATACTCCATTCTCCGTATCGACAAGAAGGTCGAGGTACGAGGCACACACGCCCGCTAATAATAGCCAGCGTAGAGCACCAGGTATGACGTCTTGTACAGTTTGGGTATAGCAGATACGAAGCAGAGGTAGCACTGCGGTCGCTGAAATGGGCGCAGTGTCTGTCTGGGTACCGAGGCGATACCTCGCTCACGGCCATCTCTTGCCTTCCATCCCTCCATCAAGACATAACCCGCCCAAGAAGGCTTAGGTCGCAGCACTACAAACCCCAAGTCCTAGACTAGAAAGCACCAAGACGAAGGAAAAACGCCTGCCTTGCTGGCGGTGTGATGTCAACCCAATGCCTCCCCCTCAATCCAAGACAAGCCTTGCCAATCCATGACCACTTTGCATCACATTGCTTTCAGGTCTGTCTCACCTCCCCACCTCTTTGTTTTCGTCGTGCTTGCCCCGAGCACGCTATCCTTGGCTGGTAATAGCACGGGGCAGTAGCATCTATCAACCGAGAGCTCTCCCCGAGCCGGGCCACTGATGTTGTGGCTGTCTAGTGGGCAGGTACCTACCTGAGGGAGCAGTAGTCAAATCCTTCTGGGTAGCAAACAACCCGTTATGCGTTGCGCCAGATTGGGGGGGCCTCGGTCATCGGATAAGGGACTGGGTATGTTCTGAGCCCTCTGGTAGGCACACAAAACACGTTAGATACATGTAGTGTTCGTCACTAAAGGCAGTCATGAATTTACAAACAGTCACAATCAAGAGAGGACAGACACGAGGTGATGGATGTAAGCTGGATCTTTGTCCATGTTTACATTAGCAAAGCTATCTGAAATGAAATATGTCGTCAAAACCCACGAGGCCATTCGTTGTGGCCATTTGTTCCAAATAAAAAAGCTATGTCCAAAATGCCGCCCAAGTACAAAGGAAAGCCACCCAGAGATCTTTGCTGTCGCTGTGGTGGGTTCTCAAGAGAGTGTCGGGTAGAAGAGCCCGTTCCAGGTGCTCATTCTCGTCATCGTCAAATAAGTTCCATTCTGTCATCATTCTGTATCGACATGCCTCGTAGAAATCATTCTTAGGTGCCAGGTATCATCCCGCACCAAGATTCCCAATATCCGAAAAGCTATGCCTTTCCAAAGTACAAGCATGTACTGGACTGGGGCCTGTAACCGTGCCTGTAGCGCTGCTGCTTCTGCTTGTGTCCTGTGTCTTTCGACCCGCCAACCGTCGAAAGTATCCAAAAATAAAGGGGGTTTAAAACAAAGTGCTGAAAAGGTGAAAAGCCGTCCAATATAACACAAGGAAAAGGAAGAAGAAAAAAACAAATTGAAAAGAAAACCAAATCAAATTCAATCGCCAATAAAAAAGCAACGCTTGCTCGCTCGCTAGATCCGCAAAGAAATCGTGAGAGACTCCAAAGAAGATGATTTTCATGAGAAAGCGATTTGTTCAAAATCAAGAAGATGGGGTGTGAATGCGTGAGCAAATAATCTCAAAAAGTGTGCATGTGGGGGAGCCGCCCCAGAGCGACTCAGAATAAATGGCAGCCCATCCAGTCGTGAATAGAGCCGTAAGAAGAGAAGAATAAGAAGTAACAGAGAATTTGTCAAAGAAATGAACATAAATCAAGACAAAATAGAGCAAGGGTGGAGAAGTTTGATCACTGCATTACTGTAGCCATTTTTTAAATTCGTCATCGTGAGATTTCGTGTTTTTTTTGTCTTTCGCGCCGGGTCTTTTGATTCTTTATGATCTTGCTTCGTTGCATTGCTGCGCATTCTGAGCACTGTTGCATTCCACAACCATTCTGGCAAAGTTTCGGACAACGTCGTTGGGGATCTGATCCCAGAGGAGAGTGCGAGTATACACCTCGGCGGCGCCCGTCTGCTTGGCGGTGTCCCGCAGCTCAGCGAGAGCCTGGGCCAGGTTCTTGCGAGTCTTGCTGGGCATTCTACCAGGGGCATCACGGAGGAAGTCGTGGTCGCTAACTCCATTGTATTGAGCGGCAGATAGGGAGAAGATCTGCTCGTTGGTCTGCTCCTGCGAAGGCTGCATGAGGCTGTCACCGAGCTCAATAAGCATGGATGGTGCAACAACACCATCAGCAGCCATGCCGGCCATCACACTGGCGCTCACGGGTTGGCCCCAAGTGGCACCGGAGGGCTGGGGGGCAATGGCGTGCATGCTGGCAGAGGCGCTGACACCAGCGTCCTTGAGGACATTGTCGAGAAGAGTCGCCGACGCAACTCGGACATCCTCGGACACACGAGGGATGGAGGGCATCGAGCGGCTAGACAGGACAAAGGCGCCAACAAGGAAAAGCATGAACAGCAAGCCGCCCTGGGAGGAGCTCTTCTCGCTTTCGGAGGTGAAGGGGTTGTTGTCCTTCTTGGGAGCCACAGCCATGGGTGGCTTGACCTCATCGGTAAAGTCGTTGAGGAAGCCGTTATCCCAGGCACCGGCCAAATCCATGGCATCGTCCATGTCGTCGTAAGAGCCGGAGAAGCCGTTGGCGGCAGCGTTGGGGGGGATGCTGCTCTCCAGGCGCTGAACATGGTCGGTCAGGACACCAACCTTCTTCCTCAGCTCGCCAGTCTCGATAGTGTGGGTGCGGATCATCTCGTCCTTCTCGAGGGTGAGGGTCTCGATGTAATCGACGCACTGCTGCTTCTCGAGCATGAGCTGTTCAACCTTGGTCTTGAGGCTGGCCAGCTCCTCTTCCATGTCAGTGATGACGACGGTGAATTGCTTCTTCTCATCCTCCAAGCGCTCAGTGTGCTGCTTCTTGCGCTGCCTTGAGTCGAGGCTGGTAGAAACGGTTAGCTTCGTGTGCGGGAGAGCAGAGAAAGGGACTCGACAGGTTTGTCAGTACTTACGCAGCTTGACGGTTTCGAAGCAGTCGCTTCTGTTGCTTGAGCTCCTTGATCTCCTGCTCATCCGTAGACTGGGCAATCAACTGGTCGATGTTGCTCAGGTTTCGCTCAGCGGGGATCTCGAAGCGAGCGTTCTTCTTACGGATACCATCGCCGCGTCGCAGGTCGTTGTGCGATCGGATGGTAGGGCTACTAGGTCGCATCTTCTTAGCGGCAGGCTGGCCATCTTGCATGGCCTGGCCGTCTGCCAGAGAAGCGAACATGTTGCCCGAGCTGGGAAAAGGAGTAGGGGCGTGGATGGGCTGCTGGAAGATGGAAGTGTTGGCATCAAAGTCGGCTGCCATCCCACCGAAGCGCTGGAAAGGTGTGGCCGTTCCGGAGCCTCCGTTCATGGCCCAGGGATTGCCCGAGGAGATGAATGGGTTGGCAGAGGGCTGGTCGAAGCGCATGTAGGGGTTCGTGCTATGCGGCTCGAAGAAGGGGTTGTTTGAAGGCAGTGATTGCATGTCGACAGAGTGCCAATCTTCAGTCTTGGGAGAGAAGAGAGGCCCTCCAATGCCGAAAGACTCTCGCCTGCTTTCCATGGGAGGAGAAAGATCCAAGCCGGAGTCAATGCCGCTGTGGTCAAGAAGGCTGTCTTCCAGGCCGCTGTTGTCCTCTGTCTTGAAAAACTTCTGCTCATGGCTCGCATCCATAGCCATAGGTGCTGAAGAATAGTAGGGTTCCATTATGAGGAGTTTTGTGGTTGTGTGAGAGATGCGTGAAGGGCGAGTGGTGAAGGTGAGAAAATGCGGAACCGAAACAGAAAAATGACGACTCGAGAGAAGAAAGAAAGAGAAGGAAAAAAAGAAGAAGAAGAAAGCACGGAGATGAGGAGGAAGAAAAAGAGCACAATAGTCGTCAAGTGCGGATACTGATAGTCTCCAAGGACGTGATGTTAGCGTATGGCGATAAAGCGTGCCTTCTTATTTGTTGTTGACGAGCAATGATGAAGTGAAGCGGGGTTGATAAGGGAAAAGAAAAAAAAAATCACAAGAAGCATGCGAAGGCACTGATTCGTGACAGCGTGAGAGAGTTGTGCTGAAGGGAGAAGCGTCGTGAGGGCAGTGAAACGCAGAGCAGATGCAGGTCATGAAGTCGTCAAGGCGGCGATGGAAGGGTAATGGGCAGACGCAAAGTGTGGGAGGGAGGTCGAGTGATATAAGATGGATGCTGCTAAAAGGCTGCGAGTTGGGTTTGGTGTGGGAATTGAGAGGAGGCAGGGCAAGAAATCAGACAGCGCTAAGAGAGCGCTTGTGGGGGGGTGGTTTAAGTGCGGGAGAGCGGACGGGACAGCGAGTGGTAGTGGGCAAAAAGACATGCAAGAGAGGAGGTGCACAGGCGACGAGCGACTAAGATAAAAATAAATCGACGACGCCAGACGGGCAGAAATGAAAGGGAAATGGCAAACGAGAAGCAGCAAGAGGGTGAAGCGAACAGGAGTAGGGGCATTGTTTTTTCCCGATGATAAAAAAATGTTATATCAGGAAAGAATAAGGATGCAAAACAGGGCAAACAGGCTCGTCGAACACAAGCCGGGAAGAGGGGGCAGCTGGAGCAAAAACAAGGAAACTGACTCACTGAATGCAATCTCGTAGTACAGGTGCTGGGAGAGGCCGCTGCTACCACTGCTCTCTGGCTCTCCTTTCCGCTGCTGCTGCTGCTGCTGCTGCTGCTGCTGCTGATACAGACAAACAGGAAGAAACGATGGCCTAGAAGCACCGAGGATGTCGAATGGCGTTCAAAAGTTGGGATACAGAACAAAGGCAGCAGATTGGGAGGAGGGGATTTCAATTATATGTACTCGCGGGGCGTATGTCTGCGATTTGCAAAAGTTGTGGGGTGCGAGTAGGTACTTGACAAGATGTGTGTGGATGGACGTCCGGCCGGTACATACGGCTAGCCCTCAACTACGAGGAGAGAAGGAGGGTCACCACACAAGTCGCATCAACCGCCGATAAGTCATGCTCCTGAGATCAGCCCCATCACCATTGGCAGAGGCGGGCTTAGTTAACCAGCTGCATGTGTGCTCCGTACCAAGTACGTACCAGCAAGATACAGACAGCCCTGCGTCTTGGGTCCCTCGGGCCTCTTGGATCCAGCCCCAGTCCCCGAGCAGGAGGAGAGGCCTTTGCAAGCAGAGGCGCTTCATCGCCCGCGCGAAGTACGAAGGCAGAGTCGCAGTACTAAGCTGATACTTGCGTACATCCTACGTCGACTTCGCATGATGGCCCTCGGGACCGTGCCCATTTCCCCCCGTGTCGATAAAGCGGGAGGGTCCAGCCAGGGCGAATGGCTGCTCGCAATGGCGCCCTGGTAAAATCATAGCCAAGAAGAGGATGAGGCCGCGAGGATGACTCTTGCCGATCGATTCTCGCCAACCACCATCGCCGGCCCACGGGCTGAACTTGGACACTTAGGCTCTTTCGTAATAGGCACACATCCTCCGACCGTCCCACGCTTTCGGGCTCCCATGTACTCTGTAGTGTATATGTAATGTATATGTACTTGTACGCACTTAGCATGTATGTAGGTGGTAGATACCTATGAGGCATGTAGTACAGCCGGCCTTGTGTGCTTGCGCTTGTGCTGTCCTGGCGAAGTGGTGTTGCTAGTACTACTCTGTCTGTAGTAGTGCGTGGTGCTGTGCAGGCTCGTCATCATGCTGTCGGGCTCAAACGGGCTTTGCCTATGGGCCTTCTGGGTCGGCCCTGTGGACAGGGGTGCCTGTCGTGAGATTTGGCCATGAATTTTTTTTTTTTTTTTTTTTTTTTTTTTGGCACTGTAATCATCCGTACTCCATACTAAGACGGCGTTGCGCCCGTACGATTAGTACTACCATTATCCATAAGTGCGTGCGTGCGGACGCACACGGAGTACCCCCTTATACCTTTCGAGCATGGCACAATGGATCTCGTGCTGGGGTTGTGGTGGGCATACATACCTGTATACCTACATACTGTACGTACGCACGTACACCAGAGTAGGGTACTGCTACCTGTATGTAGATGTGATGCAGTACAAGTCATGGTCGCTATGTTTGGCCCTCCTCCATCTTCGTGCTTTGTCACCCTTGTGCTGCCCTCTCGTACTCAAGCTCACACCATATCCAAGCTGGGTTGATCCCTGGCCCTGGTTCCCCCAAACTCCATCCCCTCCCTATCTCATGTGGCACTCGGGATGGGACTAGTAGAGCATCTTATCCTGTACTCTATTCGGCTGCTACGTCTGCTAGCACCAGACAGCAGCTTTGGTAGAAGTCGGCCTCGGCATGGGCATAGTTGACGACAATGACCATCCGCACACCTGATCGACCCCGGGGCAGCGGTCTCTTGTGACTCGAAACGGCTTCTACTTGCCTCAGGTCGCGCCGTGATGGGGACCGTCTTTGCCGCCGACCTGGACCAAGGGCCGACAACAATCGTCGTCATGGCCAGTCAGTCAGTTCAGCAGCACTCGGACCACGACGCCATCGTCAACCCATCACCCGCCCGGCTAACAGAGAGAGGGCAGGAAAACAACCTCCGACTCGACTCGACTCGCCTGAAGCAGGGCGGGTACTGAAAACGAATGAGCTTTCGTAAAGTCCTTGGCACATGGCTGGATCTGTCAAAGCTCGGTAAGCGGGCCATGACGGGATTCCATCCGCGACGCCGGGAGGTAGAGTCCAAGATGGAGAGGCTCAATGAGAAGCCCAGTTTCAAGACAAGACGGCCGAATGAGAGGAGCCGGAAGCGTGCTAGTCCTGCGCCGCCGAGGGAAAAAAAAAAAAGAAATGGTTGGCAGGATTGGGCACAAACTCCTGCTACCCAACTCCTCAGACGACCCCTCTCTCCAAGGAATGAGCTGCTGCCCAGCAGCAAAGAGAGCAATGGACGGCGTTGCTCGCTCCCGCGCAACCCGGGACGACGGGTGGACGCCATACCCGCCAACTTGTGACCACTGAGGGCTCGGGACGGCCCAGTAGTGTGCATTGCGCCGCTGAGACGAGCGCTCTGCTAGGAGCGACGGTGCGAGTCGCCTGCTTCTTTGGCGTGCAAAATGGTGGCCTGTGAACCACTGGCGAGGGAGCATCGAATGGAGTAGATGGTCTGCCAAAGTGGCCTGTCACAGCGGCCCTCGATCCTATTTGCCCGCCTACTGGCCACGGCTTGCTGGTCCTGATGTGCCCGCGCGCTTTGTCTGGTCTGTCGAGCCCCCTCAGGTCTCCACGGTTCTTCCAACCCCCCTCCTCTCTCCCTCTCTATCGGTCCATCGTATCGTATCGGCGTCTGCTAGGGAGCCCGTCACAGGATGATGACCATCAAATCGATAGGCAGATACCGGGCTGCTGGGGGGTGTCATGGCGCCGCCCATCAGGCGAGGAGAATGTTTGGTCTGGGTCACTCATGCCTGATGTGGTTGGATCTCCCGCACCGCGACAGCCCACCAGAGGGCACAAGGGTGGGTAGGTGATAAGGTACCTCTCTGCCCAATTTAGCTGATGAGGTACGAGCGCATGGGCGGGGCCTTCGTACAGTGGACCAGTAATGGGCTGCCAGGATGGCAACGCCGCACAGCACCTGACCTTCTGATTACGTGAGGTAGGTACTTAGCAGCCCGCGCTGCTGTGCGGCGACCGCCAAGTACTCCGACTGCCGCTAGCATCACCTTAGCTGGCCTCGCACCAAGTAGGGAGAGCAGAGGATGGAGCATGCACGCTCTTGGTGCTTCGCACTTTGAGCAACCAATTTAGAACACACGATAGTGTCATCCGCTTTGCCGTTTTGGCGTTGCCTCGCATCCTGCACCACGTATCAGGCAAGTGAAGCCAATGCAGAGGCATGGCGTATGGCAATGCAGCTCACCAACCGGACGGGGCCACACTGACACCGCACTCGCGATATTAGATAATCGCTTATCGATTGTGCCCCATCTTCTCCAAAAGAGCATCCGATGCTGGCAATGCTTGCCCGTCCGTGTCTTGCTCATCATCATGCGCCATGCTGCCTCTGCGGTGGACACCCGTGGCTGGTGCATATTTTTAACACGGGCCTTGGTCTATCTCCGGCTTGGTCTGCTCCCAATGTGCTCCAACCAAAGAGGCTCCAGCCAGGCGCTCGGGCTCCACTGTGCTTTGGCCGCATATGAAGCGGCCATGGCCACGGTCCGCCGACAACTTGCACCATTCTCCGCTGCTGCTTTGTCGGTGTGTTTCTTGCTGTGCCCATCACGCTCAATCTGTTTGGCTGCTCATGACGCGTGCGCGTCCGTCCTGTCTCGTTAGGCATCGACACTACTTTCTCACCCCTTAGGCCGTTCGACCTGATGCATCGCCAGCCCTCCACGAAGCTGCCTGGGACGAATTACGCCTCCATCCCAGGCGTCGCCTTGATCTCGCGGGACGAGACGGTCATATCCGTTTGGACACTGCCTCGGAGAAGCTGCTGTGTTCTGTGGAAAGCCGTCAAAAACGGCCAATTATGAAGGCCCAAAGTGCGTGCGTCCGCCGACCAATCAATCTGGTCAAGTTCACCGGATTTGACACTGAGAATGCCTCGCCTCTCTGCGTGTCTTCCCAGGACAGCGTCTTGGACCCATTCGAATCGGGACTTGTTAGTCATTTTTCAACCGCGGCGATGCGTCTTCTGGGCCGCTTAGCCTCAATCAGGACTGAAGGCGAACCTCAGGTTTGGCCTTGGCTGCCGTCCGGCCCAATATCGTCCAGTGGCTGTCCGCGGCTGTCCAAGGAAAAGTCTCCTGGTGGTGCCAGGCGGGCTTTGGTATTCTTGATGTCTCTCGGTCATTGATGATCGCATGATCGGCTGCCACCTGGACGGTCTCTAGCGAGACAACAAAGCCGGCTTGATGTTCAGCCCATGCTTCAGTTATGCAGGCTCATAAACCCCAATCTCTGCAGTTATGTCCAACTATCTACTTTGTACGAGGACGGGGACTACGGAGATCCGCAGAGTTCGATATACCAAGTACCTCCCTCGTCTGGGGTCTGACTGCGCCCCCCCTGCGGATACGTATCTACAGTATGATTGTTGTTTCGATGCCATTTGCCCGAGTCCCCAAATGCAGATGGGCAAAGGTTACGAAGTGTCAGGCTGGGCTCAGTACCCAACTCTGCAGCTCATCCCGGCCGTGAGGAGATATGATGAACGCCCAGATGGCTCTCTTCTTTCTTTCGAGCCTCCTTATCTCATGATAATGGCTTCGCTCGTGGGGAGGGTCGGCCAGCACGTACTTACATACATACGTCCATGCATCACCCGGATGCTGCGGTTGGCTCGGTTGGAGTTTTTCTTCCCCCTCGTTTCCTACTTTTCTCTAACCCGGCTGGCCATTCATAGTAATGCGGCAAACACAGGCCATATCCATGCCTAAGCTGTTTGCCCCAATAGAAGCATCGACGGCGGCGCCCAACTAATGGCTGATAGCCCGCAATCGGTTTCGTTGTTCAATTGTCCCGTCGACTTACTAATGAGTACTACACTCGGCGCCCTTGCATACAGGTAAAGCACTAACAGGCCAGTAGTGCTCGTACTAGGCGAAGTTGGAATGTCAGTAACTCGTATGTGTAGCTCGATGGGCATGTCCGCGGTGATCCGTCCAGCCTACGCAATTCTGACTCGTTAGCAGGCGATGGGTGAGCCATTTTCATTTCCAGGTGGGAACTAGAGGTCAAAACGTCCAACAAAGTAGTTGATTCCTTCGAAGCTATTCCAGAGACTGTGGGATAGCGTGTCTGCCGTCGAATAGTAAACTCATGATTGTGCACTAAAGTCCCAGCTGAGCTGGGATTATCATGCACGCTACGAATGTGCGGTCAGCATCGCAAGAACCCACCGAGTACGGAGTACGAAACGGGTACCTTTCTCTACCGTTAGCGCACCGTTTGCTGGTACTGCTCCGTATGCACGCAGGAGGAGGAGTAATTTTTGGCACAAAAGTACAAGGTGCTACTTGGATCGTCATCATACATCGTTCCATTGTTGTCCCGCAGAGGTACAAAGAAGCCGTTCAAACAGCCCGCGATGGTCGAGTGTTAGTGCCTTGTTAGCCAGGCACAAGAAAGAACTCCAGTCTCCATTGAGCATAGATGGTATTAACAGCGTGGTTTCAAGGACAGCAATGGCAGTTGAGTGCGCAGCTGGACCACGATTTATGTTCGATCAAGTTTATCAGCCAAAGCTCCACCTAGAGCGGCGATCAGGTCAAGCAACATGGAGAATTCGATGCGAACGCCTTCGCCCAAAATCCCAAACACTTTTGCCAGAGAGATGATAAGCATAGAAGTACTTATGTAAAGAGCCGAGACAAACAGTTCAAACCAAGCTAAGATGTGAAGAACCAGGGGCAACGAGCAAGCGGGTGTCTCTCATCACAGGGCCAGTCAATACCGTGCGCCGACGCAGAAGCATGAATTTCACACTCACTCTCCGTATCACGGGAGAGGAGCGGAACCCTAGGCAGATGAGTCACCGAAACGCCGTTGGCCGGAGGGTCCCATTTCCTCGCGTACGGTATCACGATCCGGACGGAGGTTTTGCTCTTATGGGGACCGGTGTCTCATGCTACCCTGGAGGAGCATACGAAAAAGAGAGAGACGTTCGAACTTCGAGTTCTTTGGATTCCTAGCGCTTGAACCGCTTCCATCACCGCCTTGCCTGTTTGCTTTAAGTGGATGACCATTCTGAAACATGCTTTCACAAGGGTGATAGCGTGGGAGCTAAATCGGCGGCGGTGAATCGACTGGACGGATCTTGATGGATAGTGAACGACGAACTCCTCCAATCATGCGCCCCCTAGATATTAAATCACGACACGGAAGATGTGTGGAAGCCCTTTAATTCAATTAAAGAAGATGGGTCTTCTAAACAAGTGTTACGAGTGTCATGGATGGCTACTGCAAGTGTCAAGCAAACAGATGGGTTGTCGTACCAAGATCTCATGAGGGAGAAGTCGGTGTAGTCAGTCAGAGGCCGAGAAAGAAAAGAAGCTGACAGGCGACACACTTGCGACGGCACACATTGGCATCTGCCATCTTCCGTCATATGGACTGACATATCAATGTTTTACCCGTGATCTTCAAACCACGGCTTTTGCAGGTGATGGCATGTGCCGTGGCAAACGGAAGTTTGGACGGAGCATATACTCCACTCCACGGGATATTCCATGTCTTACTGGAAAGCGCTCGATCGTCAAGCACGGTCTGCGAGCACTTCTTGAGCAAACCTAGCAAACCTGAGGCTCAAACCCTTGCCCTCTCTCACAGGCAGCTGCATGCTTCTGCTGCAGGCATGCAACGGGAAGCTGGGGTTAGATCGCGACAAGGCCGGTCTGTGGACGCCCGGTCCTTTTCCTTATGCTTTTGCCTGATATGATAGGATTGGCATGGGGTTTGCGTCTTTCGACGGCATCATCCATAGCCTATCGCTATCTATTCCCCCTTTACCTACGCGCTCCGCAGAGACACCCGCACGCATACGAATTGCATATGTATGTAGGTAGGTTAGCATGTACTCCGTACAGGCGCATGGCATGGCGCGTATGAATACGTCGACCCAGTTCCTCTCTTTGTCCTTTCCCGGCGCTTCGTCCACTACTACTGCTACTGATCTCGGCATTGTCGCTATAACGTCGGTTCCCGCTTTTGCCGGAGGCTTTTTTTCTTTGTTTTCTTTCTTTGTCTTTGCTGAGTTTCCGGCATTGCCCGCGAGTGAGAGGCAAGCTTAGAGCCGATTACACTGGCGGTGAAGGTCTTCCCAAGCCTCTTTCAGCCTGGGGGGAGTCTGAGTGGGCGTGGGTTTAAAAGAACTTGGAGAGCCAAAGCAGCAACGCGCATCAATTTATTGCCTGGCGCGTCAAACAGGAAAAACAAATAAAATAATAAAATAAAAATAAAAATACGCTATGCAGTGCCCTTGATGACTTTAGTGCAGGAAATCTTCAAGGATTTTTTTCTACTCCGTATGTGAGGCGAGAAAGCCTCATCGGCTACACGAAAGAGGGGGGTTAACGCGCCCTCGCTGAACAATTAGTAAGTCAAAATGCCCGCACGACAGAAAGAGAGGGAACGGAAAGGGAAGCACCATCTATTTATGGCGATGAAGATGATCATGCCGCCCATGTCAAACTAATCATGTACAGCGATGGTCTGTCCGAGTGGGTGAAGCGGGTTAGTGGCGATAGCGATGCCCGTCCATGAGAGGCTGAGCCCAGAGTGCACTTGTACTACAAAGCATGTTGGTAGGTAGCGGTGCAAGGTGATGGGCTTACTCGCCTAGACTAGGTCGCACAGTCTAGGATCACCAAGTCTCCACTTGTTGGTCATGATGGCTTCTGCAACTGGGCGAGAGGACGGTCCATCCGGGTCTTGCGCGTTCTGCTTCGAGGGAGATGTGATGGATGCCTCGGAGGGTTTACTGCTGCAAAGGCAAGGGTCTGATACGTCTTTGACAGGCAATCAAGTTGCAACCTTGACGAGGGACTCCCCTCTTGAAACAGCAAGCAAGAGAGCACGGAGCAGGTAGCATGTGGTTTCGGCTTTGCCAGTGACGAATTGTGTGCCATTGCTCGAGCCGGGAGCCCCAGGATAGTCTATGTACGTCTGCGAATAGCTCCATGTATTATGTGAGGAGACCTAGAGACCATTCGTCGAGATGGGCCCTTTCAATTGCCACTGGGACCCGGCAGTACAGGGTCGAGCTGCAGATGACCCTGCTTCTTATACGCACATGGTAGGTGGTAGTTGTATGATACTTGACAGATGCTGCATAAGACGCAAGATTAGGTGCTTTGATGCCTGCTATGTCGGTTGATTTGGTCGAGCCACTATGGCGTTGGATCAATGTATCCTTGGCCCATAGGAAGTTTTTTTTTCTTGCTCGGCAGCTCTACATTCGTATCGCATTTTTTTTGCCGTTTTTGCCACTTGATCTTCCGGGTAAATTGCAGTTGATTGGATATTGTGAATCAAGGGCAGGACTTTGCATAGCTAGTTTATTCAATAGTGGATAAGACTATTTGCCATTTGGATGAAGAGATGGAGCAATGAAGTTGGTTCAAACTAGAGATGCCTTGTATCTGATATACTTATCCAGTAGATACATTTATATATGTTGTGAAGCAAAGCCCAGATTAAGGTTTTGTAGATGAGACATTCGTCATTTACACTCATAATTCCTGGTTCGGTGGAACGTCTGACTGCATGAGAGCCAATGTGTATTATCAAGGGATGGCAAGAAATGGTTGAGCTGAAGGGGTGCGAGTTTTGTTCTATAAGATATAAAGTTACAGATATGAAGATCAAGACCTATCTACTGGCCTCCATTGTGTTGTAGAAAAGGGAGGCATGTATTAAGAACGGGAGCAGTTGCTCTTGAGGATCCAATGAAGTGAAAGACGATTCCATATAAGAGACGTAATTGTCCTTGTACAATTGTTGATTGTTGGCTCGAGTGTCATTATTGAACTGCGGCATCTACTTTGTCTTGTTTATATATCGACATGATGGATGTATAGTACGTAAACTTTGTCACGTGGGGCCTATAAGACACGAACTATTAGCTCACACTTTTCTGATTTATTGTTGGAAGTTTGGGCCATGAAATAATGCCTTAGTTTTTGGTATATATTGTTGTGCTTGTAGAAACTCTTGTTTCTCCTCTAATGACTTGACCTCTTGCTGCCCTATGTCAGTATTCCAACAAGATAAACGAGGAGATAGTCTCTATATGATGCAAGAGTGTCTATTGATAATGATACCGTGGCAGTTTATTCATTGCTATACGTTTTTGAACTTCTCTGAGATCTCATAGCATGAATGACATCAAGTCATTTATAGGGGAAAGAGAGAGGCAAAAGGGTACATGGTTGGACTTAGATGACAGCAGTTATTGTAGGAGGTACATTTCCCTTCTAAGTATCCGTCTGTGTTCACTTTGACCTGATCTAATTCACGTATCAATTTGTGTAACATCCAACAAATAATTGGGGGGTTTATATGAGCTTCGCAAGTGTTCTTTTGATTTGATGTAACATTGAGCAACATCACATTAGAAATGGACAATTTGATGAGTAAACAACATAGGAGGTAGCAGAGCATGCCAATACGAGATACCTAAGTTAATGCTTACAGAGTGTGAGTTTGTGGTGAGCTTCATATTGGATGTTGCGTACCACTCTTCTATTAAGCGGGATATGGTACTGGCTGAATTGGAGATAACAGCGCCTGTTGGCATATTGAGTCGAGATGGTTGCTGTAACTACTGTCTCTGGGTTGAATCAACTACTCTCTGCCGTATGCAACACTTGGAGTTTATTCCGGTCTCTCTAATGCTCGAAACAGCTATTATTCCGTGACTGTATGGGCTCAAGTAAAACAAAAACAAACAGATCCTCTTCTATCTGTCTTTTAACCACGGCATTTTTATTCCAGATCAAATAAAACAGAAAACACATCTCGCATCAAACCCGTAAACCCTTGCCAGAAAAATCTTTACTGAACAACGCCTGCAAGTTGAATCAATCGCTCACCAGCTCGAATGTTGGCATACTCATAGGCTTTGGACTCTGGGGGAAAGGTGCCGTTGGCCGCCCACAGGTCGATCAATGGCTGCATAGGCTCCAACTCCTGCTTTCCAAGCATGTCCAGCGCAGTAGCCGTCAGCAGGAAGTGTGAGAAACAGCTATTCAGCTGCTTCTCCAAATTAAGGTGATAGTAAGGTTCTGAAAAGTGTGCCCAATAGAGGTGAGCATAAACTCGGAACATTTGGCGGAATACCATCTGGCAGATGTCAATGAACTTTTCCGGAAAGCCAGATCGCTTGCCGACCCAGTCGGCCTCTCCAGGGTTGGTGAGCTGGGAGAGTGGAGTTGAAGACATGGCGGGATTGTGAGAATAAGAGACGCCGGCAGGATCAGTCGGGAAGATGGCGGTATCATCGATCTTGCCGGTGATCCATCGCTGCATGAGTGTCATATACTCATGAGCCGGCAGCTCGACGGGCTCACGACGGCTATTGAGCCAAGTGAAAGAGTGGTTACTGGCAGCTGGTGTGAGTGAATGAACATACGGTTGGGCCAAGCTGGAAACTTCATTACTTACGCTCCTGCTGACATTCGAGGACAAGTCGTTGGATTGCAGATGGTAGTTCCGTTCTCTTCCTTTGCATGAACAACCTGAACAAAATTCCAGAGGTTGCGGTAATGCTCGACAACTGAGTAGCATTCGTGAGTGCTGCGAACATTGCTAAAGGGATAAAGAGAAGACTACTTACCCTGGTGTGCAACCCACTCTCCTTGCTCAACTGTCTTTGGCCGGGCACTCAAGGTCATGAAGTTTCCCTTGACAATATGCTTTGCGCAGTTTGAATTGAGCCACAATGGGAGCGGCCGCGGGAGGTGGTAGGAGTTGATAACATCATCGCCGCTGGCCATTGTGCCCGATTCAGCCATTCCAGTGGGTTGGGCAGAAGAAGTTGGAATAGGAATGGAAGGAGATCTTTGAGGTAACCTTGCTGAGGGTAACTTGGGAGATGAGGCGACGTCGGAGGGAGGATGCTGCAGGGGGGGCTGGGAGCTTTGTGATGGGGATGGGCTTTTGGGTCCGCCTCGAAGACGAGCGTTGCTAGATACTTAGTTAGTAGAAAGGCATAGATTGTAGTTGTGAGGTGAAAGAAGCCGAGAGAGATGTGTCAGTGCAGTAAATAGCGGAGTAAAGAGCAGAGACGGAAGCGTGGATTTCGCTTAAGTGTCTTTAGCGTATCGAATGAGGCTTAAGTTGATACGGATGCCGAAGCGTGCAGGGAATGGTAGGTGTGTGTGTGCCCTTTATAGATAGAGAAGGGGAAAGGGGCAACGAAAAAGGAAATAAAATAAATTAGTATCAGGGGTGGAGATGATCTTGCAGCCTTTCCGCGTCTTTGACTGGGAGTATATAAAGACTGCGGGACGCATCTAGGACGTGTTGATTTGGGAGTTTCAAGTCCAATTACTGACTGCAAATCGGTGCAGGGCCATTAACGACATGAAAGAAGCTTCATGCTGAGCGTCCATCCCATGAAACTCTCTGGAGAGGCCACACTGATACAGCATGGCTCTGATGAAGGGATGTGGTCTGGATATCGATAATGCCTAAAAGTGGCACCTTGGGAGCTTCCCGTCCGGGGTGCCCAGCCTGATGTTTTCAAGCCATTGGGTGAACCTGAGCAACCTGAGATAGAAACCCAGGCATTGGAAACGTCCAGACGATGAGATATTCTCTCAGGAATCCAACGCGGATGATATTCAAAGGCAATAACGACGATATCGTGGGTATATGAGCGGGCAGCTCGAGACACTTGCCCCTCACCGCTGGGAGGCCCTGTTTCAGGACCCCTCCCCACGATGAAGCCTAATCGGGTAGTTTTCCTGGAAGGGGATGCAGCAACTGTGCTGCATCATCGTCTCTTTCAAAAGAACAAGTCGAATCGGGAATTGATAGAGAAACAAAAACAAACAACTGGTAGTAGACGGCAGCACTTACATCCCAGAAAAGAGGTTGGACATTGTAGAAAGGCGGGGTGGAAACGGCGGGTGCAGTTGAACAGATGGACCGCAGACGGGGGTGGCTCCAGCCTTGTCACGGGATCCAATGCAGGAAAAAATAGGGGTGCAGAATGGATATAGGATGCACTCGGTACCGTTCACCTTGAAATGCGGCCTATTCGGAGGGTTCAGAGCACCTGTATGAGGATCTCTCTGGATGAGCTGTTAAACGCTGTCCAACAACGCCGACGGTTGTTGGTCCTAAGTTTAGACTAGTAGTACGTGGACTTGCGAGGCCGTTATAATAAGGATGGATTGATGGACGCTACTACAAAGTACGGAGAACGGAGTATTGGCACGGGGAATTAGTGCATTTTGGATCGAGTAATGAGATGAGGGCAGGGACAATCTCGCTTTTGCCTTGGCTAGCGATAGCTTAGGCGTGTGGAGGTTTCAGGTCAGCCATTAGCGGCCCGTTGGAACTTCTGATAGACAACCTATAGTAGTGGTATTGCAGCTTCATACGGAGCATAGTCTGTCGAGTTGAATATCAAGTGGTAACTCAAAAGTTGCCAACCAAGTACGAGGTAAAAGGGAACGCCGTTTTCATATCAGATGGGCAAGATGTGTTGTTTTCACATTTTCTGACTGGCATCATGTTGAATGGCTATGCCATCCACCTAATGTGGTATCTTGCTGGCCTTGCTTTGATAAATGCCTCTTTTTGATGTCTTGCTGTGCGTCTTTTGCTGTTTATTGTACTGAAAGAATATTTCCATATCATCTTATTGACTGCAATGGTCAGTGATTTTGATGCTTAAATAGCCTGTTGCTGTATTGCTGCCCAGACCAGGTATACATTTGCTTAGCCTTGTGGACAACATTCAATTGGTCGCGATACCCGCACAGGCATCAAGCATAAGGGAAATCTGACTAAGCCAAGCCATAGGCTCCACATCTAGAGACACAAAGTCAGAGGCGTGGCTGGTGCGATCTCACCAGCCACAAACGCCGAGCTGCTTCAATTGGGACCGCGCTCTTCAAACGTGCCTCGCGCAGCAGATTTCGAAATCGCATTGTCGCCAATATAATCATCCTCGCCTCATCCACCATTCAACCCATTGGTGCTCTGGTGCGCTTTTGGCCATCTGAAAACTCTTTGAGGAAATTTTCTTGGTACTACTTTTTTTGCAGTAGGGCATAATGTCTGATTCGGAAGATCCCCTCGATGCCATCGACGAGGGCGGCGATGACCTTTTTGGAGATGAGGGCGATGAGGGAGATGCCTCACCCCAGGCGCGCATTCTAGACGACGATGATCTGGCTTCAGATCCTGAAGCATATGGCGAGGCTGAGCCGCGGGACTACGATGGGAGCCAACCGCGACATGAGACCAAAGATAGAATCGTTATGGCCGTGCAGGCATATCGCCATCGTATCCCTAAACCATCTGACGACTCGGTAAGTGCTCGGAAATACTGTCGGTGTCTTCTGAAGATCAGTCTACTCACGACTAAACTAGCTTCGAGTGATGCGCGTCCCAAAATTCGTCAAATTTCACCCCGAGCCATACGAAGAAGAAGCTTTTCGACCCTCCGATTTTGACATTGAAAACGCAAAGGCAGAGCACCCAAAACACGTAGTTCGGGTTCGCCGAGATGCACATACGAACGAATTGAAAAGCAATACCAATATCTACCGGTGGAGCGACGGCTCTGTGACGATTTCCGTTGGTGGTGAACATTATGAGGTTCAGAAGAAAGCGCTCGCTCCGGGCCATGGGCAGCCTTATGATGAATTAAAGGATGGCCACTACTACGCTGCGGCTGCCGAACTGAGCAGCAATTTGTTGATGACGGTAGGACACCTGACGGAACAATATACAATCCGACCAAACAAGGCTGTTGGAGACAATGCTCTGTCTGTCTTGGCAGAGAGAATGGCTTTGGCTAGCAAGTCATCCGCTAGCAGTGAGATGATTATCAAGACGGTTGTGGATCCTGAATTGCAGAAGAGGCAAGCCGAGTTGGCAGAAAAAGAGCGGATGAAGGCTCAACGCAAGCGTGAGAATGCCGTGGCAAAGATGGACGGTGGACTGGGACGATCTGGTCGTGGCGGTCTGTCAATTGGTGGCTTGGAGGGACCTCGTTCCGGGGCTGCCCGAAAGAGAGGAGCCCCTGGCTCTGCACGACCCAAGAGACGGCGTCCAGAATATGACTCTGATGACGACCTGCCTCAAGGTGTCGGGCGGCACGAGGAGTACGATTTGGATGATGGTTTCTTAGTGGGTAGTGATGAGGAGGAAGTCGAAAGTGGTGCTGATGATGATGAAGAGGAAGACATTCTGGACGATGAGGATGAGGTTGAAGCCCCAAGGTCCAAGAGACAACGAACCAAAGAGCCGGAAGACGATGAGGACGCGGAAGGAGACGAAGTGGAACCGATGGAAGCCACTGGCAGATCAGGCAGGCGACGAAACGTTATTGACGATGACGATGAATAAGACGTTTTTAGGGAGAGATTTGTTTGGGGAAGATGGAGGGGAGCAACCGCTTGTCAAGGGAGGCTAGTTCTCCTCGCTTTACATATAAATTAATTTACAGCTTATTTGATATTGGTGCAAAAAATACAGACAGGAATCATGGGAGTCAAGTCCTTTGAGCATTGTTGCAGTTGAATGAAACTGGTTGGTATTCTGAACGGTATCCCCCGAAATCCTAAAACCCATCACGTCGATGAGCGACTCATCAATATGACCAGATCGAACAATGGCTCCGATAACCCGTAGCCGGCCCCTGATAATATTAGCCAGCTAGCTTGTTCCGTACGTATAAGACAGGACGACGGCTCCCAACGCCGCTTCGATCCAAGCGCCTAGCAGTGGTAAGATGGCCCCAGTCAAAATCGTTGAGAGAATATGTGGTCCCTGCGACGCCTCCACTTTGGTAGGGGACTGAATTCATTCTCCTCGTTGCGAGAAAGAACTCGGCAATGGTGTGCTCGGCCGCCGTACTGGTACTGGTTGCAGATATGCGATATGAGACGTTGGAATGTAACTGCTCCCTGCTCTGTTGTCGCCCGTGACGCATGTGATTGAGGCCTGTATATCGATAATGCTGCTCCGTCCAGGTACATGCTGCTAGTTATGCACCCCGAGCAGTAGCCGCTGTCCATGAAGCCCGGGGCTAAGCCGGAATTGTGGCGCTGTGGCGCGCTCCCCCGGGGTGATCTCATACCTCCTCAACAATCCATCACATGCTCGTCTCTTTAATTAGCGGCCAGGCCGTGGGAAAACGGCAAAAGGAAGGCCGGAAATGTCATCCATTGCCACGGCGCCAGCCGGGGCTTTGCTGCGGCTCGACCTTACAACAACAGCAAACGATAGCGCGCCGGAGCTGATTCGCAGTCAAAGCTGCATACGAGAAGAAACAAGGGGATTGGACGCCTCGCGCTCGGCAAATCATCACTGTACGAGTTGAGTCTACGATGCTGGCATTTCCTCCCACTCGGCGCACTGCGAACTGAACCCGAACCGACCCACCGTGTAACGTGTTCCTACAGATACAGAGTAACGGCTCGCGGCCCCCGTGAAATGGTCTGACGGTGCGCGTGAAGCGTTCCTCGGCAATCATGGGGCTAGTGCTGGCTGTCTGCAGGGTGGTGGTGGACGTGGCTACTTTCTGGCGCAAGGTAACGGCATTCTCATTGATGCTCCCCATCGCCATGATCGTCTTTCTGACGCCCTTGAAGAAGCTCTTGAGCTGGTACACGCGCAAGAACCCCGTCAAGCTGTGGCTTGAGCTGCTGCGCAATGCAGAGACTTTTGAGGACTGGGAGGAGGCGGCGCTTCATCTCGACAACTTGCTGGGGCTCGACCTGTGGTATGCTATACACAGTTTCCCTGCTGGCCCTCGTCGAACGAACATACGTACTAACCATGATCGTCCTTGTAGGAGGAACAACCCGACGTCCAAGTACTATGATTGGGCGCTCATAACCGAACGACTAGACTCCCTAATCATCGCACGAGAAGAGAACAACTATGAGCAGCTCGTCAACCTGCTCCGGTCGGGCCTCGTCCGCAATCTTGGGAATATCTCCGTGCCGAAGCTGTATAATCGATCCTTTTCCGGGACAAAGTACCTGATCGAAGAATACATTGCCCAAGTTGCCGAGTCGGTGGAAGACATTAGCGCTCTGCCGACGAGTGCGGCATCCGGCTTGCACCCCAACGAAAAGGCATTGACAAATCAGATGAAGTTAGATTTCATCCATGATACGAGACAGGCGTTTGGACGGACTACACTGGTCCTTCAGGGCGGAGCCATCTTCGGTCTGTGCCATCTTGGAGTGGTTAAAGCCTTATTTCTTAGGGGCCTGCTTCCGCGAATCATCACTGGAACGGCTACTGGTGCTTTGATTGCTGCGTTGGTAGCAATCCATACCGAGGAGGAGCTGCCAGCCGTTCTTCGGGGTGATGGCATCGACTTAAGCGCCTTTGCGACCAAGGGAGCCGCAGAGGATGGCCAGATCCCTGCTGAGCAGTCACTAAAATCGAGATGGGAGACGCTAATGCGGAGAGTTCGGCGATTCTCGAGAGAGGGCTACTTCCTGGATGTCACTGTTCTTGAGGAGTGCGTGAGAGCAAATGTTGGAGATTTGACATTCGAGGAGGCGTATAATCGCAGTAAGAGAGTTCTGAACATTACGGTGGCGACGGATGGTCAAGGAGCTGGTGTCCCAACCCTCCTGAACTACATCACCGCCCCGAATGTGGTATGTATAACTGAGAACAACCCACGGACCCTCTATCATTGTGCTGACTCTGATGTCAATAGTTGATTTGGACAGCCGCAGTCGCTTCAAATGCGTCTTCACCATCCTTATATGGGCGGTCCAAGGCCACAATCTTGTGTAAAGATGCTCACGGTAACATTGTTCCTTGGGCTCCGGCAAATACGACTGACTTCCGCCACTGGACACACGCTGCCTACACTGACCGTGATTCCCCTCTGAGGCGAATTGCTGAGCTATTCAACGTGAACCACTTTATTGTTAGCCAGGCTAGGCCTTACCTTATTCCCTTCTTACAATCGGACATGCATGGTCCGTCTCTGGTAGAGACGCGAAGCAAGACGACGCAGCTTTCGGCATTTCTTGTCCGAATGGTGGGACTCGAAATAAGGCATCGATTGCGGCAACTGGATTCGCTCCGTCTTCTTCCTGCAAGCATCCGCCGTTTCTTAGTTGATGAGCAAGTTCCGGCAGCATCGATGACGTTGGTTCCCGAAGTCACTGCCGGTGACTTTGTGCGGTTGCTTGAAACCCCTACACGAGATACCCTGAACTACTGGATACTACGGGGTGAGCGGAGTGTATGGCCAGCGGTGGCGGCGCTGAGGATACGGGTCGCTATAGAAAATGAACTGGATCGATCCTATCAAGTGGTTCGGAAACTCAAAGCGGGTGACTTGCGGCGTAAGGGAAGCATGGCGGGATTTGCCGATAATGGGTGTTAGGTCAAAACTTTTGAGAACTTTTGTCTTTTTTATTTTAACTTTGGTACCTTTTTCCAAATTCGGGTTGTTTATTGCTTGTCACTTCTGTATATCACCTCTGTACTCGTGGGGTCCATCTAGGATGTATCTCCACACAAGACGAGAGTAGAATCCTACCAAATATATCTACTTTTCCTAGAACGCGATAACACCTTATATCACTCTTCCTTTCTCTGGAAAATGTCTCTCCCTTGCAAGCTTCGACTGTGAAGTCCTCAATGAGGATGTGAGGCAGAGTAGTGGAGAATAGTTGTAGTGGTGTTGGTTATGAGGACTGGAGATGTGGTGCTTATGAAGAGGTTGATTGGATATTGGGAAAGCGAACTGGAGACTTTGGCATAGGCTGAATTTTATTATAGTATTGCTTGAATAGATTACCTGCATCTCGCTGGCTGCATCTACGAGGAGTACAACATACCCTGCAGAGAGAATGATGACTAAATATATATGGGTTTTGTTTCTGAAGACTAGATATAATTTGAAGGTGGGATTTTTTGGAAGTTGATCCTATGGCGCCCCGTAGTCATCAGCCGGAAAAAGCAACATCTAAGTCATTGTATAAATCTGCCCGGGAAGATATAATCTATTTTAGTATATGTAGCGCCCTAGACTGAGATGTTCTGAGATTATAACCATGACGACACTATCATGAGCTTAAATGGACACTGGTTTTATTCAGTGTTTGTAACTGATTTCTACGATTCATTCAATTTTTGTCCAGGCGTACTTGTACATTGAATAAGTTGAGATGGCTGACTAGTTGCTCACGTTGCAAATGGCTTACTTCATTCAGATCACTTCATCATCTCGTATCTATAGATGAATGACCATTATTAAGTACTTCTCCATGGTTCAGCCTTGAGTCTACCGTGTCGGTATTTCCCCCGTTGTTAGATTGACAAGGAGCGTTATTTGTTGGTCGAACTTCTACACGGTTGTATTTGATTGGATACATCAGGAGTGTAACCTTACTTGCGCCATCAGTTCTGTCCGATAGATTCAATAGTTAGTCGTTGCATGGCAATAGCTGTATATGTCTCATTGCTGTTGGTTGTTGGTCAGTATACCCAAGGCCTGGAGCATAGCCCTCCTTTGGATTAGCTCTCATGGCGTATATTGAATGGGTGGTGTCCATAAGTGAGATTACGAGTCCTTCATTACGAGCGCTTGTCCACCAGCATGGAATATTTTCAATATCTAAATAGTTTCCGGTAGCGAGCAGAGTTTTACTACATTGTGCTCCAAAATATATATCACAGTGGAGCATATTCTCCTAATGGGGTAATAGGCTTGATTATGCCGAGATAACAATGTGTGACTTGATCCATCTTTGCCGACGAAGACGAACTCAAAGTGTGACCACGCGATTCCCGTTTGCATTACTTGCCCGATGGTTCCCAGCTCGTTTATTATAGCCCCGGCAAAGGTTACATCGAAGCCTCCAAGCCTTACAGAAAGAGGACTAGAATCGGAGCGTTCCGAGCCATGATCCTAATCTGGCTAAATGCACGGCGGCTTGATGCTCAATTGTACATAAAATATGGAGAAAATGCCTCCATGTGCCCGTCAGCAGGTCCAATTTGAGTCGAACTATTGCATTTCTTGGAACCGATGGAGCTGTACAAGGGTGCAAACGTGTGTAAGGGCAGGGGCATGTCACAGCTTAGAATATGCACGTGGTACAAGATCCGTATTTCGTGTAGTAAGCCCTACCCGTAAATGCATCGCCCTTCCATGAACTATGACGTTTGTCGCATGGGATGATCGGCCATTTACATCGGTAACTGAAGTTGAAATGTTGTTGATTCAGTATCTGGGTACGAGGGAATGGAGGGAGGCTTGGCTGCTAGTACAGTAAATGCCTCTCTGAGGAATACGTATATTTAGACCGGTGGGGATGAGCAAGTCTTGTTATTCTTAAGGGAGCTGGAGAACGCCATGTGTATGCTTTTTATGCACACACTATAAGATTCTCCTCTGACTATTATTGTCCTCTCACCGGATGCTCATCATGCGGCGTGCTGCCGCACTGCTTTTCGTAGCACATCTTCTCAGTCCAGTCGCTGGTGCACCATATGCTGCCACCACTGGCTTTAACTGCCAACCTGGGCAGTCATGTTGGCCTACTATTGCCCAATGGCAGGACTTCAACCAGACTATTTCAGGGCGTCTAAAAGTCACAGCAATGCTGGCTAGCCCTTGCTTCCCAAGCTCCCCGAACTTCGACAGTGCCGAATGCGGCGTCGTTCAGTCGAATTATACTGATGGAGCTTTCCGAGCGTCAGTATACGGAGCCATGGATATTACTCAATGGGAGGCCTGTGGTTCGGCGAACTGCTACCCGGGCGTTCTTCAGCCTCAAGTGCCAACCTGCTCTTTGGGAAGGCTATCTGCGCTTTATGTTGACGCCGAAACATCTGCTGATGTCACGGCCACTCTTAAATTCGTGAGACAGCATAGAATCCGCCTTGTAGTGAAAAACACTGGCCATGATATTCTCGGCCGCAGTGCTGCTGCAAACACTTTGGCTCTTCGTGTATTAAACATGAAGAGTATGTCATTCAGGTCTACTTTTTCGGCCAGCAATTGCTCTACTTCCAATGGACAGAATGTAGGCGTAATGGGTGCTGGTGTTACTGCAGAAGAAGCAGTTGCATTTTTTGGTAAGCAAGGCATGATGGTCACGACTGGTGGCTGTCTTTCTGTTGGAATTGCTGGTGGATTTGGTCAAGGTGGTGGCCACGGCCCTCTCGGTCCAACTTTCGGATTGATGGCTGACCAGGCCATCGAGTTTGATGTGGTCACCACGGACGGGGTATTCCGGACTATTAACAAATGCAATGATCCAGACCTCTTTTGGGCAATGCGTGGTGGTGGTGGGCAATCGTATGCGATCCTCATCAACTACAAATTCCAATTACACCCTCAGGTAACTTGGGCGAATTGGCGTCTGGAGGCTACTCTTACCCCCCCTACTGATAATATCACCCAGAATACGCTTCTACAGAGCATTCTCACTACCTTATCTAATGAGCAGACAACATGGTCTAAAAATCGTATCACGGGTTATAATGGTGTTTCTTCAACCTCGCTCTCAATAATGGAAATCTTGCCAGGTGGCGATGAGCCGCTGCAGACTCTGCGATCACTAACTTCCTCTTTCCATGACTTTATTACCAATCTGCCTGGAGTGAATATTACTCTGAATTCCTATGCATCATATCCTTCCCAAAGCAGCTTCTTCTCTGGAAACGCCGACTACTGGGACCGTAGTGGAAGTGTCGGTGTCTCAGCTTTACTTACCAGTCGGCTTATCACCAAGGACAACTTCGAGTCTCCAGCGAAAGTGGACTCACTAGTTGCCAATGTTTTGAAGGCTCTGCAGACGGTTGTCGATCAGGTGGGAGCTCAACTGGCACCGCAGGTGACGCTTCTCATTTTAAAAACTGCCCCGAGCAACACACCTGATACAGATCAGGAGACAAGCGTTAACCCTGCCTGGCGGGACACGCTCTGGCATTTTGTTCTTACCGCAGCATGGCTGCCGGATACACCAAGTGCAATTGCTACACAGCTTAGCACGGCAGCCCGAGTGGCTCTAGATGTCGTCAAAGGACCTTTAGCTGTTCAGGCCGCGTACCAGAACGAAGCTGACTGGAAGGAGCCGGATTGGCAAAACGTCTTCTTCGGGGGACTCTACGATAGGCTGCTCCAAGTCAAGCAGAAGTGGGACCCAGACACTGTACTAAACTGCAGAACATGTGTAGGTTATCTTGGGCCCCAAGATCCAATGTACTCTTGTGATGGAGACAGGCCTGTTCCCTCAGTGCCGTATCCATTCTCATGAGTGAAGGTTGGCTTGTTATAGGATAAGAGAAACAGGCAGACAGGCCGAGAATAGTGGAGAACAATGAATTTTGTTGAAGGGTTGACGAAATAGCATTTTCTAGAATGCTCTGGTTGTAATTGGAAGAAATACCATATTTTCTACAACGAATAGAAAGAAATAACAATATAACACGAAAAGATTTAATACAGGGAGCGGTCGTTGTGAGATCCCCGCGAGTAGGCAGAATCGGGCAATCATTGAACACTCTCGTTTTACCCATATTTGTGTGATTGGGTCTACCAAGGAGATAAAATTACATACATAGTTATTACATGCTCTATTTTTGGTGATATGTCTGATGTTTTGGGCGAATAGTAGGTAGAGATGGTAGCATTCAAGAGCGGCGTCAGGGGCGGCGCGCTCCTCGTCCTGGTCCAGATGCCCTGCCGGCACTTACCTATTCACGCTGCCGGTACTTGATTCTTGAGCTCATTCATGATCCTGTATGGATGCTTGTCCCAATCAAAGATCTCTTGCGGGATCGCATTGCTGTGGGCTGCCATGAAGCAAGATCACCGCTACAACAAGCCGCGTCGATACGCTGCATGGGATAAGCAAATGCTTCTGGAGCTAGACAAGTGTTGCTAAATATGGAGTGGACGGAGAATTGTGTCGCAAGGGCAATGCCGCTTAGGCCTAAAAAACGCAGGATTAAGATATGAATATATTGGTCGCCAACTACTTATGAAAAGGAGGCTTGGAATGCTGGGAGAGACTCTTGCAGGGTTTGGCTTCTTGAGCTACTTGGCCGGCGGTACGGCTGCAAATCTTATGGGACTGGGCTGCACTGGACACCAGACGCTCTGTAACACGCTGGCTTTTTTCTCGCGAAGTGTAGTTCGAGAACCCGAGCATTGAGGCTAATTAGTACGCCATAGTCCGTAGCAGAGATTTGGGATGGTGACGGCGGCGGTGGGTTTTATACTGAAGGTAACCTAGGTATGTAAGTTGAAGGAAAGACATGGTCTAAAGGCACCGGGAAAACACCCTGAGGAATCGGTAAACTTTTCGCTCGCATCTACAACTTTTAGCGGGATAAAAGAGAAAAATCGAGTTCTGACAAAATAAAGCAGTCAAACCTTTTATTACTTTTGAGTTCAGAGGAAGAAAAAAAAAAAACAAAGACTGACGGGTGTGGGATTCGAACCCACGCCTCTTGCGAGATGCGAAATCCTTTTGAAGGATCAAGAGATTATCTTGAGTCGCACGTGTTAGACCACTCCACCAACCCGCCTTAGCGTCTTTGTTGAAGTAGAACGGCTAAAATGAACACTATACGGCTAGCAAATTGCCTCGAAAAAGGCTCAAAGCGTCCCCAGACTTCGGGTATCCGTTTGTAGAATAAAGAATCACTGTTGCAAAGAGAAAAAGCCCTTAGAAAGGTCTAAACCTCGTTCGTAAGAGCGGAGCCCGGCTTTTTGCATCAAGCACTGTATCATAGAGCAAAGATATTGTAACAGCAGTTAGAAGCTACAACTGCTTATGAAAAACCTATAGTAACTAGCTATAGCAACCTTTTTGCACTAACTTAAACCTTAATTAAGGAAATATAGAAATATACGTCCAAGGGATGATGAATTTGACGAGTTAAACAACAAGGACTTCGCAGCTTTTCTTAAAGCAGCTGTTCGCATCGTAGGAAGGCTAAAATAAAGCAGTAAGGGCCGTTTTAGACCTGTTGAAAATTATATTGAAGAGGGCTCAAGCCAAAGTGCTGCTAGCCTTTGTACTATGTTGCGTGCATGCTGTAGATAATAGAATTCTTTTAATTACCGTCCAACAAGCCGATATTTAGTCGCTCAATAACATTTGCAGGCTAACTACACATTTCTATGTGGATTTCGGCGCGCGATCTCGAGCGTTGTACTACCATGTCATCGACCTACGTCAAAGAGCCAAATGAATCATGCTAGCTTTAAACAATCTCCCAGCTAACAGTTGTAAGAGCTGCTGATACTGCTCAGTTTGGGGAAGCAACCGAAGCCAACCGACTTTACGCTATTGCATTTGTGGTTATAGCTCCCATCACCGTTGAGCAGGGCGAAATCACTCGTGCCGCAGTACGCAAGCTTGTATGTGAATCCATTGCTCAGCTTGAATGGGACTCCGCAAGGGTTTTGGGAGGCTTCATTGATGATTTCGGCTGTTTCGCAGGGTTTCTCTCCACTAATCCAAGCAACTAAACATAGCAGCGTCAGTGATCCATTCATCCCTAACTCAACCTCCGATGTATAAGCTTACTATTGTACTGTTTCGCTTTTCCGTTAACGGTTGCATAGCCTGTACCCGTGGTGATTGTGGAAACGGATAGTTCTCCGAGACCCAAGAGAAACACGACATATTTCATGTAATGCATGGCTGTAGTCAGATGATGGCTAAGTTACAAATTGAGTGTCTTTCCGAGGAGTAGTTGAAATAATTAGAACAAGTCTGTGTTGTAGTAGATCTGAGGAGTCCATAGCGCCCAGTTCGAAGCTTTTATAGGCGTTAAACAGAGATATGCTTAAAATAACCCTGTTTCGGTCTTGCAGGTCGAAAAGATAGAGCGGCTATACATGATAAAGCTTGTGCTGGTTTTGGTCACTAGTGCTTATATTAGCGCAGATAATGAATCCGTATTTTAGCGGCAATTGATCCATAGCTGGGCATATTGGAGTTTCATACAGCTCTATGGTTCCACGACAGTAACCATAGGTCATCTTGGCAAAGTCGTTATTAGGAAGTTACAGTATGGGTCAGTCTTAATGACCAGCCTTTGGTGTACACGTGGCCAATCAGCGATCTGCGTCTCTCCTAACATGGCAAGCAGCGATTCCTCGAAAAGGTTAGCCATGTCCTTCTGAACTAGGGGACACTTGCCAAGACCATCCGAGCTCCATGACGCCCGTAGGTTGTTTCCACTTGCTCTCCTATTCTAGTTGCGGAACGGAGAATTGCAGCACACCTTCGTTACGCCCCAGCTAGCTTATGATGATCCTGGAAATGCATATATCTAGAAGCAGACCCTATCGTCACAGCATGCCTGGCGAGAGAATTCACCCTGGTCATTAAGATCGACGACATTTTACTAGTTATTAAAAGCACATGGGGTATCTACTACTAATACTACTATCTCCAACCATTTGTGCACTCCGCCAGTAGCATTTTCACAGCCGTGTTCTCGTATACCGCACGATAATGCACATGCCGTAATGGCGGTGTAGGGCGTTACGGTTAACGTTGGGGTGGTAGGTAGGCGACACGTCCCGGTAGTCGGTGATTACGTCGTAGAGTAAAAGGACACGGATATGCGGTGTATCTGAGTGGATAGAGAACAGCCTGGGATTGAAGGGCTCATGTATGTGGCTAGGTAGAAGAATGACATTTCTGTGGACCATGTGCGTTGCCAGGCCTCCCGCAGCCGACGGGCTGAATTCGACATGATTATTGTCATCCATGTCCGTCGGGTCCGGATTAAGTGGTAGTGCTGCTGGAGAGCAAAACTCGGTAGAGATATAATTGCAACTGAATTATTATAACATGTTACCTAGACATTAGACTGTTGAGCTCGGATAGTGTTATGTAGAGCGTCAAATAGTCGTTTTACGATTGATGCCGCAGGATATGTTTTCTCAATCTCATCCAGGAAATGAAAACAGAAGGAGAGTCTCCTTTCTGCCAGCTCTCTCACGTGTAATTCTGTGGACCTGAGTGCCGAGACGGAGATGAGCATGGCGGGCATAATGAGGGGCACCGCTGTCGGAGGAACGTACGGGATGGTATTGTCATCATATAGTTTGACGACCGCGACTATTCCATCGACTGCTGCTTCAATCATCTCACTATCCTTGATGAGCTGACATATTGCAATCAATGCGGCGTGTTGACAGAGCTGCAAGTGACGGCTGCAAAGTGAGAGTAAAAAACTTGAGCTGGTGTCTTGTTGAGCTTGCAGGCTGTCTCTAAGACATAATGCCAGAGTGGATGACTCGGTTGGCTTGGATGAGATGGACTGGCACTGCCTCAAGATGTGGGCGGCTGTGATTGAACTTTGCCACATCTTCTCGAAGCCTTCCGCCTCGGCCTCTGAATACATGTAATTTGCATGGAGTTGCATGGCTCGAAATCGGCACTCATTTGTGTGGACTAGTGTGGTGCTACGTGCTGCTTCATAGAGACGTAAAGGTCTCCCCATACTGTGAGACAGCCATGAGTCTCGCAGTATACAACAGTGCCACAGATTTTTCAAATTGTTGTACTTTACCCTGGATATTTGTGGAGTATCAGGAGCAGGTAAGTGATGAAGGCCAAGAGTCTGTGCCATGCTGAAGGCTATCCCAGACCAGTACCAGGACTGCTTGATATCTTCGGCATCATCGAACCAGAAACTAAGGAGGAGGGCGGATTGGATGAGTACGATTTTGTCATTCTCGCCACTGAGATCGAACAGAACCTTTCCGCGCATGGCGAACAGTGCTTTCGTTTCTTTTCCGGAATACATTGGTACATAGCTCGAGCTGACAGAGAACATGGCCCAGATGAGAAGCAAATTCATTCCCTCAGGTCCGCTCTTTGCGTAATCTTGTAAGAAAGAGGGCCCATCAAGGATCGGAAATATGGGGTGTACAAAATGGAAGTAGGCTGTGATAAGGTCATCACTCTTAGTTGGAAGATTGAAGCAACCTTTAAGATTGAGATACTCCAGGTCTTCAGCATTAAGAGCCGTGTCTGCCGATCCATTGATGCTGATGTGGCGACATGCAGGACTTCCTGGTCGTAAAATATCTAGTATATCACCATAACCGCTTTCGCCGGCATAGATCCATGTGGTTCTAGCGCTTGGATTTGCGATGACCGATGCGACAACTCTTGCCTGTTCGATCAAGGTAATTGAGTCTGGCGTAGCAACTGCATCAGAAATGATCGCCTGGGAACAAGCATTCACGCCCTTCTTCTTTCCCCTGTTTATAGACCTGTACGCAATAAATTTCAGCGAACGTCGTTGGAAATTAAATCGTGATTGAGAACCTTACTGATAGGATTTCCTGGGCCGTAGCGTGCAGTCCGACCGGTGCTCCCGACAGTTTGAACACGGCCTCGTCGTAGTATCCAAGTCACAGCGAACTTTTCGCTCATGGCATCTCAAGCACACGTCTATTCCACGTCTGCGTACCATGTTGCCTTCTTGTTGGATAAGCTTATTTGGCCTAGAACATACAACTAGCTCGGGTCATGGATGCTAAATTCGAGAAGGGCCAGGATCCCGTATTTAAGAGATACCGAATATACCGGGAGGTGACGAGCAGGGGGGTGGCTTGTGGCTCACAATGACGCGGCAGTTCGATCCCCCTAACGATCACGTACGCCATCCGGAGTAGGTGTCGAAAAGTTTATCTCAAATGCTAAGTATTTCGGATCTAAGTAGCATTTAGGAGCTGTCACTTTTCGCTATTTTCGGTAATTTCGGCAACTTGAGTGCACAGTCATTTTCTTGCGATTGACACGGAATAATCAACAGAGATGGCTCTCTTCTTGTATATATTACACCGCATGTCGAATCAATTGTAGAATTTTAAATTCATTCTCTCATCTTGATTTATAAGCATCTGCAAAATGAAGTTGTGCTCTGTTGCGACTTGTCTGGTAGCAGGCGGATTGTCCAGCGTGGCAGCTGAATCAGCACAAGAACTTATTGATTCAGTGCTGAACCCTGATCCGAGCTCGGTGACCTATGCATCTTATGGGACCCAAATTTACTATAATGCGACGTTATATAACGAGATCCCCCAAATTTCGACAAATTACGATAGAGTAGAAGCTGCAGCAAAGCTACAGCTTCGTCCAGAAGCGTACGATTATGCTGCAGGTGGTGCAGGCTTGGAAAAGACTGTTGCTACAAACCGAGCTGCTTTTGACAAAGTAGGTGCTATTGTGTGTACTCAAGTACCAACACCCAATGTTAACTTGCTATTATTACCCAGTGGCAAATTGTTCCTCGAGTAATGCGCCATATACTCCCGAAACGAAATCTCAATGTCACAATTTTTGGACGAAGTATACCCGCACCTATTGTAATGGCTCCCGTAGGGGTACAAAAGCTGTTCCACCCTGATGGAGAAAGTGCCACTGCAAGTGCATTTGGAGAGCTGGGGCTACCGTTTACTTTGAGTACGGCTTCGAGCACTGGCTTTGCAGACGTCGCCAAGGCGAATGGAGACCATCCGCGATGGTACCAGCTCTACTGGCCCACGGATGACGACCTGACACGATCCTATCTCAAAACCGCCAAGAAGAACGGTTACGAAGTTCTTGTTGTGACAGTGGATACTTGGGATTTGGGGTGGAGAACTCGTGATATGGACCGTGGGTATTTTCCTTTTATACAAGGTATTGGTGTTCAAATTGGGCTTGAAGATGCATGTGCACACGAAAAGCTCGGGTTCAACCCATTGTCACCAAATGCTACAGCCGAGCAAAAACAGACGGCAGCGCTTTATCACATCATTACGACATCGAGAGGTGTGTCTCCTGTATGGGAGAACCTGCCTAAGTTGAGAGAGGCTTGGGGCGACGCGCCGATTGTACTGAAAGGAATACAATCAGCAGATGACGCGATGAAAGCCATTGAACATGGAATCGACGGTATTGTTGTGAGCAACGTAAGTAAACTCACTACAGAGGGTATTCCACTGCTAACGTTAGCGCAGCATGGAGGACGCCAAATTGATGGGGCTGTTGGTTCCCTCGACGCCTTGTTCGAAATCTCGAAAGCAGTCAAAGGCAAGATCACAATTGGCTTCGATGGTGGAATTCGCTCAGGAGCAGACATGTGGGTGCCTATGCTATCATAAAGCCAGTCAGTGGAATCTAACACCGTTCTAGATTTAAAGCAATCGCCATTGGTGCAGATTTCGTTCAGATTGGTCGGCCGGTTTTATGGGGATTGGCGCTGGAAGGGGCGAAAGGCGTCCGGGATGTAATGAAGTCTCTACTTGCTGAATTCGAGATTACCATGGGTCTGTCTGGATGCCAGAGCATCCAAGACGTAAACCAATCTCTCATCGTCGCTGCGTAGCGGACTTTATCTTGGCTCCTTCGCACATTTACCCCAATAATGTCCCTTCTCTTCGTCTTTTCCATTTAATAGACT
The DNA here is from genome assembly GCA_025919625.1 of Trichoderma arundinaceum. Lineage (NCBI taxonomy): Eukaryota > Fungi > Ascomycota > Sordariomycetes > Hypocreales > Hypocreaceae > Trichoderma > Trichoderma arundinaceum. The sequence goes on along the minus strand of JAMQTF010000008.1, from coordinate 393,220 downwards.
AAATGATTTTCATTATACTTAATACTGCTATCTGGACCGGTTGGCGCTTCTCTCTTCAGTAACGCGTGTATTACTCTGAAGTCTCAACTGGGGCGAAATCGGGACAGCCTCTTCGGCACTGAGACCGCGGCTGGAGTGGAGATCGCTTCCGGGCCCGAAGAGGCACCAATTAGCGCATTCATGACCGCTCTTTTGGTCTCTATTTACCTTTTCTTACACGTATCTATGAATCGACACAAGGCAACTGCGAATCTCGTTAAGGCTGTATCCCGTCGGCTTCCCTGCCGAGCAGTACCTCTATAAGTATAAGTAGACAACACCACACCTTTGTCTCTGTCCACACATGGTCTAGACTTAGCCCGCATTGTCAAATATTTGTACTTTGTATCGTTCCCATTTGTTTTTATCAAGCCCTGGAGGACAAAATGATAGATGGAGCTGACCATCATTGACACGCCTCTTTCCTCTCGTCCGGAACTAAAGAAGCTACAAGACTTGATAAACATATAAATATTAGATGGTTGCGGAGATTTGAACCGTGACTACAAGGTTACTCAAGTGAATTTACCTTCTGTTGAGCATTTGGGTTGAACGCGTGATCGATTTGGACAGCAGAGCAACTGACAGTCTTCATGAAGGCTTCAAAATCCTTCAGGTGAGACTACCGCTCTATAGAAAAACTACATCTTCAAAGATGCGTATATTTCTGAAGAGAAAAAAAGTCAACATAGCCATCCTTGAGTCGTTGATAGACAAACGTTTCTCTTGAGAAAAAAAAGAGTAGGTATCTTAAGCAAGCAGGCTACTGTTTTAACTTGTCCATCTCTATGTTCTATGTATATGGTACTAAGCAGGTGAATGATAAAGTACTCCAAATTATATATTATGGGAGCTGAGAGGGTCATAGGAGTTGGGGTTGTAAAAAGAAGACATAGAGTTGACAGAGAAACTACCTAATGAAGACAGTACTTCTCTTCTAATTGAAATGCATGCGTGTCTACAGGTGTGTTCTTTATCATCAGCATAAAGTAATAGTCTCCCAATCCACATTATGACTGTTTTCTTCACTCGCCATGCGGTTCTTAATCTGGCCATCCATAAAGCCGTCGATGTAACAGTCTCCAATAATCTTGAAATACTTCTCGTCATTTGACCTAGCAACTGGTCGTGCTACGCAAGGGAAACGGCATCCTTTGAAGAAGACAATGTAGTCACTATTTTCCGCACTAGAAGGGACAAGCCCGATTTGCCCTAGCGATGACACCGCAAACCTTTTATGATTGGTGGTAATTTTTAAAAAATCTTCCATTGTTGGGGACGGAGGTGCTGAACCCATACCTTGCTCCGCCTGTCGCCCAAGAATTGTAAACCATACCGAGAAATAAATCTTCATCTGATCTACTGACTGTTGAACAAGTTCTCCCGAAGGGATATGCTGTGTAAATTCCCCAGAGATAGGGTCTCGCCAGGGTATCAGAGTCTGGATTATTTCTCTAGTCAGGAATCCCATCCGACGGAAAACCTGGTCCTGGGGCCATATCAATAAGCCGGCGCAAATAGTTCTGCAAAATTCAATCCATGTGGTATTTGCTGAATGCTCTTGAGCGATTTGCATCCACTGGAAGATTGTTTGCCAGATATCTCCACCACTAGTGCCTTCGGACGTGGGTCTCTGGCCAAGGGTTGCAACTTGATCAAAGAAAACTCCTTCCAACTCGAGTAGCGAATTGTCATTTTTATGGAAGCTGGCCGAAGCTTCTGTCCCATAGGTAGCATCATACATTAACAGGGCACTCATTTGAGTGGCATCTTCATCTGACTCATTCATGATTGACCAGTCTGGTACCCAAGAAGGGAAACTGTCATTCCGAAATCGTCCGGCTGCAGATAAGAGATCGAGCGAGCCAGATTCTCGGATAAGCGCCCTTGAAGTGGTGATATATACATCTTTCAACGTTCTATCATAATCAGGATAGATGAAAGAGCGTTTTTTACCTAGTTTTGTCAGAGATAAAAGTGCGTAGATCTTATCCCGCGCGTCGGTAGCTTCTCGCCTATTATGCATGCAAAGATATTTGTAGAGCAGGTTTGAATCAAGGCTTCCGGTAATTCCAACTGCTACTGGGTCCAAAAAGTCCATCTTAGGAAAAATGGTGGTCAGAATGAGCTGATCAAATCGTGTTCCAAGCCGGGTTTCTCTATATACTTGGCGTGTCTTCTCAATATTTGTAGTGTGGGCGAGTAGACGCTTCACAGCGGAAGAATACCTTGATGGGGCCTTATTAGCTAAATAAGGGCCGCAACAATCAGTAATATGGGCACCAATACTGCTAGCTGCCTCTGTGATCATAGCCCATGGGGCTGCGGCCGTTCGGTAGATAAAGATGGGTGCAAAGCCAACAACACTCTCTTGCAGGGTCCACACCCGAGTCCACCATACTTCTCTGGTGAAATTTTCAAATGTCTGGAGTAGACTTTCCCAAGGATATTGGGATTCTTCTGTTTCGTGAGACACCGCCCCCCATCGAGGCACTTGATCCAGGTGATCATTGATCTTTAAGCTAATAGCCCTTTCCAGAAAAGTGAAAAGAACCGACGTCTCCTTATCATCAGATATCGCCCGAGCGTTACTTTTCTCCCACTTAGGAAGCAAGGTTGCCTCAAAATACTTCTGCCCATATGTGCTAAAGCGGACGTCTTTTAGTGCCTTGACTTTCTGGAAGTAGTCGCCAGCAGCTAAGTCGATGCCAGCCCCAAGTAGAACGAAGACTGTGGCAGCAGACGAGTAGATCCGATCCATGATGGAAACCTGGGAAGAGCGCTCCGGAATATCACCCTGATTGATGCAGACGGCGTCGACCCATAACGGCATGCTCCAACCTGCTCGACGATAGTAACGAAGAGCAGTCTCTAAGCCGCGTCCAATTCGTTGCTCTTGGCCGCCAATGTACAGCGTACCATCCTGAAAAGGCGGGCCCCAGACATATGAGAGGGCGACATACTCCGGATTATTGTTGAGAGAGACAACACCAAGCTCACAGTGGATATCAGCAGCCCATTCATCAGGGAGAACAGTAAGGACGCGAATCTCTCCCTCCTTGAGAGGCAGGGACGAATAAAGTGTCTGTTCAACCATCTCTTCGGAGGTAAAATGATGAGAGCTCGAACAAGACGGGTTGCCAATGCTCTTGCTGCATGTGTCTGGTCAAGGTGTACAAGTAGCCGCAAGTGGCCCAATGTCAATGCATATGCACAGGCGCAAACATACAGTGGGTTGTGTAGTGTTGTGTGCTTATTTTGTTGGACTGCCTACCGCTGTAGAAAATAAAAATCTAGGATCCCATTAAGTTCTTTATCGATGTTTAGTGTGCTCTTCTTCCCTGTTTTGGCACGTAGCGCTAGACACGGAGTTGGTAACCTCTGTTTATCTTTGCTAGACGACAAGTGTTTCTTGGGCGCACCTGACAGTTAGTGTCTTAGGTCTGCTCATACACCATGATTGAGTAGTTCTAGTTTAGGCGTAGCATCATGCCGGAGGCCCTCAGAAGTATTTTAAACAGAGGTCATTAGACAAAGAAACTTGATTAGATGGTGAGATATGACACGGTTGTATCAAGGCAAAGAGCCTAGGCCGCAATAGGATGGTTTCCGCACCCGTAGCGTGGGCGGCCTACAACCGGTTGCAGATGTTCTTCAACTGGACAGCCAATCATCCTCAGCTTGAAGTAAATCTACGCTACCATTAAGAGAAACTCAATCTGTTTGTGCGACTCCTCATATTGCTACCCCGCGCCTGTTCCTCCTGCATGTCTGAGATATAAAATAAAAATGCGTTTCGCATTCGAATGCACCTCTTTCCTTGACCAATGCTCAGGCCGCCTAGTGTTGATCTTGGATGAATACATCTAACGTTGAGGCTGAACAGCTTTGGAAGGGAAGATGGCTCACACAAGCCGAGACAGTACTCCTGAGGGGCTCGAGACCGATGCATTGAATTCTTCGACGGCTATCAACCACGGAACCTCTGTTGACGAACAAAAATCCTGGAAACTGACTTTACATCGGGATCGCTATTTCGGGTCACTATTATTTAACGTGGCGGCATTTATCCTCCCTGCTCTTTATGGAACATTGTCAAAACTCTGGGTTGCCAACATCGATTCCTCAATGGTTGTAACAACAGATGCCTTTACTTATATGAATACTGCCTCTGAGGCCGTCAATGAGGGGCTTCCAAGAGCCGCCTGGGTAATCATTGGGGATAAGGCATCCCGAGAACTTGCTGAGCGCCTCCAGTTAACCCATACTTTAATCGTATTCCAGTCGATGCTGGGATTTATCCTAAGTATAATATTCCTCGGCGCCGCGCCAAAGTTTGCCGATAGTTTTGTTCCAGAAGAAGTACGAGCAGCGAGCTTGACTTATGTACGCATCACTTCTTTCACAGTTTTAAGCGGCGCAATTGAGACTGCTGTCGCCTCAGCAACACGAGCCCTGGATAAGCCCGACGTCCCCTTGGTAATCAGTTCGATCAAGTTTGCTGTCAACATTATCCTGGATCTGTTAATCATCTCCCGCTACCATGTCGGCTCATTTGAACCGACTGTCAATATGCAGGGCACCATCCAGTTGGTTTGCAATTTAGGTGCTGCACTTATGGGATTGGCTTACTTCCTCTACTTTGTGAGCTTTTCTACCTGGCGAAAGTTGCGTCAATACCCTCTCGAAGGTCACTCTCCGCAGAATAACAACTCCCTTTCTCCAAGCTTTCGAGCCTTGCAGGTTTTGCTGCGCCCTGGGCTCATCTTCTTTGCCGAATCAGCTATCAGAAATGCGCTATACCTATGGCTCATCACCACTGTCGTTGCTTTAGGATCTGTTTACGCTACTGCTTGGGGGGTATTCAACACAATTCGTTGGGGGCTGGTCATGGTTCCCGTGCAGGCGCTCGAAGCAACGGCCCTTCAATTCATCGGCCACAAATGGGGTCAGTGGAGACAATGGATCGGAGTCAATAACCGAAGACCTAAGGCCGGCCGCAAAGAGATTCATAATCTCATGAGACCTGCGCTACGATCACTCGTGATAGTGCTTTTTATCGAAATCCCTATTGCCATATTCCTCTCGGTTTTTGGAGCCCGACCATTTGCACTCTACATCAGCGGATCCAGTGAGGTGGCTGATGTTACTGCGCATATGTGGCGGACTATTGACTGGTGCTACATCTTTTATGCAATGTCAACACAGCTTGCAACCATTTTGCTTGCCACACGACCGAAGTGGTACTTATATCAAAGCCTAGCAAGCAACTTGTTATATGTTTTGCCGTGGGCAATAGTGTGCCAGGTTGTTCACTTAGATCAGGGAAATGCGTGGACCTATCACAGTATCATATTTGGAGGCAGCCTTGTATTTAGTTTTGTTGATATTCTTATAGTGGTAGGTGTGTGGATGTGGACGTTGTGGACAGGCAGAGCGAGACTAGAAATATTAAATCGAAGCTAGGTATAGGAGAACCATGCCATGATGCTCCGGACTCACAGATGTTCGAATCTGGTTGATGTGATTTGAAGGGGTTAGCTACGTTGGCAAAGTTTGTTACTTAATTTTTGTGATATGTACTTTACCTAATAGTGAGAAATCTATAGTAGTTTTTAACAATGTTCATACAATGCGAAATAAAAATACAAAAATGCCATGACTCAAGATACGATAGCACCACCATCAACTACAATATCTGTGCCGTTTATATAAGAACCAGCTGTGCTTGCTAGAAGAACAACGGCTCCTGTCAACTCTGAAGGACTTCCCATCCTTCCGCTCGGATTCCTCTCTGCCCAAATTTGGCGATGCTTGGCAATGCCATCACCCTCGTTCAAAATCGTGTCCATGTAGCCGGGACTCACACTGTTGGTGCGGATGCCAAAACGCGCCCATTCAGCCGCAAGACAGTTTTTCAGTGTTAGCAAAGCAGCTTTGCTAACATTGTATGCTGCCTGTGGCTGAGGATAATTGACTCTGTGTGCTGAGATTGAGGCCACAAAGGTGATTGAGCCGCCGGCTCCTTGCTTGACCATTCGGCTGGCCGCTGCTTGGGCGCAAATGAAAGATCCGGTTGTATTAATGTCGAGGATTTTACGCCATTGTGAGACGGGCATGTGGAGGGTTTCCACACAGCCCACTACACCCGCAAAGCAGATTAGCGCATCGATGGAGCCTAGGAGGCGAACAGTTTCCTCCATGACCTTCTCGACTGCTTCTTCAGAGGTGACGTCTACTGGTTGCGTGTAGATCTTTGCCTGAGGGAACTTGGTCTGCATGCGTGCGATTTCGTCCTTCGCGTTACTCGGGTCAAGGTCGAGTATCATAAGACCCTGTGCGCCGTGCTCAAGTAATGCATCGCAGGCGTGCAGACCGAGAGTGCCAGCTCCTCCTGTCACAACAACATTTCCCCGGATATTGAATCTCTTCTGAGCTCCAACAACAGCATTGGCCTCAATAAAAGACTTAGGAGGCGGCGTCAAGGAGGAGGCACTGCCATCGCTGAAAACCATCATAGGAACGGTTCGACTAGTGAGAGAGCTACGGTCGGGCAGGTCGGTGGAGGCCGTCATTTTGGCGGAAAATGAAGATGAAACTTGCTTAAGAATCGTATATAATCGCTCGGCTGTAGAAATGTGCCTCTATTTCTTTATTTCTTTTCTTTCTCGTTAAACAATTTCGTAGATAGTTTTATTCGTAGAAATATCTATTAGACAGACATATTGTGAGGCTGGTGGTTGGACTTTAATTAAAGCAATATCGGAACGACCTTAAAACTGGCCCACTCGGGTCACAACACTCCGATTGCTATTGAATCATGTTGCCACAGAGGTTTTAGCATTCTCTCGTTCAGTTTTCGAGCCGTAAACGCTGGGCTTCATCAACTTTAGTTGAGTCTGGTGTCGGAGCTCTGTCCACCGATCGGCCCACAGTCGCCCGGAGCGGAGTGGGTCTACCGAATACCGCGGCGACTGGACTTCATCGAGGGGTTGCTCTAAGAATGAGAGAGAGAAGGCTCGCTGGATTTTCAACTAGAATCACGTTGGCACTGCATATCAATATGTCTATGACCACCGAAGATTGTACAAAGGTGCGACCGGGATTTCCGCGACCGATACCGGATACCCGCATAATGTGATTGAGCAGTTCGAAATGAAGGACAAGGTCGTGGTGGTTACTGGGGCAGCAGATGGCATCGGCCTTGCTGTGGCAGAGGCCATGGCAGAGGCAGGGGCAAATGTTGCTCTGTGGTATAACTCGTAAGTTGGGCCCTCAAAATGATGGTTGCTATCTACGTTACAGAGTGCTTACATCAATCTGAAGGAACGATGCAGCAGTTGAGAAAGCTAAGAGCTTTGGCAGTGTTCATGCAATCAAAGCCGTTGCCTATCAAGTCGATGGTAAGCATTATGTATCTATCATTGGGCTTTCCACTCGGCACTAACATGCAATCCAGTCTCTCAGGCTAACCAGGTAAGTCAAAGTATCAGCAGAGTTATCGAAGATTTCGGCAAGATTGATGTCTTTGTTGCAAATGCTGGTGAGTTACAAGCATATGTAGCTTGCGAGAGCATCTAAACTAAAACAGCCCAAGGCATGGCAATCTCCAAGCCCATTCTAGAGCAGACGCTAGACGAGTATCATAAACAGATGTCTGTGAAACAGATGTCTGTGAATGGTATGAAAACTGGCTTCATGTGTTGGCATACTTCATACTGACTGCCTGGGTAGTGGACGGCGTTGTTTTTTGTGCCAAATATGCTGGTCGGATCTTTAAACAACAGTGTTTTGGTAATCTAATTATTACCTCTAGCATGAGTGGCCACGTTGTCAACGTACCTGTAGATCAGCCGGTGTACAATGCAACCAAGGCTTTCGTCACGCATTTTGGCAAGTCTCTTGCTCGCGAATGGCGAGAATTTGCTAGAGTTAATATAGTATCACCCGGATTTTTTGATACCAAAATGGTGCTAATCCTTTGGCTATCAACGAGGCGTATCGAATGTCAGCATTGGGAAGACAGGGTCATGTGAAAGAGATCAAGGCCCTGTATCTGTATCTTGCTAGCGATGCGTCAACTTATATGACCGGAAGCGATGTCATTATTGATGGCGGTTACATCCTTCCATGAAAGCCAAACTGGTTTCGAAAAGCATGCATTCACATGGTAACCACATGTGAATCTACAGCAGCAAGTGGATTTGAATCTGTGGTGAATAGATAACAATGTTGGTTAATCACTTGTGAGATCTACAAAGTAATATTAGTGCTATCAGGCACCTACTTAATGCATGCATAACTCTGCACTCTGGACATCTGAATTGAGTATTACCCTAGCTTGTATATATTGGTTTGTAAACATGCAATATGAGACTGAGCCTTCCCATCTCCCCCTTTAAATCCATCTCAGACGGCCCTATCTGGATTGACCACGCCTTTTCCATTCTAGCACGGCTATCCAAGGCTCTGCCAAATTTCACAAAAATACATCTCTCGGTATCTCGCCTGGTGTAGAGCATAATTAACAGTTAGGCATGGGAGAGCAACGAATACAAGTTTAGTAACTTTACTTGATCGCAATACTGTAACGCTCTAGGATAGGATGCCATTAAACTCCCCGACTTGGCTGAGACATGTGTTAGACATACATGTCTCGCATGATGTCTCTCAGTATCGTACTACTAGTAATACGGAGGTCTTACGTCAAAAAGAGGCCATTATGTCTCAAGTAGCTTACTAGATGAAAATTGGGGGCAAGCCTTGGTTGAGGTCTGGCACTTCCTCTTCATAAAGCTTTGCTTTCGGGGAAGCTGTAATTATGTGTTCGTAAATCCCCCAAAATTTGACGACTTTCATTTCTTTGAAACTCTGGAATCTAGTTTGGTCATTTAGTTAAAGGAGCTATTGCAATGTCGCGGCTTATCGACAATGAACCAAAGGTTCCTGATAGTGAGAGAACCCCGCTAAAGGTAGTAATTGCAGGGCTAGGAAGGACAGGAACAACGTGTAAGTGCCCTCTTGTTGCGAATTTTGATAATAAGAGCCCTCAGTATATACCCTTTCGTTTTCTGTTGATGGATACTACGCGATATTTCCTCCATTCTAACCTCCCTGTGCACAAAGCCATGTACTTTGCTCTCAAAGAACTTGGATTCAGTCCCTTTCATGGACAAGAATACCCCTCAAACGCGAAAAGGTGGTTTCAACTATGGAAAGAAGCCATGGATTGCAACTTTTTGGAGAAAGGTAAACCATACGGGCGTGAAGAGTTTGACAAGTTACTCAGAGGTTATGATGCCGTCATGGATTTTCCACCTTGTCTCTTCTGGGAAGATTTCTACAAGGCATATCCTGATGTCAAGATCATCCTCACTAATCGCGACCCTGATTCTTGGTTAAAGTCAATGCAAAACACTATTTTCGGCTTTATGCAATGGAGAATCTGGCGGGTTTGGAGATTCGTGGACCGTCAGCAGACAAAACCAATGTTAGACATGTTGACGACGGGATTTGAAGTCTTTTGCAGTAATGATTACGAACAGGGAGCTCGTCAGGCTTATATCGATCATTACGAAAGGGTTCGGAAAACGATCCCCAGTGATCAACTTCTGGAATTTAATTTTGGTCATGGGTACGAGCCTCTCTGCAGATTTCTCAATGTGGATGTCCCCCAGAAGCCATATCCACATCAAAATACTTCGGAAACTTTTAATAGCTTGCAGGAGGCGCTATGGGTGTCAATCCAATCAGCTTTAAGGAGGAACATGTATCTAGGCCTGGCAATTTTGGGCCTTGCAGTTGGAATAGGGTACCGATGTTTGTTGAGGATTTAATCCTGTGAGATAGCGTGAAATAGGTAGCTTCTAAAGAATTTTGTCACAAGATTAAAGTGCTTTTGGTTCCATCACAAAATTTGAAGGTACACAATACGTGAAATCGGATATTAGGTATCCCTATGTTTCCCTTCAGTTTGTACTTCCCGCCAGGTGCTATATCAAAATTCTAGTTTACACTAAATCATACTCTCGGAATTTCCCCAAATTCTGCTGCCCGATCTACAGCTTCAGATACATGCCAATGGACAGTTTTCCACTGCCCATTCACACGTTTTGCGATCATTGTAACCCGTAGGTAAATTCTTCCGCCGGCCGGAACATTGCTCCAAGGGAAGAGCATCCACCATGCCACATCACCTTCGTACCATCCCTGGGCATTGTGGTCGAAGAACTGCGAGACTGGAACAGTTCTTAGATGGTCAACTGCTTGTTCCAATGACATATCAGGCGGCCCTAGACCGCTGTGTATGCCCGTGTACTGAGTGCTTTCGTCATCGATTGAGGTTTCCAGAATCTCATTTAGCTTCCGTTCGACGAGATAGTCGAGGTAATCGGATGCAAATATGTTCATTTCAGGAGTTGTAGGGGGCATTTTGATATTTGGAAATTCTTAATAATTTGTTGGAAGACCAGGATACAAAACAAGGTCAATAAATTGTCACTTCTAGGTGTATTAGAGTAAGCTGTTTCTACAACCTTGATACCTGAAGGAAAGAAATAATAGAGGAAAACCTCTTATGTAGATATAAAAATATGTGGTAAATGAGACGAAAATCACAAGGTCCAGTAATGAGTGCTTTGTACTCCGTACATATAATGATATTACTATCCTGGATCGGTGGGGGCCATATGACAACGCATTTATGCCGTTGGTAATACATCCTTCTTTGTACTTTTACCCTAGGGGCGTAAATATTGTGGTATGTCTCGGATCTCGGGAGCAACAAAGGATTGCGTAAGTTGATGCGTATATTAATTGTAACCTACCAAGAACCTATCTAGTCACAAGAAGCTAGTAGTTACGTAAGAGCTTCATTCTCTGCCTCATCGACCTTTAATCCTCCATTGGCTTTCGTCCATAAACGACATATATTCTCTGTACTCCACCAACACGATTCATCTCATTCTCAGTATACTTTGGCAAATTATCCAACTCATCTCGAGGCATTGAAAGAGGTAAAGCTAAAGCATTATAGTTAGTCTCGCTAAAGGTGCAAAGTGGATGAGATACTAACCACGAGCCATCGGCAAGAAACCTGCTATGGCAGAACTGATCTGCCAGGTACTCTTCCACGCCAGCTCAGGATTTGGGTTCAGCGCCCCTACGGGGACATCAAATACTTCTTGGCGTATGTCCTCCATACCCGCTGCCTCAAGCCAGTCTTTCATATGAAGTGGATAGTCAAAGCCAAACCCATTCACCGTGAAAATCTCTCGTATCATCTCCTCAGCTTTATCAAAAGCGCCTGGATTTGGAGAATTATGATCCTGCTCAAGGAGCTCGATCCAACCACCAGGCTTCACGAGAGCGCAAATATTTTTCACTGCAGTTGCAGCAGAACAATTCTCACAACCGGGAAGGACTAGGCGCTGGTGTACATAATCAAAACTGTTGGACCAGTCTTCTGGCCAAGAAGCGTCAATTCGCTGAGCTTGTAGGGTAATGCTCTTGGGTAGGTCGCTCGGAAACATTTTCTCCACTGAATCAGTCCCGATGTAGGTATTCCTGCTGAAAGGCAAAGACTTATGAAGATCTAAGAGCCATCTGCCTGTTTTAAAGGCAATAGGGTTTAGTTCATTGATGGAGGTTCTGCCATAAAAAGAAGATAGGGAGTAACTAACCATCCGCTGTGCCACTGTCCAAAATTCTTAAATTTTGTTGAGTCAAATCGACTGGCGCTATTGCCAATTTGCCCATGAAATCTAGAAAGACCTCGTGTTGTGCCGCTAGACGGGCCACTTCCTCGTTGTGATATTCAAGATGATATTCCCCCCTCTGTCTTGCTCTTATATAGAGCGTCTCTGAGTCCATGTCTGTAGTGTTACTGCTATCAGATTTAGTCAACATGTTGGAACGAATATTTTGTGATTTGTTGAAGAGCGTAGAGAATTTCATCCTTCCGGACATCCACAACAACACTATTTCAATGTTTGCAGAATTCAGCCGTCATCTGGAAATCGGCTCTGGGCTAGTTCCGGGTGCGGATAGGAAGAGCTACAAATTTGCCTCAGACATTGTATTAGCTCACTCACAAAAAATTACGTCAGAAAAGCAAACTTGAGATACAAAGGGGTAGTGACAGAAACAAAATGTATCTGGCGGTGAACATCAGGACAGAGGATCTCGGATGTCGACCAGAACATTTTGGACGCGCCATCCTGAAACTGAAGCACATAATTTGGAGTATGACATCATGATACTGTTTCAGCTTCCTAGCGATCAAAGACAACCGCAGGGATGGATATGGGCTAAGCCGTCGATAGACGATGCTTTCCAAACTCGGCAATTCCCTTTTGAATTTACAATTTCATCAAGGTACTTGGGAGTCTACGATTTATAGAGCCGTTCTACTAAGGCTATTGTTGAATTTTGTAATTTACAAGTTGCCGTTCCTCGATGCTTACAATGATCTCCACAGTTTCAATTATCCTACGGCGACTCAACGAGTACCTGAGCACACTTGTGCCTTCAGCTACCATCTATACCTCTCTAATCATACCCTCATGTATCTTCCTTATCGTTTGCATCTATGCAGTGCCAGAAGGCACAATTGCGAATCGATTCGTATCTCACGCGATAAATGTGAGAAGTAGAGGAAAGTGACGCTTAAAGTGGTTCAAAGTTAATGCTCTGTAGATTTATCTTCGTCAGCGATTTCCCATCATGTCAACAGATGGAAAGACGAATCTCCCAACCGTGCCATACAGATTTCCAAATGGGCAAGGAAACGTTGCCAAATTTATCGAGGGCGAAAAAGGCTCACGAATGTGGGAGAAAGAATATGGATTGATATATAGAATATGGGCTGGGTTTGAATCCGAAGTGTAAATCATGAGCTGTTATCCTTACACTTGCAGGTTGCTGACATATATATAGTGTTTTGACATGTTCGGAACACGTAAAATCTGTGTTCAAAGATTCAAATATGCACCTCAAAGGCAAATCAATGGATTCAGGCTGGCTTTGCGGAGAGGTTCTTGGGCAGTGCCTCGGTCTCCTGAATCAGGATGAATGGGTTAGGGCCCGAGCTCCATTCATTGATACCTTCCATCACAACAGATCGTCATCCTATATTCTACTGATACAAAAGAGAGTAGATCAGCATTTCCAATTTTTGAAAGAAACGAAACAAACGAAGGATGGGATTCTTTTGATAAACCCATCTGAGGATCTCAAATTCTTGCCATTTTGGATATTGTGTGATATTATATTTGGAGACCTCACCGTTGATATGCAAGAACAGCTACAGGAAATAATACCCCTTCGAGAGAGCATTTGGAATGAGGTGATAAAGGGAGGGATCTCTCGATTCTCCTTCAGTCGGTTCCTTCTAACCTCGACCAACCGAACTTTGAAAGCTTTTAAGAAGAAATGGACTCAATTTAACGATCAAGCCTATGAGAGAGCCAGCAAAGAATACCCAAATCACCCGATCGTCATCTTATATGCTGCTGTTGAGCAGGGAACAACATCTAAGACTGAGTTGTTGCATACTCTTGACGAGGCATTATTTGCAAATCTAGATGTCACAATTGGGAATTTCTCTTGGAACCCCGTCTTCCTTGCTGCAGATCAGAGCGCCCAAGAAGATCTGCGACAGGAAATTAGAGAATCCAGAGAGAAAGAGTCTGTTGATTCATGGGAGCAGTACCTTGGGAAGAATTCTACCCTTCTAATGGCCTCTATACTTGAATCGGCACGTTTGAAGCCTATGGCACCCTTTTCGATTGCACAGGCTACGCCAACTGACCGTGTAGTCGGCGAATATATGGTTCCCGCCGGTACGAACTTCGTTGTGGACACTCACGCACTTAATATTCTAGACCCCTATTGGGGTAAAGACAGCAGCCAGTACCGGCCAAAGCGTTTTCTAGAGATAAGAAATATGACTGAACTGCGTTATAGATTTTGGCGATATGGATTTGGTCCTAGACAATGCCTAGGAAAGAATGTCGCAGATGTGATATTGAAGGTTCTTCTTGCACATTTGGTAGAGAATTATCGGATGACGCTCTCTGAGAGAGAGAGTATGAACTCGGAGGATTGGAAACGTAAGCCTGACGTGTGGATTAGCTTGGCTATTTCAGACATCATCTGCGAGGAACTCTAAGCCACCTTGCTAAGGTCTCAGCCTAGAATGCCTAGCTATTATTCGGAGTAGTAATCAGAAGTTTCGGCATTCGTATTTAACATTTGTGTCATATGAGTATAAAGTACTTCTAAGAGGTACTATAACAATTTGAGAGATCTGTATGAGACATTACATCGTATCAACACAACAAGGGCCGATAGCAAGCTTGATAGATGGTAATGACAACAGAGCCGAGGCTATCTGATGAGAGCTTACGTTTACCTTACTCCGTACATACACTAGCATAGCCATTATGATATACCACATAAATACTGTGAGACAAATAGAAAATGATGTAAAAGTGATGTGTCAAATTCTACCGCCTTAGTAATTACGGTAGAGGTCTCAGATGGGTGGAATATGTCTGATCTCACGTTGCCTGGTAGTGCCCACGGAAGAAACCTCGCTGCGGTGGATGGCTTATTCCAGCATTCTACGGAGCACCGTCTATACATTATGATATCACCAGACACATCCAAGGAGGTATATAAGATAAGTTTTACTACGTTAGTGTTATTATCCCGCAGCGTAAATGTAAGACCCCAAGGCGCGTATCTAAGTGCCGTCCTTGTGTCGTATGTCTTGGCCCGAGACAGACCATTAATGTCCTACATGCTCAGCATACCTAATCAGGACAAGAAATAGTCAGCAACACAATTCGTGCTTTCTCATCTCCTAAATTTGACAGTCGAAAGTAATGCGGATTGTCACAAAAGTGCGATTTGACTTTGGGATGAGCAAGTGTCAAAGTGACATTTGACAATACCAATGTCACATTTGACATAGATACTAGTCTCCTATGTAATCACATGACATCAACTTTAGCAATCTTTATCATTGAACACGATATGATATCGCAGTCAATTTCATCATTACAAAATTTCGGATAGGAAGTACTGAGAAAGTATTCAATCCGGGGACTAAACTGGCAGCAGCTCTATTGCACTGGGCCAGGCATTTCTGAGATCATATACGCGTATGACTTTCCAGCCACTTTGTGCAGCAAGATGGGTCCACTCCCACTCCTCTCTTTCCAGCCCATTAGCGGCCATCATGACAGACATATCGGCCATACGAGACAAATCGCCGGAGCGACCCTCCTTCAGCAATATCTCCAAGAGAATAAGCCTTGATTTAGGCCCAGGAATGATTGATTTGCGGATGTTCTTCAGTATCTTAACGACGTCGTCGTCATTCCAGTCATGAAGGCACCATTTCATGCAGTAGACTTCGCAACTAGGGATATGCTTAAAGAAGTCACCAGCATACAGATTGTCCTTGCTCACTCTATCACCAACATCTTGATATATCCCTTCTGGTGTACAGAAGTTGGTAATGGCCTGATTGATCACCTCAGGCCGGTCGAATATACCGCCGCGTAACGTTGGAAATTTACGCAGCAGAAGGGCAATCAAACCGCCTCCGCCGCCGCCGATGTCTATAATAAGTCCATTGGTGACTTGTTCCCAAGGATAATCGGCGAGGATTCCGGGAGCTTGAGCAATGGCGCCTCCACCCAGAGTTCTGTGAACCCGATCAAGAGATCCTTGAGCAGCAAACCAGCTAAACATATCCAAATCCGTATCAAAACTGATTTGGGAAGGCATTCTATTCTCTCCTTTGCGACATGAAGCTGGGATCCCACGAGCCATGTCGTAAAATTCATTGCCATATAGGTCAACCCAGTTCCTCCAGCCACTCCAATGATCTTTGAGCAAAAGTATCGAGCACTCGTTGTTGGTGTATTTCCTTGTGCTCTGGTCGTACGAAAAGATTCCAGCACTGTATAAAACTCGCATGATCTGTTTCAATCTATCTTCACGAGCACCACTAGCCCTGGCGAGGTCTGAAATACCAACTGCGCCTTGCTGGAGAATATCAGGAATATCTAACTCAACTGCAGCATTCAGGCATTTACAATTTGCAGAGCCTACAACAGATGTTAACCTTCTGCACGACACTTAGAATGATGCAAACTAACCAAGGAAATGGTCAGCCAGGATGATCGTCCGTGGTTCAAGAAGCTGTTTTGCTTTTTGTAATAAGTCGACTGTTTGGATGGATAGGTCATATAGACGTCTATCTGGGAGTGCATCAGGATCATGCAAGCTTTTCATCAGCTCGGCCCTCCTATCGCTAGCGAGAATCTTGAGAGCAGACTCGAGGGAGACATTGAGCTCGACCAAGGATTTTTCGATCTCCGCCATAGCCATATTGTCAAAGAAACTTGGACTTAGGAATAAATTCGACTTCTGAAAAAAGATTAGAGCTGCAAGCACATCGGTCAGATTATGTTGATTTAAACGTATATTTGAGAAAATATCTTTAAGTAGCCTTCATCCCTTCTCTCGCCGCCCCTCTTTTCCAGTAAGATTTCGCCACGTTGTCTTATAGTTGAAGTTGCTTAAGGTCTATTCAGATGAGGTGATTCAAGTTGAGGGTTTCACCGTTATCCTCGATGGCATAAGCCGCAGGAAAAAGATCCTGTCGATGCACTCCTTGCCTTAGATAATCGTTCTTCGCCTGAAAGGCGGTGGAGTCTTTCACTGATTTGAGGAAATGATCATCGTTCTCGTGCGTACTTCCAGCATGTGTTCTCATGCCTGGTTAACACGTGACACTTATAGGAACGTTATATAGCATGTATGATTCACTTGAGCTTTGAGTTGATAAAAGGGGATTTCCATTCCGGGTTAGCCCTATGCTTATCTTGTTGCAGACACGGAAGATGTCTCAGTGGATCTCACAAAAAGCGGTTATAAGGTAAGTCAATGATACTATCGGTCTCACATTCAGATTCACTGTTCAGAGACTCTAGTATGAAGTAGTGTGCTATATGTGAGCTTAAAAGACAGTAAGCCTTGGATTCAACAGCTCGGCTGCGCTTTCCAAGTTCCCTGTGCCACAGGACACATGTTTCACCAAGAAAGGGGTCAGATCTTCCGCTAGTTTTCCTTCGCATTGCCTGAACAACGCAGCATATTATCTCATACTGATTCATGGAGCACATTATGGGATGATAATACACATAAGAGAAAAGCTTGTAATTTTGGACTGTCTTGCTGTTATCAGCAGCAATCAAGTATTTTACACCCTAATGTTGACAATCGTGCGTCGTCATCTGCCACAAGCATCAAATGGGGTCCTGCAGATCCGGCGTTACCCACTTATACGGAGCCTATGTTATGACTATTAAGGCGGTAAAACTCATGTATCGGCTTCAATGTCGGCTGTATTATTTACCGAAGCCTCTGAAATACGACATATTGTCTTACCTCTAGAGGAGGAAGATATACTGACTTACTAATTAGCTAGTAAGCCATCTAAAGGCGAAACTGTTGTATCAAGAAGATATGTCGTTATGTGAACGTTCTCCATAAGTACTGCAAGCTGAGAAATATTATCTCCTAGTTTTATCATGACGAAATATTATGATTATAAACAGATGAAATTTCCCAAGACTATCTTTGAAGATTCTCAATAACAATACTTTTCTGAATTGCAACGCTCAACATGACAACGGAGAATATAGTTTTATCTGAGCTTGCCAAATGTTTGGAAGTACCAAATGACTCAATCAAACCCACCTCAAGCTTTCATCAACTAGGTGGTGACTCCATCTCAGCTTTAGCAGTCTCCGCAGCTTGTAAACAACGGGGTATTTCTATTGACATATTGACCATCCTGAGAAGCGAAAATGTCTCCGATATTCTGAGCAATGCGAAATTATTGCTCCCTCAGCATAGGATCATCTTGTCTAAAGATGGCGTTGAGGATATCGACCCCACCCCTGAGAGGTGGCTCGGCCAAACGGCTGGCTGCAATCATGCATCTGCTGATATATATCAACGCAGCTCTACTCCATCAGAAGTGAGGAAACAAGTGAGAGGCAGCAGGAGAGGTGGTCTTGGATCTTGTAAGACGATGAAGCTCCAATCTTTGCTGGTCTTGGAGACAAAGGCAATGCCAGGAAACAATGTCATCAGCTATTTCCAAGAATATTCACCAAACCGAATACCAGCCTTGAGACGAGCGTGGCAGAAGGTCATTGAGTCAGAACCTATCTTCCGCACTGTTTTTGACGACGATTCTTTCTCAGAAGATGGCAATCTCTTCTTGTCGTGGTCAGAGAGCATCTACCACGACCAGTATTCCTTTGAAGAAGAGCTCAAACAGATGGAGGCGCCTAGAATGATAGATCCCGGGACAGAATTCAGTGTTATGACTCTGGCTGGAAACAAAAGTATTCTTATTTGGCATGTCCATCATGCTCTCGTTGATGGATACTCAGCTAGACTTCTTCTAGACAAGGTTCGCACTGTTATGGAAGGCGGTCAGATATCTGAAGGCAAATCTTATATTGAGCTAAGTCGAGGCTGGCAAATGTATCAAGCTATACATTCAGAGCAAGCAAAACAATTCTGGCAAAAGTACTTGGTGGATCACACAGCGGCACATCATGACATGCTTCTTCCGTCTCCTGCAGACCAGCTGCCGCCTAACAGCTTCCTATCTGTGCGTCATGCCACCTTCTCTGTTCCGTTGCAACGAGTTTTGCAGTATTGTGGGGAAAACAACCTCCCACTCGCCTCCGTCTATTACGCAGCTTGGGCGCTGACCCTTGCGTTATACACGGGATCTGACACAGTTATGTTCGGGGTCTTGTTTGCAAATCGGTCACTTCCGATTCCTGGAATCCGAGAGACCGTAGGTCCAATGATGAATACACTACCATTGTTGCTGCACTTGGATAGGCTAGGAACAATCAAGGATTTCCTTCGCTACACGGTCCAACGAGTAGCTAATTTACATCAATTTGAATGGAGTACACCGGAACAGAGCCTCAAATTGACATCAGTGCTGGCCATGCAGTATGACTACGAGGCCGCTTCCGGCACTCATACTTCATCTGAAACTTCATACACTAGACTTCAGTCTAGCCTTCCCATCAATATTTTTCTAGGGCCAAGGAACAAAATTCAGATTAACTACGATAAATCCCTATATAATGACTTTGATATCGAGAATTTGGGTCAGATTTATGTATGTGCCATTGAGACTTTGATAGGGCCTGATAGGACCTTGGACTGGTACTTCAAACATTCCCTCACTCCCCAACTCCTTCAGGCAAGTCTACTAAATGGAAACTGTTTTTCCACTGCCAGTCTAGGTGAGGCAGAAGACACCGTGATAAGTCTCTTTAATGGTTGTGTTGAAAACGCTCCAGATGCCATAGCGGCGATGAAGGGGGATCAGTTACTCAGCTACAGTCAACTTGATGTAGCTGCTGCAAAAATTGCTTCGACTTTGCGCGAAATGATCACACCTGGTGATATAGTCTGTGTTCATGCTGATCGGTCAATCAACTGGATCATTGCTATATATGCAGTTCTCAAAGCACAAGCGGTATACTGCCCTTTGGATCCGGCGTTGCCAGATGGCCTGAGAGATTCATACTTCCAGACCTCTGGAAGTAATATATTTTTAGCGAGTTCCAATGTATCAAAGGATCAAAAGCCAAACTCATGTTCTCTCTGCTATTCCGTTGAGGAATTATTGTGCCCAACGGACAACACACCTAGATATGTCTCAAACGCCCTCAAGGGGGAAAGCTCTAAAGATGTGGCATATTTGTGCTTCACTTCAGGCTCGTCTGGATTACCCAAGGGAGTTGCCTGTACACATGAAGGCATTGTAGCGTTTCAGAAAGATTACGATGCCCGGCTCCACATGCGACCTGGGCTCAAAGTTGCGCAATTTATGTCTCCAGCGTTCGTTGGTAGTATACATGAAATATTTTCGTGTATGTCCTACGGTGGAACGCTTCTATTAAGCCGCTCAGCCAATCCTTTGGAAACCTTGCGACAAGCAGATGTTGCGATGATAACTCCGTCGATTGCAAAAATGCTGAATCCTCACGATTACAGGAATCTCGAAGCGGTATGTTAAGATTCTCAGACCATTCTCTCTGAACTAATATCCTGATGATTTCCAGATTTATCTCGTTGGAGAGCAACTCCCTCAGGCTGTGAGCGATGCATGGTCTGGCGCAATGCCTGCTTATAATATGTACGGCCCAACAGAGTCAAGCTGCGGTTCAACTTACAAGAGCCTTGTCCATGGCAATAAAGTCACCATCGGAAGGCCTGTCCAATCAACGAGAATCTATATTCTAGATCAATACCAGAATTTACTACCTCCTGGAGTGATTGGAGAACTCTATACAGCGGGTGTACAAGTCTCACCAGGATATATTGGACGTCCAGAAGAGACTGCGAAGAACTTTCTCAAAGATACCATACGACCTGCGACAGGCCAAATGATGTATCGAACTCAAGATCGTGGCTATTGGACTCAATCTGGAGAGATATGTCTCCTCGGGCGCGCTGATCGACAAATCAAGCTACGAGGCTTCCGGCTTGACCTGAATGACCTCGAAATCAGAATGTTGAAGAACACAGATGCAACTTCAGTAGCCATTGCGCGCAGAGGGGATATCCTCGTAGCCATGGTGCAACCTGAGACCATAGACATCACCCGGTTCAAAGAAAAAATTAAGAAAGTGCTTCCACCACAAGCTTTACCCAGACTTGTGAAGGCTGTCAACAAGTTCCCCTTGGTCAATGCAGGGAAAATTGATTATAAGGCCGTCGCGGCGGCATTTGGGGAATCTGAATCTGAAGCATGCTCTCAGGATGGTTCAGTTTCACCTACAAGCACTATAGTTGATGCTCAAGACACTATCAATCTGGCATGGCGAGCTGTACTAAACCCAGATAAGAATATGCTGGATCATCATGGTGTTGTAGAGGGTTCTATTACGATTGCTCCATCCGTTAATATTAGAGATCAGATCGAAGCCACGTGGCGGTCAATTCTTTCTTTAAGCCAGGAATACCCTCTTAGTGACGAATCTAACTTTGTCGAATTAGGTGGTCACTCCATCCTACAGTTAAAATTAACTCATTCCTTATCTGCTCTTGGAGAGCAAATGATACCATTGTCCAGCATCATCGAGAATCCCTGTCTGGGTGATCAGGTATCTCTTCTCTCAAGTTCCGGCTCTAATCTGGCTGCCGTGCCTGACGCTGGAGCGGATTGTGAGCTCGGGCATCTCCTCACATCTCCGATTGAGCGGGAGTGGGTGGAAAAGTACAGCATTGGCCAAGGTTCATCTTCATTCAACGTTAATTACGTCTGCTGTCTCAGCGACGAAACTGACCTAGTAAAATTGACGAAGGCATGGAACAAAGTATTAAAGCGCCATGAGATCTTGAGTTCTTTGTATCCTAATGGAAACATGCGCTCACATACCAAGAATCCTCCTCAGGTAATTGTGAGAGACATGGTTGACATCAAACGAGAGATCAATCGCGAGTTCAAATTGGAGGAAGAACATCCGATACGTGTATTTCTTACGCCTACTATCCTCCTCCTAGTGGCTTCACATATCATTTTGGATCTCACAGCGCTTAATGTAATCCTAAGAGATATTGACACCTGCTGGAACAGCAAATACCTTGGTCCAGTGCAAAGATCTTACAGCCAGACAACTCGGTGGAGCCGTGCCGCTTCCCAGAAAGATCTCAACTTCTGGGAGAAATATCTCTCAGGCGTACCTCGATTTCCTTCACCGCCTCGAGCTAATTACAGCGGAACTTCTCGAGTGTGTAAAATACCGTTGGAAACTTTCCAGAACATGGTTAGATTCACGACTAATCACAATATTACATTCCATCAGTTGTCTCTAGCAGCAGTTGCACTTGCGCTCCGCCATATCAGTACCGATGATCAACGTGTAATCCTTGGAGCACCATATCTCAATCGCGACGTGGAAGATTTAGAGACTGTTGGACTCTTCCTGGAGCCGCTTCCAATCTGCATAGAGGTGCCACAGCAGGATGCAGCTATCCGGGGCGGGAATTCTTCCAATGAAACTTGGTCTTCCACGTTCACCAAAAGGGTTGGCTGGGCAAGCCAAGAGGCTCTTTGTCATGCCGTTACCTGGCATAACCTACTTGAGCACTTTGCGGTCCAAACTCAGCACCCAAACGTCCCTTTTATTGAAGCAATGGTAACGTTCCATGATAATCGCGGACAAAAATCCTCAACGATTCCCGGGGTTCAGCAGCTTTATACTTGGTGCGAAGGTTCAAAATTCAAACTCATGTTTGAGTTCTCTGCTATTAGTAGCGAGACTTTGATGTTGAGAATCGAGTATGATAATTCGATATACGACGAGGCTGAAGCCGCGGATATCCAGAGGCGCACGATCTGCGCTCTTGGTGGATTGAGTCAAGAATTGAGCCAAGACGTTATTATTGAGTCATTTCTAGAGAGCTTGAAGACCCCGCAAGAATATGAAGACAACGGGGAGAAGTATTTTGGTATGAGATTGGCTGATTTGTAGCTTGCATAATATATTGTCAAGGTTCACGGTGGCGTAGATACGAATAGCTCAGTCATCTGACATGGTATTATTTTTCGCTTCGAAAGAATGTTAATTTATTCCCTTTTACCTATAATTTATGCCTCTATATCTCATTTATCATCCTAGCGATCGGTTCGGTATCTTCGGCCGTCATTGACAAACTTCCGAATATTTGTATTAGATCTTCTCCGACCTGCATCTAGGAGGTAACCGAGGCTCTTATAAATAAAAGAGCTGACCGCTGATTAAATGGGAAAGCGATAAAAAACTATGATTAGGTATACTTCAGTGGCGAGTTTTCTTATCCCTTATAGCTTCTCCATTAACAAAAAAATAAGGTCACGCAGTGCAACGCTTAGGTAACAGAAGATTGAGAATCTAGTCAAGAAAAAAATATACGAAAACCTTCGATCAGTCTCAATATCTGCATTATACCAGAAACTCAAATACGAATGCATATACTTCATAGTAAAGCTATATCTCTACTATTTTCTAATCATCGATGTTTTTGGTAATCAATATGTTATGATTCTATCTAGCTTTGTAGAATATGTTGCAAAAGTCCAAACTTTTAACTCAAAATTTAAATTCAAAAGATAACATTTGACTCAGCTGCTGTCCAGCTCCATCGAAGGCTCCTTGCAGAACATTCTAAATCACTTCGGTACTGTTGTCTGAGACGTTAGGCTTGTTATTTCACCACCAACTTTAGGATGAACTACGGTCTACTGATGCCATTATGAACAATATGA
Organism: Trichoderma arundinaceum; assembly: GCA_025919625.1. Classification (NCBI taxonomy): domain Eukaryota; kingdom Fungi; phylum Ascomycota; class Sordariomycetes; order Hypocreales; family Hypocreaceae; genus Trichoderma; species Trichoderma arundinaceum. The sequence goes on along the minus strand of JAMQTF010000008.1, from coordinate 369,807 downwards.
CAATTCCATCTTTACTGCCACGATTCCCAGCCCTGTAACAAGCCAAGCGTCATTGCCTGTCGCAGCATCCTAACAATCAACACATGAGCCGTCATCATGCCGGACGACTTACACACACGTACGCCATCTCATCCATCTGTAGAGAGGTGTGAATCCTTGGCCGTTGAGGTTTCTTCAGCCGTATCTAAACTAGCTATTAGAGTCACCGCCCGACGCAGCTTGAGATGGAACTTTGCTGCCAACGGCATAGCCGTCATTCTGTCTCGCATGCCCCTTGGCTGTCTTCCCCCTCTCAAGTCTGTAGAGATTGGTAGATTTTCCCCCAATAATAGTGCCGTATATAGCCTTTATAGTGCAGTTATTCGATACTGCACCTGGCACAACACTCCACCGGCACCAGCAAAAGCTCTACAACCACTGCACACTCACATAGCTGCGCATATTGCCTCCTAGTCACTAGCCTGCCTTTCCTCACATGGATTTCCTTTAGCACTATCGCAATGCAGTTATCCAGTTCTAGTGCGCGCTGGTAGATGCCTCGCCCTTTCTCAATTGCGGCTTGGTACTCGGGCTTGCCTATCTGTCCGTCTCTGAGATGAGAGTTTGTTCGAGTGTCGAGTAGGTACTTATACGTACCTCGATTTGTTGCTCCGTGCGCGACGAAGTCGTTGCTGATGCTCGTGGTAGTCACCAAACCATGATTCTACGTTGATATTGACCCTCTTTGTTTCCGACTCGCTGCGATAGCTCGCATCCGTGCCAAAGAAGAAACGAACACAAGAGCAACAACGAAAGCTAGAGCATAACCGCAGTGAAAACAAAAAGAATAGAAAAAGGCAAAGCAGTAACGAAGTTGAAGTTACAAAGACCAAACTTGAAAAAAAAAGGGTAAAAAAGAGTATAAAGAATAAAGTGAGACAAGGGAGTAGCAAATATGAGACTTAAGGCTTACACTGCACAAAGGAGCTCGGCAATCATTTTGTGTCAGTGGCACAGTCCACAACATACTAGTGTCTTTTGAAAACTCGAACAATTCACAGGCCGTGATACTAATTGGTTGGGTGCTTTGAAACATGCAAGACTCTCAGGGCAACAGAAATTCCAGTATTTTAAAGCAATAATCATAGGCAATACTATTACCGGGAAGTATTCAAGTAGGAATCTCCCTCAAGGGGTCTCGCCCTTTGCATCCCAGAGACAATACATAAAAAAACTATCTTGGGTTGTTTGAGTTTTCTACCTAGTTGAATATTTGAAGGTATACACACTCAGCTCCGCAGCTTATACTTTTGTAGCGAATGTCTCCCTATCCATATTTGAGACCTCAGCACAGAAGATTACACTGTGTTCCCTAAGTCTAGCCTACCCACAAAGCTGGGCCAGGGATTGTGTAGTTAGTGATTGTTGTATAAGGATTGAACAAGATGCCGGGATCAGTGGGTTTATAGAGTGAAGTTGCTGGGACTCCGGCAGGAAGCGATTTAGTGCCCGACCCAGTGACGGCAACATTGACGCACTGCGGATAGTTCTGCATGCCATTTGCACTCGTGGCACCGTGGGCGCTGAGGACGTTAGTTTAATACTCTCAGCTTCCGGCGAGGTCAAACAAGGAGGAGCAACATACGCAAGAATTTCATGCCGGAAGACATAGTTCCCGGCCTTGAGGCTTGATGGGACTTTCACGCTCCACCTCCCGCCTTGATTGATAAGAACCTGCGACGCCCAGACTTGGGTACTTAAATTGATACCCTGCTCCTGAATTTTGACCCAGCGTAACGACGTCTTGTCCACATTCGTGCACGACCCGCTGCATTGAGCCACGTACGTAATAACAGGGCCGTAGGGGTGTGGCCACGGGCCAGGACCCCATTGAAAGACGATTGTGCCGCCAGCTGGTATAGTAGCAGTGATGGCACCAGGTGCCGAGTTCTTGTGGCAGATAATGTCGGGCGTGGTGTATGCATCAGGGGCGATGAAGCCCAGATCTAGGCCCTCGGCGTACCTACGCCCGTATATGTAAGCAATGTACTCAAAGGTCTATCATGAGAATGAAAACATCAATCTTAAACTTGTAGCGTACCAGCCTGCGACGTTGGGGAAATGGCCAGTGTTGACCTTTTGATAGTAGTAATCGACTGTTTGGGGCGCATGTGTCAGTAACTGCCTAGCTGACTAGGAGCCTCAAGAAGAAGGGAAGCATACGAATGAAACCCTGGTTGTAAGCGCCATTAAGGGTGAAATTTTGGACCTGCCCATGACCAAGAACACTCCCGGCAAGGCAGCCAAGTGCTGTAAGAATCAGCATCGCGGAGGATTTCATATTGATATAGCTTAGATCCTGAATGAAGTTTTGTTTATAGTGAACGACTTATCTGATCTGATAACTAGCATCGCCAACTTCTTATATACTTACAGAAGTATCGCGTAAGAGGCTCATGATTTACGATTGGTGGAACAAGGCCCTCGTCTTCGTAAGTTTCATATGATTGTTGAAATAGAGATTTAACCGGCGACGGAGAATCCGAGTGTGCCACCTCATATGGTATGCGGAGGCAATGCTACCTTATATAAAAGGTGGAGGCAATGCTACCTTATATACGGAGTAACAAGCGGAGAAAATATCTGTATATAACCACTCCAATTTAACCACGGCTAATAATAGATGCTTAAAGTTTTGGCTGTTACGGGTTATTTAATCTCAGTTTGGCCGTTGAATTGGGTAGTATTTGTTCCGTGACTGCCGGGGGATATGTCCAACTGGCGCGTCAAGTTGATGAAACCCTGTTCTGAGTTCGCTGTGAGCTATTCTCCGCCAGTGTTCCAGTTGCGAAACCCGTGTTCAGATGTGGAGCGGGGACTTCAAGTGCCGACAGTTTTATTCTATTAAAACCATTTCACTGTCATTAAGCAAAGAAGAACTAGACGTTGAGGCTTTGGAAAGTGATATAATTCAGAAATTGCTACCCTCAAACGGTAATTGTAGCAAGGTGTAAGTTTTTTTATCCAGAGGTTTACCTTCTATTATAAGGGATGTTAGGGACTACGGTGCTGGGGTACAATGTGAGGAAATAGTTGGATGTAAATGGGCTGGAATAACACATGGGGATTTCTTTAACCAGCGTTGTATTCAGGTTGTATCGGGGTTGTCGCATTACTAATGCTCATTCCCAAAATATCATGAAGTCTCCGCCGTGTGCCCTCGTTCCCCATACTGAACCAGAGAGCATGAATATTTCTAATTCTCAATAAGCCGTCTTCATAGCAAGTGCGACAAAAGTGAGCGCTGGCTGGCAATAGTAACATAGGAATTTGTAGATTAGATTCAATTAGAATTCACGCATACGTCTTATAGCACTACTTTTCGCAAATATGTTTCTCCCATTGAGAGAGCGGTTTCCCGGCTTCCTGCATCCCCTCAAACTTCTCTAAACCCATAAACCTGGCACGAATTTGTCTATAATCTCAATATCGCAGGAAAGCTTCTCTACCTTGGATGTTTCAAGTGTTGGGTGAATGAATTCCACCCATCTTCTGTTCACTGACTTTTCAACCTCTTTTATCCAAATCGCCCTGTAGTCGGTGCGAGACCACACTGTCGGCTGCCTTTCCCCAGGCAAGGCTCCTATTGCATACCAAGTTCTACTGTCATATAAAATCCCACCAATTGATCTCTATCGTTCTTTTGTTAGGAGAGAATCTCAACCTCTCCTTTTGCTGTCCTCCAATGTCCTCCATCATCTTTAAAGTACCTTTGAAGGCCATATTGACCTTTTTGGAATGAGATATTGCTCTTTAGGTACCTTCGTTGGAGCTCTCAAGGATCTTACACGACGAACAAATGACGGATCATAGAATCCACCCCTCGGATAGCTCTTTCACTGCTAATTCTCAGACTTGTCTACATCTGCGAGGTGCACCGGAAGCCATAAAACCCCCGGCTTTTATCCACTTTGCTCGGCCATTCGAGGTGCATTTTGGATAATTATCACTGACGATCCAATGTGCATGATCGTCGGAGATGAACGATTGGTCCTTAATGATGTCTTTATACTTTTTGGTCCTTTCATCCGGCTTGGCACTATCCTCCTCGCTTGGCTCGACCTCGCTTTCGCTATTTGGCTCTATCTCGGGTGGAGGGTTAACATCGCTAGTCTCAAGCGGAGGCTATCACCGTTGCTACCGTTTGCACTGATGCAACTGAACCATCTGGAGTGGCTGTGCCATCCTGCATCGCGTTAACCGACCCTCCAAGTCCAGCCCCAAGCCACAAGTTTTGGGTAGAAGCAGGTGATGACCGTTGAATGACGGGCTCGGCCTTACCTTTGCCCTTGCCATAATCGACACCTTTGCTTCTCTGATTTACCTCCCCTTCCTCCCTGACGCTTGCGATTGGTTACCTTCACTAGTCTCGATTTTCATTCTGGGCTGTAATGACTCTGGAATCTCGTGACTCTCAAATGATAATATCACTATGCAACCGGATAACCAGGGCTCCTATATTTATCTTCATCCTGAGATACATATCTAAGCTCAAGCCACTACAACTGTTTCCCTATTCTGAATTCCCCTTCCCTCTAATTAATGGTACGTTTATATCTTCATTTCTTATAAAAGCCAACTAACGATCTTTAAAGACTACTCTATAATTGTCAAGAGTCGAGAAGCGAGTCAGCTGCGAGGTGGCTGCGTATGAGGAAACTGAGGGAAATAAAACTCCGGCGTTGTACTCCGTAGGACTGCAGGTCTATATAAGGGACTGGGTGGCAAGCTAGCAGTGTAGATCTAGCGACAATGCCGCAAGCCTTCCATGTCAGTATATAGAGGACCCCCCAGTCTTTAGAAGAGGTAATTACCTGCGCAGTTGCCTCCCTAGCTGCAGCTTAACAGCTAGTTATTTCCGCTTAACTAAGTACACCTCCTCACTCTTCTTTATTACCATATACTTCTGATATTTAGAGATTTATGGCCGCCAATATTACTATTTAGAAACCAAGAGGGAGAGGGGGTGCACTCTTGTATTCTTACAGGTCTGATTCCTATTCCGCACACGCACCCTGAGAGAAAACGGATAATTAAAGTGGGACGCAAACGGCGATATAGACATGCACTCAACGGCGCCCAAGGCGGGGAAATAGCAAAACCTCAGACCAGGTTCATCTGGCGAGCAAGGAACCCGGTCTGCTCCCCCATAGACAAGCCACTAACGGCAGATTAGTACGGAGTTGGGTAGGTGACCACTAGCAAACACTGGCTGCTGTACAAGTATGTATTCAATTTTATTTACTACCTAGTACTTGTTTACTTCTTATAGGTAGTTTTGCATCTTTTTAGTGCCATGGTTAGGTTGCGACGATTGTGGTATAAGCCTGGGATTGAAGCATCCGACTACATACGACCACATCTATTGGAAAATACGGGATCCCGTCCGCTCTCCCAGAGTCAAGCCAATGAGAGACAGATTAGTAGTCAGGTGGGTGACCACTGGCGAACACCGGTTGTTGTATGTTTTTGCTTTTTTCTTTTCTTTTCTTTTTACCGCCGTGTTGTAATCTTTTGCTGTAAGCTACGTTGGGCTGCGTTGTGTTGTGATATGAGGCAAAATTTTGGAGTCAAAGCCACCAGCCGATCAGCACCGCCTAGTCAGCTTGGGCACATATGGTGGGCTTACGAACATGCATATGGACAGGGGCAAACCGCGTGTTTGGCTTCATCGAACTTGGCAACTTTGACTCTAAGAATCCATTCACATACAAGTAGTACTCCGTAAAGCAGTAGTGCTCCGTACTAGGCCCCCGTATGTCCCTGCTGATTGTCGGAATTTTGTTTAGGCTTATATTTAGCTCAGCCCACTCGCATGTGTGCCATGCTCTGTAAGCGAATCATGCTTCAAGACCGTGACTCCGTGTGCTCTGGTAATCCACACTACTCCGTATTCTCAATTTGGATCCCAGTCGCTCAGCTACATAACGAGCCCATATCAGCATGGTTATATTTTTCTTTCCCTGCTGCTGATGTAAGACCTATGTTGAGCCGGGTTTTAGAAAATGTTTGCTTTTCACCAATTCCCTGCTTGGATATTCTCGTCTAGCATACCGTGATCACTTGTGGACGGAATTTCACCACCTCCGGGCAGTGCAGGCATGTCACCGATGTTGGATTCCGATCCATGTCCCCTGAACGGAGTTGCTAAATGCTACTTGCTCCAATAGGAGCTTTTCAATGCTTCGTACAATAGCTAGGAATAGGGTTTGTACGGAGTAAAGAAGACATATATTCTCTACACTAAGTATATATAGAGAGAGGCTTTCTCTCATCAACTGTCTCCATTGTTTGTTCTTACTGCGTCCTACTCCTTTCTTATTTTCAACAACCAGCTCTTACGAACATTGCATAAGTAATCATGATGGGTATCAAGAACGCCGTGCTGCTCTCTATTGCAGCTCTTGCTCAAATTGGCAGCTCTACGCCTGTAGGCCAAGCTGAGCCTCCCATCCCAGAGGTTTGTAGCGTAGCACTGAGCGTCTAACGCCGTTTGTTACTAACCAATCTGCATAGCTCGCTCGTCGCGCACCAAACACCATTTGGATATGGGCTGGCCCGTAAGTTCAGCTTCTATGAAGAGACCGAGTAGTGGCTAACTTATGAAAGAAATTATACCGGCCCAGCCCAGAGCCTTACATACAACACCGTAAACCAATGCCATAAAATTGACTGGAACACAATTGGGTCAATCTGGTTGCCCGATAGTAAGTGCTACTAGGTCGAGTGAGCCTGTACATGTATCGCTAATCTTATATTCAAGACGTTGTTTGCACATTCACCGTCAAGCCAGGCGACTGCCAGGATGATGTTGGTAACTTCCGATCCCAGACCATCTTCCCTTCAGGCCTGGCAGATATCCGTCAGTGGTACGAGCCAAGAAAAGCCGACTTCCCAGCTTACTGGTTCCACAACGCCCGATCAATCCAATGCGGTGGAGCGAACTTTTAAGAAGGCAAACAAAGCACCAAATCTCTAAATATAGACCACCATGTAGTTGATTTTTCATGTATTTCCCTCGTGCCCTGGGACCAATATTAATATTGAAGTCAACCAAGTATTGGTCCTCGCCACGTTATTTCTGGTCCGACGTGGTCTTTGGGTAATTATCACGTAGTAAATTACAATAGGAGTAGCGGCTCGATTCTTTTGGCGATCCGAGCTGGAGTTAAAATAGATATGATGACAAGTCATTATTCGGATAAATGCTTACCATTTAGAATGAAAAATTTTATGCAGGATAGTTCAAATAATTCCATTTGCGGTTGGAAATGAACTAGTAGATACTTGTATTTTTCACGCACCCTTGCAGCCAATATGGTCCAGTGTACTCCGAACCCCCTATGGTGTCTATTAGTATTTCACTTATCTTCTTACCTTATCAATCGTCTAGGAAACTTTTGTAAGACTCTCTTTCCGGGACCCTTAAGGGATCCTTTCCTGGCGTTATTTCTTCGGCGCTTTTACGGCCTTATCTAAACCTCGTACTTTGTAGCGCCTAGGCATACTTCGCAAGCTACTAATAAATGTGATTCTAGCTGCTGACCACAGCATATTCATTACCGAAAGGAACCTAGTAGCCATCTATACGGCTGGAGTCAGCTGCTCACCATTGAGAATGGTTGTGATAAATAGACTGGTGGTCCAGTCAGCGACCTAATTTAGAATTCTGGTAGCTTAATCAGACGCTCCTAGGCGATAGCCTCTGTGACTCTGCTCTACATATCTATATCTACCGAAAAAGGCCATCCACCAACCACATACGACCATATCCATTGGAAAATACGGGATCCCGTCCGCTCTCCCAGAGTCAAGCCAATGAGAGGCAGATTAGTAGTCAGGTGGGTGACCACTGGCGAACACCGGCTGTTGTATGTTTCTTGCTGCTTTTTCTCGCCCATATCCTTGATGTTATCACGATTTCACAAGCGCCTCGCTACGTTGCTACGCTGAATCTATAATGTTGGTGCCGATGTCAGGGGATTGCATATACCCCGCGTTAAAAGGCTACGCTACCACAGGCACAACAACACCCAAATAACGCATTGCATGCACCTGTACTCCATATTTTAGCTCCTAGTCTACGAAGTACAGGTACATGGATTCATCGCATATCCCACCCATGCACAGTAAAATAATAGCTCTGTACTCCGTAATCAGCATTGAGTATCTCCAGATTATTCGCCATGTGGCTCTCGCATATCTTCACAAGGAAGGCTTGGCTCATGCTAGGCGGCCTCTTGATTCCCTGGTTGATATGGAGAGCCGCCATGGTTCATGAAAAGCGAAAGCAGCTCCAGGACCTATACCAGGCTTTCTTGCCTGACAACGTCCAAACAGCGGGATATATCATCACTCGCCAAAACCATGGCCATAGTCCATTATATATATCTAGCTTATTCACATCGTTCAATAGCCTTGGACTGCCAACCTACGAAGTAGGTTAACATCCATAATATGGGATACTTTCTGTTCCACCCCCAATCTTCTAGCCTAATTTCTCTGTAAAGGAAGGTGTCTCAGTGGCTATGTTCGTCTTTCTTATTCTTCATTGTAGGATGGCCACATTCGGGTTTTGAAGTTACACCCTGGGAATCCATGGAATACGGTCAAATGCAGTCTTCATACAGTAGCATTGAGTCCATCTTCACAACCAGACGCACCATACACGGCCTTATCGTATACATGGGGGCCACAGGAACCGACATCTCCTATTCTTTGCAATGGACGTCTGCTGGAAGTAACAACGAACTTGCATGAGGCGCTTCTGTATCTGCGGTATATGGGAGTAGAAACCATCTGGATCGATGCTAAATGTATCAATGAGAACTCCAATCAGGACAAGGACAAGCAAGTAGAGATGATGACGCAAATCTACACACAAAGAAAGGCTCTCATCGTTTGGCTGGGCGGCCCCACGAAGGCGAGTGAGAGAGGAATGCTCTTCTTGGATTACTTACAGTTGCGTTAGTCCCGATTTGATTTCGTGGCCAGGGCAGCACCAACGACGTAGGGCACCTTCTCTTCCGACCATGGTTTCAACGCGCACGGATAATCCAAGAGCTACTTTGCTGTAAATAACGGGAATTTGTTTTTTGCGGCACAGCATGCCGATCATGGCAGCATCCTGTAAGGGGACTAACAGTGTTCGCCGAGGGTGGTCTTTTAACGGAAGTGGAGAACACTGAGAACCAGCTTTCTGGTATCTTGAGTCAGCTGGAGCTACTTAGAAATGTACGGCTAGGCAGTCTTGACCTTTTCACTTTGGCATTTCTTGCGAGATCTGCAAAAGCGAGTAATGCTAGAGACAAGCTCTACGCATTGTTAGGACTAGCCATAGACAACCAAAAGCTTTCCTACTATGAAGGCAACTCAACGCGTTATTTTCCACATCAACTACGCCAAATCAGTTTATGACATCTATGTTGGCGCCGCTAAAGCCATGGTAGCATCCGACGGCCTACGCGATGTGCTATCAGAAGCCTGCGGCTTGGAATCATCAGAATACGATCTTCCTACATGGGCAGCCGATTGGAGTATTACACAACGCTCTTGGGAAGCCATCTATACGACAGCATGGAGCATTTTGATAAACCTTCTACCGCCGGATTTTGCCGGCCCATCTACCTTTTCTGCTTCCACCTTGAATAGTCCGCCCAAATTCGGAGCTTCGAACATGTTGATTGTCAACGGCGTGGTGTACGGTCAAATCAAAGGCTTGACCTCTCGGTATCCAGTTTCTTCGTCTAATACTGCTACTAGTGCCATTGGGTTGGCGAAGGAGGTGGGTCATTGGCTAGAGTCCTGCGATTCTCTCGCAGAGGATTGCATTGCTGGCATGTCTCCTGGAACATCGAACAAACAAGATATGTTCTGGTGAATCCTTATTGCTGATCAGGCTAGAGGCCAACAGCCTGCGCCAGGCTATCGCGGCCATTATGATACATTTCGAATCCCACTTGAGAGATTAGTAAAAATGATCCAAAATGAGAAGCATGATCCAGGTCTCATATATAGCTTACCAAGAATGTTCCTGCCAATTAGTAAAGAGTTAGGCTTCCGTTGTCGAGGGCGCAAGTTGGGTATCGTAGAGACAGGCGTCTTGTCTCTTGTTCCAGGCACGTTATTGATAGGAGACTTGATCGCAGTTCTCGACAGCTGTCGAATCCCCATTATACTCCGTCAGTTTGGAGCAACTTTTCGAGTTGTTGGAGACTGCTATGTTCATGGAATCATGTATGAAGGGAAATTGTCGAGAAATAACCGCTTGGAATCCTCGAGAGGAAGGCAATATCAAGAGAGAAATGTGCGTCGAGAATTTATGATCAAATATCGTACACAGCAGTTTGAGGTTATACCTCATTTATTGCTTGGCAGACAAATCTGTAACAAGGACCCTACGCTTAAAAGGAAAGAAAGTAAGTAAATATTACAAAGATACCAAATATGGCGCTATCTTATGAAATGCGTCCCATTAATTCATTATCTACAATGTTTCCCCTACTAGGATGCAAAACCTTATATGATTCAGTCAGGTCTGCATCTACTATCAAGGTCCCGCTCGAGCTCATGATGCTGCTAGTTTATCGCCAAGATAGGTGAAGCGGGTCACATCCTTGAGATTAGATCGGCACTCAATAGTCTCGGTCTGGATTGGCGTCATAACGCAGTTGTCCAGGCCAACTCTTGCATGGAGGCAAGTTTCAGTGGGGAGTAGATGCAGTACCACGATTGTATTCCGTAGGCCGTGCCAAGAAGCTCCTCCTAAAGGCCTTAGGAACTCATGTAAAGAAGGTTAATAATAGAGATGTCCGTAACTAGATCATCTCTTCCCACCTCTTCCCTCTCACATCTTCAGATCTATCCACGCGCACGGCAGCGAGATTTGAGCTGCCCAGCTCATGCATAGGAGCTAAGCTTTGGATTCACAGTAGCAGCGTCTTGCACACTCTCTTTCCAGAGTTTGTCGATAAACTCCCCTCCTTCAGCCGTATTAAGAAACGCAGCACCTCTACCATTTGTGGTCAGTGCATATTAACTGCTTAGGGGAAGTTACTATATGCACTTACGGATGGACCTTGTTATTCTGTAGGAACTTGCCATTTGTTTCGGGTCCCGCAACGGTAGTGGCGTAGATTAATGTGCGTGCACCCTCTTCCACCGTACGGCCTGCAGATCTGCGGAAGAACAACATGGGCAGCCTTAGATAGAATGGCAGGTTCTTGTCCAGGCCCGTTTGCACAAGTCCAGGGCAGAGGTTGTTGACAATGACCTCGGAGGGCGCCAAGGCAGCCAGACGCCGGACGTAGGCGTTTACGACTGTCTTGGTGTCGGCATAGCGAAAGAATTTATTGTAGTTGGCTTCATTATCAAAGTGACCGAGAACCGTGCTCTCGGGCGAGATCGGCTTCTTGGTGAGTGTATTTTGACTGATCTGGGTCGCAGAGCCTGTAAATGTGAGATGCGTGGGCAATCCTCTAGCTGAAGCAGTGGATCGTAGGAGAGGGAATAGCTCGAGACAAATGAGAAGGTGCGTGTAACAGTTTACTTTCAACCATGACACAAACGCGATTAGCAATGTCCAAGCTGGATCATAAGGGCGAATCGTTGCTCCTCTTTTCCTCACCTTGCATGTTCTGTTCGTGGTTGTTCTTGCTCATCCTATAGTCCATAACGACCTGCCCACCATTGTTTAGAAGTATGTCGAGCTCTTTAACTTCACTTTTCACTTTATTAGAGAAACGAAGTCCGGACTGGTAGTCGTTAAGATCAAGCTCAAATACTTCAATCAAGGCATCGGGATTAGACTGTTTCACAGTGGGGTCCGCACGGAGAGCAGACACGGCTTCCTGACCTTTGGAAATAGAGCGACAGGCAAGAATCACATGAGATGCCCCCAGCGTGAGGAATTGCTTTGCAGCCTCGTATCCCAAACCAGCGTTGCCGCCAGTGATGATGATGGTTTTGCCACTGAGATTAACCCCACTGGGAGTGGGAGGAATAGGAGGTTGACCCATATTATAGGAATGAAGAGAAACAGTTGAGTTAGATTAATATGGATGGATCAAAGAGGGCTTAAAATGGTAGGGACAGTGCAGTATATATATTGAGTGAACAAGCGCACTTCTTATTCATTAATTGCGAAAGAGAAGATGTTATAGCCAGATTGTCTAATTAAAGCCGACTTCTATCATGCATGAGAAAAAAACACGTCAATTAACGCCTCGTGCTATACGACTACTGCCTAATAATACGCTTAATACGCTTCAAGGCCCCAATCACATTGAGATAAAGCATGACGTTTTGCCTCAACAAGTGTTGGTGGACGGCACGCTAGCAACAAATAGGCAATAGCAGACGCTCTGCTATTGGCCGATCGAACAGACGGATTCCGGACTTTGTAAGCAGCATCGCCGGACTAAGTTTGCTCCGCCAGATTACAAATTCATCCTCTCTTGATTGAGATTCAACGCTCAAAGCGTTGAAGGCTCCCATTGGTAGGACATGCATATAGCCCCTGAAACTCCGCTCATTTTACGGGAAGTCTAACAGTTTCACCCACTCTCTCGAGCCGATCCGCACCTTTGGAGTAAAAGTCCGCAACATCTCTTAGCTGCCCAGCAGGCTCCGCTTAAGCTTCGTCATCTTTTGATAGACAGCACCTGGCTAGTTTGCTCCTGCTGTCATGACGCTGAATCGCCGGCAGCTTCATAGCAAATAATGAATGGCAGGGAACGTCAAATCTCCAAGTTCTTTCGTTTAGGAAATCAATACAACTGTCTATGTGGATGTTGTAATGCGGAGTATAACAACAATGGTGCTCTCAGGAACACAAGCATAGAGTGAAAGTTTTTGGAACCTGCCAATTATCCACCAGATTTTTATTTATCTGTCGTTATAACCCACGACTGTCCCATAAACCCTTGAATTTTGAATTATGGACTAGTAGATTATCCGGAGCACCAACCTTGATGACCCTACCCTCATCCAGAACGACAATAAAATCATAGTCACGCACAATAACGAGCCAGTGAGCGACTTCCATAACGGTCCGACCATCTAGATCATTAGCAATGGCAGTGCGTACAGCATGATTGGTTTGGGTATCGACGTTGCTGGTTGCCTCATCGAGAAGAATGAGGGGACTGTCTCTCTAAGAACAGCACGCGCCAGGGATAAAAGTTGGTGCTGGCCAGCCGAAAGGCCCCATTCTTCCATGGTACCATTGAGACTACCACGCGTTGCAAAAAAAATGACCTGTATTTTCCAATACGAAGATGAGCAATTCATCGGATTGCATGGTGTTCCCAGAATCAGGTCATATCATACGGTGCCTGTTAGCTTAAGAGCGTCATGCGGCAGGGCCCTGATACGCGAGTAGATGTATTGTCGTGATAATGTGGACAGTACGATACCATCGATTCAGATACTACAATCGTGACAACCTTGCAATGGCAAGAAGAGTGAAGGCTTGCCGCTTAGGTAAGATTTCACCGTAAGTATGTAGAATTGCGTACGAACACATCTCAGCTGAAAAGATATCGATTTAGATAAGATGAAGACTTGATAGGTTTGATATGCTGGAGATAAGATAGTACAACAATAATGATGGCACCTAATACTCCAAAGACGGCCGCAGGCGTAGATATTCTACCTTGGGTATGGAAGACCCACACCATAAGCACAGTAGCATTACCTAAACGGCGAGGAAAGTAAATGTGGTTACCTGTACAGTCAAAGCGGTAAGTTTCATAACTGGCGAACATAAATTTTATGTACTAGCTTCGAGATAAGTGAGCGAGATTGAGTGCAAGACGGGAGCGGCGTGATAGCTGAAAGAAATAGAATGGCTCCAAGAGAATAAATAACATGGTAAGTAAAAGAGCTAAAATGCTTTGTTCGAATCGAGGCGTGAAATCGGAGGTTCGGGGAAGCTGATGACCGAAGAAGTCGTCTTTATTCTCCATGATTCCGTAATGTGATCTCAAATTCCAAATCCCTCTTCTCACAGTCTTTTTAGTGGCATAATTGCGTGGTAGTAACAAAATGTGAGTAGAAATCACCTTCTATTGCGAGACATCAAGAATTATACATATTTTAGGTATCCAGAAGCTACTTCTCCACAACCCACAGCGAACTTTCATAAGACGGCTCTCTCCCTCAAGATACTTTGCTCCTTCAAGGCATCAAGCGGGGAGCACAGCGTCGGTAGATCCCGATGTTGTAAGTCAACATAATGGGAGTGAAATATGTAGCTATGCCATTATACAACGAGCTCAAACAACGCTACGATATGGAGGGTTGAAATGATCGTACAGTGGCCGTGTACAGGTTTGGCTGAATTGGTTGCAGTCGTTCAGCTGCATAGTACAACTAATTGATGTGCATCGGAAGAGGGCCATAGTAGGAGCCAACAGCCTAGAGCCGTAAACCCCAAACTAACAGGCTGGCTTCCAGATGTTACACAATCCACCGGTGAAAAGCCGCGTTGTAACCAATTGAAAGTCCTTTGTATGGCGAACCAATACCATCCGATGCTGCTACCGGTACATACAGGTATACAGCCGTTGGCTGGCCAATCTCTTGTACTCCACTTCTTGTATCCCGCAGGGCAAGCTGGCCCATGCATATACGCATTTTCAGAGACTTTGCACGCGAAAGATATTTTATCCTGGCTATGATTGCAATGGCATGTACACGTGAGAGCCTACAACGTTTTTCGCAATTAATGCTTCTGGTATATCTACCGATCTTATTCTCAGCACCATAGTTGCGTCACTTATGAATAATAACGTCTAGCTACTGGCAGTGCTCGGCCTCTGTTTATATGTTCCTAGCATATTGCTTTCCCTTCCGCTACCCGTAACGCTAAACTCTAAATGTTTGCCAGTAGACTCCACCCCAGTTCTAGGAGCAAATACTAGCAGTTCAATAACAGGGAATGGGCAGCAAGAGACGAGCAACGAGCATGTCACCCTCAAGTCTCGATTACGTGAGAGCTTTGACGAGCTTCGCACTGCTTCCATATTCCTGATTCGTGGTAACTGAAGCATTACATCTCTTCTTCTCACCATTCTGATTGCGACTTTGTTAAGATGGCCCACGAAGTTCTGCTCCAATTTACAAGGAAGAAGTTTGGCTGATCATGGTCTTAGGTAAGTAAACGTGCAAGAAAGGTCTCTCTTCCTACTTCTACATAATATCATGATCCCATCGGAAAAATTCCCTGTCTCACATCTCTCGTGCTTCTAGGCAGCATATTTGTTTGGAATTCAAGCTTCTGTCATGTTGTTGCTTCTGCTTATCCTTCTTCCCTCGGTCAATGACGTCTTCACTATAGTGTTATCTATGCGGCCTACACAGAAGGATTTAAATAAAATATTGCCCGAGCTAGACCTTTCCATAGGTCGTTCAATTTCCCAACTCGTAGAAGAACATCATCGCGCCGTACTCTTCACCACTGTTGTCATACTGGAATGCCTTAGAGCAATAATTGCTAGCCCGGTGCTTGCCATCTGTTTCTGAGTTGGTTTGCGATTGGGTGGCACATGACTTGGGCTATCGTTTTGGAGGACCGGGTTTCTTTTGATATTAAGATTATGCTTCCTGTATAGGATCCGAGTTTAGCTATGAAGGAGTTCGCTTCAAAGCCTTAGTAGTGTCGTCCAAGGAACTCATCATACATCTCGTAGTTAGCCTCCCGTTGGGCATATCCACTATTCTAATCCGTGTCTCTATACATTAATTTCTTCGAAAACGGCAGTTTCACTTCCAACGCGATAATGAAACGGTTGCAACTCCTTATGCCAGAGTTTCCAACGAAGTATATGCGCCGTCTCACCTCGCAGAACTCGATTATGGATTACCATTCATGAACCCCATTATGCTCAAGATAGGTGCTAGCTTTATAAGCAGTTACTTTAAAAAGAACGACCTCCAATCGAGCGTTGCAAGGTGATACGGTATATAATTGATACTGAATGACATGAGAAGAAAGCCAGAAGTTCCATGCGAAACAATGCTGAGTCAGAAGGAGCTATGGTAACAACGCTCCAATTTTCTGTCATGGCGGACTACATGAGCTTGTATTTAGAGAGTGTGTATATATCAAATGGCGTTATTGATCCTCTAGCCAACACACCCTCCCATTCCAATCCTACATTCTCCGCTCGACTTCCCATATATATCGACGCTGCCAGAAGCACAATTTCCTCGTTTTACCCTCTTCAATACTCAATATCCCATCTCCTCTTCTATGACTAGCTCTCTGATACACACAATCAACAATGGCTACAAGCATTAACCTTCTTACCGCCACCGCCTCGGAGCTCGAAGCCAAGCTTGCAAATAATTCTGTCAACAGCAGACAATTGGTCAAGCTCTATCTCAACCAAATATCACAGTACAATGGATACTTGAAAGCGGTCCTCGCTGTTGCTCCAGAGGATCTCTTGGACAACACGGCTGCTAAGCTTGATGCCGAAAGAGCTGAAGGCAGAATCCGCGGGCCGCTACATGGCATTCCAATTATTGTCAAGGTGCCGACTTCGTGTCTCTATTACTACAGTTTCGGGACATTTATCCTAACACTTTGGCGCATCCAGGATCATATCGCTACCGTCCCGGAGCTGGGATTGCCCACTACTGGTGGTAGTCTCGCTCTTGTAGGCTCCAGGCCAAGAAAAAACGCAGATATTATCGAAAGAGTATGTCTCTGGATGCTTTGAGCGAAGTGCGAAGACTCCTAACGCCCCACAAGCTTATAGCTGCTGGCGCAATCATCCTCGGCAAGGCAAATTTATCGGTGAGTCATCGCGATGCAGATGCGCTGGCAGCCTTTCCTAACTTGTCCTAGGAGTGGTCTTGGTACAGGTTCGTTTGCTTCTTTAACGAAAAAATGATGTCGCTCATTCCTCATTAAGGTCTGATATGGCCGCTATGGGGTGGTCTGCTGTGGGTGGCCAGACGCAATCCGCATATGTTCGGGGCGGCGTGCGCAAGGATGACTCCCTTGGTGGTCACAGCGTAACTATTGACTCTATGGCTCCTTCAAGATGTTACATGTCTAACAGTACGTTAGAATCCCGGAGGCTCTTCCACCGGCTCTGCCGTTGCAGTAGCCGCCGGATTCTCACCCATTTCCGTCGGTGGTGACACAATGGGCTCTATTATTATGCCCAGCGACAGAGCAGCATTGTATGCCATGAAGCCTACCGTGAAGATTGTTTCTCAGAATGGCATCATCCCTATCACCTTGGAGCTAGACTCCGCAGGTCCAATGGCTAAGTCGGCTTTGGACCTTGCGAATCTTCTTGACGTGCTTGTGGACCCAAGCAAGACGACCATACCCACAGGTGGATACAAAAGTGCCGCCACTGGTTCGTGGGGAGATATCCGCATTGGCATCTTGGAGCCTGAAAAGTGGCTATTTGATACCAAGCTCGTCAAATATGAAGAACAGGCATCGGAACAAATGGTAAGGCGTCCGAAACGTTCTATCGCACTTTCTATGACTAACGGCATTGCTAGTTGCGAGAGTGGAAGTTGGCTTACGAGAAACTCAAATCTGTAGCCAAAGTCGTGAAGCCTGTGACCATGATCTCGTTGGATGAGTCTACCGATAATGGAAGAATTAGGATATTCAACGCTTTTGGTAATGCCAGTACAATACCTCCCTAGGACTTATCATTAACTACTGTTTAGATACAACTTTCAAGGATCTTTTCAAAGACTACCTTTCAGGTGTTGACAATAGCAAAATCCATTCCCTTGAAGATCTTGTCGAGTTTAATAAAGAACATGCGGATCAGGAGCTACCACCAGGTAAGTATTTGTATCTATGAGACAATTTAAGAGGCTAATCTATTCACAGGCGCAGACAATCAGGCGGCTCTTCTTAGAGCTCTGCAGGCCAAAATGACAGACAAAGAATATCACAATATTATGACTAGCGCTCGTGAGCGCTGCGGTAAGGGAGGGATCGATAAGACGCTCGAAGAGAATGAAGTTGATGTCATCATTGGACCGGGAGACGGTCCCATGTTTAGTATTGCACTGACAGCAGGTTTGTGGTGAACACACCGACGAGGTTATCAGATCCCATAATCTAACAGATGCTTTTTAGGCTATCCAGTTGCAACCGTGCCCCTCGGCTATCTCGATTTCAACGGCCGGCCATTTGGTCTGCAAATTGCGGCCAAGGCTCACCAGGAAGCTCTCTTGGTTCAGGCTCAGAGCGCATGTGAGGCCACTTTCCCTAAGCGCCAACCGCCACCACTACATGAGATTGCTATGTGATGATGTGCTATTCGTATAGTTTATTCTCAGTCAATTTCTTTATGAAGTGCCATTAGGCACCTAGATATAGTACTTGGTAGCTAAATGCATTCCGTAGTAAGAATGAGAGTATCATGTATGTGTGCTATCACAACGCTTGGCTCCGCAGGGCGTCCGTCTAAGATGGAAGCAGCTGCTGAGCTCAAACGGCGCTGAGGTGGGGCGCCGAAACGGACCTCCACAGGCAATATAGCTCTGTAGCTCCACTGGATTCAAGATGCTACAGAGCTTCAGCCAAGGGTTCGTTTCTCTTCTCCGGTGCCACCAAGGCACCTCCCGCCATCTATCCATCACAGCCGAAACGATCTTTATTTCCCAGCATTTCTCAGCGCCATTAGCAAAGGTGAATGAACAAAACATTCCTCCAATCCCCAGTGCTTTGGCCATGGAGGCAAGTGCGGGTACACCGTTCTTGTATCAACGCCACAATCGGCGAACTAGTAGATCGCAAGCCCCCACATGTCGCAAAATTTCATCACTGAGAGACTTACATCTTAGTCACTCAACTCAACTCGCTCACTTATCCACTCATCACCAACTACAGCCTCGAGTTCGAAACAGAAACAGGAGCCAAAAAAAAAAAAACACACAAACAAAAAAGCCCATCATGTCGCCTCCCGAAACAATCACCACCCTCTCCCTCCAGTCCCTCAACAAGCTCTCCTCGGGCAAAGTCCGCGATCTCTTCGACCTGGACGCCAACAGCCTCCTCTTCACTGCCACCGATCGCATCTCAGCTTACGACGTTGTCCTCGCCAATGGCGTCCCCAGAAAGGGCCTTATCCTGACCCAAATCTCTGCCCATTGGTTCTCCGTGCTCGAGCAGAAAGTGCCAGGCCTGAAACACCATCTCCTATCCCTGTCACCCCCGGCCTCAGCTCCTTTGACCCCGGAAGAACGCAGCCTGCTGCGTGGACGAACCATGGTCTGCCGTCGACTGAAGGTGTTCCCTATTGTAAGTACCTGTGGATTTCCTGCAAAACCATGCTTCCTTTTTGGCCAAAATAAAGACTGATAACCGCCGACTTTTAGGAAGCCATTGTGAGAGGCTACATCACCGGCAGCGCTTGGAACGAATAGTAAGTCGCCTGCCTCAGCTTCACCTCCAGCCTTGGATGTTTGCCAAGACGCAAAGCTCGGCAATCAATCATCCTTCAATGTGGCTGCTTGACCCAGTTTTCTACGAGAAGAGCTGACAATCCCGGTCTCAAGTGTTGCCCATGGTACCGTTCACGGCATTCCCCAGCCAGCTGGGCTGGAGCGATGTGGCGCGTTCCCCAACGGACCTATTGTAAGTTGCTCTCCAGCACTCCAGTTACATGTCTACTTTGCTCTAGTTCATCCTCATCACAAAAGACAGCTCCTGTTTCCATGCCAAGTCGCCGATTCCGCATGAGACGCTCCAATGGAGACGCCAACGCTGACATCCAATAGTACACCCCGTCCACCAAGGCTCCCGCGGGGGAAAAGGATGAGAACATCTCCCCCCAAGAGGCCGTCAAGATCGTCGGTGAGAAATACGCCGCTCGGATCGAGGAGCTCAGCCTGTCGGTATACACCGCGGCCGCCGCCTATGCCCGTGAGCGCGGTATTATTGTAGCCGATACCAAATTGTGAGTTACTTGCGCCCCTCCTTGCCATAGTTCATGCACGAATCCTTTTACTGCGGGTCCCTTGGAGAATTTCCCTGGACTCGCAATCCCCGAAATACGGCCTTCCTAAGTTCTAGGCCTCATCTCCAATGTTCCTACACTTCGGCAAGCTAACCACGGTATGTAGCGAGTTTGCTCTTGACGAGGCCACCGATGAAGTTGTATTGGTAAGACACCACCCTTTCATCGGAGCGGGCCCTTGATGCCCCTCCAGGCTACTCTTATCAAGCCCAAAATAGTCCATAATAGAAACTAACGTTTCAAAGGTCGATGAAGTCTTAACCCCGTATGTCAAATCTCGGCCAATACCCTTCCCCCCAGCCACCCTATGCCTTACCGGAGTAATCGGAAAGCGCTAGCTCCCTAGGATCTAGAATCGACTTTCCTAGCACCCTCCACGCACCCAGCTTTAAAGCAGACCCCCTCCCCCCCTGGTTCAAGCACACGTGCTAACTCCAGGTCCCGAAATCCAGTGACAGCTCACGGTTCTGGAACGCCGCAGAGTGGAAGGCCGGCAGTGAAGCCCCTTCGTACGACAAGCAGTATGTCCGCGACTACCTCACGAGCTCAGGGCTCAAAGGCAAGCCTGATGTGAGTCCTCCCCAGCAGGGCTGGCCCCAGCACTAGCTCTTATTCCCCCAGATCTTAAAATAAAGAACAACCCTGCGTCAAGGCGACCCTAGGACGCATTGCCTTGACTCGCGCCACAAAACCATGTGACTGACCATTCTAGGTCGAGCTACCCGAAGCCGTCGTGGAGGAGACCGCAAAGAAATACCAAGACGTTTTCGAAAGGTGGGTACTACTTTCTTTACAAGAGACTCGTCACAATTCACCTACCTGCGTGTCCATGCTGACCACCAACAAATAGACTGACGGGTAAAACCTTGGACCAAGCTCTGGCCTCCTTGGAGAACTGAGTCACGAGAACTCGGAACAAAATAGAAAACGAGGAAAAGGGCAGGAGAGCGAGAGCGGAAGAACGCGTAGGAATATGAATACGTAAACGAGCTTCTGGGCCTTGTTTACGAGCTGCATAGTGCTGGAACAAGGCAAATCTGATCCAAGTCTAGTGAGAAAGTGGCTAGTCGATAAAAAGATAATGAAATAGAACACTATCCAGCCCTCTGCGCCCCTAGTCAGGCTAAACCGCTCTACTGCCAAGTCACTCAGATTGAATTCTGGATCGCGCTCAAGTGAGGCGTCCCATGAAGGTCTAGACTACGCAGCTACTACAAACGCCGGCCGCTGCCGTGAGACAGCTGCCCTTAATCTGCCCAGACAATAAAAAAAATATCAGACACGGGCTATTCTGTGGCGCGCCAGAAAGGAAGTGTTCTCGAAACTTGCAATCCCTAGCCAGTCCGACCCCGGCCGGGTTGCCATTTACCGAACGACCGACGGCGGGAGATCAGGTAGCGGGCGGATCAGCGTTTGGGAGCGAACCTGCCATTGGCTGGGCACTAGATGATTCCTGTGCAGAACAGGCTTGTCCCTTGTCCAAGCGTGACCAAATGCACGTCTTAGCTGGGCTCCCTCCTTCGCCTCAAATTGAGACGGCACGACTGATGGCCGCTCGGCACTTTTCCTGCCTCTGTTGCTGCGAGCACCCCTGCCAATGAGACGAGGCTCTCGTCACCCATTTTCTCACGTATCGTGGCCGTCAAAGTCCAGACCGTGCCTGATCCCGCGGGAGGTTCAGTCGATTGGCGGGCTGGAGCAGTCTGGGCCCAAATCTAGGAACAAGACGAATCAGCCATCCACCACGGGCCGCGGGGTCAACTCGCCGGCCGACCTGCCGAAAGAGCTAGTCCAAGAGTCCAGAACCAAGAAACGCCAGATTTGATGCATCGGCAAAGCAAAAGGAATATCATATGGGTATTGTGCATAAAAAAAAAAGGAAATGTGGCTGCTTGAACAAGTACTCGGCTGCCTGTGCCACGTTAGAGCTGTCATTTTCACCTCTCTTCCGCAACCCACCATCACAAATTCCTCTGTACCGCGGCCCCGCGGGGGTTAATACCAGCAGCAGCACTCACTCCGTACGCACAGGAAATGCATGCAATCCCACGCCCATTCGTTTCAGGAATGAAGCTCGGGCACTTGAAATTGTGACAAATCCCCATCTCTGGATGGAAACGAACACGCCGTCGTAGGCTCTTATTGGAGAGTTAAAATAGAAAACATAACGCAATTGTTCAAGCGATCAACAAAATTTTTGAGCTTCTGCATAAGCTAGCCCGTTCCCTCACAATTATTTTTCGTGTGACACACAAAACGCAAATCAGCCTGCCAGCAACAAGCACAAGATAGTTGCGGTGAGACAGCAGGGCCATGTCCAGCTGAAAGCAACACCACCATCACCGCGGTTATCGCTCATTGTGGTCGTCTTGGTCCTTGAGACCGGATTCCTTGGATTGTACGGAGTACTCTGTACGGTCCCGAGCAGTTGCTACCACGCTAGGCCGCCAACCAAGTACTTGTGACTCTTCTAGGTAGCCGATGCTGCGAGCTAATGTAGCTTCATGCAGCCTCAAATCCGCATGAGCAAGGCACGTACGCGTTGCAGACAAGCCCGACAGAGGTTTGTTGTCAAGGAACACGGGTGGCGAGAAATAAATTCAGAAGTGCCAGTTTATCGCGCTCGCAACCCATGTGTTTGAACGCTGGTTAACCGCATATTCGATCAGGTGAGCTCTTTCCGGCGCCAGAACCAGTCCGTCCATAGGCACAAGAGCAAGGCCAAATGCCCCTGGCAGTAGGTACCTGGCGATCCAGTACGTACTATTCTCACTCGATGTAGGCGTCGCCAAAGAGACCGACAAGTGTGACATCTGAAACAAGCCGCTGCATGCAAGGTGCTTGAAGGAAGCACACACATTGGTTCAAGAACACGGGATGTGGACGAATAAACAAGGCAAGCCCGATGAAAAAAAAAATCCCGAACAAGTAGTGATGGCCCAGATTATTAGCAGTCGGTAAACTGCCACCACGCAAGAGGTTAGCAGCCACGTCTCAACGGCATCTTCCAACGCTCAACCCGCGAATGAAAGAGTAGCGGGCAAAGGAAAAGTAGTCAAACATCCTGCGCGATGCGCATGAGTCCAAGCCCCGGTAAACATATCATCATCCATCACCGAGAAAATGGATTAATTGCTTGTCAGATAGCTCACTGGGCCTATGCTAGCTGGCATAGGAAATGCCCAACCAAAGCAGGGCTGGAAACGGATAAGCCCATCCGCCACTGCCCACCTTCTTCCCCTTTGTCTCGGTCGAAGACGTTTGGTACCTGTCCAACCTAGCGTAAAGCAGGTTGGCCTTTGCTCCCCCCTCTTTGCGCATGCGACACTCGCGTTGTCGTTTTTTCCCATTTGCTTCGCTCCGCTGCGTGGATGACGCCGGGCCTCGCTGCCTCCACCGAGGACCAGAAGCCAGCCTCACCGTTCATCCGCCAAGGCACCTCCGCGACGGCATAGCAGCGTCCAGCAAGGCCCTGGGCCATGTCGGGCTGTTGCTTGTGGGGTGGAAGAGCGAGCGCGAACTACACGCCCCTCAAGCTTGATCACTGCCCGGGCGGTCACTGGGGTTTCGAAAGCGTGCGTAATCAGTACAGTACCGCCGATTCGTCGCAAGCTCTTTTCTGGATTCTCACACGTCCTTCACCGTCACGCTAGCTCGGGTCGATGGTCGCTTGTCGCTGGTTGCTCCGTGCTCGTTCGACGTGTCCGTCGGCGCGTGAGACGAGGTATAAGAATCCACGCCGCTACCCCATCGGTTCTCCTTCCCTCCCCTCCTTCCTCAGCAACCTCAGGCATCAGTCGCTCCTTTTGCAATCCACGATTCGCTTCTTTCTTCACCTCTGTCCGACGCACTTGCATAACCTCAAGACATTATCCATTCGTTCACCGTCGCGATGCCTCCCTCGTACCCCCAGACTTTTGATCTCTCGCAAGCTCCCGCTGCGGGCTCTCGAAACTCTCAGGTCTCCATGCCCCAGGGAAACGGTCGAACCATCCGCGCCCCTTCAATCTCAGTCACCGCTGCTGTCCATAATCCTCACCTATCAACTATCACCGGTGGCCAACACGATTGTGATAGTGGGTGGGAGCTCGTCCCAACGGGAAACGGACCTGATACCGAGACCGGTGGCAGCCAAACCACCACCACCGATACCAATACCACTGCGCCTCCTGTTGTTGATGGCAACGGCGCCAGCAATGCCGGCAGTGGACTTCAGAGTGGTCTGTCCGAGCCAAACGTTCATGCCCTTGGGGCCGTGGGCAGTAGTCTGGCCGCACAAGGGCCAGGGACAAACTACTCCTCCACAATGTCGGGCCTTTGCGCCAAAGTTAAAGGCATGAATGCTTCCAACATGGGCACCTCGCGCTGCAGTGACGAAAACACTTATGGCACAGCCAACACCCCTCGAGCCGAACATGAGATCTCCCACATGGCTACCTGGGCAGAAGAAACCCTCAACGAGCTGCACCACGAATAAGAAACCACCCGAGAAAAAAAAAGTATAAGAAACCACTCGGGTTGGGGGAAGATATACTCAAACAAGATGTCCTTGTCAGCATGTGACAGCGCTTGACAGCCGTTCTATCCCGACTCGAGGGGCACAGACATGTTCCGAAACTGTCTCATACATATGATTCCGGAAAGAGAAACAATAGAGTCTCAGCCCTCTCGCAAGAGAAGTGAGACATGAGCAAAAAGAACAAACAAGAAGGAGAAGAGAAGGGAGAAAAGAAGAAGACAAAGACGAACAAGGATGGAGAAAACAATGCTCAGAATGACTCGAGTCGGTGAACCGGCTCCTTTCTCTGCGTAACTCCATTTTGCCTTTCCCCTTGCCTGCCCACATATCTTTTCATTCATTCCGCCTTTTTTTCGCCGGTGTCTTCGCCTAAACTAAAGCGCGCTTAGTCAACAATCGATTAAGGCCCTGGTTACATCTTTATTTTATTTTTTTTCCTTTTTTCTTTTATTCTCGAGTTTCAAGGAGCATGTGTCAATTGATGGATGATATGAGAAAAACGCCGGAAAAAAAGATCACGTGTATGAGAAGATGGATTTGACTTCAAGTTATGTCTGCTTTTAAAGGGTCGTTTGTTTGTGGTACCTTACACCATCTACTATATATAATTACCAGATTGGGCACCTAGGCCTAGCCAGTAGCTAGTCAAGGTATATATTACCCATCACACCAACTCCAATTCAATCAAATCAAATCACACAATCCTCCGTAGTGCTCAATGCTTTGCGCGTCGTGCCTGCCAAAGACCGAATGGCCTATCCTGCTTTCAGGCGCAGTGTGATATTTGTGAAACGCCCGCCCCCAATGTGATTGGAGGTGATGTCAGTTTTTATCTAGCAGATTAATGCCCAATATGCGTCAGCCAAAACGTCCAAGCCACTAACGTAATGTGCTTGACTGTGACGAGAGAATAATTACTACCAATGAGTACTAGACTTGGAGGATGAAGCAACCCCCCTTGCAGGGGGAAGTCATCCAATTGATACTTTGTACAACTACGAACAAATCGGCAGAACAGGCTTCGAGCCATCTTTGGATGAATGAATTGACTTTCATTTTTTTCGGGGCCTCCCCTCTCGGATCGACAGAGACTGCTTCGTATATCCAAACTCAATTGCATACACGAGCCTCGATACGACGAACTGTTTCATCGGCCTGCTTATGCCCTCGGCTTCGATCCGACCACGAGGAACGGCCCCTTGCGTCAGCTTGTCAGACGGATACAGTTCCTGCAACGATCCGCCGTCATCCCGTGTGGCTCAGCTTCACCCGAGGGAAGCAAGCAGCCGGTCCCAGTCTTACATTCGTGAGCCGTGACATGGGATAGCGAGTACTCGACTACATACAGAGCACACGAGAAATCACGATCTAAAAGCTAGATCTAGAGATGAACAGAGCAAATCCAGTAGATGGAGTAAATAAAAATGGGGATATAATGCATTAGTATACCACTAGAGTACATGCAGGAGCTGACATTATCGTCAAAGAAGCTTAGGTAGTTTTCCATGCAATCGTCATTAAATAGGAAGAGCTGACAGACGCCGGAATACATCCCCGCCTTCCCTCCATTTCCCAACAACCTGCCCTGCTGTATGAAAGTACAACATAATCCTGCCTCAAGATATTAAATTTAACCAGTACCAAAGAGAAACCTTAATGCGCAAAAAAAGAAGGGGGGACTCCCTCTCCCCCCTACGCCTTGTATCCACAAAATTAAGAGAAGAAGGCAATGGCGAGGGCAACACCGGCAACGAGGGCGATGGGAGAAGAAACGTGGCCAGCGGCGTTTCCGGGAGGAACAGTGGTAATGGCAGGGTTTGAGGAAGTAGAAGCAGCGGTGGTGGTGCGTCCTCCTGTAACAAATCAGACAGGTTAGCGAATCTGAAGCGAGTTTCATGTGCGAGGCAAACAAATTCTCGACGATATACGTACCAGTGGTGGTTGAAGCAGCGGTCGAAGGAGCCACAGTGGTGGAGTTGTGCTTGATGGAGGAGTGGGTGAGGTGAGTGGGAGTGCTCGAGGCCGCCTTGGTGCTCGAGTGACCCTTAGTAGTCGACTTCACCAGAGTGGAAGACTCCTCGGCGGTGGTCGAAGCAGCGCTGGTGGCAGCAGAGGTCTCGGCAGAGGTCTCGGCAGCGCTAGTAGCGGATGAGGCTTCGGAGGCGCTGGAGGAGACGGCAGCGGCGGTGCCCTGGTAGGAGAACTGCTGGCTGTAGTTGAACTGGCCGTTCTTGTCGGTGATCTTGAAGCTGTAGATGCCAGAGGGGATGTCCTCCAAGGTGACGGTGGTGGAATCACCATCGGCAGAACCTATCACGACCGTTAGCATATCGCCTCCTCACAAGCAATATATCGCCAGGGGGGGGGGGGGGGGAGAGCAACTTACTGGTAAGCACCTTGACGTCCTTCAGGTTGGAGCTGGCACCGGTCTGCAGAACAATTGTGCAGCCAGAGTCGCAGCCAGAGTACTTGAGGGTGAAGGGCTTGCCCTCCTGAACCTGGAAAGCAGAGTTGAGGAACTGGGGCTTGGCGAGAGCAGCGGCAACAAAGGCCGTGACAGCAGCGACGGAGTACTTCATCGTGAATTGTCGAAGGACGGAAAAACAAATCTGAACGAGAGACGAGAATAAGCGTTGACTGGATGGATAGAAAGCTGGTTAATTTTTTTCCCTGTCTTGTTTCGCAGATCCAAGTTCGGTGACTGGTATGTTGGTAGTGGAGGAAACCAAGTTTCGCCCAGCAGGTGTCGGTCTTTTTTTTTTTTTTAGGTGGAGGAGGAATGCAGAAGAAACAACAACAGGAACAAGGAGAAAGTATCAGCCGTTACAGCTGCCAGGCACGCGTCTCATCCGACAAAGAACAGCCGTGCTTTCCCGTTCTCCTTAAATCCTCCCCCTCTTCCGCATCCAGAGCGGCATGGCCTCTCAGCCGTCGATACAGCACTGCATATCCTGCCGTGTTGCATCAATGGCGCAAGGGGGCGGCCAAGCGAAGAGGCCAACCAGGGGGGTTGTTCTGCTCGAAGAGCACAGAAAGGAAAAGAATTAAGAGAGAGAGGTGGATACTGAGTGGCAGAGCCGGTCTGTGTATAAGAGACAGACAGACTTGCACTCGAGGCTTGGCAACAAACAGGCAACACAACTCAACGCAACAACGCAACGCAAGAAACAAGATGGGACTTACACACTGCAGCAAGAAGAATGAAACAAGGCCTAAGAAGCGAGTGATCAGGCGCGGGATAACAAGCAGGAATCAAGAAGCCAGAAGCCAAAAAGACAGGACGGCAACGGGTAATTAAATCAAAGAGGCAAAAGAGGAGCATCGGCCAGGAGTGGAGCGGGCGGCGCTGGAATTGGATGGCTCCATTCCCAGCACAGGGGGGTCCCGGTGGAATTAGAGGGGACCGAGCTTCGAGGTTCCAGGTCTTAGCGATCGCTAGAGCAGCGCAGCGCTGCCTGGGTGATTGGCAAGCTTTCATGTCAAGTGCTGCTGCAGCTGCACGTCTTGCGCGCTAGGGCATCGCACTCTCGCCCGCGGCCTATCAGCAGCGCCCCAGCCCCTGGCCAACCTTCAGCCCGCTAGCGCTGCCCACCAGCGCCAGCCGCTAGTCGCTGTGCCAGGCTCTGAGCCCAGGCACTCACACAGCGCGGCGCAAGGCCAAGCTTTTGCCCACCCCCGGGAAATAACATCAACTAGGCCTAGCATGACGCGCTGACTCTTTTTGTTCCTGTCATTCCAATCTGCCGTCCATCAATTCCACCGGGTCAATGCCCAGCGGCTCCAACGGCAAAGAGAAGAGGATGGGGGGAGCAAGAGTCGAGAAGAGAAAAAAAAGTACCTGAGTCAGCCAGCCCTGCACCGGAAAATGAGGGGGGGTAAATGACCACACCAGACGGAGCAGGACTACTGGTAGCGGCACTGCATTTCGAACATCCCCCTCCGCCAGCGAAATTGGCGCCAATGTTCCGCAATCCTACGCCTCGCTTACAGGTGCAAGTGCAATCATCGTTAAATAAGAAATCAAAGGGCAAAGAAACCAACTGGCAAAGTGATCATCTCATGCATGCTCCATGCTGCGTACATGCAGCCCAGTTGCCAAACTGCCAATGGCGACGGGCAGGCGGTGCATCAGCCCATCCGCCGCCTCTCCAGCCGCCTCAATAGCGTCATCGCCACATTCTCTCGATACGGGATGCCCATCGCCATTGAGTTCTCGTTCCGCGCGACGGTCATCAACACCATCTGCACCTCGAAAAGTTTCTTTTTCACGCTCAGCCCGCACGCTTCAATCACGAACCCCCCAAGGAAATTTCAAAATAACGCTCTTCTTCAGCAACCTCATCTCGTCCCACCCCGAACCGCCCTCTCCGGCCTAGAACCTCAAACCAAAGATCCCAGAACCCAGAAGAGCCATCCCACAATTAAAACAAACGTCCAACAATGCGCCACGCCATTTCACCTCCCCAACGCTCAAAACGTCCTATCACGGCTCATTAGCCTCTCCCCTAACCACCAACCGCCTCGATAGCCGCCCCACTCAAGCCCAATCATGCCCCTGGTCCGCCAGCCCGGCCATTCCCCAAAGAGGTAATCTCCATCGCCAGCACCTTTATAGCGTCCGCGTCGCGATCAGCAGCTCATTCGACAGACTCGCAGTGAGAACCAGTTATGCTTGAAGTTTTTTTTTTTCCCTCTTGTTGGTCTGCCTGCCTGCACTTTGCTCCTCATGACTGCCTAAATGCAAGTACAGTCGCAAGTGGTGAGAGTTTGCGACAGCCCGCATGTTGCACCACCTCGCTCCACACACCAAAAAGACTATACTTGTGCACCTCCTCTTTCACAGCAACCCTCTACGGAGACCGGAGCAACAAGGCAGAAACCGACAAAATGTCATCGGCTTTGCACTTATCCCCACGAATGGGGGGAACAGGCATGATCCTGCCTGCACAATCCCATAGCTGAACCTTGAATTGCCCAAAAACACGAATCCCGATCTGCAGGCCGCGCATGCTCTCATACGTAACAACAACATCATCGTCATGCGTCCCAATACAACCTTTTTTTGCTTTTCCAACACAGAAACTCTGATATCGCATCATTCCCCCTCTCTCCCCTGCCGGAGCCCATCGAGGCTGTGCTCGCTATTCCCTCCAATTCACATCCCTCCCCAAATCACCAACTAGCAAGTAAGATATGAAGGAAACAAAACGGCCCCCCCTTTCTCTTTGTCTGTCCAATAGCCTCATCGGCAGCTTCAGCTCCGGTTTCCACCCCTTTTTTTTTATTACCTCATCTTTCGCCATCGCCTCTGCCCTATTCCTCTCTCAGTCCTCTTTTTGCATCGCTTCTTTCTTCCCCGATAGCCACCCCTGTCCTGTCCTGTCCTGTCCTTGTCTTGCTCAGCCATCCCCGCAATCTCCAAAAGAGCTCCAGCCAAGGAAAATTGCCGCCTCACCATTGGTCTCGCTTGGGCTGCTGTTTTGTCTCACGTTTTGTGTGGAGTAAGCAATCGATAGGCAATCTCCTGCCCCTAACCGCTCCACAGCGAATAGATGCGGCGCGTGGGCTGGTTGTGCAAGCAGGAGTGATTTGTCTTATCGCTCATTGTTGATGTTAGACACGCAGAGGTAAGCTGGTTCAGAATGCTAGCAGGATGTGATTGTAGTAGTATGTAGCATTACTTCAGGTCCCGAGCAGTACAGGTAATCCATTGTATCTACTAATAATACTAGTAAGCCAACGGCATCAAATCAGTAGCCGTGCTGCCGTGCTTCTCTGACACGGACTTCCAAGTCGTCGCCACCAAAATGCAAGGGTGGAAGAAAAAGGCCAAACCAGATCGGTATGGCTGTGACAAGAGCAGGTCATCCCAATCCAAACGCCTGCAACGACATTTGCAGGGGGTCGATCCCGCTTCTCCATGACAACATCAAATTCCTGTGCTCGCTGTGTATCATCTGCGCCGCAGAAACCGCTGGGCGAAATGACAATCCCTACAGAGGCCCGCCCTTTCACAGTGCACATAAAAAAAAAAACTCCTACAACACAGAGTGGATACCAACTCATTGTATCAATTACTACTACTGAGGCCCCAGTTGTATTTACACAATGCTCGACGCAGCCTTCGGCACAATCATGAATGTCCTACACATCCATATCCTTCTCATCCGCCTTTCCTTGCTACATTTTTTTGTTTCTCGATCAACTGCCATCTAGCTGATTGTTCATTATTCGGCCAGTCCCTAACACGCTCGTTATGCCAGCACATAAAATGGAGATAATAGATACGAAGATAAATTCCAAGCTTGGAGCACTGGGTATTTTTTGGGTAAATGAGAAATGAATGACGCGTTTAGTGCTCCAACAGACGCAAGCTACCCTGAACAACAACGTTTTCGAGGATCGACCCCGGGGGAATGTCAATGGTGCTTCCCTCAGTCGCAACGATGATGACCGTGCCCTTGAGCGTCACGCCTCGGCCCAGGTTGACGGCACCGGTGATGGTCAGGTGGTCCAGCTCCAGCACCTTGGGGATTGAAGGGATGCGCTTCTGGAAGTCTGACACCTTCTTGAAGTCGCTGCCCAGCTTGATCAGAGGAGCATCGCCGAATCGGGCAGCGCTCATCTGGAGCTGGCCGTGCTTCAAAGTGTACAGGTCAGACTTGACCAGCATCAGGTCGGAGCACGTCTTGACCGGCAAGAATCGCCGACGGGGAACGTTGACACCATGGGCGTTGTTGAAGTGACGGATGGCGGCACCGACGGCCGTCTCGAGCTGGAGAATGGAGATGTCCGACTCGCCCTTCTTGTCGCCGGGAATAGTCTTGCCGTTGGGGATAATCTCCATGGCCAGCTCGTTGTTCTCCACCACGCGCTTGATAGCGCTGAGGTTCAACCAAATGTTGTTGGTGTTGAAGTACTTGAACTTCTTGATGGACTTGAATTCGTTGACGTGCTCCTTGGGCACCTGGGCGATTTCCAGCAGACGAACCGATCCCTCGTAGTCAATGATGGTACCACCCTTGACGTCGGCCTTGGTCTTGTTGGTCAGCTCCATGATGTACTCGGCCTTGGTCTCAACCATGTGCTGGAGGATGCGAAGGTCGACAACGGCACCCAGGTTGTCCACGTTGGACAGGAAGATGATCTCGATGCCCCGCTCCAGCAGCTTGTCGAGAATGCCCGAGTTGTACAGCGACTCGAAGACGTCACCGTGTCCGGGGGGGTACCATTCGTTGATGGATGAGTTGAAGGACTTGGGGACAGGCAGGAGCGAGTCCTTGTAGATTCGGGGGTATCTGGACTGGTTGAAGGTGAGGATGTCTACATTGTGGCCCTCGTACTTCTTGATAATGGCAGCAGTGTCATCGTTGGTATTGAACGAGTTCATCAGGATGAAGGGAACGTTGACATTGTAGGTGCGGTTCAGGTACTCGATCTGACGGACAGATAGGTCGAGGAAGGACATGCCATCACGGACTTCGATGACGGACTTGGGTCCGACACAACCCATAGAGGTACCCAGACCTCCGTTGAGCTTGAGAACGGC
Source organism: Trichoderma arundinaceum (assembly GCA_025919625.1). NCBI lineage: Eukaryota > Fungi > Ascomycota > Sordariomycetes > Hypocreales > Hypocreaceae > Trichoderma > Trichoderma arundinaceum. The sequence continues at coordinate 337,691 of JAMQTF010000008.1, read as the reverse complement.
AAGCTTGCTCAGGAACTGCACGGATTCAGTGTTGGCGAGATCTTCGTAGTCAACAACCTGGCCCTGGGCAGGAGGAGCAATGCGGTCCCAGTCGCTATGGCATCGTTAGCAAAACCTCTTGATAGTATTTGGCAAGACATAAAAAAGGGAAGGATGACGTACACTGCATTTCCCTTGGCCTTGTCGTTGAGATATCGGCGGAAGAGAGCAAAGAAGTTGTCCATCTCAGTCTCGAACAGCTAACCGACATGCGTTAGCAGCGTAACAATGGCGCCCAGTGAGGCATGTGTGTTATTGCACCAACCTTCTTCTCCTTCGGGTCCTCAACGGTCTCGGCGAGGTTGGTCAGAGCATTTCGCATCTGGGCGGCAGCGACATTGGTCGAGGTGTTCTCGAAAGCCTGAGTGTTATCGGTTAGCTGGCGTTCACGAACTTGTTTGTTTCGAGACATTTTGTTTTTGATGTTTTCGAGGATAGAAACTATGCAGCAAGGCATAGGGCGTTGAAAAGGAAAAAGCGAAGGAAGAGGGAAGGGCGATGCCGGTGTAGACACAGGCTGTTTGGCCGTGAATGTACAAAGCGCGCTCGATAGCCTCAGCCATCAGCGATGTCATCACCTGATGCGAAGCGCACAAGACGTCAAGTCACTCCCACGGCCATAGTTTTTCCCATGGCCTTTGTCCCTGCCATGATCATATTGCCTCACCCAGCTGGCGTAGTGCGCGCAATAACACAATCAAGGCGCAGCCATGAGGGGTATGACCATGACGGCTCGTAAGAAGCTTTCCAGAGCTTTACGCACCAACGGTAGCTTCTTCGCTCATCGCTGAGGACTCGTATCGCGGGCATAGCCCAAGGCCACGGGGGAAACGAAGTCGCTTCGGAATATCATGGCAGAGAGGAGCAAAGAAAGAGGTGAGTACTTGCCATGTGACTGCGAGTCTTGCCATGGTGACGCTGCTCAAAGCCGTTGTCGTCGGGGTTTGGCTTGAGGTGCGTTGGCAGAGCACTCCTGACTGCTGCCATTGTGTCTGGTGATGCGTGTGTGTTTGCGCGTTTGTGGTTTCTTGTGAGACGCCTCGTGCACCGGCGAGCTTCGACTGTGCAGCAGGACGCGGATTCTGCGAGGAGGAGATTGAGAGGTCGACAATCCCAAGGTCGAGAAGGGGGGAGGTATCAGGTCTTAAGGTGGGGTGCAAGGTGGTTCTGGCGGGGTGGATTGAGCTTTCCCCCAAGCAGGATGTCTAGTCAAATCTAGCACGACCCAGTTAATACTGTGCTGTTGCATGTGCTGCGCGTTGCCTCTTGGGCTGATGGATTTTGTAGCGTTGACGTCAATCAAACGCTGCCGCAAAAGCAGGCTTCCAGCAGTCGCCACAATAGCTTGCGGAGGCGAGAAGGGGTGAGGTGAGATGGGATGATGGGTTGAATACGTACGCACAAGGAACACGGCAAAGCTTCAGATCCTCAGAGCTCCTACACTCCAGCTTCTGAAGGAATAGAAAGAAGAGAAGCTTCGATGCCAGAGCAGCAGAGCTCTGGGCTTTAACAGAAACGGGGCAGCCCCTTTATTATTGGGTCAATGGCCGCTGCTGCAACTTTGACCGTAATTTCTGGATCCCATCGTCTGCCTCGATTCCCCTGAACAATCACGGCGCTCCCCACTAGCATTTCGCATCGACCTAGAGGCGCAACTTATCCCGGCCGAATCTAGGAGCCCAAGTCCCGGGGGGGCGCCAATTACCGGCGCTCAGCTGGGTAGCCAGAATCTATTTTTTCCCCATTTTGTTTTTCGCCTTTGAGGCGTCTAGGAGACTCCCAAACAAAGCCTGTTCTGAGAGCTAAGAATGCCGTCCACCTCGTACAATGGGAGGGGGATCCGCAGTTCAGCAACAAAACCCCGCCACTTTTTTTTTCTGCCTGCTTGACGGCCCAAGCTTATTAACTAGAGCGAGCCAATTGTATCATCCGCGGTGTTCTTTGTGCGAGGTACAAAGTTCCCAGTAAGCAGCCCGCCATGCCAATCGTTTCCCAACAGATACCACGCTTTAGCTTTAGGCGTCTCCGAGTGAGGATGAGGGAAAAAATAGATTGAGAGAGAGATAGACTAAAGGCAGTGTGACAGACTGTAAGAGAAGAATTTTTCTTTCCTCTCCTGCCGTGGTTTCAAATCAAGCTTTGATTGACGCGAATATGGTGGGCTAGAACCTCGCATCCCACACTCTTTGCAGGGTACCTCGTACATGTATATATGCACGACGATATGCATCGGCGCCCAGATACGATACGCAAATTCTGCGGCAAATCATAGAGACGGATATGGTGCGTCTGGCTGCCCAAAGGATTGCCATTGGGCTGCTGTAATCCCGCAAGCAGGCAAAAATCCCTCGGCTCCCTCCCAACCGTTTTGATGCTCCCGCTTGTGATGAACAGGTACAACTGACAGAGCCTCAGCTCAGGAGGACACGGTCAATAAGGAGTAGGCACGAAAGCTGTCATGGTGGCACGAGTGACATGTCTCTTTTTTCCCGAACACGCACTGCGTGGTCCGTACTGTTTGTCTGTGTCCTTGCTCAGGCAAGGGACTAAAGGCTACTAGTCGGCACTACTGCCGGCTCTGCTCGGTAGAGGTCATCCGGATGGTCTCCCGCTTGAGGAGAGCCATGCTGGCTGAGACGAGATATCAAATGTCAGCCCAGCAGCAACCGAGTCTCCTGCACATCTCATATCCCGTTGGCAACCAAGACTTACAAGTAGCAACACTCATTCACCCGAGGGCAAAAATTGTCCAAATTAAAAATTGACTTTAGGTTAGGCATCTACACCACCGGCCAATGCAACCTGCTCCATAGAAAAAAGTCCTACATATTGCTCCGTACCTCCTATATTGGCCCAAACACGTGGGGTTAGGGAGCATCGGCATTGCTCGGAATCAACCTCTACAACATGGAAAAAAGGGAGGACCGGAATCGTCTTCGTTCCATCAATAACACAAAAGAAGAAGAAAAAGCAAAAAAAAAACCACTGCAGATTTATTGCTACCGTTCGCTTGGTCCACTGCAAGAAATGACGATAATTTCCCACAGCTGCTCCGCCTTTGGAATAGCATCGCCGGACACACAATCCAGACGGCTGCCCTTCCCCACAACGGATTCTCCTGACCGGGGGAAGAGACAGCTTCTGGTCTTTAGTACCGCTGCTAGTACGGAGCGCAGAGAGGCCTTTAAATAACTACAGCTACTTGCTTGGTTCGACCGCGCTCCCCCCTTCCGGAAGAGAATTGCGGATGCACGAGAATCGGCTGCTTTTCCTCCAACGCCATGATGCCATCTCTCGGCTTAGGTGATGCTACATAGATAGGAAGGACCCCGCGGCGCCGACAAGAGTCAGCGCGATAAACCCCCAGCGGGCCCAGAGCGCTATCAGCGTCCAGTCAGTGGCTGCTGCAGCCACTAAGATTCCATCTGGCGCTGCCCCGTGGCGGCACGCTGCCTCTTGAATGGCCCGTGCTTCCCGATTTTTCCACGACAACGTTGCATCTGGGCTCAAGTGACGATGCAGCACAGAGAGAAAGAAAAAAATCGTCATTCGGCGTCTGGTAACTTTGCCCAGATAGTACCGGCTGGGCGTCATTCTAATGCATTTTGGCTTTGTTGAGCCCACGATGACACATCCGGAGCTTCCAGTTGCGCATGCTAGTGGAGTATGCCGTTGCAGAAAGATTGTGTAAGAGAAGAAGCTTCTGGCACTGGGGCGCCGGCAAGTAGAGCCTGATATCTGTTGGTCTTTTATATCTCCACGCAACCCCGCGAGTTCCTGGCATTCGTCTCTTGATGTCTCGCAATACTCCCTGTCTTATCTCTTGTTGCATCCCCGATACGCCACTGGAACGCTGCTTGTAACCATATCTCGTGGCTAAATTGTCGCACTATCTTTTTGTTTGATCCTCTCGTAGCAGCAGGTGGCAACGTTTAGCCGTCCGGTTCCGGACTCCAGTCTCGGCGTCGCCCGGCCGCCTTATATCCCCAGTGTTCCTCAACGCCAGCACCTGGGATATCGTCAGGCAAAAGAGCCCAGCTCATTCATCCGTCCAAAATCTCCAGGCAATGGGTTCCCTCAGCGTCACCATCAGCCTTCCATTCTGGCACATCAACGTGCCCGAAAAGGAGCGGACGCCCCATTGCCCTCCATACCTCGTCGGTCTAAACCCCAAAGATCTTCGAACCGTCTCAACGCCAGACTCGGATTACCGCACCCAGACATGGGAGGAAGTCTGCTACCTCATCAGGACAAACAACCTGGAGCGCTTCCAGCGTATCCCTTCTGACCTGCGCCGCTACAAGGCCTTCACGTACCGGCTAGCCAAGCTTCACGGCAGCATCGCCAACTTTGTCCTGAGGGAACGCCTGCGCTGGGAACTTCCGGTCGTGCCGCGAGGCGCTCCGTTCCAGTACGATGATGACATCAAGATCCTCCACAATGACTGGCCCTATGGTCTGGACCCCAGGATCGTCCACTTGGTGGTCTGGACCAAGTTTGAGCTAAAGGCAGTCTCCTCCACCGGTGACTTGACGGATAAGGCGAGGAAGGAGATTGACGACTTCATGACCAGAACATTCCGGTCCCGAATGCCCGCGAACAAGGTGAGTGAACTCGTTCCATCTTGTGGGGAAGCCCCGAGGCTGACTGATTTTACTTATAGGTCATGTGGTTCAAGAACTGGGCTGCTCTGAAGTCGATTCATGCCGTGGAACACTTCCATGTCATGCTCTTCGACCCAGATCCCGAGTTCATCAGAGAGATCACCAACGGTGATGTGCCTCAGTGTGACAAGGCCGATATATAATCAACATGTTTGGATTATGATGATTTTACGACACAATTTTCTTCTTCTTCTTCTTCTTCTTCTTCTTCTTCTTCTTCTTCTTCTTCTTCTTCTTCTTCTTCTCTTGTCCTTTCTTTACGGTTTGTTGTTTGGTTAGAATAGAATCGATCGTTTTAGACTTTGGGAGTTTTCATGTCCTTCGTTTACAGGATAGAGAGGCACGGAATTACAATATAGATGGTAGATTAAACGGCATCAAGACATAGACTATGGCGCACAGCGGAACTGTATGCCACTCCATCAGCATATATCATTTCTATTTTCAATACATTATATGGATTATATACTCCGTAATCTGGTCGTGTATTAGTTGGTTGTGTGGTTGTAGTGCCTTACGTCTGCATTACCCTATAGGGTAGGTTAAAAAGCGCGCTAAACAAGGAATCGCAGCAAAACGACACTCGCCGCGCATTCACAGAATTACAGATAGAAAGAAATGCATGAGCCAAGGGGAGGGAGGGGGGGATAATGAAAACAATGCCTCTCAAGGTGCCGATAAGACATGTCTCACCACAATTTAACTGTTTGACTCGTGTTGGCATTTGCCCTTGTAGTGGCCATAGGCGTGCACTGCCAAATTTTGTCGCCTCCAACCCCGCCTTCTTTTTGGGTCATTTTCCCTCTTCCTTCACCGTCTCAGTGAATAGGACAGACCGCTTGATGTCAGAACTGCGGGCATCGCAGAGTCAGGGATACGACAAAACAGGCTGAATTAAATTTTAAATTTGGGACCCCACGAAGAGAGAGTCGTTACAGACTGCTACAGCCTTCCAAGGAGATAAGCATTCAAAGGAGAAGAAGATTTCGGCTGCCCAACAAATTCTGATTCGTCAATTGAGCAAGGCTGTCGCAGCCCAAAGGGCAAACGGGCGTTCTTCTGCTCATTCCACGCCCGCTCATAGCTGCTAGCCCAAGGATCAACATCGCATAAATCGTGGTGAACTGCAGGGACAAGGGGGGAAAGAAATGGCAGACTTGGAGCCAAACTGGCGAGTCCGCTTTCTGGCAGGCCAGCCTCCTGCGGTGGTACGGGTTCGAAATCTACAAACCTCCATTGAAGGACCGTCCGATGCCTGGAACAGGAAAGGAAGACCGCAGCCGCTGTCCGTCTCTGCCTCTGTCATGCTCAAGGAGGCCTTTGATACATCCTCTACTGCTGACAAGGTGGCGGGCGACACTGTGCACTACGGCCTACTCAGCAAAGCGATAATGGCCTCGCTGGAGGGACAGGGGCAGCAGCATTTAGCCACAGAGAAACCTGGTAACACGGCTAGCACAAGTCGGTTCTCAAGTTTACGAGACGTTGTGAACACAATATGGGAGGACCTTACTGGCCAGGATGGCAATGGAAGATCGAAGGCGACGGAGGAAGAGCAAGAGGTAGACTCGTTCTTGAAAGCATCGACGATTCGATGCCTTGAGCTCACTGTTCACCTCCCCAAAGCCTCACTGTTGGGAGGCGGCGTGAGCCTCACCAGGATAGCTCTCTTTGGACGTGATGGCGAGTCAAGACCTCAGCCAAGGGGCATAAGCCTCAAGATCCATGACCTCAGGGTTCCAACTCTCATTGGTGTCAACGACAATGAGAGGAAGGCCAAGCAGGTTGTTGTTGCTAGCATTGAAATTGACAAATATAATATTGACGAGGATGTTTTCACAATGATAGAGGCAGAGGCAGTCGAGGTAAGTCAACACTACATGGCTGCCAACTGGGGCATGGATATGAATACTTCCTAGATACTAAGCGGTCAATAGGTCATGAGCCAATCCTCTTTCGAGACGCTCGAAGCGTTGGCCAACACTCTGGCTTTCCGGCTGGCCAGCTACTTGCACTCCTCTCAAGCTGGATCGATGAACAGAAAGGGCTGGCCGATCAAGATTGCGCTGGAGAAGCCTATCGCCGTTGTCCTCGCCGATGCGGCCTGCGTGCAGTTGAGCGTGAATTCATCTGAAGTGCTTGGCGGAATCCAATGAGGATGAAAGACAAGGCAAGGCTTCTTCAACGCACAACCAACAGTAGCATCACGATGGAGGCAACATTGGACGAGCCTGAGCCAACAGAATGTGTCGATGCTTGATAATCAATACTACCACCCCATCTCCATCCTTTTCCTTTGTTCAAGTGACTCGTCAGGTAGGGCTGGGCATTTGCTTGGTTGCATGTATACAATACCTTACATCGGGCGGTGATATTAGCCCTCATTTCAACCATCCAACACCATGGACCAGCCTGCCCGGACGAATGTATCGTATAGAGAAGTCGCTGCAGCTGCTGAACTGCGATGCAACTCCGGGATCGTACCACCCCTTGCTAGCACCGTGACCGGATTTCTCACCCTCCAAGGTACACGCTCTCCAACGCAACGTGATTACCTCATTTCATTCATATTACGCTCTTTCATGCCCGATGGCCTAGAAGCCTTCTGGAAAAGTGCCACTTCGGTGTTTCCATGATTGCGGGATATCACCATTGCATCCCACTCCCGTGCCTAGCAGAGCTGCTAAGAACCCCCTTCGCCGGCGCCACGCCGCACCAGCGCATGTGCAATTGCTGCTAGCATCTCGGTAATTTCAGTCATCCGTTAGTGCCACTTGGGCACCAAGATAGAACTAAAAAAAAAAAAAAAGGTCCATGGAAGCTTCTCCAGCAGCGCCATCCCGAAGCTCCATGATCGGCATAAACCGCATTTCCACCCGAAAGGAACAAAACAGTGTTGCATCGGCGTTATGGGCCGCCTTGCCCTCCGCCACCCCTTCTCCTCGAGTGGGTATTTCTTCCAAGGATCAGACGCCACACAAGAACGCCACGCCGCGTGCTATGGTTTTTTTTCTCCGCCGCAACATCAGGAGCGGACTAGTGCCAAGTCGGCGATGTTGCCGAAGACAAGCATCGTCTCCGGCGCCGTGCACACAACTCCATACAGACATGTTAGCTGAAATCTCTGCTGTGCTCGTTTACCTCGCGAACCCCCCTGGCCGAAGCCTTGTCGCTGTCTCATGTACATGTATTGTGCCGGAGGAAACGCCTTAAATCGTTCGTACATGCTACCATGGTCGCTGCACCATCCGGTTGTTTCTGTTGGTGATTGTGTGAGCAGGTTGGAACTCCATGGGGGCGACGTGGACCAGGCCCGGTTTCATTCTCACTGGTGCAGATCCGTAGAGATGCTATTCGGCCATTCTGTTAGTTCAGTGAAACGCTACTCGCTTAAGTCAAGTTTAGAAATCTTGTCGTGTCGGGGTAAGACGTTTGTTAGGTAGGTTAAACGGCGTTCCTTCAAATCCCGCCCTTACTACCCACACACTGTAGCGGCTCATATGCAGACTTGTCACTCATGCTCCGTATCTTACGCAAACATACTCCATAGATACTCCGCAATGCCTCGCGTTTGTATGTATAATACGTACATGTAGACCCAACCAAGGCTCTCTGGCTCAACGCCTTGTAGCGGTCCATCTTACTTGCATCCCGCGTAACGGCACTTCGTTCTCCGTACGTATACGTACATATTTTGCGTTTCGTACCTGCATTTGTGGAGCATTCGATGCTCACCTATTGGGCTATTATCCCGTATCCCCTGGCCAATCACAGGAATCTGCCAGCTTCCTGGTCGTTCCGTGGTCATGGAGAGTGAGTACGAGGATGGGAGTGCATCCGCTAGCTGATTCCTGTGCGCTCACCCAGCATATCGCTCCCTCCGCAAGAAAGCAAGTTCTCAAAAAGACCAGTTACTGTCTCCATTAGTAGTGGTGACATCGGTGCAAATCCCAATCAAGCGAAGAACTAAACCCGAGCCTAAATGGTGTTCGAGAAAACAATGAGAGCCATAAGAGGATAGAAACAGGCGCTAACGGGGAACGGTCCAAGAAACGCCTCCCGCAAGATTGAGCCCGAGTAGGAGATGAAATGCATTAGCACCATGTTTAGCTCATCGAAGAGCCCGCAATTACCAACGGGTATATTCCGGATGCTGGAGCATCTCAGGGGTTCATCATGTGGCCGTCGCTTGTGAGGTTTTCAGATTGCATCGAAAGCGAGGGCTGTCTTGGGACCCCTGACAAAGTGCATGTGCTGCTCAGCCGTCTTACTTAGGTAGGTACTCATACAAAATAGAGAGCACTCTGTGTATAGTTCGCACGCGTATCTTGTTGACTACACATGGCTTGCTATAACGACTGGTGCTGTTTATCACCATATAGTCTATTAGTTCTTTCGCATTGACCTTGTAGGTTATAATATGTCTCTCTGCGCTCTGTACTACCAATACTTCTTTTCTCTTGCTAGGGTGTATACGTCGGATATTTTGGAGGCATGTTAGCCTTGTGGACATGCTGGGGAACTCCCACATGTACATGAGATCTCAGGGCGAAAAGGCGCAAAGTAGAGGGTACAAGCAGGGGTCGATGCTGGCTTACATACTTACGGAGTACTTTGTACACGGTTCGCAGTACGTGGTGTCTACCCAGGCATGTCCTCCGATGCTGGAGGCATTCAGCCCCGTGGATTATGGCCTGGCAGCCGTCTCATAGCCTCATGTGTCCTCATGGATCGTTTTCCCTCTCAAGAAGATGTTTGAGTCGCATTTATCTCAGTCGCCAAGAGTTTGGAGAACCACCGTCGAAACGAGCTGTTAGCTGAGACGCCGTGCCTGGAACATGATACGCAAAATATGGCGCCATGCCCAGCCGATAGTTTGTCAACATGTTACAAAGTACACTTGGCAAAATCTTGTTAGGGTCGCCTCGCCTGCTGTCAGCTGCCGTTTGCCTACCTATCTGACAGCGCGCTCTGCAAGCCATACCCGTAAGCCTTCGTTTCAACTGATTTCCTGCTTCGAATTTTTTGAGCACAATAAACCAATCTAGCTTTGAAAGTACAATAGCGCTATCGCAAAGTCGAGTGGCCGTGGGCGGACCACGAGTGCGGGCATGCCAAGCTTTCCTCCCTGTTCTCCCATTAATGGGGTTGCAGGTACGAAGTGAATACTCCGTATTCCGTACGGATATCAAGATTGGCTGACGATAGCGCACCTGAACTGCTGAGCTTTGGCTCCAGCTCCAGCCCCTGCCGCTGACCTTGGAGACGTCTGCCTTGCTTTTCAGTTCGCAGATGAAACCCATGCAAGCTCGACCTACAGAAGCGTTTTCCGTACCTGGCTGCCGAGACCCGCTAACTTCGTACCGCAGCGGAGAGAGGTTCCGAGCAACATAGGCACTCTTCTGCGTGCTGGGATTTTGTGTCGCAGGATGAGAAGAACGGGCGCTCGATTTATGATAAGTTGACGTGCTGCTGTGAAGGCCCAATTGCTGTTATCGCGGTCGATCCGCAAAACCCGTTGGCCTGCTCTGAGCCAATAGCGAAATTTAGAAGTGTATTCCGGCCGAGAGAAAGGCCGGAAACGTTCGTTGGTTTCAGCACCTAGCAGACGGCATCACAACCGAGCATTCACATCGAAACGACATTGCCCGATTTGTCCAAGCAGCCTTGATATCCGTGCAACCACGACACGCAACCCCACAATAGACTTGGTTCGAAGGCGCAGCACCCGCCTGCGTGTAATACAAGGAACAAGCTTGATAGCGCCGTGATTTTCTCTGCTATTTCTTATGAAGCCACGAGGAATATGGCATACCGTTAGGCAAATTTGGTAAGTTTTAGTGTACTAGAGCTTCGGGCAGCCAAGTGATTTTCGATGAACTCCGTGCAGCCGGGTTCCCAGCCGTGGTTCACACCGCCAATTACGGTATTATTACCAAGGGCCTGGCTGCGCACTCATTGCAATGTCCGAGTGAGACTGTAGCTCTCCATTCGGAACATGTTACATATTCCTCATCGGAGTGGTCTAAACCATGTGCATGCGTGGATGGTATCTCTACGTCTATGAAGTGTGCATGTGATGCATCTGCCTTGGGATCCACGATTCGTGCAATGAGATATGATACGAAAAGAAGAAAAAGCGATGATCGATCTCTGGGCTGCCAAGAGCAAGCGCGAGAGTCATCAAGTTCTTTGGTCACTGTTGCATTGGGAGTGGATGGAACTGGCACCGTGTCGCCATGTGAAGGCAAGGTTCTTTGCTTCTGGTGAGTCAAGGTCCCCCCGAACGCCAATTTACCATCGGTCCGGATCAAAGGAATCTGCTGTCGTATTTGTGCAAAGTTGAATCCACATATTAGTACTCCGTACTCCTCTCTGGGTTTCTAAGGCCGCTCTGAAATCTTTTGAATAGAGCTGCTAATTTTGGTGTTCCAGCTAGCATGCCATAACCCCAAAACTTCCCCGTGCGGACCAAGGACTGTTGGTGTCGTCGGAGATTCGTTGAGCGGCCGCTTGCCGTTCGTCTCAAGGAGTAGAACCATCGGTCATAAACTGATAGGTTCGGGCAATGAAATGGAGCTACCGAGATCTGATGTTCGCCAATCCGTAGCGCACTCCGTAGGGCGCTTTGGCGGCACTCTCGATGGCCTGCTTGGATGATCGTCTCCTTATAGGGAAGATAAAATTTCTACCCTGAAGCCCGATTGTGATGATCATCGTCTAGGCGATGGTTCATTTTCTGTTACGGTGTCCTTTCTCCTCCATATTACTCAAAGAATACTAAGTGATGTGTGTGGTCGCCGACACTCTGGAACCCGTAGCGCATCAATGCACTGGTAGCTTGGAGCTAGAGGTTTGGCGCTGAAACTGGGCGAATCATATTGGAGGCTAGGCCAGAGGCCACGTTGAGATCGACGGCCCGTTGGCCGCATTAAACTTCGAATTTTGAAAAGAAGAATTCGAGTAGGTGCTCAGGTGACTCCTTAGTAGAAATAGACAGCATAGGTATGTTTTGCTCTGAGCGACTAGAGCACTGTCCACTTCTCTGCGAGTGATGACTTGGCTGGCTGTAAGATGCTTTTTAGCAACTCTTTCAACCCAAGGCATATCGGCTAGTCTAGTTACTTACTTGTAAGTGAAATTCTTCAAGGAATACTTTGTCAATTGTTTAAATGATGAAATGCAGGCTGGTGAGAATAAATTGCCGTCAGTAGCGACCAGAAGTAGGAGTCGTATTGCACCATGCCCGTACTGAATCGCGGGGTAGTTAGGCCTAACGGCGCCCGCCTCTTATCTCCTTTCAACGTCGAGGAAGATCTTGGACTGTAGTTTACGAATTGTAGTCTTTAGTTCAAAGCTTGTTCCGATGGAACTCGAATGCCGCGACCCCATCAAAAGATGATACCGTTAAACGGGGGCACATGATGATCGACATGGAGCTGGCCAAGGGAAATGAGGTGCTGTAAGCGACAATCGAAATGGCTGCACTCGTATAGATTTGAAGTGAAGCAACCTATGTTGCTCTGTGTTCACTGCGGAGCACAGTCTGAGACTGAGTCTCTGCGACTGGGACTTTGGAGCTCAAAGATTGTAGTCTACATCGGTGTCGAGTAGACAGACGCTCCCACCCGCACCACCCAGAGGATTGTTGAACACTCCGCACTTGGTGTGCATATTGGATCGATGAGGAAGAACGCTAACCAGGCGGTTATTCGAAGAGCTCAGCGTGCCGAGGTTCCAACTGCATCTTCTTTGGGGGCGGCATGTGCCTTCCACTTGGATATGCATCGACCTCCGCAGGTTCCCTAGGTGCAGCTCAATTGGAGCTATTCGCTCGCCCTAGTTAAACCTGATGGTGTCAATGGCGTCAATAGCCCGTCTGCACTCTTGCACATTTGGCATGTCGTTATTAGTTGCCTCTGGATCCTTGGTCATCTCCACTGCCTTGAAAAGCTTTGACTCCGATATTCTTTGAGATCTTGCTGATCGCTGGGTCTAAATCTGAGGACGAAGAAGCGCAGCAATCTTCACAGGTTACGTCTGTTCGACGCAAATGTACATTGTCGGAGGTGATCTGGCCGGCAAATAAGCAAACCTCCACTGTGCACTGTGACCACAATGCTACCTACCTCGTCATGTCCTGTCCTTGGTACATCACCTTTGACTGCCAATCTGCGTACAAGTACGCGTAGGGTGGAGGGTAGTTCTCCCCACGATGAGAACGTTTTGTCCCCGCTCTGTGCAGGGGTGCTTGGAATTGCAATCGCCGCCTTTGCAGAACACGCTCGCGCTGATCGCTAAGACTGATTTGGTGAGAGACGAATATGTGCACCCTTGCGACCCGCCAAGAAAGCTTAGGTCGGACCCTGTCGTGGTTTATAGGCTGAAAAGCAATGCTGGAAGCTCATTCGCGTGAGTTAGAACTTGCCCGCATGGCTCTCTAGGACACGGGAAAGAGACCAGGATTGGGCATGCGAGTGGGAGGAGTGGAAGTGTTCATTTGAGAAATGATGAGAACCGGAAAGGCTGGCTCAAGAATCCAGAGCTTTCAATTGTTTATGCATGAAGCCAGTTTCCTTCTCCTATGTGGTGCCATTTGGAGACATAATTTTCCCGCGGCCTTGGTTACCCCTCCCCAAAGCATGGGCCTGGGTGGAAGGAGCCAGGGCGGTTTAACAACCAGTAAGAAGGCAGGACCAGCATCTCTGTTTCTCATAGGCCGAGGCAGGCGCTGCTATCGCCAATATTCCCCATTACAACACTACCAGGTGCTTTCATTCGGCGCTTCGGGTTCTTCATAATTCACGGTTTCTTTCTGCTTACTGGCCGTCTCCTCGAACAATGCCTGCTGTGGTCGCTTTTGGTGATTTGGTTGAGCAAGTGCATTAGTAATCTCGGAAGACGAGGACCAGGCACCACTTCCTTAAGCTTCCCAAGACACTTGTGGCGGCAAATAAGCATTGCGTGCCTGGCGCTTTTCCTGGCCCACACCACTTACGGGATTTTTGAAGACACCAGACTCCGAACTTGTACATATGCTCCTGGGTGGAGAGCACGGCATGGCAAATCAGCCGCCACGGACCAGCATCTCGGACTTGCGTGCTTCGCAACGGTGTTCAGCAGCATCCAGTAGTCATGGGTATGCGGTTTACGGTTGATCATTGGCCGTGGTGAAGCGCCCTCCTTGAGCAAAGCAAAGCGCCATGCACTCATTACGGCAGAATCCAGAATCCTACCGCCATCAAGTTGGCCTCACGAAAAGGCAATGACACCCCATGGTACGCCCTCATCAAAACTTATGCCACTTGCATTGCGAGAGGACTTGCGCGCCGCGGAAGGTACCTGTCAGCAGATACAACTTCATGTGCAGATGATGTATCCTCTCAGCCCTAATGTATGTAGGGGCGGGAAGCAGCCGGCTGAGTTACACGCCTCCGCTACCATGAGAGGAGACACTCGCGCCAATGGAATTTAATCAGCACCTTGGATGTTATACTCTACAGTTTATGGAGCAGATCTCCATTATTCGCGCTTTCATAAGGGCGTATTCGATGTTCTGCCCTACTGCGTCCAGACGAAGCAGAATAAACCATCACTGGCACACAAGGATCGAAGGATCTAGACCGCAAAGCTCCTTCGTATATGCATTGGCACAAATAGCCTCACAATTCAAATTATACTATCGACTAATGTGGCTTCCTGCCAAGGAGATCTTTTTGGCAGGATGTGTGATGACTGATGAGATTGGCTTGCTTATGGACTGTGCTACATGAAGTACTAAGTTTGCCTGGTTTTCGGATTAAGGACGCATAAGCACGTCAGCGATGCAGAGCACCCCATCCCGGCACAGGCATGATGAGGATCTGAGATTCGTGTGTGCCGGCGGTCTCAAGTAATGGTACGATGTGTTGCCGAGTGTGCTTGGAAAGGCGTTACAGTTATTGGTGTCTTCAGCGATCGCCCATGCTCACTGTACTAAGTGATGGCTTTGAAAAAAAAAAAAAAAGAAAAAAAAAAGAAAACTAACTGCTGACACGAGACACATTTGCGCAAACACAAGAAGCAGAAACTAGTGCGCCACCTAATAATGCGTACTGCAACGTGCTACGCATGCCTCGGTGGGTGCCGCCCGAAGTACGGTGCTCAGAGTTCGCCTAATTGGGTCTTACTCCGGCAACCTTTGTACTTGAGGTACACCATGAAGTAACGCTCATTGAAGTTTATATTGGGCAAAATTATTGCTACTTCCTTAGAATTTGCTCAAATATGCTAATAAATATCAGGTAGCTCTATGTTGCTCGCCGGAGACAGAGCAGAACCAGAGGCTATGTATAGGAAGCGCATATACCTACACGGGGCACCGAGCACGGAGCATGGATGGATGAACAAGCTGAAGGCTTTCGACTTCCTCTTGGGTAGGTAGCTTCTTGAGAGGGCGACCTTCTTGATAGAGACATGTTTCCCACTGGATGCTTCAGGCCCCAGTGTAAGTGAATGTTGGTTGGTAGACTAACGTATTCTTTAACAGTGAGAAGCCCCTCACCCATGCACAAGAAACTGCATAGAATCGGCACATCATTCTCAAAATCTAGCTGACTATGGAGTAGGCACTCCGTAATGGAGAGAGGATTCACACGCGAGCTCCATTGCTCTCATTCTTAGTGCCAGTTTGTGCCGTCTGTTGCTAATAGAGCGCCACAGAACGCAGCCATGTCTGTGACAGCGGCCGGCTATTCCATAGCCCAAAAGTGGCTAGATGAGATCGTCCTCTTCAGCACGGGCCTAATAGCCTATTTTGGGAGCTGAGCCGTGTCTCTGGCTCTTCCCCCCCACTCCACCCTCGCCTGGCGCAGTTGACCCTGGATCTCTCTTCGCCTTCAACCATCCTGAATCAGAAGGCTGCCACGCTCCATTCCAACGGTGGAGTTCCAAGGCGCCGGCGGCGCGCAGGACTCTCCCCGCTCGCCTTCAGGACGGAGGGGACTGTGGGATCGAGTGACGAAAAAGCCCCTGGACGACAGCCCGGCAGAGCCCCTAAGTGTTTGACCCAGCAGCTCTGCATGCAAGTACTCCGTACATACATACGGGTGCTGCTAGCACTCGTACGAAGCCTTCGGCGAGCTCAAGCTTCTTGTCCGGGAACGCCCCACCGCCACGAGCCGACTGTGTGCAAGCCAGGAACGCCTTTCAGGGGTCACATCTCTCTCACGATTGTCGATGTTTGGCGCTTTATGGCGGCGCTGCTTCAGCTCAGGCCGTCCATGGGTAGGCATGGCTTTAGCAGAGCTCGGGCATTACTTGATGATTTGACATGCTGGCGGCGCTCTCTCTGCGCACTAGGACCAGCCAAAAACCTGTTACTGGCTGGCCTCTCTAAGATTGCGCAACCACTGCTGGGAGTCACCAAGCGCCTGTCGCTGCTTGGGTCGCCTCTTTTCCCGATAAATTCATACACCCCTGCCAAGTGCCTCTCCTGCTAATAGTTGACCAACACTGCCACTAATCGCCACTAAAGAACTGTGACTAGAAATCGTAACCATGAG
The DNA here is from genome assembly GCA_025919625.1 of Trichoderma arundinaceum. Lineage (NCBI taxonomy): Eukaryota > Fungi > Ascomycota > Sordariomycetes > Hypocreales > Hypocreaceae > Trichoderma > Trichoderma arundinaceum. Next base: position 321,445 of record JAMQTF010000008.1, on the reverse strand, counting down.
GACCCCGCCAAACTTCCCCCAATAGCGAAGAGCAATTGCTCCAAGCCGCAGTGTGCTTGACTGTGAGATCCTTGAGTCTCCATTGCATCCCGCCAAAGAAACATCCCAGAGCCGAGTGGAGAGAACCCATTGGAGCCTCCCCTTGGGTCAAGCCCCAGCAATCCAAACAAGCCTTGCTTTAGCCCCTGTGACATCTCATCACCTTATGGCTGAAGGGCTGTGTGGTCCAGTCGACCGGAGTATGTACTCGTAACCTCGCAGAACCTCCGGTGCGGGCGACGAAAGATTTGCTCTCCCGCCCCTGTCCAGCTATCCGAGCCCATGCGGTTCCACAAAACCCACGACCCTACTAGGAACATGAGAAGACCCCGGCACTCTGCACGTACAGGGGTCTGCCCGCCTCTTAGACGACTTGAACGTTGTATTTCGAGACTAGTTGCCTTGCCTGGCAGCTCTGCAAAGTTCATCTGACTGTTCAGCCAGGTAGTACTTTATGACCCGCATGCCCTCTTTTTCGTGCTTGGATGCCGTCGTCTCTGCTATGATCCGGGTTTGGGGCCAAGTCTGATCCATTCTGTCTTCTTGTCTTCGTACACGTTTGTTTTTGTCTTTTGATAATACCGCTCTCTACTGCTGTCTTGCATAACAGCATCGCTCACTTCCTTTCGGACTCAGCCTAACTCCTTCCTGGCCTCGCTATGCTGTGATACTACCACGGCTGCTCTGTTATTTATCAACACACGCCTATCGACTGGTCCTGAGGGTTTATCGCATTGGTCGACTGCCTGACACTACCTTTAAATGCTTCGAACTATTCCATCAACCTGAGTCGTATGACTGCACTTTTGTTCGACTGTGCGCGAGGCATCACGAAACTCTCAGTGTCACAGGCTCTCACCAGCGTCTCTCCCCCTTGATTTTGCACCTCGACGGACAGCTGTTTATTCTTGACTTCTACACATCTTTGACAACTTTGCTTCAAACGCGCGCCTGGAAAAGCGAACAGCAGCAAAAGGTCCCTGATAGGGATACAAATTACTCGACAAGTTTGTCCTTATCTCGTTCAAGACCACTCTTCCCGGACACCATCCTTCACCATGACCAATATTACGGGGATCAATCTCTGCCCTGCGCCGTTCTTCGATGCGAGCCTTTTTGGTAACTCTGGAGGGTGTAAGTGTAAATGAATGCCCAACTATCGGATCGATCTGTTGACCAGAGAGATACAGACGTCGATGGCCGATTATGCCAGACGATTTCAGGCTCGATCCAATGCTGCCTGCCATGCCCTATGACGGATTGGGTGTACCCAGACAGCTTCAACACAATAGGTACTGTAGCCAACTGGATTGCGACCGTCAGTGTCGTCTGCTGCGTTTTCCTGCTGGTATCATGGGTAGCGCTGCCAGTAGACAAGACGAATCGCCACTACCTGAGTATCTGTTTCACCCTGGGCATCTTGATCATGAATGTAGGTGGCGTGGTGATTGTTACACGGAGAGTTTGGTGTCGCTGACTGCTGATTCAGATGGGCTTCGTCGTTCCGCTAGCAGCTAATCCGGATCAATGCTTTGATGCCATCACCCCCAACGACATGCAGACCTTGAGTGTTTGTGGAGCGTCAGGTGCCATGCTGATCTTCGGAGGCTGGTGTGGTGTGATGTGGGCGTTTCTTCGCTCTCTCTCTCTCCACCTTCAGATCTGCTGGCAAGTTCTCGTGGGCCGCAATTTTATGGTTTTTGCCCAGGCAGCCGGATGGGGGATCCCCATCATTGGCATTGTCCTCGCTTTGGTTTTCAGCGGAGTCTCTTTCCGTTTTGGCGCTACATGCCATATTAATCATAAGAACAGCCTGGCAGATCTTTGGATCCCGCTCCTCATCTTTGCCAGCATTACCGTCGTCACGACATTTGCAACCTTTGGTTACTGCATCAAAGTCTACCTCGCCTCTCTGAATGACAATGCCGCATCGACCGAAGGGTCCAGTCTCCCAACTTACACAAACAGCGTTGTCACCATGTCCCCGCGTCAGGCTTACCGCCGTGTCCGACGAGTCATTGCTCTTCAATGGCGAGGCATTGCTATCGTTCTCATTATTATTGCCGACGTCATCTTTTTCTCCGTCGTCTTTGTCTTCCAGGACAACATTGTTCAATCCATTGCCGATGATCCCCGAGTAGCTCAAAACTGGATCGTGTGTCTTATCGGAGCAGAGGGTGACAAGACGAAATGCCTCAATGAAGCCGGCTCCCTTGTAGTCAGTGAGGCAACAGTCTCCGCCGTGCTTGTCCTGCTTGCTGTAAGTATCTGTAAATCCCCGTGGCTGGCCTACATGTTAGGTTACTGACTCGACTGGCACCTAGCTCAACGGCATTTGGATCCTGTTCCTACTTGGCCGATGGACCATGGTTACTGGCTGGATTGATTTGGTAAAGTCTCCTTTCAATAGCAGAAAGAAGGAATTCGTATCGGTGGATGCCCGATATGATGTTAAGAAAGATACACGTTCGTACGAGATGCTCTCCAGAGATACGAGCGCCGTGGTAACACCACTTTCTCCAGTGAAATCCTCAACGAGCCCTAGGGCCCCCGATTATTTTGGCGAAACAGCCAGGTATAACGCACCGGCGCGATCCTACTCGAACCCGCGGCCACCGCAGAGCTCCCGGCCAGAATGGGACGCGCAGCAAACGTACGCCGCTCCGCAAGGTCGCGAGACAATGAACCCCTTGGCTATGAACCGCATATAAGACATTGAGCCCAGTCTAAGAAAGACCCAACTATAAGCGATCCGCCAGCACGAGGCAGAGAAGAAGAAAAGAGAAGAAATACAAAATAAAAAACGAAAAAAGAGGGAAAGGGGAAAAACCCCGATCTCCCACGGCCAACGAATCGACTTGATAAAAACGCTTGCTTATATACCCACGCCATGGCTAGCCATGGAATCACAACTATACCCTGGAGGTGACGCCTCGTGTCTAGCATCCTATGATGCGGTATGATGTTGCGTCGATAACGCTCTTTAAATCTCCTTATATAATTCTATCTACCCCTTTGCCATTGACCACGTGGAGACACAGCATCTCTATTTGCAGTCGAATGGTTTCCTCACTAGGACACAGGACAGCGTGGCGCCACGGTCATACCTTTTGTTTGTACATATTCACGGACTATATTTTTCTTTGACTGTTTTCATTTTTTTTCTCTACTTATAAAAAACAGATAGGGGGGCTGTCATGACAAAGAGTTGAACTAGTCAGTCTCATGCGTCAAAGACGGTCCTCCTTGCACGGCTAGAGGCTAGAGGCGGAAATCCCCGGGGGATCTGCGCGTGTCGCTTGTTGAATATCTTTGGCGGCACCCTGTGGGCTTGCAGGTAACCTTTATGTACAATGTCACGATTAGCTCAAGGGAAGAAAAGATGATGGGATGCGGCATGCGGGAACTAGAAGCGCATCCGGAAGCGGCGGAAGCCCGGATTGTGCAGGACGACTTTGAGAAGGGGGAACAGGAAGACAAAGAAAGATGCGCTAGTGCTTGTGGGGAAATTTTACCCGTTGCCGGTAGTATTAATCCTCGACTATTTGCATGATGCGCATATTCGCTACACAGCATCTCTATGTACCTATGTATCTATATACCTTATACGTATACCGACCTGGTCTGCACATTCAGTCCAGATCTACTTAATCAAGAGTCAACCAGAGCCAAGTTCCTAATGAAGCCCGTTAATCCATATGTTAGAGTGATTTTTTGAGTTTCTAAAAAGCAGGGCGAGGAATGTCTTACATGGAGTAGACAAATATGCACGGTACTTACTCTCGTAGCTCGGTCATGAATCGCTCGCTACCTCAGGTACCGTCATCGCGATATATACGCGTATATGTGTGGGCATTATACCGTGTTGGCATGTACCTGCCGTAGTCGGATTACTTGTGCACTCTAGCGGATAGGTGAGTGCCGAATAGTTCCCTGGCCGACCTCGAAGCTGTTTATGTGAGGTCATTGGCCAGTTCTCCGGGTTCTCCGGAGCGATCCTAGGACTTGGCCATAGGTCGATTGGCCGGTGACGTGACAGCAACGGAATTAACTGAGCCGTTGCTTGTTTATAAAGGCGTGACTTGTTTTTTGCTTATTTTTCCCCCTCGGTGTCGGGTCGGGAACTTGAATTTTGTTTCTGTTCTTCTCTCCCTCTTCACGGGTGTGTTAAAGCTAGCCCTTCTCGTTTTCCTAGTCCTTTTGGTGCTGTCACTCCAACCCCAAAAAATTCGAGCTTTGATCCTCTTGGGGGTTGATATCGATTTGTAACATTCGCTTACTGAAGCCGCTGAGTAGAAGGTGAGCGAGTCCGACGAGTCCGAGCTGCTATTGGGATTGGATGTGAGCACGCGACATCTTTGCTGAAGATAGCTGCATGGTTGATGAACCCCGAACGGCTTTAAACGGGTGTAAAAAAAAAAGGGCAAAAAAATCGGAAGTGACGAGTAGTGGAGAGGGTGAATCGCGTTATTGATAGTATCTTGCTGAATAGCGCTGGTTGATTGCTGTCTACAACCTCATTCCACGGAGTCCTCGGAGCTGCCCAATTTTTTTTTTTTTTTTGGCTGTGTAAGCAACATTTGAAATCCCTTGCGCAACAGAACAGCGAATATGGAGGACAGGCGAATTCACGAATCTGCCTTGGTGAGCGGCGACAGCAACAGTGATGATGACAGAGCTGCCAAATCTGAACGGCATGTGCATTGGAGCCAATCGGTGGATGAGTATCAGGACTCCTCGAACTCGGATGCGGATCTGCCTCTGTTTTCTCTGCCTGAATCAATGGGGGACATCGGCAGCGTAAACCGCGTGTGGCCGAAGATGAGGAGGACTTCGTCCCGGGCGCTTTGGCGCCGATCGCATAGGCTGCGACCAAGATGTACGATGGCAATGCTATTTATGCTGATTCCGCTTGTCTTCTATCTTACGGTTCTGTGGATTAGAGAGCAGGATTTAGATGCCAAGTGGAGGCCCGATCGAGAATCGCTGCTGTTTAGCAGGAAGCCCCTGCCTGCTCCCCTGGAGAAAACATGGATATCGAGTTACAAGCTGCCGCTGAGGACCAAAGGACGGGATATTGTCGATGCGGAAGACCACCGGTTTAAGCTGTCGTCTATTAACTGGTACGGCGCCAGTGATGAGCTCTTTGTTCCGGGAGGCCTGGATGTCCAGCACCGAAGCGCTATTGCCGAGACTATCAAGAAGCTCGGATTTAACAGTGTGAGGCTGCCGTACGCAGATGAGCTTGTCATGAAGAATCCGGTTATAGAACCGCGCTTGGTGCTGGCCAATCCAGACTTGGAGGGCCTTCGCGCCTTGGATGTATTCGAAGCAGTGACAACGGCTCTGACAGATGCTGGCCTTGCCGTCATCATCAACAACCACATTACTCGCGCTACGTGGTGCTGCGGAGCAGACCCTTGTGATGCTGGCTGGGCCAATGATCACTTGGGACCGCTTTGCCGGGTCAGGCAGACAGAGGAGGAATGGATTCAGCACTGGGAGACGGTCATGGAGCGATTTGTACACAACCCGCTGGTCATTGGAGCGGACCTCCGCAACGAGGTTCGAGGCCTCTGGGGGACGATGCCTTGGCCGAAGTGGGCGGCCGCAGCAGAGAAATGCGGCAATCGTTTGCTGAAGATGAAGTCGGACTGGCTCATCATCGTCGAGGGCACGGAGTCGGCCAACGATATTTCAGCTGCTCGTGACCGACCAGTCCGGCTGGATGTCGATAACCGTCTCGTGTACTCTGTTCATGGCTACAAGTGGTCTGGCTGGGGAAGCTGGGAGGGCCGGTTCGCCCAGCGAAGCTACAAATCCTTCGTCAAGACGATGCGCCGCAACTGGGCATATCTCCTCGAGGTTGACATTGCGCCTGTCTGGTTTGGCGAGCTAGGCGCCCCAAACGATCCTTCTGTCGGCGATGTGCGCTACTGGAAGAACCTGCTCAAGTACCTTAAGTCTATTGATGCGGATTTCGGATATTGGGCGTTGAATCCTCGCAAGCCCAAGGGCAATGAGAGAGAGTCTTATTCGCTGATGCATGATGACTGGATCACCCCAGTGCTGGATTATAGAATGAAGGACTTGTTGGAGCTGATGAGACAATGAGCTGGGATGGTTTAGGTCCGAGAGGCATGGCTTCTTTATTTTACTTATCACGGTTGGAGTTATTTGGCAAATATACCCAGTTTGATGAACACAGGTATATTGGGGGGCGTTTGGATGGGAATGACTATTAAGCACTGAGCAATTGGCTTGCCCATTGCGCGGGAAATACGATTAGGGATGTTTCACGGCGACACGCATCATCACACATTGCCTAATGATATTTAATGCTACTTATCTTAGAGAATGAACGAAATAAATACCTTATTACATACAGAGTATTGCGCATAGTAGCAGCGCTATTCCAGATGTTCCAACCGCACCCAGTGGATCTGCTTGGGTATTTCAGTGACGCCATCACGGGACGCCCTGCTCTAGCGCTGTCCTTGCTTTATCGATAAAAGCACCTGCAACTCACGGTGCTAAAATGTGGGGCCTCTGCTGCTATATCGCCCCTCTGATTCCTAGAAGCTTCAATTCTCTCCCCACCAGCTTGACTTCCCAATCTCTCCTACAGTTCTGCAATCAAACCTTTGCCCTCCCCACACCTTCAGACCGCTATTTTTCATCATTTATATCTTGTTCATTCACTGCTCCTCGTCCTATATATATGTCCCGAGATCGCGCAGTCCGCCCGCACCGGCGAGGCTCCCCTCCACTCGACGGCCATGGATCGCCCATCGAAGAAGCTGCCGACTCGTAGCTTTCGTACCGTCTCAGTGGGAACATGCTATGTGCAAACAGCGACAGATAGGGTGAGTTGTTCCTTTGGCCGTGATGATTTGCGCTCAGCACGCGCAGATATAGAGGGCTAATACGGATGACTTTGCCATAGTTTGGCAATGACGCTAAGGGCGCGATCCGGGATCGAGAACGGGCTGCACTGGGGATGCACCCGGAGGGCCTCGAGCCGCCCTTTACCTGGCCAACCCTCGATGCAGAAGATGAACTCCATAGCGATGACTCGATCTATCGGCTTGTCCCAAGCATGCAGGGCTATCGAAACAATCTGGCTACACTATCGCAAGCTTATAATGTACGTATGCGCAAAGGAAGATGCCAAACTCGATGGAGATGGAAAATCTAACAAGAGTCTTTTGTCTCAGCTCTACTTTGTCGCGTACCAAGGCCATATTTTCGTCTACGTTCCTAGAAGCATTCCGAAGCAGACGATACCTCGACATCCGGACATGGAAATTTCCCCTCAACCGAGTAAAGAGGCTGTTTCCATCGGGGGATGTGTTGATCCCGTGACTCCTCATACGATAAATCACATTATCACCGGCTACCTTGGGGAGGAAGAAATTCTAGTCGCTTGCTATGACGACGGAGATGTTGTTGCGTACTATGTCAAGGAGATTGCAGGCTCAATTTTCAGCAAACGCGACATGCCCCAAACTCAGAGGAGCTCCAGGAGGCCTTCCTTCAATCGCCCGCCGAGACTGTTTTTTCATGAAAACGTTGGACATACCGCCTGGGGGTTGGCCGTCCACCGCAAATCCCGTCTTATAGCCGTGAGCACGAATCGCTTCGAGGTGACCGTGTTTGCTTTTGCGCTCGCTACTTGTCAGAAGAAGTCACAAGGCATACGGGAATTTTGTGACTGCTGCCAAAGTTGCGACAGTACTGAGTCGGGCATCCCTAGGCGGGCGCGGAACTGGAGAATTGTGGTAGCTCTTGGGTCTCAAGCATCTAACGTCCCCAATGTCTGCTTTGTGGATAGCGAGGACGGTCAGGCTGAGAAGGTATGCGCCATAGATATAAAAGGGGTCATGTGGATGGCAGATATTTGGAAAATGTTCCAGCCTGTAGTTCGGATTCCATCTTCGACACATCATATGCTGCAAAGCGAAGAATTTTGGCCTGCATCGTCAAGGTAAGCAAGCTTCTGATGAGCCGAGTGACGTTTTAAGAAGGATGTTCTGATCGTAATCTTTCATTTCAGGGGGTGGGGTGTACTGGCCCTTTCCGAAGAAAGCTTTGTGCCAGTCAGCACCGTCGAGGAGATGCTTGGGTTGCCAGAAAAGGCACTCAATGTTTTCCCGTCGGGAACGGGATGTCCGCAGCCGATGGTGAATGTGACAGAATGCCTCGCAGCCATCCCGGACAACCCATGCCCCCCTCCTATGTCGGGGGCCAGGGCGGGTCAGTTTTACCATTATGTTCCAGTGATGTTGCATGACGAGTCTTTACATTTGCTCGCAGGCGCTGCGAATGCGACGAACGACCAAAGTGACGAGAGTGAAGACGAAACAGACGAATCTGAAGGTCACGACGAAGCAAATGAGCTGGAAGAGGAAGAGGAAGAGGGCGGGGATATGGATCAGGAATCTGATGATGATGATGAAGGAGGCACTCAAGAAGTTGTTGTTGTTCAGGGGATACCTGAGCTACTTTCCGCAGATCAAGGCGGCAGTGTGGTACTGTTTCCACCCCCACCGGCAGGGTTGCAATTTCAACAAGCGCTTCAAGATCTAGATGAAGCACTCGGACAGCTTGCTTACGCTGTACAGGAATTCCAAGAGGCTGTTTCTGCCCCGGACACCCCTGAACCGGCACTGGTTCAGACCCAAACCTTGCAGGATCAAGGCAATTTGATATCAACACATGGAAAGCGAAGCGGTTTTGATCCCATGTTTTCCGGACAGCGCAGCTACAGTCAGCTTAGTGCGCCACCGGTTCGACTCGATATGGCCTTTTTCCCACACAGCGGGAAGATTCAGGCCATTCCTAGGCCAACAACGCAGCTTCTTGCGTTTCTGAGGAGACCGATTGAGTTTAACGACAATGCTGCACAGCCAGTGGAAGATCTCATCAAGGATATTGCTAAACGATATCACTTTCTTCGGACGTATGAGAAAGACCTGGAGCTAAGAAGCCTCCGAGGAGAGAATGAAATGGGCTTGCGAGAGATTGGGGTTTTGTGTCCGAACGCCGTTACGCTCGGTTGCTTTCAGGAGCGAACTATCCGGCCGTTCTTCCGCGCGACCAGCCGCCTGAGCTTAGTGATACACGTCCCGGAGCTCTCTTTGGTGGTGGTAGGGTCGCCGATTGGGCGAGTCCTGCTCATCACGCCAACAAAGCTCAGGTCACCAGTTGTATCAAAAGCAGCGGGGAAGTGGCATCATGGGTTCCGAGTAGAATGTATTCTACCACGATTATCGGATGAGCAGATATTTCGATCGGTGTTACGACCACTGCACGGACTAGCGGTCGGGCCAGTTCAGGACGATGACCACATGAGTGGTGACAGAACGAGCCGAGCAACAGCACCGAAGCGGTTTAGACTGATGCTGCATTATCGAAATCATGACATTTTGACGTACGAAGTGACGAGACAGGAACAAACAGGAAGGCTTTGCATCTTTTAAGGGATGTCGTTTGAATCATGAATGGAGTGCTCGGCGTTGGCTAAACTTTAGAACGGTTCTGTCTTTATTTCGCGCTTCTTGTTTTTTTCTTCCCTTTGCTTTTCTTTTTCCTTTGAACCGAGGGGCATGCTATCCTAATCAAACGCGTTTATTCTCGAAAATGGTGGGCTAACAGGGCATCGCGGTGATGTGGTGTGATTGATACAAGGGATGGAAGGATCAAGGACAAATCAGGCTTTTCATGAAGCCATCGTTCAGGGGGGCAAAAGGCATAAAGGCAGAATCTGCATACCCAATCTGGTATAGGAGGATTTGACCATACTAAGATGGACATTGATATTAGGACTACGATGAATGGCGAACAAAGCGTGGTTTTCATGCCTTTACGATTTAACGACAACTTCAGCTAGCTGGCTTACTTTACAGTTCGTTATTACGATTTTGATATTGAAGTGCGAAGCAACGGAAGAGGGCTCATAATGCAATTCAATAGTCCATATAGGAGCAGAACATGGCCACCTATTTAGTGTCTGCGATTGGTACCGTGCAACGTAACGGAGAGGTACAATCCAGCTATTATACCTGCCATGAGATACAATCCTGCGCGCTGTTATGCATGTATACAACTAAAAATACGCTTACAACTTGCAAGACTCTCGTCTTGATTCAATGCCAAGAGCGGAACAGCTTCACAAATGGAGAGGTGCAGCTTGGATCTGCAAGCAACTCAAGCAAAGCAGACAAGTCAATACTAAGCTTTTCGGCTTGTACGTATCTAGCACAGCGGCACGATGGCTGCAGCTCCGCAAATCGCCAGATTGGGGTTTCTCGAACGTAATGAGCAAGCTGGCGTGTGATTGGCTGGCCGGCCTCTGATAACGGCTGGCACACTTGTGCTTTGCACACCCGAGATATTCATGTGCTATCATGTTAGTGCTCCGTAGTAAAACATGCCAATGCACAAGGAGCCGAGGATCGCTGGTCCGAATCTATTCATTCGAGCTGATTGATCGGCGATGGAGAGGCGAGGCGGGGGACGGAAGGATTGGAGCTGGGGTACGGAGTAGTGATGGAACGGCTATCCCTCTCCTGCTCCCTGTTGTGTGCCACGAGATTTTCCCGGGCTTGGTGGCTACATACATATGGGGGGTGATGAGATTGGGGTTTTCTGGATGTCGGGAGGAACGGGGGGAGAGTCAGCATGTGCACGTGAGGTATTACTTTGTTGTCTTCTACGAAAGTATGGAGTCTGCCTCTACGGAAGGTCGGCACGTTGTGTCTTTTTTTCTCTTTCCTCTATTTACGTGCGTGTCTGAGACATGATGTTTGAAGTCGCAGCCAGGATGTCGGTACCATCTTCTCTGAAGGGACTGTTGGTGCTTGTGAACCACACACGCGCGACTTCAAGATGCCTTTCTCCCGAGAATAAATCCATCAGAAACCCGCGGCTCATCGCACCCGCACTTGACAGTAGCATGTAAGCGCCACTCAAGGCCTTACTCGCGAGGCTAGTGTCAATGGCGGGTCCTCCGAATCGGCCGGAACGCCCTTCCTGACAGACGAGAATGCCGTAAGAAGCCCAATTCCCAGCCGTATCTATCGGGGAGCCGACCTATCTTTTCAACTAACTACTGTCTAGGCTTACCTTGTGGTCGAAAATAAGCAAAAGGCAAGGTACGCTTGCCAAGGGCGCTGCTCCCCCCACCTCAATGCCCCAATCATGCCGGCGGCGCTCCCGCTCCGAAGAGTGGGCTTATCAGCATTTACATGATGAAGTGACGGCATTGGCAGGACTAGGGGGGCGGTAAGTAGAAGCAGTGTTCTATTCTTTGCTGCGCGTCGTGTTTTTACTCCGTGTTGTCAGCACAGCTGAAAGGAGCAGGGGATTTTGCATGTGGAACGAGGCAGCAAGCAAGCATATTTTGTATGGAGAATGGGGCGAGGTATCTTAGTAACCCGCGTGAGATAATTGACTCGATGCAATGCGCCCCCTGGGTCTTGCAGCAAGGGAAACAAAGGAAAATAATGTCTTATCTATTCGGATTGTCGGCTCAGTTTGTCCTTGACGAGGACAGCGAGTGGACTTGTCTCGGGCTGCAGAAGCCGATGAATGGCCTTTTGGCTGGAAGAGAGACACAAACTGTGGTGATGATTTTTTTTTTTCTACCTGGATAATAACGCCGGGTGAATGCAGGCCAATTTAATCCTTATCGAGCGTCTAAGAACGAGGGATCAAAAGAGAGTGAGAAAAATCGAAAAACGTACGAAAATGATCAGGGTTGGTAATTTGCTTGCTTATCCGGGCCAAAGAAAAAAACCACACGTCGGAAAATCGACGCAGCTCCCCTGCTTGCGGCCTCACCGATACTCAGCCGATACTTGGCTTCAGCGGCAATGCGCACTGCACTTGCATGTTCTATTGTTGTCGCTGCGCGCCAGTGCGGTTGTGGACTAGCGTTATCTCTCGCACATGCAAAAAAAGTACGTACCCGGCGATTTCGATTACCGTATCTTGCCTTTTGTCGTACGTACCTTGATTATACACACGCCCACTCTGGACCTTATCTCTCGCGCGCATCCAAGTAACTTTGTATCGCTGCCGCTGTTTCTCCTTCTGTGTCGATAGTCCATGTTCGTGGCGCTGCGCTCTTGCCCGATTGATTTTTCCGGGTCGGGCAGTCGTCTGTTGCTCCTTCCCTTATGATTTATGATTAAGTAATGTAGATTTCCAAGAAAGAAGGAAAGAAGCGAAAAGAAGAGAAGAACTCAACGCTCGTTTCCTCAAAACTTCATCTACATCATCTTCGTCTCCTTGCTTTCATCATCCATCTTTTGCATTTCCGCCTTCATGCCTCAAAGCAAAGCGGATTCGCGCCGCCCTTCGAACTAAGCCCTTAGTCCCAGCATCCACAGCCTTCGCCCCAAGATAACAGTTGAGATGAGGCACAGAAACGACGCCCCCTTGTCCGATGTGCACACACCCCTGGCGCCTCCGAGATAAACCCAATCCGTGGTTTGCACACTTCGACGCTCCTCCAAGAGAGAGGGACACGGCGCACCCCTGGTGTCTTATCTCTGGCCTCAAGCAACCCTGTCTGGGGTAATTGGCTCCAGCATGGGCCCCAAGGCTGGGCTGATGAGGAAGAAAAAAAGAAGAGGCGTGGCGGCCCTTGACATGGCCCCAGCTGCTTTGCACCCGGTTTGTCGCCGTGCTGTCGAAATCGGGGACTGAATCCGCTGCTCCCTGCGAGGTTGACGGTGATGCGTATACTATATACAACAGAACTTAGCCTGTTCGTTATCTCTAAGCCTCATCCTCCTCCTCCTCATCCGTCTTTCCTCGTATCTCCCCCTCGCCCGTTGCTATCCTTTCCTTCCTCTCATCTCTCTTCCTCTCCTGCACGTCTTATCTCTAGTCGAGCCATCGCTTCTCGAAGGCATCTTACTCCTGCAACCTTATCAAAACAGTTGCCGTAGCTTTGGCTCGCGGGACGTCGCCTTGGCTGTGCCGGCATCCGACCTAATCCTCGACTTCTCCTCGTCTCTTCTCACTCGGCGTCCTGTCCCCTCGTCAGCCTGGTCCTCGTGGCTGCTCTCTCCAAGATCTACTCGACGAAACCCCGGATTTCGCTTAGCCCACCATGTCCTACGCCCATCTCGGGGCTCCGGCCGTGTTCAACGGAACAGGCTCCCTTGGTGGTAATGCCAGTATGTAACAATCGTAGCCCCAGTTTGTCGTGTAGCACATGCTCCCTACCCAATATGCAAGTCATATCGCGGGCATGAATGACGACAGATGACTGACGAGCCCTTGCTTCAGGGACCGAAAACCTGAACCAATGGTACCAATCCGGAGACCAGGCCTTCATTCTGGTGAGCGCCTGCATGGTGCTTCTCATGGTTCCTGGAGTCTCCTTCCTCTATTCGGGTCTCGCCCGCCGAAAGTCCGCCCTCTCCATGCTCTGGGTCACTTTGATGTCCTTTAGTGTTATCGTCTTCCAATGGTATTTTTGGGGCTACTCTCTAGCCTTCAGTTCGACTTCCAACAATGGTTACATCGGCAACCTCAACCACTTTGGGCTTCAGAGGGTCTTGGCCACGCCATCTATTGGCTCTCCCCTGATCCCGGCCCTCCTCTACTCCTTCTACCAGATGATGTTCTGCGCCGTCACCGCCTGCCTGACTGTTGGAGCCGTTGCAGAACGTGGCCGGGTCGTCCCGAGCATGGTGTTCTGCTTCTTCTGGGCCACCCTAGTCTACTGCCCCCTGGCCTACTGGGTGTGGAACGCCAACGGATGGGCTTTCAAGAACGGCGTCCTCGACTATGCCGGTGGTGTCCCTGTCGAGATCGGCTCCGGTGTCTCGGCCCTCGCTTATTCCTGGGTTCTCGGCCGCCGTAACGAGAAGATGATGATGAACTTCCGACCCCACAACATCTCCCTCATCACCCTCGGCACCGTTCTTCTGTGGTTCGGATGGTTGGGCTTCAACGGTGGATCGGCTTTCGGAGCCAACCTCCGAGCCGTCATGGCCTGCTGGAACTCGTGTCTCACAGCCATGTTCGCCGCCATGACTTGGTGTCTCCTCGATTTCCGCCTTGCCAAGAAGTGGTCCATGGTCGGTTGGTGCTCTGGAACCATTTCCGGCCTCGTCGCTGCCACTCCTGCGTCTGGTTTCATTACCCCATGGGCTAGCATTATCTTGGGTGTCGTTGCCGGTGTCTGCTGTAATTTTGGCACCAAGAGTAAGTTGCTTCTTTTATTAGTTACTCTGGGACTTGAATCCTCATGGGTCTAACTGTTACTCCATAGTCAAGTTCCTGATCCGAATCGACGATTCCCTCGATGTCTTTGCTGAACACGGTATCGGTGGCATGGTCGGCCTCATTTTCAACGCCTTTTTCGCCAGCGGCAGCATCATCGGCCTTGACGGAGTTAACAGCGGCGCCATTGGTGGCTTCCTCGATGGCAACTATAAACTCATTGGATGGCAGATCGCTGCTATCGTCTCCGGTTCTGCCTACGCCTTCGTCATGTCCGCTGTTATCGCAAAACTCATTGATCTGGTCCCTGGCCTCAAGCTGCGTGCCTCCGAAGAAGCCGAACTCCTTGGTATGGACGACGACCAGCATGGTGAATTCTCCTACGACTATGTCGAAGTTCGACGTGACTTTTTGGCTTGGAGCCCTCAGCGTGAGGAGCCTGCTCACGAGAGCACAATCTTGATTGAGCCCCAGCATGGCATCCAGGAGCATGCAAACATGGCCCGCTCCGCTAGCCTGGCTGATACACACATGGAAGAAAAGAAGCCCGCATCCATGTCCGAGGATGATAGGGAACGATCAGAGATTACCGAAAGCACCGAGGGTAGTCAGAGCAACGAGAAGCGTGACTGAGATTGCCTCGTTGTCTCTCCCTTTTTTTTTCTTGAATTCTTTTTCTTTTACAAATTGGGGGGTTATACAAAAGCCATTCCTTGTTCTTGTGATATTATTTGTGTTCGCAATTTCTCATTTTTATTGCGACACTGTATTTTTTTCCCTAGCACTTATTGATCTTGGGCCACATCTGTCAGCGGGCGTTTTGGAGTATTATTCCCACAAGATAAACGGGAGGCATGACTTGTATAGAGCGCGAACTTTTTGCAGATACCATTCGTGTGAATGACTATAAATGAATATTTTCAATCACATTTTTTTCTCATGATGGCTTCCATGTGTGAGATGGAGAAACTCTGAGGCACTTTAGTTTAAAATTCAAAGACTTGATAGCCCAGTCTCTGAATTGTTACATGTAATGACGAGTTGATATTTCAATTACAAGTTGATATGCCGAGTAGATCAGTAGATGTTCTGAATAGTCTCAGGATGCCAATACGGATAGGTTGTATGCTAGAGAAATGACAGAATCTTTGTAAATAATGATGAGAAGAAACCCGCAGCCAGCAAATGATGAACCGAATTTATATTCCAATCCCGTCGTTTTCTCTATCAAACCCGCCCCGTTTCTTTCCAAGTGTTGATAAAAGCCAGATTTGACAAAGATTCCCAAGCGCCGTGCATTTATGTCTTTCGATAGATGACGGTTGTTGTATTATAATCACATTAAAAAAAAACTCCTTTCCACTAACTGAAACAGAAGAAAGGACAGAACAATCTGCTCTAGTTCGGAGCACCGTCGGTAACTTGCCCGTACGGCTCCTTGTCGTACTCCCCAAAGCAGGCGTGGTCGTAACCCGCCTTTTCCGACATGCCCTCTTGGATCTTGACAAAGGTGTCGAATTCGCACCAGCCGTCCTTGCGGCTGGCGTCGCATTCTGGGAAGCTTTGGCCCAGAGGGAGCGTCCGCTGGTTGAGGACAAAGTGGACGTACTTTTGCTCGTCGCCGTGGAGATAGCCGTCGCGATTTGGCGAGAGGGGTTTCGGCGTCTTGATGATTTCAATGTCGAGACGGGCACCAAAGGGGGTGATGTGCGAGACGGTGAAGCTGTGGTCTCCAGGATAGCGATCGGCCGGGAGCTCGTCCGCGAACTGACGAAGACCAAAGGCGGTGAGGATGGAGACAATGTTTGTATCGTGAGAGAAGTCAAAGTAGAGACTCTGGTTTAGTGGGAAGGTTTCCGTGTTGTTGTCCAGAGTGACGTTGATCTGTGATCCCGAATAGCCGAGAGTGTGATTCTTCAACCGAGCAAGGACTTCCTGCTGGTAGCCAATACCGGTTGCTCTCTGTATGAAGAATTCAAGAGTTAGCGTTTTCAACTTGGTCAACTATGCTAGCCTTCAGCAGCTCAAATACATACCCCGACAGGACTGTGGAAGGCGTTGCCTCCCGAGAACCACACGTCGATCGAGTAACCAAAACCTTGCCATTCTTCGTAGGTGAACAGATCACAAAACAAGCTAAACCCGTATGCTACCGTCTCATAAGGACACATGGTTTGAGCGTTGTATACGTCGTCAATGGTCCACTCGAATCCCTCCGTCAATGCCTGAAAACGAGAAAGGGCTATCTGGCATCAGTAACCACAACTACCTTTTTTTGGAGAAGGATATAGGGAGGAGAATGACAATGGCATACCATCTTTGAGGTAGACGTTGATCCACGTCTTTCTAGCATCCTCGGCCGATGTCTTGGAGAAGGCATTAGGGCAATTGAGGGCTCCTGCCAAAGAGTTGTTGAAGCCGGCAGCCTCGATGATGACTTCAATGGTTGCGTTGTTTGTCCTTGGTCTTGTAAGTCATAGTTCATTTGAAAGAGGCCTGGATTGAAGCCCTCACCATTCCAACCCAAAAAATCCAGCCATCCAGTTCTCTGCTGACTTGAGCATGCGATCTTGCGTCTATTACAAGTTAGTTAGTACAAGGCGAGATCAGATTCGTGGTTGCTGGGGTGGGTTGGGATCTTACCGTTGTACGAACGATAATCTTGCTATTAGGGTTATACAGGCTGCCATACATGTAGCTGTGGAGGACTCCTAATGAGGTGGTCAGTTTCCAAGATGCCCATGTCCATACACATCTATGATGGCGGTTACCTGAATTGTATAACTCTTCACGTCCCTTGGGCACCAGAATCTCAGAGCCGAGATTGTATTCCCATCCCTTGAGGAAGCTCAAGGAGCCCTGTGGGTTGAAACTGCCAGAGGCACTGGCGATACGCTCGGCAAACTTCATTACGCCGGCCCCAGAAGTAGGATAGCGAGCTCCATGGCGTGACAACATCTGGACCTGGACGATTTCAGCTCCCGGAGGAAGCGGATATTCATCAACTCCAAACCCCGGGGAAGGAAAGTATGGAGATAGGTAGCCCATCATCTTGAATATGGTATCGTTCCCCGGCTTCATGCCCTTGACGGGGATGGCCGTCTGCAGCGGCTCATTGGGCACAAAGGTCGCAGTAGGATCGAAGGTCCTGGTCTGTGCAAGGAAAGCGGCTTGCCCGGTGGCTGTTGGGCCGGCCCACAGCTCCGGCGAAGTCTGGAAATACTGGGGCACCTTGCTGGGGCGACACGGGCACGAGTCGGCGCCGCGGCCGGGGAAGAAGTACGGGACCGACATGTAGAGATTGGAGGCCAGCAGTAGGATCAGGGCCACGACCAGGACGAGGACGGTGGTGCGGTATCGGCGGTCCGCCCGCGACCGGCGCGGCGGGAGATAGGACGGGGTCGACGCTCCCTCTTCGTCGATGGCATCTTGCGTGTCGTCTTGGTGGACGGGCTGGTAGCCTGACGAGTCGCCGCGAGAGGCGAGCTTGCTGCCTGCGTGCTTGGGCTGCGAGGCTGCCGGTTTCGCCATGGCGATTGATCGATCGGGTTGGCGATGCTGCCCTGGGCCTGTGTGTGTTGGAATAAACAAGACAGACCCGCGTCTCGCTCGCTTCCTGGTCGTCGGGCCAATCACGATGGGCGACTCGAACAAAAAGAAAAGAAGAAGAGGCTCGGCGAAGTCAGAGAGAAACAAGATGAAAGGATCACGAGACGCAGCGAATACGGCAAGCCGGGTCTCAGCTCGTGCCGTGCGGCTGATGGTTTGATGGACAGCCCGCTCGCAAACTCTCTCTCTCTCCCTCTTTCTCCTCCCCTGGACTCTCCTTGTCTCAATCCGACGGCACGGTACGATGCGATGCGATGCGATGCGAGGGCGTTGCGCCCCTTTGTGTTAGCGCACCCTCACTGCCGGATCCGATTCGATGGGGGCTGCGAGAAAAAGAAAAGCACGTTCAGGTCGCTGGGAGGCCGCGGAGGAGGTGAAATGAGGTCTGGAGGAGCACATGTAAGGATGAAGCTGAAGACATGCTGCTAACTGAGACAAGCCCAACGCCCCACCTATAAGCAGGGGCACGCGCTAACTGGTCCCCCTGTGGCGACAGCTGTAACGGCGTCTCTGCCACTGAGCGCATCAGCATCGGTACACAATGGGTGCTAAGAATTGCCTACTGGGGACTGCCACTAGCCCAACCGGCGCTGGACGAGCCTTGCGGGCTTCGTGAGCTCTAGCGGCTGCAGCTGATGTCCAGCAGCCATGGGTTCAGAGGGCCAGCGCCGCTAAAAGTCACGGGGAAGCTACCCGCCGTTTCGGGTGCTGTGACGGAGCCGACGTTGCCCAGCGGCTGCGCGAACCGACACTGGCTGAACCGCACTGTGCGATCTCATCGACGCGGGCTCGATCAGAGAGACACTCGACGTTGACGGCGATCGAGACGGCGATCTTGTTTCTCAACTCGGCTGGGCACCCCGTTGCTTGACATCGCACTAGCCAGCCGTGTCCTCTGATCTGTTGGCTCGGAACAAAAATTTACTCGGGTTGCGGCGGAGGATTCAAGCGCCTTCTTGTACATGGCATGCCAGGATCATTGCTCTAAACTGCACTTGCACAACCCATGCAAAATTACCCATAACCGGCGAGAAGGAAGAAAAAAAGAGGAATAGGAAAGGCAAAGACTCACATGCACAAGCAGGCCTGCGTCTCATATCGCTAGACGAGGTGCCCCCCCGGAACTCGTCACGTACCACATCCGATGCCCCAGCCACCATCCGATCAGCATCCTCAGATCTCTCTTTCTCTCCCCATCTGCCTGTGCACATGTCTCATCCCATCGCCGGCACAAAACTGGAACCTGTCAAATCTTGCCGGAAAATTCACAATGATCCAGACAAACGAGTACTCACACATAATGTGCGGTGTGGCTTTTGTAGGCAACAAAATCCATCGCGGCATAGTGTATAGCCCATGTAGTAGGGGGAGTAACAAGTGCTAGCTTCATACAATCTGCGACTTCAGTCACCAACGTCAGACACTATTGGGCCGCTGCAAGGGAAGAAAGACCCAAACCAGAAGCATCAAAGTATAGCCAATGAAAAACAAGAGACAGCATCAACAAGAAGAAGAAGAAGAAAAAGAAAGAAGTAAAAGAGCCGTGTCGCCTCGGCTAAACGCCGTGCCCGACGCCAATCTCATGCTCACCACGTATTCTCTACAAATCAAAACCATGGATTCATCAACCCCCATCCCGGACAGGGTTTTTCTTCCTTTCTTTCCTTCTTTTCCAAATCCTCTCCATGCTTCTTGTTTTCTCTCTCTCATCATAGGTACCTGTCTGGTAAAGCCCCGCTCGCCGGTCTCAGAGTTAGCCTCGGCCACACCCCATGACATTATTAGAATGGCTTTCCTTTCCTTCCTTGTTCTTCTCCCCTTGGTCGTCTTGCTACCGCGTTAGCCCTCCCTTGCCGTTTGTGTAACCAGCCTAGCGCCCGTATCCTCCAGGTGCGGACATATCTCATCTGCTCCATAGCAGCCAAGACATGCAAAAGGAAAACTGCCGGTAAGCGTTCGACCCCCTGGCTGAATCAATCCCCGGTCTCGTGACCCGCAAACCTTTGGATACCCAACCATCTGGTTCACCTCTGGGTCAGGTGGGCTCCACTCTCAACTTCATCCCGAGCCCATACTTGCATCTCTCTCCGGATTGGGTCTTGAGCTCGTAAACTAGTGCCAAGTAGCTGTTGCATGTGCGATGCGAGATTAGCTGTCGAGCATTCAATGCCGCCTTGGCCTTTTTCGTCGCAGTGTTACGTATTACTTGCCAGAGTTTGCGTAACCCTTTCCTGTCTTGTACTTGTGTGCTCACTCAGACAACTAATGCAAAGGCAAACCAAACACTGAATATATGCACGCCTTGTTATATTGGTCCAATCTATCTAGTCTCTAATCTATGACGTTCCACAAGGCCGTGATTTTGTGCACTCTGGCGGAGCTGATCCGCAGTGGCTCTATCTATAATTTCGTCTAGCAAACAAGATCAAGCAAGCATTAAGACGTTTGTCCCAGAACTCCTTACAAACCCCAGTCTATATAGCTTTTTTTTTTTCTTTTTGTTTTTTTTTTCCCAGAACTCCTTACAAACCCCAGTCTATATAGCTTTTTTTTTTCTTTTTGTTTTTTTTTTCACACGACGCCAACCTCAAAGAGGCTCTTCCGGCCACCAATGCCAGAACCCAAAACTTCATTCTCTCAGGTGGGGTAGTCATCCCCTGCGATTAGTAGCACTCTCGCCTCAAACCTCGTTTCCCACCATCTCATGCAACTGGTAGAGTGCTCCGCTATGGGGAGCTGTTGGGACATTTCAGCCAGTCGCGGCTTTCCATCTCCCTTAGTTTGGCTGGGATCGCAGAGGAAAGTAGCCAGTCGGCATGGGCTCGAGATGCCACACCCTGGTTCCCGTCTGGCCAAAAGCCTTGTCCCACTCATTTTGCAGGTCGAGAGGGATATTCCATCCCATTTCGTCATCACGGAGTCTCATGCGTACAAGGTGCCTGCGCTGGCTAGCCTCTGGGCCATTGACAAACCCCTCGCGACGGTGGAGAACCGCCAGGTTGTTAATGAAGTGAATGTCACCCGGCTGGGTGCTGAACTCAAACTTGGTTGCCTCTGCAATGTCCTGAATCGCATCCAGGGCCTCGAGCTGGCTGGTGGTAAGGGTAGGCAAGTGGGCTGGCCTGGCGTGGCTGGCGCTTCCCATGAGAGCAGCTCTTCCGAAGTTGGTGATTAGCCGGCCGTCTTCGTAAAAGAACACAGGTCGACATTGGAACTTGGGCCTAAGAGGGCGGGCACCACTAGATTAGCCTCTGCCTTGTGCGTAGTCGCATCGCTGGGTTCAAAACACTCACAAAGCAAATGGCCAGTCAGATCGAGCAAGGGTTCGAATCAGGTCTGGGCGAGTGGCAGAGAGCACATTGTAGACGGTGTAGGTCGAGGCAATGATGCATTTGCCCCCAGATTTGGCGGCATTTCGCGTGAGCCAGCTAATGATATCTCCAGCCTCTTCGTTGTGGAATGTCTAACCCATTTGTCTCTGCGTCAGTCATCAGATGGTGGAGAAGTATACTTCAAATGACTTACAATCGGAGCAGTGGAGTGGCGATGGTGCTCAGCCCTTTGCTTGGAAGAGTCATCGGCAATGATGTGCACTGGGGAGATGTTAGTTTTGCTCAAATGATGCCACGCTTGGATTGATATTCTCTTACCAATCATATTGCCCTTCTTATCCTGGCGTCCGCAGCGATTCGCGATATGAGCCTGGACGCCGAGATAGATCGTCGTCATGTCCTCTACAGAGTACTTCTTGGAGTCGAGACCCCGGAGAACAGCGAAGCCGTTGCCTTGGTAAAGGTCACGGCGCATGCGGTTCAGCACATTGGGGCCAACGGTGGGAAGAGGGAAATTGTCGGGAGTGACGAGATCTCCATCCAATTCGAGAGCTGCCTTCTGTTAGTAAAATTGGCCAAGTAGGAACCTCTGTCTATGGTGGTTGGCTCACCCTTGAAGTGCTTGAGAGCAGCCTCGATCTCTTGAATCTCTCCTGCATCCAAGTGGTGGATATAGTCCGACTGGCGAGCAAACTGCTGGCCAGTCCATGCCAAGGGTGAATCCAGGACAGAGGGAAAGCCAGCAGGCAGGCTCGACATCCCAGCAGGAGGAGCAGGCAGCTTGAAGTCCTGATGAGGAGCAACAAGCTGCGAGTTGACAACAGGACCGGCCATTGAGTACGCCATTTTGGGTGAATACAGATGGAGATTTGGCTGCTGGAGGAGGGCTTTGAAGCTGAATTGGTGCACAGAAGTCAAGGAATGTCAAGACTTGAGAAGTCAAAAAGAGGGTGCGAGGAGAAGCAGGATTGGGATGCAGCGTTGGTCTCGATTTATGGAAGAGGTGAAAGACAAGCTGGGGGGGGCGAAATATATAGAAGAGAGAGTTCAAAGGTCTGGAGATGTCGCTTGAGATTTGATGCTGTGGAAGGAGATACGGCAAGAAAAACCTGAGGAAGGAGCCGAGTCTTATAGAAGTTTGGCAAGAGCCCGTTTCACCGCAATTCTAGTCCGGCAACAATACTCGTGCCTCTTTCCATGCCGAAACTTATTTGCCAAGCTAGTACTAAGGTATCGACTTTGTTGCAGCCAGCTAGATCACAGGCAGAGACAACGCTTGAGATTGGTCTTGCACAAACACCTGCCTACTGCCGCACCTACACGGAAGAGGACATGCTAAGCTTGCCGCACCCGGCCCAGCACCAGCGCCAGCACCAGCACCAGCAAAGAAAAAGCAAATCCATGGCAGAGCAAAAAGCAAATAACGATCCCCAATGGCGTCCTTTTGCCTACCGCGCTACCCTTAGGGGCAACCAGCCCCCGGACCCGTGCCGTCGGAGGCGCCACTTCGCGCGGACCCACCGGGCTCCCTGCCGGACGTTTCCCGGAGCGCATCCGGTGTACGCACCACGGCAGAGGAAAAAAGAAAAAGCATCAAGGCCTCGAGCCATAGGCGTCTTTGGCCTGGATGCCCGAGATTAGCAGCCAAGGCAAGGTACAGGTGCAGGTGAGACATGTAGCCTGGCACGGCAGTATGAGACACCAGATACTGGGATCCACTCCCCGATACAGCGTCTCCGTGCGCGCCCAGAGATCGAACTAACAAAGTGTCAAACCGGCTAGCCTCTCTCTAGGATTCCTTTTGCTTTGTTTTCTCTTTTCTGTCTCCAATTTTTCTTTTTTTTTCTTTTTTTTTCTTCCTCATAAGCGAGCCTTCTTTTCTCCCCCCTTTATCTTCCCTTGTTTTCTTTCTCTTTTTCTTTTTCTTGTCAAGGTTTCTTACAGCTTAGCCTGAGTCTCCTTCCACCCAGAAACACGGTAGGGGGGAATAACCATGAAAGCTCACCCCCTTCTCGCGTTGATCAAAAGACCGGCGGTCAGGTCTTTCCCGCTCGCCAAGCTGCAATTCTCCCGAATGATGCTGCTACCCTATTGTTCATTAATTCCTACTAACTTGGCGTAGGCGGCAGGCTGCCGTTGTGATATGTCTCCGCTAGCTTCCGAATAAAAAGCTCGGTAGACAACTATGCTTGTTTGCCTAAGCAAAGGCCCGGCCGCTGTCTCCGGCCGCTGACGGGAGGAAGCAGCCTACTCTACCTCTTATACCAGGATTATTTTTTTGGGGGTTATTATCCAACAAGCTGTCGATAGTCAGGTGCGGGCTCCATACAACGGAGCCGCCGACT
This sequence comes from Trichoderma arundinaceum, assembly GCA_025919625.1. Lineage (NCBI taxonomy): Eukaryota > Fungi > Ascomycota > Sordariomycetes > Hypocreales > Hypocreaceae > Trichoderma > Trichoderma arundinaceum. The sequence goes on along the minus strand of JAMQTF010000008.1, from coordinate 297,876 downwards.
GCCGGTTTGTTGATTGCTTTGCATGGACGTTTGCATCCTGTCACAACTACCTAGGCAGTCTATACCCAATCTCGTAATAGTTTGATCGGCGATAGGCGGCGAGGGAAGAGACAACAAACTCAATGCTAGACTAGTGTGCTTCCTTTACCCTATTTGCCACTGTCCTTTCACAGCGTCTATCGTGTGCATATCATACCAACCAGTACCGTATCCCCCATGACCGTATCAACCTGCGGAACAGCTATGCATCAGGCCCACCCCACCCGGTACAGGCCCCTGGAGGACAGAGAGGAATAAGTAAATATCTTGGCTGTTACTTGCCCAGAGCAGCTAATCAGCGATTTTCGATCCAACCCCTGTCTCAGGGAGCTTGCATCCTGCAGCCAGCCCGTTCATTCCCATTACTAGACGTACCACTACCACCACCTCACCGCTTCAACAAGTCCTTCTGCTAGCCAGTAGTACTGCCGGGTGGCCCATTTAGAAAAAAGCAAAGAAAGGAAATACAGGAACCCAAGCAAAAACAAGCGCAAAATCACAACATGGTTGACCTGGGCTGCCACTTTTCGTCAAACAGCTGGCTCACGAAGAAGTAATCCTTCTCATACTCTCCGTTGGCGCGGATTCGCTCCCAATCATCCTCTATAAGAGGCCACCCATGCATTAGTGCTGGCCCGAGAATCTGGTCTCCTGGGGAGGGGGAAGGGGAGTGGAGGCCGGGTATCGGGGACTTACTGTGCCGCTGAACGTACGCCCTGGTCGCGCGCACAAACCTGATCTTATCCTCATCTAGATGCGCTAATGTCCGCAGATCTTGATCCTCGCACGCTTCCGAGAAGGGGGTGATCCCCTTGTTGCAGTAATGAAAGTGCGCTAGAATAATATTTGCTCCTGCATCACCGTCACCGTCGGATACCAACTGTCAGCTACTGCGCCTGCACAACGTCGGGAGGAGGCGGGTCTCACCCAGATGATACTCTTGCACCTTGCCTTCACGGGCAAACCGGCGCTGCAAGGGAAATCACGTTAGTGCCTAAGATACATGGATGCGTAGGCCTAGACCCTGGCTCTAGCACAACGAGCCTTATGCTGATCTCTCTTGCTCTCAGCTCTTGTCTAGTGTTAGGGGAACTCACCCTCATGCCATGCTTGCGAGCATAGGCAGCATCGTGCTTCGTAATAAGCGCGACATTGTGAAGCAAAATAAACGTCACCAGATAAGTCACTAACCAACTCGACGGCTTATTCCTTAGCATCACCTTTTGGAGGTTATCCAAAAGCTCGTGTCTAAGCTTTGTTTGGATGTGGTGAATCAGTATCATATCCATTTGTGCACCCAGCACAGGGGGCAGTGGAATCTTTCCAGGATCAGGGCTTGTCTGGTCAAGGATATTGGGTGACATGCCCAGAGTTTCTCTCCCGGCAATAAACGCCGAGGTGGTTGACAATCGGACGGCTATCCACAGCCGAAGCGTCCAATTGAGTAGGTCAAAGGATTCCGTCGGAGTTTCTGGGTCTTTCCAAATATGCCAAGCCTGGAGGTATGTTTTGTACAAGAGGTTGTCGCTATCACCGAGCATGTTTCTAAATATGTCCGTCATGGAGTCTCGGATATACTTGGTGTACGCCGATTTGCCAGCTTCTAGGTCTATAAGTGCATATGGCGGAATTTCAACCGACTTCTTGATACCTTGATAGTCCCACGTCCGCTCCAGTTTATCCCCATCCTGCGGTACAAATTGGCGCACCTTCAGTGGGAGATACCTGTCTGAAAAGTATACGGATATGTAGATGACTTTGACCTCGGAAGATGCCCATTGCTGAATGGGGTCAGAGTTGCTCTTGGCCCATCTTCGTGACCATTCATATCCTGGAACTTGTCCCGGTTTATAGAGCATCATGTCGGTGATTTTGTATCGGAGGCACGGTAGCCGCGCCGCCTTTGTATTTTCTACCTTTTTGCATGTTAAGCAGCAGCCGTCTGGAAGATCTGAGTTGAACTCGCACTGGAATGGTTATCTCGTTAGCCAGGATCGTATTGGACGTCCCCGGTGTTACCTGACGCGGATGCATCGTTACATGCCATAGGGAAGCCGCCACTTACACGTATGCGCTGCATCCTGCACCTTATGCAAGAGCCCATCCTCCTTGTCTGAGCTGTTTGCTCCCGGAGACTTTGGTCCCTAAAGGGGCCTCGCTTACCATTGCGTTGATAATTATCAAGGTTCGAATCTTGGCTCTGGCCTACAGGATTGCTCCTAGTTTCAACATGGGCCGGCTGAGGCAAATTCTGCGCTGGAGATATATTATAATGATTATACACCTGAGAAGGTGTAGTTTCGACATTCACCAAAGGAGGATGGGCTGGGGGCAGAAGAGGGGCTGGGCCGTACTGCAGAGGCGAAATAGTTTGACCCATCGGGCCGCCGTGTACTGATGGCATCGGGACCATCGCCGGGACCATCGCCGGGACTATTGCTGGGATCGTCGCTGGCGCCATTGCCGACGCCATTGGAAAATTATACAGCTCCGAAGTAGCAAGCTGACCAGAGCACCCATGGCACCTCTGATTCAGCAGGTACGGATTGTCGCTCACATTGCTGATTGGTGAGGGCTCTTGCAGTATGGGCTGCAACTCAGGCTGCGGTAACGTCGGCAGCGATGGTTGGCTAAGGACAGGGTAGGTATCTAAAGGCAAGGGATCCAAGTTCAGTTGATCACTTGCAAGCGGCGTATGCTGAGAGAATCCTCCAACGCCTGGCACAAGAGGCTGCACAAGAGGCTGCAAAGAGGGAATTGTCTGAGCTGTCATAGATGGTGGCACTACCTCCATTGTATGCTGCTGAGGAGCATCATACACTACGGTCGCTGGACCGGGGAGGGGTTGGTATCCTTCATTTTGGGTCGTTAGCTTTAAATTTAGCACTGCAAAGGAGCTATAGAACCGCAAGAGGGCAATTTACATACCGATAGGATGCTGCCATCCGAAGTTACAGCAAGCGTAAATGGATTCAGCCACGCAAGCCAAGGGAGAGCTTAGAGATGGAACGTCAGGAATGGCGGGTGCCCATCGCGGTATAATTGACGTTGCATCATGCCCCTGCTGGTGGTCATAGTGATTTGTTTCAGGCAGTTTCTCCTGGTAGCCTATTGTAGACGATGAAGGCTCGTCTATCGGCGGCATCTGGTAAAAACCTTCCAGTCGTCTGCGTTTCTGTGAATAGACTTGAAAGCCTGAAGAAACAGGAGAATGATCAAGTGAATAGCCAGTTGTGTAGCCAACGTAACCGGAGGAATAATCGAGAGCTGCTGTCGCTGGCGCTGCAAAGAGATGCGGATTAATGAGAGGAACTTGTGAAAATGCCGTATCTACAACAGGAGCTAGAGGTGCCGGGGGTAGCGGAGGCACAGATACTTCAAACGTCCCTAGTGCCCGCACTCTCTTCCGACGACGTGGAGCCTATATGATGATTAACTTGACCGCACTTTTTGGTGTAAACCAAAAAAGAAAAGAAGAAAAAAAGAAAAAATGCAACAGTTGTACGGGAAGGAGGTATCAAATTGTGAAGAGAGAGCATAAAATGGTGCAAGGCATTATAAAAAGGAAAGTCAAAATCAGAGAGGGCGGGAAGAAGCTAAGATATATCCATGCAGGCTACCGCCATGGGGTTAAGGAACCGCTTACCATGATGCCTGTAGATAGATGGGGTGTGTTGGACAGGCGCAGAGTAGTAGCAGGAACAAAGTCCGAAGTACAGGCACGTGGGAAGCCAAGTATCAACTAGACCCCAGAGACAAACAATATCAGCCAGGTACACCAAAGTTGTGCACCAAGACACCGGATGAAGTTGAGTGACGCCAGGGGAGGGGTGGATGGCTATGGTGGCACCGAGACCATTCCTGGGACAGTGTTGGCTTTCGCTATGTAAAACGATAGGTGGAGCGGATTACTGGGCGGCCGAGCAGGAGCGGGAGCACAGTGAGCCGCAAATATCCAAGACGAGGGTTCGTTGCCGGTGAATGGAATAGCCTGGCGGCTAGAGAGCGAGAGAGACAGAGATAGAGGTAGCATGTAAGTAGGGAGTCAAACTAGCGTTGGGCTGGCGGCGAGAAAGCCCAGTCCAATGACGATGCGGATCTGCGAAGTGTACAGGCCTAGCTGGACTCGTCTAAGAGGTGCAATGGTCTCGTGCCAGCCACCACTCTTGTGATCAGGAATGAATGTGCTCCGCGACGCTGGTGTTGCTGTTGCTGTGCCGCCGCCGTTACTGCCGGCTCTGTTCTCGATGCCCGGGATTCTCCTCCTCTCGTAGGCAGGGATGATGGGTAGCGCGGGCTAGAGTCTGGGGCGTGTTGCCGAAGTGCATAGGCAGTCTAAGTGGCTGGATCCTAAGGCTAGACGACGATGGTTGTTTCTAAGAGAGAGGAGAAGCGACTCGGTGAGAAGGCAAAGTCATGGATCCTGGTGCTAGACTGAATGTATTTGAATGGAACTGAGGGGTATCAGATGCAGCCGGGGGGTGCCCAATTAATCCTGATGGTTTCATTGAGCAAAGATTCAGCGTGGGCTTCCCCGATCGGGCCGGCATCCCATCCAGCCATTGGAATAATAGCGGGCACTCATTATCGAGATACGAAGGGCCCAGAGGGTCATTGCGTAATCACGGCCCTGACGATATCTGAAAACTCGAGCATGATGCGTAGCGCCAGAAGCATCATCACAGATATAGCCAACAAGAATAGACAGTTGGGCATATATGGCGTGGTAAGTAGCCCAGGGCATCCAATATTGCGGCCGCCTTCAGGCCGGGAAAAGAGTCAGCCGTTGAGCCCAACGGGTGCTGCCCGTCAGTGCGCTCAATCCAGGCAAGTACTCCGGCGGAATGAATTCGAGTCCAACGGCGATCAGACCAATGAGAGTCGGCTTATCTCCAAGTCGATTATGGTGCCACAAACAGCATTGTCAAATGCAGCTTACACGCCTCGTTCATTTCAATGCAGGCGGGTCACATGCACTGCGGCCTGCACCTTGGAAAGCGCAGCAGAACAACCTCAACCACGTACCGCCATCACGGAACCATAGACTCACAACCCGTGCTATGTTTTATCCAAGCAGATAGGTCCTCATCAAGGCCTGAAAAGTAAAGGAGCTGGTTGACATGCATGGTAGATGCCTAGGACTGAGATGATGTGTTGACGCCGGGGACGAGACGAGGCACAAATCGACTGACTAACGGGATGCTTGTCCATCGGGCTGGTGCTAGGGCCAAAAAAAAAAAAAAACACCCACAAATACCTAATCAGAGAGCTAACTCCAGGTGCTACCACACCACGAAGCTCGTCATGAATGAACCGCTTTGGAGTGGGGACCGGTGAGCGTAGCACGTATTAAACTGCACCCATTCGGCCTGGTCAGTCCAGCTACGAAGCAGATGGCATACACGCACCCACAAGGATCTGATCTATCCGGGCTCGGCAGCGCAACTTGGTGACCAGGGGTGAACACATCTTAAAACTTTTCGAGAAAAAAACCTGCTGAGTAGCAGCCGAAGCGACAAAGCAGGCTGTGTCCGTGGTTGATCAAGCAACAAGGCGTCCCTTCCTGCCACACGGTCCATCGGAAGAAAGAGGACGGCGGTGGGTGGCCGTTCATTGTGTTTTCGCGTGGCTGTCTCGTCACACAAGACATTTCAGTTTCCCCCACGCGATGGAGGCATCTGTGGCACACTCGCCGCGGCACGCGTTGAGCGCACGCTGCGCACTTGCGCACTGGACGTTGCACACGGCTGCGGATCGGGCAATGCTCCGGACAGATTTGATCCAGCGCCTCTGTTGGCTGGCCTGAGGGCGAATGCGAATGCGAATATGCCGTGCAATGCCGTCTCGATGCTGTCTCCTGGTGGCTTGGGCAAGTTGAATGTCGACTTAAGGTAGCGCTTCGGCGGGCGGGCTGGATCCCCGTTCCCACTATTCCCTAATGCTGGCCGCTACTCCATATTTCTCCGCGCTTGTGGCCAGAGGCTTTCGGCCGGACCTGCTCCCATGCCTTGGTTAGGAAGGAAGGCGCTACTGCGCACAAGCACAACTATTCCGTTGCGAGTTGCCCCGTGCCTACCGTAGAAGCCAGACGTACCTTCTGTCCCTTGACCAGCCAATGATTGCCGTCTTCTGCTGGAGTGAGGCAATATTGAAGGCTGCTCAGGAGCCTCCAATGAGCAGGCGCTGCATCAACGCTCGCTCTTTCCATCGATTCCCAGCTCTTCTCCCCCGCTGCTGCAACTGCTGCAACTGCTGCAGCTGCTCGGGCAAGTGGAGTTGCTCAGGGCCGATGCAAGACAACGTCATGGCGAGCACAAGGGCTCCGTACTTCTTACAAGCTAGCAGGTCTCTCTCGCCTACCTTGTATCTCCATACCTACACGCAGGCTTCATATGCTGTGTCTGCGCAAATGTCTCAGAGCGATGCATATTACGAAAATACATCTGTCAGAACCACTCGGATTACTACAGGCGCGTTATCAACACCGCTGTTTCGCTCCGTCTGTCTCTGCTCTTATCACCATCGTGGCCAAGGCCAGTGTCCATATCCAGCTGACACCTGTTTGCGCAAGGCTACACAACATCAGTCGGTCATTAATTAGCAAGCCGCACGGACTGTAGCTGTTTGTCCCCATCCGCTGGTGCATTGTGCATATGCAAGCGGACTCGACATAACCCACCGAGGCCGGGTGTAAAGCAGTGGCAATATGGAGAGGACAGGCCGTGATTCGAAGCGGCTATGGCCATGTGCTTGTTGCACCAAAGGGCCCGCAGCCCATATCCCTCTCGTCCAGCGGCAAAGGAACTTGGCTGCGCATTGCTATCCCGTGGTCCACCGGAATATGCGCCTGGTCGCTTCAAAAGGCCCCCTCCACTGTGCAAGAGTGTCTGGGTCCCGGAGTGGCTCTGTCTCCTATTCCTAATGGCGTTTTACGACCCTCGCCAACCGGTGAGCATTTAGTAGGGACGCCACACAAGCAACTAGCACATGTGAGACTGTCTAGGCTTTGCCGGGGGAGGGGGGCTAGGAAAATATCGAGCTTGTGCAGCAGTGCGGGCTTGCTCTTTTGCCCTTTGGGCAGAGAAGCGTGGATGGAGAGTACTTCCAAGCCCAGGCTACACCGTACCGGGCCCCTTTTGCCAAGTCACGGCGAGGAATTCGATACCTTTACTTTGGCTCAGAGACTTGCGTCATGGTCGAACACGGCCGATTAGCAGTTTACAATCGGTAGCTCTAGCATGGGTGTGAGTGTCTTTACTGATGGCATGACTATGAATGCCGACAGACCACCTTCATAACTAATGACGATATATATGCAATACACATGAGAATTCCAACGCTGGCGGTATTAGAGATACATTGTTCTTCATAAAACTAATGATCAGTTCAGGTCTTTGTATGCATCCGTCTGCCAGCACCTGCCTATGCCCAGTGTTTGCAGGAGACATGTAAGTGGGTAGAAAGGTAACATTGTACACTCTGTTCATCATCCATGCTGCTTAATGCTACGTAATTATAATCCGAGAGAGTGGTTTAAGAACTTCCCTGCCACTAATATGCTGCTATAGTCGTATGTGCAAGACCAGATCATGGGGCTCCTCTCCCTCTTTGGCCAAACTTGCAGGGTTTCTTCCGGCTCAGTAATAACATCGTCGGCCGCATGCTCGGTCCCTCTCGGGCATCTTCTATTCCCAATAGTATCGGAACGCGGTTGTCAGTGCTTTTTGCGGCTGAAGATGGCTGCATAATCATAACAAGGTTTCCTTGAGCCACTACTAGGGTTACGAGGCGCCTCCGGGGAAAAGAGCCAATAGATTGAAACGGTGACAGGTTCGCCTGGAAGCTTATGGAAGATGAGTATCACTTACTACGTATATCCAGAATGGAGAGACAGATGTCTTTTGCCTGCATTGCTCCATATTGTGGTAGGCGAGGGAAAGAGAACCAGGCAAGGCTTTGGGGGCCAAGGTTGTTATGCTCCACTTGATCCTACCATTCAAATCAGCTCGAGCAAACAAAGGTCATGCGTGAAACCTACTATCAGCTTTTACTCTATCGCTGGCAACGGTGGCCGCCCAAGACACCAATGCTGATGATGTTTACAGCAGTAATCCTGTAAAAACTTGCACACGGGCGTTAGAAAAAGGAGAGGCTAGTTGATGGGACGAGCAGCCGCAAAGGACCTCCCGTCATGAAAACGCCTCAGTGCCAAAGCCGTGTGTGCTCTCTCCATGCACTTCTACTGCGGCAAAACGCACTGACGAGGGCCTCCTCAGTCTCTCGGCCCAAGAATGATTGCTTTCACTCGTGTTTATTTTGTATTATCCCGACAGGCTCTTCTTCGGCGGACCAGCAAAGCGGGCTACAGACTTTGCTTGTCAATGCAGCCGCAGCCGAAGGATCGCAATTCTATTCCTCAGCACAATGTCGAAAAAAATAGAATTGGATCTAGACCTTTCTCAACTACCCATCATGCCGTACTCTTCAATAGCCATTGCCACCGTACACATCCTTGTCCAACCCAGCAATCGCGGGATTGACAGCTCCGAAGGTAGCTCCAGAGAGGAAGCGGAGCTTGGGCACAACCTTAGCCCCAGCTGCAAAAACAGCCTAGAACAAGTGCGGCATGGATGCCGTCTTGTATCGGCTCTTGGCATTGCAAACACAGTCCCTCGAGTTAAATCTTGAGCAGCTTTCCACCACGACGGTCAATTCAAACTGAGGCCTCGTTGATGTTATCGAGATCAGATCGCAAATGTACTTTGGTACCCCCAAGGCCAAATCATGTGATCGGACAAATAGCATCGGCTGCCAAATCAAGCCAGATGCAGCCGCTGGTCACAAACCCCCCAGTTCATGCATGGCAGCAACTGGGCAGCTCAAGTCACAAATCACATCGAGGCATTTGGGCGTGACACAATCGAGCTCCTCGTGCTTGTGCAAATCGGACGGCCGGCCAATCTCTCTAGCTGGGAGGGGCTGGAGGAATCGAAGCCATCGCCAGCCTCGCAACGGGCCGCTTCTGAAGCACACGGAACAAACAAGCAGCTGCCTAGTCGAATGCCTCCCGCTAGGATCTGGCCCAAGTATTTGCTCAAGCACAAGGGTTTATACGTAGAATAGGTATCCCTCCAGGCGGCCATAGCCATCTCTCTCTGTTTCCCCTCTCAGGCTCTACGACCCGTCCGCTCAAGCAGTGCCCATTGACTGATAAGGGCGCGTCCATCTAGACCCTGGAGCGGCGTGCATCTGCTCGTCGAGACAAATACTCATCATGGAGCTCAGCCAGCAGTCGATTCACGATGTCATCCATCCAACAGCGGCATTCTCAGACGATAATGTTTGGAAGCAGTCAGCCACCAGCGCCGCTGCCTACGCTGCTCGTGAGATCCCATGGGAAGAGTCCCCGCTGAACCCCAAGAACCGCATCGACAGTCTCGAAGCTCCAGAGCGGCCCCTGTGGCGCATCGATGGCTGTACTGCATTTGGAACCCAGTTTTATGCCGTGCCTCTGTTCATGGAATCGATGCCCCCGTTTCGGATTGATGTGTTCATACCCGAGCCAGCGACGATCTCTCCCGACCTCCGCAGCGTCCTCGACATGGACGTTGCCTTCTACACAAGAGATGCATCCCGCATTTCACAGCTTGGCGTTACCCAGCATGTCCTCCGGCTGCTCCAGTATTGGACGTCAACCATGGATGATCCGCGCCAGATATATCAAAACATCCCCTTTGGCTCAAGGATTGTCTTCAACAACCTGCCACGGGATGTCAGCCAAGTTCAGGTATCCATTGCACCAACGTACTACCTCGAGCGCCAAATGTTGTCTGTATCTTCGTTTCAAAACTTTTGGGGGCCCCACGTGGACCTGCCCCGAACGGTCGACATCCACGACGTCGTGTATCTGTCACAGTTGCACGACAGTGTCTGTCTGATTGAGTATGAGGGCAAAACTTGGATTTTCAAGGCCTTGACCAGCTACACCAAATACCTTTACCATGAGCTGCGACAGCTCCTCTCCATCAAGCCTCACCCAAACATTGTGGCACGGCCAGTTCACCTCATCACAAAGAAGTGCAGCTTCGGCAGCAAGACCGCCGTTGTCGGATTCACCCTCGAGTTCCACATTCACGGCAGCTTGCGCGACTTGATCCCATTCTTACAGGTGCACGGCCAAGTGTCTCTGGCCGACAAGACCAAATGGTCTGTCCAACTCGCCTCCGCCTTGGTGCATCTACGTGAGACATCCCACATCTTCTATCCGGACCTCCGGCTCGACAACATTGTCTTGTCAGGATCTGGAGACGTTGTCATGGTCGACTTTGAACAGCGTGGCGTCTGGTGCGAGTTTGCAGCTCCAGAGGTCAACGCCATCGAGTATGTCCGACTGCTGGCAATTGACGATGAGATTCCTTCGGACGTTAGGGACAAGTATGCCGATATGTTGACGAGCATGCTCCCTGGATGGGAGGAAATGGGCCAAGGAGAAGATTACGTCTGGCCATGCGAAGGGTACAACGTGCCGTGGGCGTGCTTGACGGCCAAAGAACAGGAGGCCTGCGAGGTATACATGCTCGGCCGAGTCCTTTGGTGCATCTTTGAGTCCAACAGCGCTCCCCAGCGGGCCGCCGTATGGCTCTCCTACCGCTGGGAGCCTTTGGTTGAGTTCCCCGGCTACACTTGCACGCCGCCCGCCATGCAAGATCTCATTGACCGCTGCACCCGCGGCCGACAGGCTGGGCTTAGCAGGCTCATCGTCCGCCGCAGGGACAAGTTGGTGCTGCGAGAGTTTGAGCACACGGGGGAGTCTACAGCACAGGGGGTCCAAACCATGGCGCGCGACTGGTGGGCAAAGGAAATCGCGGAATCGGAGACGTGGCTCAAGGAGCGCGCCGAGGGCTTGAAGAGGGGCGACTGGAACGAGAACTACTATGATCGGCCCAGTCTGCGCGAGGTTCGCGAGGCACTTGAGAAATTCCGCAAAGAGAACAATCTATGCTAGTTAGCCATTGATGTCTGTAAAGGGCTTGGTCCTGCATGCGATCCGAGGGGGAGGCTTGTGCTTGTGGGGTATACGCTGAGGGTGTAATTCCCTGGTGATCGAGGTAGATTGACGAAACACAGAGTGCTCTGGACGTGAGACATTACGTAGCGAAAGGTGATATATAAGCTGGGAAACATTTGCATGCTTTTTTTTTTCATCTGTTAATGTCAATGATTTCAATTTCTTTTCATTTAAATCTATGCGCAATATGAGTCTTGTCTAGAAGAATCGTATGAGTGCCAATCTATATACGAAGTAACCAGCACGGTATTGCGTACTCTACATGTACACGCTCAGCTCCAACCACAAACAAGGCAGGGCGAGAAGAAAAAAAAGAGGAGATGATAAATAGCGCAATAACACGGCCAGCGTGATGTGTTTGTCGACAAACGCGACTCAAGAAGAGAAAGAAAAGAAAAGATGCAAAGAATATATGGACTCCCCTGCCTTCACTTCATCCTCTTAGAACCTCGATAGGTGCCCTCCTCATCGACCTGCCTCTTCAGACTGGAACCTTTATTCGATGTCCTCAATCTGCCTAGAAGCGTTTTGAACTTGTCAGAGTATGATACCGGGGCTCCTTGTCTCCCGATATCCTCAAAGATGGCTTCCAGGGTATGCAAGTGTTGGCTCGCCGTCCCTGGAAGCAGATTCAGCTCCCCAATCACAAAGTCACTGTCCTTATCCCCAATCAAGCGGAGATACAAATTGCCATCTGTCCGGGTCCTGCCAGCGGGAGCATTAAGAGAGGCAACGTCCCGGTTGCGCGACACCACGGCGGAGAGAATGTGCACAAGAGTTCGGGCTGCAGATGTAGCCTCGGAGGGCTGGAGAGGTCGGTCGCGATTGTATATGGACGACTTGATGAGCTTTGTGCAGCCGAGGAGATGCTTTGCTGCCCAGGGAACGTCTGGGACGGTTTCTGCTGAGAGTCTTGCGGAGGCAGGATCAGAAGCGTACGCGTCAAAGCTGCGCAGCACGCGATCGACCCGCTGGAGGAGCTTCCTGAACGGATCATTTATGGGGTCTTTTGGGCGGGATATTGACCGAAAGTAGTTGAAGAAGTGGTGGTTATCGAGCAGCATGCGGAAGATGGTACAGTCAAGATCGTTGCGCTTCAGCACCTTCTTCCCAAGCGAGGGACGACCAAAAATGTCCGGTCGATATTCCTCCGGAGATGTTCCATAGACGGCCGACAAGAGCTCCCGTGACTCTTGAACCCGGTAAGAAGCCATCTCGTCTTCGGAGACGGCTTCTGGGTCAACGACCTGGCAATGAAGGCTATCAGACAGAACTTCGAGGCGGTGTTCCGAGATGGCCGTAAAGGGGTCTCCGAGCTCTTTGGCGAAGCCATCTGGGGTCATGGTAAGAGGCGTTTTGTGGTCGTAATCATAAAGCATCTGCTTTGTGAGCCGATCTAGCAGCCATATCAGGTGTGGACACGGCTCCGTTTCCTCACTACCCCCGCATGAGCATGTCAGATGGGAAGACCCATCGTCAGAGGCGCGAATGCGAATCGACTGAGTGACAAGCTCCGTCATTTGAAAGGCATACGTATTATCAATGAGTCGGCACTGCTGTAGAGCAATCGTTGGTGGGTCGCTAAAGACTTCTCGCACGGCATCTTGCGCCTTTTCGGGAAGATGATCGATGTTATAAATCAACTTGGACGAGGACTGTACGACCGCGGAGAGCTCGTCGTCGTCGTCGTCAGAATTTTCCGAGAAAGATTCGACGTCGGAGCTTGAATCTTCAGCAAGCAGCTCTTGGTTGCTGTCAGCCTGTAAGGCAGTGAAGAAGCCCGATTGGCTAGTGGGAGACATCTCTTCGAGGGTCAGTCTGCTGAAAGGAGCGACCGGCACTGACATTGAATGAGCCGCGAAAAAGAATGTTGGCTCTTTTTAGTTTTGGATCTATGGCTACTTCCATCAAAGGAGGAATAAAGTTCAGGTGGAATCTGTAACGGATTTATAGAAAGGACACGGAGTATGATGTCAAGGGGAGAAATGTAACTTGCCCAAACCAACAGCATAGCCAACATGAAGGGGGGATAGCCGAGCCTCTCCCTTTCTGGGAAGTGGGTGTACGGAACATAGGAGATGGAATAAAGAAAATACACGGAACAATGCGAATAGCACCCCAAGAACAAAGTACCGGTACCCTCTGATATGTCATTGGAGGAGGTCGGAGGGAAGGTTGCTTGCCGCAGAGCCCAGATCGAACCTCATCAAGAGCACCACTCTGGTCCGCTGACGCCCAGGGATGAAATCAAGACACCCTCACAGCGTGGCTGTGAAGGCATCAAGAACAGCGAAGCCTAGTCCCAGCGCAGTGGAACGATCGCTGACTGGCCTCACGACTCCGGAATCCAGGCCGGGGCCTTCAGCCGGCGATGTGGGCCCGGGGCGGACGGTGTTGTATAGCGCCACGATTGGTACTTCAGCCAGGCCCAGGGCACGAACACGTCGTGGCATGCCTGAGCCTAGCAGTCTAGTATATTGAAGACCAGGATGATCATGGCAGGCTTCGGCTCTTCATTGGATCACCGTCATGGCCCAGCTGAACAACAAGCCACTCTTGGGCCGCCCATGTCCGGATTCTATGCACGGGGTGCATTCTCTTAGACAAAGGACCTATGTCTGGGCTCTTGCATCGCCAATCAGCACGGGTTGCCAGCAGCAGTCTGCCAGTATGATGCCGTTGTTCAGTTTTAGCCTGCAGACCACAAGGCTTCTTGGTCAAGATGAGGTCAGTATCAGCCTCGTCTCCCAGCTATTCGGACATGTAAACGCATTGCTAGAGCACGGCCAGGCCGGACCACTGACCTTTGGCGCGGGCAATCGAGCCCTGCTGTTGCTATATCTCGATACAATCGGCCACAAATGGAGGCCTGAAGCCATGCGTCAGGCGAACGGGGCCTCTTGGAGAGTTTGGGAGGATGAATCGAGCATCAGCCTGCTCTACGCGGCCTTTCTGCAGGTCGCAGAGAGGTTTGCGCTCGGCCATGTTGGATGGGACGTTGGAATATGGGACAAGCGCGCTCCACAGAAGGCGACCGCAAAAGGCGACCCGAAATGCTGCGCCACGAAACTTGCCCAGGCCTCGTTACAGCAGCGCCGCGAGTGCTAAAACCACTGCTTCAGAACCCCCCGATACAGCGCTTCAGGTCCGGACAACAGAGGCTACAGCGCTCTCGCGACGCTGCACCGCCGCTGAAAGCCCACCAGGCCGGCCGTTTCTGCGGCCCGGTCTCCATATCGCCTCTGCTCAAACTGTAAACAATCCACACAAGTCCACGCTTCCAGAAACACCGCCCTGAGGGAGAGACCATCTCTGCGGCCTGCTTGGAGCTCTGTATGCGACCGACAATCGTTCCCGAAATATCTATAGAGTCGACTTCTCTGAGGGTCTCGCGACTTGCTGGCAACCTCGTAAGGCGTTTTTTCTTTCTTGCGATCTTCAGGCATATGCTCCGGATAGCGTCCAGGTACCAGGAACATCTGCTCTGGCCTACGAGGTAATGACCCAAAAAAGTAAAATGGTTCATGTTTGATACAGCCTCGTTGGTGGTTGGTTTTGATGATGCGGTGGCACCGCAATACGAAAATTACATCGATGCCTGCTTACTTAGTACCTGCTTGACGGATGAAATGGAAATTGTCACATGCGGCACTTAACAAGCCATACCCTACCTTGGTAGGTTGAAAGGTGGGCAGGTGTCGCAGTCATAGAGAGAGGTGCACGAGAATTCTAGGTTTTTTGGTCACCGATATGCCCAAACACTGGTATAACAAGGGCAACAAAGTCTACTGGAAGGCAGATCCCTGGCCGGTGGCTTTCAAGCCGAGTTAACATTATATACTTACGTTGCGCACCGTACGTCATTAGTTATCGGAGAGTGACGCGCCACAGTGAGCACTTTTAGACTTGAATCACGACGACATCGACCTTTCTCGGCTGCCAGGCAAAATAAATGCGGCAGCAAAATGGTAAAATTGAGACTGGCTTACTCAAATGAAAAAATCTCCCCACCCTTTTCCTTCGATTAACCTGGCCAAGGGTGGAATGTGATCGCGCAATTGAGACTTGCTGTTGATTTCTCTGGTTAAGGCCTCTGGAGGCAGGAGATGTTCGCTAGTAAACATGGCCGCAAAGTAGGCTCCGTCCAAATTCCGAATAAAGCAGTTCATTTGTGACTTGCCATGTCGTCACTTGCCGAATAAACACCCTTGAACTTCCCAGCTCCCAAATCTGAACCCTTTCCTTCCCTTTCCATAGATAAAAAGATTCTCATTTCGTGACTTGTTTCTTTCCTGAGGGGCGACTGATGTGGTAACCACTGACATTAAGGTGTAAAAAAGCTAAAATGCCAGCCAAGGCAAACAAAAAAAAAGTGTTAATAGTACGGGAATAATGCACTCCGTGGGCAACGATTCGGATGCTGTGTTTTAGGCAAACGACGGTAGAGCTGCGCGTAGTCCTTCTGCAAATCGGACGGCTCGGGTGTGAACGTGCCCACTGCTCGGAGTGGCCTTGGCTGGCGACCTGCCCTTTCGTAGGATCGTTTTAATCTCTGACGAAGAAGAGGAGGACGATGATGAAGAGGAAGACCGGCCCGCAGACGAAGAAAGGGTCTTCTTCTGCAGGGTGCCTACAGACCGGTCGGATTGTCAATCTATGCCGTGCTGCTTCTTGAGCTGCGCTAAAGATTCCCGACGGGCGTCGAGGTCCTCTTTAGATTTCGCCATCTTATCTGGCTGGTGGTATAATACTACACGTCGTGTCAAAAAGGTGTCTTTTACCAGAAAAATAGCACGTCGCGTCACATACCAACGAGATAGCGGTTCTGGAAGTTGAACCCGTTCAATTTGTCGCAGGCTTGCTTCGCATCCATAACATCTTCGTAGACCACAAAAGCCGTACCCTTGGTGTTGTTGGCAATACCTTGACGAACCTGACTTCAGAGGGTATCAGTACGGCGTGACTCGACTAGAGATGGGACTACGGCCACGGCCACGGCGAGATGCAACGGCCAAATGGGCTTTTAGACATACCGAATAGGTCCGAACTTTCCAAAGAGGTCGAAGAGCTCCTCAGGAGTAACGTTGTAGCTACGACAAATCAGCGTCAGATGTGATACTCGTCTCGATTCGGCGCCTGTTGGCGGATGGAGGCATACCTCAGGTTCTTGACGAACAGAGCGCTAATAGATGTCGGTTAGCCAAGGCTCTTTTTGCGTCTTTGAGCGAGCATCAAGGTGAGGCGTGCCGGCCGTGTGGTCGGAGATCCGGGGCCCGTGGGCCTCGCACAGCCGCCAAGGCTCGCCTGGAGAAGAAAAAACTCACCGATTGACTTCGGGGGCAAGTTTCCCGCCGCGACTACTCATCTCTTGGATGATTGAGGTTGTGGTGGTGATGCTTCAGACTCGAGTAGGGTCGGAGGTGGCGCCGGAGAGGGAATGCGAAAGATGGAATGGAAACAAGAGATTCCGGGGTGGAGGCACAAGACGCAAGACGACCAGAGAGAATGGGCGATTGCGGTGGGTCTGATAGGCCAGGCCCACGTGACTCGCTTTTTTCGCTGAGTCCTTCGGTATCCGGTCGCAGGAGCGGATGTACCTCTACTGCCACGGCAGCGCTGGAGGTACAAGCAGGTGGCCGCTAGCGTGCTTGTTGGGCTGCTCCGCTTTGATTTTTTTGCGTGCAATTGGCGCTTCCGTCAAGACACGTTCCGCTCTACTTGTACAAGTATGTGCCTCGGTGAGTGCTGCGATGTACAAGTACCTCCAGATGTCAAGATGATTTAGAGGAGCTCAGGGCCCTTTCAAGAAAAAGAGTTACCGTAAGTTACGATCGACAGATTCAGACAGCCTTTCACTTCATCGCGCCATCCAACACCCACGTGAACTCTAAACCCGTAAACAAACGTATAACAAACTGCTGGAGAATTCGGTGAATCGATCAGACCATGTTGCATCAACTGTCGCCCAACACGGTATCAAAAATCCACCCGCGACGGGCAGACACGCACAAGCACGCAGAATTGCATCACGCGCCGGGCTTTGCTGCAGCGATTCACGGTGGGGGGACGACTTTGATGAGTCAGGCGACAGCCATTCAGGGGCGTTTTGGCCATGCACCCCACGAACGTCTCGGCTTTCACCGCCGACATCGAAAATCCCGTTTACGGAACAGTCCATTATCAGGTGGCTCCGCTTCGAGCCATTATCGCCGTATCTCCCTATCTTATCTCGGGTTTGGAGCTGCATTCAAGCTTTTGTGATGACTGTAATAATTCCCGTTCTGGTGATGGAAGTTGCACTATGCCGTCATACAGGCATTTACATGGGCCAAACACGTGGATGGCAGGCATTGACGGTGCCGTGTATACATACTAAAACGGTCTATTCGTGCTCTATACCTAGTGAAAGGCCAACTGGCAGAATTGAGAAATCTAGCACCCAGGCGAAAATTACAGCAAAACTGTAAGATATGTCGAAAAACGCAGAGAAAAGCCAACAGGAGACAGGGGGAAGAGCAAAAAAATCTTCCAACTTCACTGATGGCCTCGGAACAAGACATTTTTCCGCAGCGCCGTGTGTTGCTCTCAATCTGCGGAGTGCATATGTGACCTACTAGTGAGGCCCCTAATGGCCATTTCAAAAACAACAATACTTTTTGGTCCACCATCCTAAATAGCCGTTTATTCAGCATATCTTTTTTTTACTCCTCATCCCTATATAAACAGCGCGTGGAATTAAGAATGTTGCTATCATGATAGACTACTTTAGCTTCACCTTTGGTAAGCTTTTTGTTGGACATCTAATATCAGGACCCTACATAGCACACGCCGCTCCGTGAATTTCAGCACCATGGCGACGTCTTTCGGTCAGAATATTCTTTCGGTGTTTGACGTTTGGGAAGATTCACTGTCATTCCTTGCTGAAATCTTGGAATCTGGTAAAACGCCTGACGATGAGACGCGATATCTCTTCAACCAGAGCCTGATCGGCCATGCGGAGGATTGGTATTATCTGATCGACTGTGCACGGTCAATACAACGCGCTCAGGATCGCCAGCCCGAGAGCCTCGACGGTGTAGATGTTCTCAGCTTTGTATGGGAGATATTTAACGGATGCGGTGGCACAACAGCATCTCCTGAGCCTTGGGAAGAAACCGATCGCCTGATTGCTCTCGCGAAAGACCTGGAGAGAGACATCGAAATCTCGCCGCCTTCGCTACCTGCTTCACAACAATTTAAAGAGAGCGCTCCCTCACAGGTTCGACCGCGTGTCAAGAGGCAGCGATTGGGACTTAAATCTCATTATTGGACTGACAAGCCTTTGACGCTAACACATGAAGGAAATGATGGGCAGCATAAAACGTCTGGTCATGGCCCATGTAATCAAGCAAAAGCGCATCAGGAGGCTATCCACGCGGATGTCATTGCTGTCTCGCCTCCTGTTACTTCGTCTCTGGACACACAACCTTTGAATATTCTATCATCGCTTGACTGTTCTCGCCTGAATAACCTGAGGCAGCCTAGTTCTTTATGCAAACTAGAGAAGAAGGAGAAGACACCACAGGGCAAACGTTTGTTCAAATCACCTTATTTCTTTCAGCAGCCATCATCGCCAAGTAAGGAACCTTTGAGGAAACGGCCGCCACCGGGAACAATTTCATGCATCCCGTTTCCTCCTCTCGACTCGCCGTCGTTTGGCATTATCCAAGAGGAGCTGGCTCACAACTCATTCTGGCTCCTTATCGCCATTACATTTCTCATCAAAACGAGTGGTCAGCTGGCTTTGCCTGCTTTTCGGCGGGTTAGAGAGCGATTCCCTTCGCCATCCCAGCTGTTAGATCCGTCCATCGCAGGCGAGCTTCTTGATATGATACGACACCTGGGACTCTCCAAAGTAAGGCTTGCATACATCCAAAAGTACGCAAAAGCATTTATAGAAAGGCCTCCGAAGGCTGGCGTACGCTATAGGGTGAAAAACTACGACAAACGCGCCATGAGTCCTCCGTTGAGAGACCCCAGCAGCGGCGACTCGGAAGATCCGGAAAGGTCACCTTTATTAGCAGACGGCGGTGATCAAGATCTCGAGGCGTGGGAGATCGGCCACATGACTCAGGGCAAGTATGCCATCGATAGCTGGCGCATATTTTGTCGCGACGAGCTGCTGGGCCGAGCTGAAGACTGGAACGGGAAGGGCCGGGAGTCCGAGTTTCAACCTGAATGGATGAGGGTGAAACCAGCCGACAAGGAGCTGCGAGCCTGCTTGCGCTGGATGTGGATGCGCGAGGGCTGGGAATGGGACCCGGCAACGGGCGAGCGCACGATATTGAGGGAGGAGATGCGAAGGGCCGTGAACGAAGGGAGGGTCGAGTATGATGATACGGGGGCACTGAGAATCTTGGCCGCGTTGAGCGATGGGGCCGGCATGAAGAGAGCCGGAGGAATCTGACTGCGTGTGTGATTTGATATGGGAGAGATGATGTGCATCTGATGCGAGGTATGAGATGAGATGTTGAGCATTTGGCTAGACGATGTAGGTATGTAATAGGGTGCGAACTTTTTTTTGGCAACTCAGCTGTCATCCTTCTTCAAGAAATAGATAGATTCGTATTACGCATAATTCACCAGATTTATAAAGCGTTGCGTTGCCATCACAGCCACAGATGGTCCATCCCACGTAATCAACCAAGCGTCACGAGTCTTGTCACTCTACAAACCACAGAGTACTCCGTAAACGAGATGACATTGACGGGAGGCTCCGCATGGTGAGATACTTGGCAACGACAATAGTACTCCGTACTTGTCCTACCACTTATGGCATCTCAAGCATGCACATGTCTCAGCTCCATAGTGGCAGCTCTCCGAGGTACTTTGGCAGCAGTGCTCCGTACCAAGAATTACTACCTGCTCTGTTGAGGACACAAAGCGCAAAGGTCCGTGTTCGCATCGTCACGCAAGAGGAGAAAGAAAAAATCTCTTTAAAGAGTGGCGCTCCATTGGAGCCACTACTCGCACGACGAGCGATTGTTTAGGCAGGTGAGCACCTGCGTCTAGCCTAAATGATGCAACGCTGCGAGGTTTAGACAAAAAGAGAAGAAGCAGACGACGACTACAATGACGAAGAAGAGATGAGATGGAAAGACGTGGAAAAGTAGTTGTCGCTTGTAGAGGGAATGAAGGCCGGCAAGGGAAGATGCCGGTGGATTATTGTTACTATTTTGTTTACTATCGGGTCCGTGTTGAGAAGAGCACCAAAGTTGAATTTACTTGGCACTACTGTACCACCTCATTGAGCCCTGCAAACTCTATAAGCTCTCAATAGAATGACTGCCGTTGGGCGTCACATGCTAAGCTCGGATACCTCAGCACCTATCAGGTTGCAGGTGCTAAGACGAGTAGTACCCGTTAGCAGCAGAGAGTGATATACTGCGGGAGACACACACAATCAACACTTCCATGGCCACTACTAACCTCCCGGGCAGGTACCTATCCCGACAACCATCAATCCATCGAAAGCAAAAAAAAAAAAGGCCTTCTGCAAGCACTGCCAAGAAAGCCCTCTGCCGCGAATGCTAGCACCTCCAATTGGGTTATTTTTGGCGCTCTCCCCCGCTTGCCGTGGTGCATAGCCCGTAATAGCGTGCGTAGCTTGCCCGGAAAACCTTGAATCGCCTTAGTTCTGATTGCTGCACTGGAGCCGCTCAAGCCTCGCCACGGGCCCTAATTAGGGAGGTCCAGCTATGCTGACCCTGACGCGCTTTAAGTACCTACCTCGTCGGTGCATGTATTGCGGACACGCTCAGGCAGGCTGCCGTAGACGCTACCTGGGCTTCTAGCAGTGCCAAAGTGCCAGGCCAGAGTACTCCGTACTTGCAGCACCAGTCGCAGGCCGCTGTCAGAGGCTTTGGCCGGGAGCAGCACTAGGAGCCACGGGGCGCTACATGCCTCCCTCGCCAGAGCTACCCGCCTCTGCGCGCCGCTCTGCACCAGCCGCCCAAGTCCTTGGAGGGGGAGCGGCAGGTACCTGCGCAAAGCTGGGGGATCATGATGGGCGACTCCACCGCCTGCGGCTTGTAAAAGTGGACACCTCGGCGCCTGCAACATCACGGGATTTGGAAAGGACACAGTGGTATGTAAGATAATCCGAGCTTTTTTGAGGTCATAGCCATCCATCTGCCGTGGTAAACCTCTCCCTCGCCCCTCTTCTTGTTGTGATTCTCGTCGCACAATTGCGCTGCTCCCACTCAATTCGATCCTGCCAGACCCTGCGAGATTGGAGCTTTCCTAGCTAACTCGGGCGCTGTTGCTATTGCTGTCAGGATTTCGCTTTGCTTGCCTCTGCCCGCCCTCACGCAACCTCCGATCGCATCGCATCGCATCGCATCACAGCGCACAGTGCTGTTCCGGGGCTCCTCTTCTCTCCCTCCAGTCGCTCCAGTTCGCTCGAGTCGCTGGACAGGGCCCGCAACCGCCGGCAACACTCCCGAGAGGCAGGAGAGGAAGCAAGTCTGAGATTGGGAAAGAAATAGGCGAAAGCTCGAGCCAAAATGTCGCTTCGCGGTCCTTCTGGTTACGGCATTGGTGGTCCCAGCCCGTATGCTGGTGGCAGCGTAGGTGTTGGTGTTTCCGACGAGTCCAACGGAGGCAGCGTTCTTGACCAGCTCCGGCCGTATACCAGCAAGGTCGAGGACTTCCTGGACTCCGTCAGCGAGCCCATCAAGCCGTAAGTGATACAACTGTGTAGGTTTGAATGGGATGGAGGGGCCAGCAGCTAACGGTGCGGCGCATTGCTCAGATATCTTCCCGCCATTGGACGATTCTTGATCGTCGTCACTTTCCTTGAAGATGCGCTCCGTATCATTACTCAATGGAGCGATCAGCTTCTGTATCTTCACGACTACCGCCACAGTAAGAATCCACCCCGGCGCATTGCCAACCTATCCAAACCTCGTTCTTGGACAAAACTGGGCTAACATCTAGACAAGTTCCCGGCGGACTCACCCATCTCTTTCTCCTCTTCAACGTTGTCGCCATGGTCTCGTGCTCTACTCTCGTCATCGCAAGGAAGTACTCTGACTACGCTGTTGGCGGCCTCATGACTGTTGTTGTCATTCAGGCTTTCGGCTACGGCTTGATCTTCGACCTCAACTTCTTCCTGCGAAATCTGTCCGTCATCGGTGGTCTGCTCATGGTCCTGTCGGACTCTTGGGTTCGCAAGACCAAGGCCTTTGCTGGTCTCCCCACCCTGGACGAGAAGGACAAGAAGATGTACTTCCAGTTGGCTGGTCGTGTCCTCCTCATCTTCCTTTTCATTGGCTTCGTCTTCAGCGGCCAATGGTCCTTCTGGCGCGTCCTTGTCTGCATCCTGGGCGCTGGCGCCTGTGTCATGGTTGTTGTGGGCTTCAAGGCCAAGTACAGCGCTACGCTGCTTGTCGTCATCTTGAGCGGCTTCAACCTTTTGGTGAACAACTTCTGGACTGTATGTGCCTTCCTCTTACCTTTTTTTTTTCTTCTGAGACTCTCGAGCTAACCAGATTGTTCACACAGCTTCACGAGCACCACCCGCACAAGGACTTCGCCAAGTACGATTTCTTCCAGATCTTGTCCATCGTCGGTGGTCTGCTGCTCCTGGTCAACAGCGGCCCTGGTCAGTTCAGTATTGATGAGAAGAAGAAGGTTTATTAGAACCGAAAAAATTACTTACGGACAAACCTGTGTTTGGATTCGATAACGTGTGAGCGCCACCGCTCCAAGATCTGGAACTACGCCACAAACTCTTTTGTTGGAGTTATTTTTTCTTCCTTTTTGGGTCGCCGGGGAACAACGGGAAGTGGATTTGCTGGTATGAGTCTACATGACAAAGTTTGGCCATTACGAGTTGTTGCAAGTTATGCACATACTACATAGAGAGAGAAAAACTTCTATGTCGGGAGTCACGGAAGGAGAAAGGAGCTAGGAAATAAAAAAAAATTGTTAACTTTGCATAACCCTTTGTTGCGTGCCTTGAGTGAGGAATGACAGCGAAGGCTTTACCGGCCAGAAATAAGCGTTTACTGTTTGCTTGCTTTTCAGGTCCTTGGGACTGCCATCCCTGGTATAAAACTTCAGCATCGAATGACCTCGCTAAACCAGTGCCAACAAAGCATGTTGGGGCGAAAGTTACCCGATGTGCTGCCCAAGCAGGTGGTATAATAAAGATGAGGGCTTCCTTGTAAAAACATTGGTTTGCAAAGGTTGAGCTCCTGCTTTCTGATTCGGGGGGCTAGAAGAAAGAAGCAAAGACCTATGGCGACATAGGCTCTCCTAAATACCGCCTTCGAATCCAAATGTTTAGGCACAGACGTGAACCATTAAATGTCGAATTCCCCTTCCCTCTACGGGTATGATGTATGAATTTTGATAGACTGAACTAAATAATCTCTTTCCTGTAAGTCTTACGATAAGACGCATCTAGTAGGGAGTGCTCAGTAAACAACCTAGTAGGTATAGATATGCAAGTATTACTGCTAGCCAGAAAATAGGTACTATACCTATAACTCTCCTAACAAGGGCATAAACTTGGCAACACAGAGCAAACGTTAATTCAATGACATCATCACGTGATACAGCTATGTTTTGCTATTCGCGGGATCCTTCTCCAATAGGAGACGAGGGCCTTGGCGAGAGAGCGGCTTTTACCCTATAACGGAACCCGTTTCCTATCCATGATGCGTTCGGAGAAACATTTTGGGGGATCTGTATAAGCATTGCCTTGTTTCCAACAGTGAAGAGAATAGACATGATGACACTGCTTCGGTGGTCTACATATCAGCCAAAGTGGAATTAGCGGTCAAGGAAGGTGCTGCTTATGTGATGGACACAAAGCGCATTACAGAGACCAAAAAAACGAATTGAGGCGGAGTCGAGTTGCATATCTTTCTACTTTACCTGCGTAGCGTAGCTCTAGTTCTCTTCGTTTCTCTCTATTTTCTTCCTTTTTCTCGTTTCAGTTGTTTGTGCGAAACTCCCATCTGCTTGTTCGGGGGTGATCGCCAAAGGCCAAGTGGTCTTTTATTTCTCCGCAGGTTCTCATCGTCGCGTCTTTTCTGGAAACCATCGCCGTTCCTCCCCCTTCGGTTTCGTCACCTATCATGGCAGAGGCAATTGGCACCGCCATTGGCGTGATTGGCTTCATAGGCCAGCTGTTTGACGGCTGCGTCAAGGCCTACGGATACTTCACCACGGCGGCCAACCTAGACGCCGACAGCCAGAGGATGCTGTGCAAGGTGCGCATCGAGGAGATGCGGCTGGTGGTTTGGGGCCGGGAATGGGGCGTCGCCGAGGGGCGGTTTGACGAGCACCTGAGCGAGCGGAATCCGCAGCTGCGGGTGCTGGCGACGCAGATCCTGGAGCAGCTCCACGGCACGGTGACGGACTTCAAGAAGCTGCAGGATCGGTACGGGCTGGTGGACGAAGCGGGCGACAAGAACGGCGGTGGTGGCAAGGGGGCGGATTTGTCGCCGTCGCCGCCGCCGCCGAGGAAAGGATCCAGGGACGAGGGACGGAAGACGAATGGGCTCAAGATGGTGACGAGCACGAGCAACGGCGAGAGGAGCTGGAGGAAAGAGATTGGGCTGAGGACGAAGTGGGTTATAGGAGGTGAGATTGGACTTCGCCATCTGTGTGCAGCGAGGGTGTTGATGCTGGGATGATACTTACACGCACTCTGCCCCCCTGAACAGACAAGGACAAGTTTACCAATCTGTTAAAAGACCTCAAAGGTATGTGTACTTGGCATCGCTCACACGTCATCATCCCAGCTTTCTACACAATTGTATAGCAGACAAATCTGCGAGTTCCAAACTAACAAGCATGCAGACTTCAACGACGGCCTGGAAGCCCTCTTCCCCCCTTCTCAAGTCCAATCCTTCCAGCGCGCCTGGACACACCAGCTCCTCGACCGCGCTCAGCGCGACCTCGCCGAGCTCTCGCTCCTGGAAAACGCCTCGTCCGGCATCTACCCCCAGCTGACCACCTCGGCCAACCTCAAGAAGCTCCGCATCAACCTCGACAGCAAGCCCCAGGCCTCCTTCAAGCCCACCTTTGCCCTGAAAGTCGGCCGCACCTCGCTCGATATCCAGGACCTCGAGGCCCCTCGCCGGTGCCAAGCCCATCACGTCACCGCAGGCGACGTCCTCATCGAATGGGTCGACTACGACCGCGAGGAAATCGAGGAGCGCGTTGTCCACGTCCGCAGGATGGACGACCTGGCACGCATGATGCACTCCGCTTCTGAATGCCACCCGGACCTCCACAGCATAGACTGCCTGGGCTACACAGACGACTCCGCCAACAACCGCTACGGCCTCGTCTACAAGGCTCCCGCGTCGTCCCACTCCACCCTCAAGACGCTCATCTCCAGCCCCGACCTCAAGACGCCGGACCTCGACGACCGCGTCCGCCTCGCCCAGACCCTCGCCGTCGCCGTCTGGTCCCTCCACTCGCTCGACTGGCTGCACAAGTCCCTCTGCAGCTCAAACATCCTCTTCTTCCCCTCCGCCTTCTCCACGTCCGCCCGCTCGCCCACCGCCTCCGCCGCCCTCGTCCCGGATATCTCCCACCCGTACCTGAGCGGCTTCGACGCCTCCCGCCCGGAGCTCGACACGGCCCTGTCCGTCGTCCCGCGGAACCCGTCCATCGAGGACCTGCACCGCCACCCAGGCTCCCTCCGCGGCAGCCCGCACATCAAGTCCTTCGACATCTACAGCTTCGGCCTCGTCCTCTTGGAAATCGGCCTCTGGAAGGTCCTCCAGACGTACTACAAGGCGCACTACTCCGCCGAGCGCTGGCGCGACAAGGTCGTCCTCGCCGTGCTGGTCCCGGGCCTGGGGAGCAAGGTCGGCAAGCGCTACAAGGAGGTCGTCGAGATGTGCCTGCGGGTGGACGAGGATATGTCGAGCAGCGAGGCGGGGAAGCTGATGGAGGAGGTCGTTAACAAGCTGGAGAGCATCCGGGTGTGAAACAAGGAAAAATTGGCGGCATGACTGATGATGATAACGACGATTGAATGAATGAGTAGGATGATGATGAGCATAGCAATCGTAATGAGATACACAAAAAATATTGCATATAGAGAAGAGCAGAATACTCCAAGTCAAAATAACATACACATACACGCCAAGAAATGTTAAAATCACCACACGCACATTATTAAGAGCATTTCTGAAATGTGAAAAAGCCTCAATTGAAAGTAATTAGAAACTTATCGAATATCATGCATGAAATTGATATATAACGCGCCAGCCACTCGTCCACACACCTTCTCAGTTCCACAACTGACTGGACTCTGACATCACAACGTGCATTACCCAAATGCCTATTCCGTGCCGTGTTAACCAGTAGCATCAACGATAAGCAAAAGAATAAGCACAAGGAAGAGCAAGAAGAGAAGAAATGAAGAAGAGGAAAAGTAAACAAAACCGTAAAAAAAGGACAACCAGTACAATGCCAAAACGGAAGATGCAAAAAAATACCAATATACCGCAGATCCCCTTTCCCTTTCCGTCCGTTGCGCCATCGCCATCATAATTTCTCCTTCATCTCTTTCTCTTCTTCCCAGCCTCTGTTGGGGGTTCCTTCCTGCTCTCCCTTCATCTTCATCTTCTTCTACTTCTCTCTCGAAGCTCGTCAAGAAAGGGCATTTCTTGGATGTGAGATGAGTATCATAAAAGGTCATGTAGTCTCAAAATCGCAAGAAAATCTTCAGCCTTCGTGGTAGCGGTGATGGTGGTGGTTGGTGGTATAAAAGTCATCCTGCCTCTCCCGTCGCGCCTTGGTATACTAAAACGCCCGTGTATATGCATACGCATGAATCGCTCGTAATAGAATAAAACGTGAAGTCATGATCGTTAAGATGAAAAGTTTACAAGGTGCTCGGTCATTTCCTTGTGAATGACTGCCCCAGCTCGTCGTCTGGTCACGGTTACCTATGACGTGCCGGAGACTCTGCGAGCAGTCGATGTGGCCGATACAGATGCGCCTACACCGGCACTGCCAACACGACCGCTGGTCTTACGGACACCAGCAGATTCCTTGGACCGCAACGGTGAATCCGCGGCTTGCCGTCGGCTCGCCCGGACCTTTGTAAGAGTTCCAGGCTGGCTGGGGACCCTCTCAGCTGACTTGGGCTTTACAGACCCAATGTTCTCGGCGTCGAAGGAAGCGTCGTTGTCGATGACGTAGGCGCCCGTGTTCTGGCTTGTCGAGCGAGTCTTTTCGCTTCGGCTCGGTGACTGAGCTGCTTTGCGCTGCTTCCGCATCCGCAAGTGCTGCTCTTCGTCCGAATCTGTGGTGGCCTGGGAACGGCGCTGTGGTGATGGGGGGGCCTCGGCTTGCTGCTGCTGCTGCTCCATGAGCTGCTCCTCTACGGCTCTTTGATATTGATGCTGGCGATCGCGCGCCGCCTTTCGTGGCTGGCCGGGTGTTGGCGCGGGCAAATAATCCTCATGAACTCCAACATTGTTGCGATCATGGTCCACCTCGCTCAGTGGTGTGCGGTTAGATGGGCTACGGTTAGAGGGCGTCGTCGTCGTCTGGCCGTTGCGCGTACCCTTCATGGCTCGCATAGGCGTGCTGGGTGCTGGGTGACCAGCTGCAGCCGCGGCGGCAGCAAGCTCTCTCCGGAGCTTGCGCTCGATACGCTCCTCGATCCACCACTCTCGGAAGGTTCCTTGATTAAGGTGCAGCCAATGCTGTTGAGGCCCAACAACCATGCCAGGTCTCATAAATCGCATGAAAGAGATAACCTCATTGGCGGTGAAACCATGTCGGTAAATCAGATAAGCGCCAATGAGGCAGCCAGTCCGACCGAGGCCAGCCTTGCAGTGAACAGCCACGCCCCTCTTCTTGACGGTGATCGTCTCATGAGCCATGCGAATAAACTTGCGGACCATGGAAAGAGGCGGGCAAGTTCCGTCATCGAAAATCATGTCCATATGCTGGATTCCCAAAGCCTCGAAGTAAGATGGAGAGTAAAGATGCGAGTTCAATCGGACAACCAGGCCGATATTACGCTCGGTGAAGTGAGAAAGCACATTTTTGAAGGGCTGGGGCAACAGCGGATGAGCTTCAACCGCGGCAACGTCCCTGGGAAGCAGCGGGTACAACTCAGAGCCCTCAGTAATCTTGGCTACCGGCGTGTGCTGAGGAGAGGCGAAAGCAAGAAAGTTGGGAGTGACCCAGTTGAAGTCGCCATGCTCGACCCTCTCAAACATCTCATACTGGTCCAGGTCAAAGTTATCCAGGTCGCAGCACTTCTCCTCCTTGGCCTTCCAAACACCATATACCACATCTTGGACGCTAATTCCGTAGTCGGCCTGACTGTAGCCGGCATCACGGAAGGGCATCAAAGGGGGGTCGATTTGAGCAATCGGGGCCAGAGCCAAATGGGGTGGCCAGTTTTGAATGAGAACCATATAGCAAGCCAGCATGCAAGCGGCATTTGCACGACCTAGAAGCGGTTGAACCCGTTAGTCAGTCTGTTCTTTGAAGTCCCAATCGCAATCTCAGCTTGGAATAAAGCGGTGAAGACTCACTTCGCGGATCAGCAGCACTGTAGAAGACAATGGGTCGATCTCGGTTCTCCTTGGCACCCAGGATATCGTGGAACTTGATGGCGAATCGGTACAGGTGGCCAATGTGCAGAGGGCCAAAGTCGTGGTGGAAGGCATTATACAGGAGAGTGTCGTCGACGGTAAAGTAGCACGGGGGGTTTCGGTTGGTCACCAGAGGCGCCGGAGCAGCTCCGTCTGCATATCGCGATGCTCGCTTTCTGGGCGATTCGGTACCGGGAAGCGGAGTATCGGGGGTCGGAGGATGCACATAAGCGCCCAGATAGAGTCGGTCTACACATGGCATACCTTGTCAGTACAAAAACTTGCAAGAGAAAAGAAAACAGACGCGAAGTAATGCGAAGGAGCGCTATCTAGAGACAAGTCCCGGTGCGCAATGCGAAGTAATATCCCGAAAATGAAGCTATCATACCTGGAATGTATTCAACAACGTGACCCAGGTTCTGGGAGTGTCTGGTAGAAGGAGCCATTTTTTCAGGCTCGTTGTTTTTTTTTCAATCCGCGACAACGAATTATGCCGACGCTGTAGCAATACCAGAATGTAGATGTTGATGATGTATAAAGCTGTTTGGCCGCGCAAGTGTGGATGCGCAGGAAAAAAAAAGCTAAGCTGCGGTGAAGCTCCGAAAAAAGGGTCGTGTGATCGGTAAAGTAAACAACGAGCAGCAACAAAGCAACGGTAAAGGGGGCTCGGCGAGGGTAAAAAAAATTCACCCGGCAGCTCAATTGAAGCTGAGATGGACTTTGTGCGATCAAGGACACCGCCTATCGTTTCGCTGCGAGGGAAGAATAAAATACGGTTGGGAATAACGGCTGTTCGGGGGCGAATGCACGGGGAAGGCGACGGTGCACCTGGTCTCTCAGTCGATCTCCTTTGTCTCTCGTCTCTCTTCTCGGTCAATGCTATGCAGCAAAGCGACTGAAGCTCCAGCAAGGATGTCACAAAAGAGAGGGAAGACTGGAGAGGGCAACCCTTCGCTGGGGAGGAGGAAAGGATGGAAGGAGGAAAGGAAGAGGAGCGAGAGGGGAAGCGAGAGGATAAAAAAGTAAGCCGGTGATGTTTGGACGGTGATCCGGGCCGTCACGATGTTTTTGTAACAGGGGGCTGCCAGGCGCTGCAGATGTTATTCTTCCAGGCCCTGGAGCCCCTATGAGGCGCCGCCACAGCTGACCAGCTCCCCGTTGCCCCCCTGTTCCCCCGGTGCAGCAGCGCCTAAAGCCAGCGCAGCGCTGTTATTGTGGGCCGCTGCCCGTCGCCAGGGCAACGTCATAACAAGAGCTGGGCCGGGCGGTGCTCTGCTGGCACTCTGCCGGGGTACGTACCCCGGTTCTGCCACAGGTGGCTCGACACCGCTCGCGCCACGTTTGTGGCTTGACACCCACTTGCCCGCATTCCGCACCACCACCATCATCGCATCGTCAGGTGCTAGGCTCAGGTTTTGCAGGGTAAGTAATGATGGAGACAACGCTCTTCTCTTCCATTTCTCGAACATCAAGATCAACGAGACGAGATCCGCACTGACCCGGCTTCCTGTCCAGACTCGCAGCCACCATCTCAGCCTTATCGGAAACGAACCGTGGAAAGAGAGAAGAAGAAGAAGATTCACCCCGGACAAAACCCCCGTCCAATATCTGGATCAAAAGAGAGATAGAAAACAAAGCAGTGTCTCGGCGGACCCTCCCCCCGCCCGCCCGTTGTCCGTCGCAATGAGTTCCGATCCCAAGTTCCCATGCAGCATGCAAGTTAATTTCCCCTCACTCCTCCCGTTCCCCTGCCAATCGAGCCTCTTCATGTCTCGCCATGTCTAACCACAGTCTCGCTTGAACCTTTACAGACAGCTGCGCATCCCGCTCCCCACACCCCGACTCGCTTCCACGGCCCTCAAGGCTCTCCAGGTCGATCCCGAGCTGTCGCCCCTCGTCCAGAGACACCTCTCCGTAGCCTCTGCTCCGTCGACGGGCTCCGAGGGCGAGGCGCAAGTGCTACAGGTGGAATACCAGGCGACGACGAACCGCATGCTGAGAGTTGCCGTCAACTCCTTCATGGAAGGGCTCAAACTGGTTTTGGAGGTCATGGAACAGTTGGACGTCGATGTTTTAGCGGCAGAGAGCAAGACTTCAATAAAATCCCCGTGATGCATGTCCATGATTCTCGTGCGTTACCTCGACGTGACATAACACATACATTTACCCAAGTACTTTGGTATGTTGCTGCATATATACATGTACAGTGGCATAGGTCGCATAATGACACGACAATACTGCTTCCCAGAAACACCAGAGGTAAGATAGCAATTAAGAAAATAGTACGCCATCAGCTGCGTTGTGGTATTCAAAGAGTTTACTCTCTACAGAGTCTAGATTACACTATCATATATAAAAAGAAGATGGAATAAGAAACAAAACAAAAGAGAACAAAAGCCAACGACATGTCCGGCTGTTTGATATCAATGCATACCGAAAAGAAAAAAATGGGAATTTGGAAAATCGCCAAAAGCCACCCGAGTATATGCCGCGATCCATCCCCATGCTCTACTCCGTACCGACCAGAAAACCCACACGACGTGATATCATCATGTACATTGATCGTGACCCGATAATAACACCATTTCCCGCTCCAATTTGTAGCATTCTCATTAGCGCATATGCTCGTCAATATTAACGTCAGCTGCTTTCTTTAGGCTCGTCGGCTGCCTTGCTCGTCGTCATTTTCATATCTCCTTGGGCGTCCGGGCTAGCTTCATTCTGTTCTTCGCTGATGTTTGGCAGCTTCTTATCGTCGCTGTTGACTCCAAGACTCACGCCGGAAACACCGTCTGACCCTTTCAGCTTCTCAAGCTGGTCTTTCAATGCCTGCAACTCTTGCTTCAGATCCACATTCTCCTTCTCGAGCTTCTTCATATGAACAATGGCATTTTCCACGACGCTGGCCTTGCTGTTTGACGCATGAGATTGCTTCCCGTCCTTCTTATCATCCTCGTCACCCAAAACCACCTTGTCCTTGCCATCTGGAAGGAGGCTGGCCATGGTTTGCAAAGCAGAGTTGATGCGGTTCCGGCGGCCTTGCTCGGCAATCTTGTGCGACGTCCTCTTCGACGTGAGATTTGTGGACAGCTCGCTGGGATAAGAAACACCAGGGACCTGGTTGCCTTCTAGAATATTCTGATAATTTGACTTTGACATCAATAGTCTCGATGCTTGGTCCTCGACTGACATTCCAGGAGCTCCAGGGAGTAGAGGTTTGATATTGGGGGATATCCTAGGCAGCAGTGCCGGAGAGGCGTGGACCGATCCCGTTGAGCGCTTGCGGCTATTCCTGGATGAAAGCTGTGGTGTCTTTCGTTGGTTAGAGCTAGAAGAAGGTCCAGGAAGTAGCAGAGGACTCTGGTTTGCTGACGATGTTCCCGTTGCTCTAACGACTGGCGAAGGCATGGACTGAAATGTGACTCCCTTGGACGCCAAGTTTGGCTCAGGCCGAGGAGTTTGAGAAGCCAGTCGAACGTTGGCGAGGCTACCGGCGAGTGACGGGTTCGATATTGATTCAGGGAGCTCAAGTGATTCGATATTGTCGGATAGCGGGGGCTCTTGGTGGCTGGTCGTGAGTTTTTTCGTCTTGGAAGCGGGCAGTTTCATCAGTGAAGCTGGCGTTGCAGGATGAGGAGGGTGTTGCTCATCGAGCAACGTGGATACGTGACTCGGCTGCATGTTTGTTTGCGGAAGTATATAAGGCGACTTGCTCATCGAGCGCCTGGTAGGGATCGGGGGAGGAGGCATCTCCGAGAGGTTTTCTGGCGAAACAGACGCATTCTCATCCGACCCATCTGTAGAAGCGGCGGGCAAAGGGAGAAGCCCGTGATCGCTAGCCTGGAGACTCCTCTCTTCCACCTCGCTCAGCACCTGAGATACCATGGCCGGGCTAGGGCCAGTCTTCCTCCTGAGCGGTTTGGAGATGGGGGAGCTCTTGACACCCGGTTTACTCCTAGTCTTGGCAGCCTGGGTCTTTCTCGTCTTTTTTGACATGTCCAGGTTGACAGCGGGAATAGCTGGTGCCTCGAGGTCCATGTCTATCGGCGAGTTGTTTGAGTGAGTGGTGTGATCATAGTTTGAAGATGAATCGTTCTGAGCATGGAGAGCCGGCGAGGTCAACGGGCTGAAGTACGCCCCGGGCACAGTGAAGGCGTTGTCCATGTGGAAATGGGGATCCAGAGGAGTGACGGCAGGAGATACGAGGGGTGTAAAGGCCATCTATAGATTATCTTGTCATCAGAAATGGCTCAAGAAACAAGTTTGGACGAGGTTTCGAGGCCATGCACGGGGCATCAACCTGAGAGAGAAAGGGGGGGAAGGAAGACTTACATCTTGCTCTGCCATTCTTTGATGGTAACTCCTATCATAGGCGCCTCGCGATGGCATCTGCTCAGCTTGGGAGAAAAACTGGCCGCTACCAGGAGTCATCTCCAGGCTCTGTGGCGTTGGGGGCACGGAGTGGCCGTGGTTTACGAAGAACGTGGCCTGTTGCTCCTGCAGTTGCCGCTGCTGCTGCTGAAACTTCTGCTGCTGGAGATACTGAATCTGGGCGTCGATGTTAGAAATGGCCTCGCGCGATACCGACGCCGCCATCATGTGCGCAGGCATGGCCGCATGAGGCGCCATGACAGGCGTGTGGTTCTGGAGAAGGCCATCACTCCTAGGAATCATGCCGGAGGGATCTGTGTCGCTCATGATAGCGTCGGCGGTCTGGCGAGGCTGCGCCATCAGGGAGTGAGAGCCGTCGTCCTGAAAGCCCTGAAAATCAAACTGCATCCCGTCGGCCATGTTTCCCATGCTGCTGATGTCGAGGAACTGCTGAAAGTCGTCATCCGATGCCGCGGCCATGGCCTGGTCCTGCGCGTTCCATGTTGCAGAGCTCATCATGGCAATGTGTAGGAGATGCGCCGAGTGGGCCTCTCCGCAAAAAGACGCTCGTCCTAGCGATGTATGCCCAAATCAAAGATGTTCAACTGCAGTCGAGTCCCAAACAAGGCACCGTATGCCAGGCACCTTCTTTTCTTCGCAGTAGTGTGCCCACAGTGTGAGCAGCGCTCTCGGGCACCGCTTTCCCCAAAACTTGTCGAGAAGAGGAAAAAGAGAATCTTGACAAGACAGTAAAAGGCGGTGCTGTTCGTCCTAGGGTTGTCGCGAAAAGAGAGAAGCGCTTCGGTCGAAGAGTAACGGCAGTAACCGGGTCAAGGCCGTTCCAAGCACCGACTCAGCAATTGGCGAATAGTGACGCAACGGGGAGGAGAGACGAAACTTGGTCAGTAAAAGCCGGTCGCCGAAGGTGGTTCTGGCGATGAACAGGCCGGCGACACAAACAGCGACGAGGTGTTCCGACAGCGACGGCGAAAGCGAAGGGGAGAAGGAGGAGCGCAACGAGAGGGAAGAAAAAGGCCCGGATGGGGTCGCTGTCCGGGGCGGAGGGGAGGAAAAAAAGAGAGGCCGCTGGGGCAGGCCACCGCCAGGGAACATGGCCCGGCGGCACAGGTTTTCGCTGCTGTGGTGCCGTAGCTTAGCGGTCGGAGCCAGTGGTGGGGGATCGCAGCGGCGGATCTCGCGTGGCCGACTGCTAAAAGGCCCCAACAGGCCCTCCTGGGACTAGCGGCCACAGCGGTGCCAGGTGCTAGCAATCCGGCGTAGGGGAGCGTAAGAAGCCCAAGCCTGCCAAGCAATTTTTTTTCCCTTTCTTGTTATCGTCTACCCAAAAAAGGACGCTGCAGACAAGACACTGCGGTGGGAGGATAACGCACATCCTACGGTGCAACATATAGTAGGAGTGGCTACCTCTTGTGGGAGAAGCCTCAATGCGTCTGTCAATATTAGAAGCCCGTGTTCCAGCAGCCCACCACCCTTTTTTGCCGCCTTTTAGATGGCTCCAGAGCAACGCCCCCAGCTTATTGTACGGAGCACTTCTCCGTATAGCTGGTCTGGCACTACTCCATAATATTGGTTGCTTCCATGTAAGCGCAGGGGAAAGAAATGGCAAAGGCCTCCAGCTTAGTAGCTGCTAAGGTCTGACTACCTCTCGTCGCCTGTGGGGAGCCGTCGCCTTCGAGTCAGATCATAAGTCGATAAAACCAACTGCTGCTGCTACACTGTGCTATTACTGAGTAGGCAAATTTCTGCTCTGAAGCGCACTCATTGGCGTTGCCGGGGAGGGGAGAAAAAAGAAACGGCAACCTGAACTACCTACAAGCACTAGGGGTCCGGATACAGATACAACAATCCCTGGACTGCATATCGAGCTCCCCAACACTCACCGAACAGGGCAGGCCACTTGTCGTCCAGCCTTGGCCCGAATCTGCCCTTCCGATCGAGACCTGCCTGATGGTGGCTTGACCACGATCACCAGGCAACCCAAACGGCCTCCCTCCAATTCCTCTTGCTACCATCTGCCATCCATCGACCCTCCCTCCCTCCCGTTCTATCCAGCAGGCAATATCGAGACTTTTCTCTACAGAACTGCCCCCATCTCTCTTTCTATCTCCTCCTCTCGGGTTGGCCCAACGGCCGGCAAACCTAACCGAGGCGTTCCAAGTGGCCTCTTCTCTTGAGCCAGGGCCGCGCTAGCGAGTCGCAAAAAAACGCAATACTACTACGGACTACAACTAGAAACAGGACCCTGCCCTCACTGTACGGAGTAATTCCCCGTGGACCCTACTTCTCTTTTTTTCCCCGCCGGAGCTCCAGCGCTAGTTATACGTGTCGTATCACGGTACGTAGAAAGAGGAAACATGAAAAATACAGTCTTCTGCGCTCGAACCAGTAGCCATCAATAGCCGCAATCTTCTCAAAGCAAAGCCAGCGCACACCAAACGTTCCATTCCAAACGCCTTCCTTTCAGCATCCGCCGTTATTTTAAGCAGCCACCCCCAGTCTCTCCACCTTTCGCCCCCACTCCAAGTGCTTCCTTCACAACACCCGAAGGCTAAAAAGACTGCGAGAGAAAAAAAAAAGAAAGGCAGCGCCAAAGAGAAATGAGAGAACCAACATTCCTTGTATTCACTCGCTCGTTAGTGCCGAATAACTTACCAGCATTCCCGCGCTAGCAGCCATGGGACGAAGCGTCGGCGAGGAAAGAGCCGATGCACGTCTGCATGATTATCATCTATCAGTTTTCTTTTATTTCCCTCTCTTGCTTCTTCAGCTCATTCTCGCTTTTTCTATTCAACCAAACCCCTGCGAACCGCCCCGTGCCTTAGTAGATAGGCAGGTAGGTGCCCAGGCCGAGTAAAAAACACGATGCCGGGACAAGGGCCAGTTTCTCGGCCCATTAACCCCGACTGAAGAGGAGAAGCAGAGGAAGAGGAAAAAATATCCGCAGAGTGGACAGCGAAGCTCCGCCTCGTAATGCATTCCATCGTCCGCGGTAACGGCACCTTGTACGACTTCAAAACGAGTCCAGACAAGGCCATCAGCCCGTTCTAACAGGAGCTAGAACCTGCCATCAAATTTCATGTGATTGTTGCATATGTCAAATGTAAACTCGCTGGCCAATCAGCAATTGGCGTTCCCTCCTTCCAAGCCTATTCGGCTGTGCTCAATCTGGTAAAGCCCCTTGCGCGATAAGCTGATAGGCAAAACTTCGAACCAAGCTGATGCTGCAAGTCTATTTCCACTTCATGAACCCCATTGGCCAGAGCTATTGGTAGGGGTGCAAGCCATCCGACAACGTTGCCGCATACTGGCTGAAATGGTTGCATGTGGCTTGTAGATTGTCTTCAGGACCTGCAACCAGGCGCATCATGCACGGCTTATCGATATATTCTTATGTAGGGACAAACCAACGTCACTTTGCAAAACGACCATCATCAACCTCTCTTCGAGTCGAGCATCACTTTAGAACGAACCACATGTTATCATATTTTCTTCTACTCATTCTCCACAAGTCGCAGCACTGCTCACGCCCCATCAGTGCTGCGCTCTAACTCTATCAAAACTAACTACTCATCCTCAACCCACTCCCACCCACGTCAACCATTGCCTGCTCAACTTCCATCCAGCGAATTACTTGCAGGGAGATGGTAACATCAATCACAACACACACACACAAGGAAATCGGCCAAGCCCGGGCCTGCTTCTAGAATGTACAGAAAATAAATAGGGAGAAGAAAAAAACAAGAGTATGAGTCCAATATGTCCAAACAGAGATATCGACGCCGAGTCATGCGGTGAAGTTTAGGTAACGGACACAGATCTAAAAAGTAGGTGCCCAGGTCAACTAAAGTCGTGATTGCTCTGCGCGGCGCTTTTCTTTCAAAGGAACCGACGCCTCTGGCGATGTGCAACGTCTATCAAGAACACCAGGGTTTGCTCTGCTCCGGACCGCGAGGAATATATAAAAAAAAGAGAGGGTAGTGAGAGTGAGAGACAATTAAAAGCGGCACGCCGCCGAGAATACCGCGCCCAAAACAAATTCGAGGATATAAGCCGACCAATTCATCAAAAAACAAAAAATTCGCTCAAACACTTTACTCCATGATCATGTCGTTTGACTCATACTCGTGAGTTATCACCGAGGTTGAGCCAGCTCATGTCATTTGATGTTGACGCCGTGGTGAGCTGAGGCTGCTTGCTTACGCCCAACGGATGGGGCTGAGCAACGGCTATGCTGGGAGCGTATGCACTGCTGGGAGCCCGATCAGCACCCCATGACTTTCCAGCATGCGTGGGATCCCAAGACTCTTGAATGCTCTCAGGGATTCCACTCGAGTAGCCCGACGATGTTGCTGATAGAGCTGAGACAGCTGAGATGGGTCGCTCAATCGTTCCCGTCATTCCTTCCTTCCAGGGGATATTGGGGTAGGATGACACAACTGGGCTTCCGGTGTTGACTCTGTTCATACCAGGAGGGGCCTCAAAGTTGAGAGGCGGGACGGTAGCCGAATCTTGGGTTGCCCTGATGTTGCGAGTAGTTGGTGTCTGGGAGTAATGAGAGCTTCGTTCCGAAGCGACGGTGTTCCTCTGTGCTGATGCCTGTGCGGGTGCCTGTCCTTGTGCCTGTCCCTGTGCGGATCCATATCCAAGAATATTCAGGGCGCTTCCCCCGGACCAGTACTTGTTCCAGCCCGAACTCCTTCGGGTGCCATCATCCGCCCCCGAGAGTCCGTTTTGAGGCCGAAGTTCAGTAGCTGTGGCTTCAAAAGCATCGACCTTTTCATCTTCAATCTGAAGAATGGGAGCCTGCTGTGGCTGGAGAATTGGTTTGCTGATTGTGCTCTTGAACTGCTTGTGCACTGACATGCTCTTGATGGAGTCGTTACTGAGCTTTCTTGGCTTATGTTGGCCCACACGGCCCATCAAAATAGCCATTGATGAGGTCGACTCCGAAGACGCCGTGTGCTGATGGCCTCGGAACTGCTTCTGCACTTGTGGGGGGAGTGTGTTCTTCACAAATGTGCTCTTCGCAAACGTGCTCTGCGCAAAAGCGGCATTGCTCTTCTCATTAACGGGAGGCGACTTGGGCTTTCCTGTTTCTGGATGAAGCTGCTGTCTTCTGCGGCAACGGAGGAGGAGTAGAATGAGACCGAGAAGCATAAGAAATCCGCCAATGGAACCAAGAGTAATACCAAGGATCGCGTTGGAGCTAGGGCCAGAGTCCGCGCTTGCAATGCTGCTGCCCGTTGGAATAGTAGGGACGGACAAATCGGTTATGCTAGAGGCTGCAGTTTCAGTGGCGCTAGTGAACGGCGCAGTGGTTGTTGTGAAAGAACGCGTGGTTGAGGTCGAGTGGGTAGTGGACGTGTGCCGTGAGCTAGAAGTTGTCTTCGTCTTTGTGGTTGATGAAGAGACGTCTTGGGCAGACACCTTCTTGTCGCCCAATAAGGCAGCGGTATCAGCCCAGCCATTCTCATCCGCATTGAAAATGGCAATAGGAACTTGAGCATTGCCACCGGTGAAAACTACAGTGCCGTCAACTGCTTGGGCCATTGCAAAGTTTTGTCGAGTGTCAGTCGGAGCCAATGTTGAGTTGTAACTGGGCCAGTTGCTCAAGGTCAAATCACGCTTCTCGCTGCTTTGAATAGCATCAAGGCTCCGTGCTGCGATGGGGGCTGAGTTGGGGATAGGATTGCCAGCGGCATCTTGTACGATGGTACGGGTGACGGAGTTGGGTGACTGAGACAGATCAAAAGTATAGAGGTTTTTGGATCCGTCAGTTCCAGAAATCAGTACCGCATTCACTGAGCCCGAGGCCTTGTTGATTGGCGGTGACAAGCCCGCACCTGAATCTCTCCATCCAGCTGTAGGGTTGAACCAGTAGATCTTGCCGTCCGAAGGGTCGCCGCTAATCATGGCAGCATCAGCAATAGACCAGCTCATGACGATGGGAGAAACGGCAGCTGCGGCACTGGATGAAAATGAACGGGCCGTATACGGCTCAGAGGCCTGAATAGTAAACGTCGATGTAGAAGCGATGGTGCTGCCAGATTGGCTGCCAGCGTAGACCAGGATGACGTCGTCAGCCTGGATGTACGTCGATCCATGATACAGGCGTTGGCGCACGGGATTCTGGTCGACCGGAACCGAGGGGGTAATGGTGGTCCATTTGCCAGTCGAAAATTTGTACATTTGGAGTCCAGGATAATCTGCCGAAGCTGCCGTTCCACCAACGACAAAAAGTGCGGCATTGGCAGGATCAGTAGGGTTGGTTCCAACACAGGTTGCTCCCGTCACTGACACGCCCATGTCCAGCTTCTTCCATTTCGCACCTTCGTCCAAAGGCAGGGATAGGAATCCTTGGGGTGAGTAAGAATAAAGCGTGTTGTCAAAAATGACAGAGCACGAGTTGTCCAAAGACGATGGGGGTTTTGGTAACGGCATTGCTCAGTCTTATTAAGTAAATCCGACGAGAATCACAGGGGGTAGCTTCGAGATGGTATCGGGAGTCTTTTTGTTTCGGCGTCGAGATCGTTTCCTATGATGGCATTGCGGTGATGGTGGTCTCAAGGTAAGTGTTTCTCCAAAGTTGAGAGAGATGGGTTAGTTAGCAGCGAGGGCACAGCCAAGTCGGTGCAGTAGAGTGTTGTGTGTAAGTTGCTGAATAGTCAAAGCCCGTGATTTGAAAAGAGTGTCAATCGGCGGGCAAATAACTAAAATGAATGGCTGTCGTTACAGTTGTAGCGACGAGGGCGTATTGCAATACGGCAAAATAATAACGAATGTATCTAATAAGCAAGCGTGCGGGCGTGGTTTCCGTAAGAGGTCCTTTTTTTTCCTTTTCGGTTTCAAAGAGTGAATGGCGACGGTGGTGACAACCTCGTGTAATGGTCTAAAGGCGCAATCGTGGCAGGGTCTGTAAATCTTGGGGCAGTCGTCGAAAAATGGTGCAGTTTTGTTCAAGCCGGTCAGGGAGAAGTGTATCAAGAACAGCAAGATGAAATGAACAGCTCTCTCTCTCGTTCCAGACGTGTCAACGGCAAGGATTCCAGAATCGGTAGCAAAGAATGGTGTCGGGGTTGGCAGAGAAAGTAAAAAAAAGAGCTGCGGGAAGACTCGACTTTACAAACACAAGCAAAGACGCAACAAAGGGAGAAAGCGCAATCAGCCAACAAGGGAATCGACGGCTGGTGATGCTGCTGCTGCGGCGTCTGCAAGGCAGGTCAAGGCGAAGACGAAGACAAACACGAAAAGAAGGAAAAAAAGCCACCAAGCCACAGGTAGAGGGAAAGACAGAGAGGCGAAAACGAGGAGGCGGAGGAGGAGGACTAGAGAGTTGGGCTGCTGCAAAGATTGTGCTCTGCGACACCAACCCCGGTCGTACCTGTACTTGGCTGGCTGTGCCTCGCCGGCGCAAGCGCACAGGTAC
Organism: Trichoderma arundinaceum; assembly: GCA_025919625.1. Classification (NCBI taxonomy): domain Eukaryota; kingdom Fungi; phylum Ascomycota; class Sordariomycetes; order Hypocreales; family Hypocreaceae; genus Trichoderma; species Trichoderma arundinaceum. The sequence goes on along the minus strand of JAMQTF010000008.1, from coordinate 257,321 downwards.
CTGGCCGGCTCACACGCATATTGGTAGGGACGAACGAGCCTCCCCCCTGCCCGTCCCCCAGCACCTTCCCTGCGTGCTACCCTCCTGGATCCTGGCCTTCCCAAGCGGAACCCGCTTTGAGACACGAGGATGGGCAGGAGGCGCTCTGGACGGGCTGCAGCGAACCGGGGGGGAGGCGCATCGCACCTGCGTCGGTGGTGTTTTGTGCCAGAGCTCAGGGATCATCTTCGCGTCGTCCAATCAGCGGGCGCAGGCGGCGTTCCATCGGAGCAGCGCCGGGTAGGCCCCAGGTTTCAGCGGACGTCGCGGTACCTGGAATGCAGCGGAGCGAGGCGCCAACGGCAGGTACTTGTCGGCCCTGGGGTACCTGGAGGGAACCCGACCCTGAAGGCCTGCCCCGGCCTTGCGCCAAGACTCGTTCCTGAAGGGTGACAACTTTTTTTTAGTGAAAAAGGGGTAGCCGCCAATCAAGCCACTCCGTCGTGCTGTTTGGCGCCTGCAGCGCACTAGCGCAGCACTTTGTATGCAAGTGTCTCTTCGGACTTCGTACCAGTATAGCGTCTCCTGCGCCCCCATGGCGGACGTTTGGAGCTGTGTCTATTAATGTTACCTTTGGTCCGCTAGCAGGCGCGAGGTCTTTCCTTTGAGCGGGAGCCTGGCCGAGTTGGGCCCTGCGAGATCCGGAGAATTGGCTGAGGCGAGGCCTCGGTGTAGAAACAGGTGACGGCCTTGGTTTTGTTTTCGCCAGTGTCTTTGTTTCCCGCATCAGCTCGCGATGCCGGCAGAAGCTGTGCCAGCACGCCAATGACATCAACAACACCCTCTTCCGCCTGGCCTCGCTTGGACCCGATGCTAACTTGCATACCACTCGCTGGGTTAGGGCATTACTCCCTGGACTAACTAGCACCGGTGCTATGTGCTGCTCCATACTCCGTACTCCGTACTATTTGTACGGATTGATGCTACTGCTGCTGCTGCTGCTACCACGACTCCGTACTTGTAATGCGATGTTATTATGCCAAGCTGCTACTCGTACAGAATAGGCACAGGTGCTTGTCTTTTGTGCCGGGGTGCGCCAAAAGCGCACTTCGTACCCGTCGGCGCATGTCCGCCCGCCCAAGGCTCGTCGCGACGGCCTACCCGCACGCACTTTACCAGAGACGCAACTGCTCGTACGAGTGCGGGTAAGGCATTGAAGACGGGTGAATTCTGATGCCTGGTGCAATTACCAGCCCTGGCCCAGAGTAGCATTCGTGCTAATACCTCGCGACGAGGGCCCAAACTCGACAGCTTTGCCAAGACGCTCAAGCTACCTATTTGTACGAACCATGAACCACGAAACCCCCCAAAATCCGCTCCGACCACCGCCTAAAACAATCCGCGCCTGGGAGCTCCAGCGCGGTTGGAGCCTGGCCTGGCGGACTACTTGTAGTCGCCCAGGTGAGCATCGCCATGTCCTCGCCAGCAGCAGAGATTGCAGTGCTGCCCTCTAGCGTCATCATGCTTCGTACAGGGCGCCGCTTCCGGGCCCGTCTCTGTCGACAGCGCCGTGGGACATGGCATCGGTTCCTGGTGATCGCTTGCAGTCTCTCCCCAAGACCCTTTGGCCATCCCCACCGGCTCACTCAGTGTGAAACGCGCTACCAGGGATTCTCCCTGCATCTGCATTGTTCAAGCCCCCTAACAGGACCCGGCCATCTACGGCCATCACCCCACCTGCATCGACCTGGACTTGAGTCCTGGGCTCGTCTCCGCGTCAATTACTGTAGGTCGTTGAAAAACAGTTGACAGCCTGAATGGAGATGGCCGGATAAAGTGGGAGTACGGAGTACTCCTTGGGCCATACTTGTATTCTGGAGCAGTGCAAGACGAGTTTGTATGCATGGCCAAATATACAAGCTAATGCTGCTTGCACATACACACGTAGGCCGATATGCCGGCCGATTCTATCGTCATTTGGAAACATTCTATCACGAAGCTTATAGTAGTCGGATCTCTACGATCGGCCGGCCACGCTGCATGAAGATCCAGACTTACTCCTGCAGCGGTGGTGGGCAGCCATATTGTGCAAAGCAGGGAGTACCAAGCACACCGGGTGTTATGATCCGAGACGGTGCTTACGGCATCAAGGGGAGGGTGAATTCAAACGCTCTTGTTGATTTACTTGGCTCCCTTGAAGAGGTTGGATGCAGCTTGTGGTCAACTCACGGGCAAGGAGGGGATCGGTAAACCTCGCTCTTTACTGCAGCCCCCATGCGTTGGTGCTTTAACCCCTCACGTTGCTTTTGTTTTGTTTCTTTACTTGAACGTAATCAGGGCCCTTTACGAGTGGAAATGTTGGGGGATGGTTCATCCATACCATATAGGGTAGGCGTCTGTTATATGTCACCTTCAAGCTCTGGCGACTCTACCTAGCATGTACTGCTAGGTACCTACTAAGGTAGTGGTACCTGCTAAACAATACTTGTACGGAGAACCGTGTAATGCCTTCGCCCAACGTCAATGTATTAATCGCGATAGGCCATACTCACGCCGGCACAATATGTAAGGTAGGTACCTGGTAGTTGAGCGTTGCGTGTATTTGATCTGATAGAATGTACTCCAAAACTTCAATACACACCTACTACACTTTTCTAACCCCTAGGAGCATCCCAACCCTCACAGCAAGCGGCACTTAATAAAAAATGTGCAAACAAAAGTCATCACGCAAAACCTTCACACGCACATCCAGCCCACGACACGCATCGCGAACTAAACCGCCGCACGAACAAAAATACCAACAGTATTCTGGCGGCTCCCCCCCTGCTGATGATCTTGCGCATGGCCTTGGCGTTGGGCACCGTATCCATCAACTTGCGTCACGCTCTCTTGGCCTCATCTAAACCGCGCGGATAGGAGGTCTCAGGTAGGGCTTTTCTTGGTTGATTGGCTGGTTGGTGGCGGACTGGAATAGGCATCACGAATTGTTGCATTCCAAAGACGACGAAAGGTACTACATGCTTGACTGTACTTCATGGTCCGTGAGTATGAAGCGTCGTCAGCTGATCACGTCACGACTATTATGAAAAAGATATATGAAAATTTATGGGTTCTAGTGGTATTCATTCATTCTCCAAGGTCCATCGCTATGCAGTTCCCTTTTTTCTCTCTTGTGGTCTGCGGTTTTTATGGACCTTATTTCGTCACATCTCCCTCACCCCTTTGCACACACGTAATACACGAAATCCGCTACTTCCCAGTAGTACCGATCTCTATAAATAACCGACCCTATATTATAGCAACATAAAGCTCCATACAAGGAGTGACCCGTTTTCTCCTGTCAATCCATTCTATCTAATAGCTCAATGTGGGTTTTGCAATGGCGGCATTGCGCGAAACAGCCCATCTGCTAGGTGGCTGAAGCGAAAGCTTCTGGTGGTAGTTGTGACTGCAGAAAAAAATGTTAGCGGCTAGGTTCAACAAGTTGATAGTCAGCGCATAAACAACATAAACGTACCTTCTTCTCGTTGAAGATGATCAGGGCTCTGCCAAAGTCCCATTCGACCTGCGACAGGCACATCTCCGAGTATTGTGGCACCATACCCGTTTGTTTTGACAGCTCGGCGATCATTGCTTGATGCTGATTTACTGGCTCCGCAGGGGCAGGTTGTGGTGCTACGAATACGTTTGGTAGGGGGCTGTACGCTCGTAGAGATAGCATGTCGCTGACGACTCGAATCTGGGCGGCTCCCGACAGGCCCGGCGCGAGCACAAAAGTGCGAGAGAAACTGCGCTTGCCAGTGGTTCCTGACTTTGGGTCGTATTCCTCAAACTCGCCATGAACGGCAAGGATCAGGCCGTCTACGCCCAACTGGCTTTGGCCCGTGGGGTCCGCCAAACCTGGGAGCGGGTGGCAGTCCATAATGTATTTGCTCAGCTCATCCTTCATGTTGGGATGCTTAGTCAGGGGGAGGTCCTTCCACAGCTCGTAGATGGCCGTTGCTCCTTTAAACAATCTCTGCGATCTGGCATGTTGGTGGTTGATTTTCATCAGGTTGCGAGACGATTTGATGTAGGCGGCCCAGGGTAATGGTGGCGGTGCGTTTGCGTCCCTGACGGAGACAGCGTCGACGGCTAGGGAGAATTGACTACTTGCGTCGTATAGCTTGGATGTAAGTCCCTCGCGGTTGCTGTCGTAGGCCGCGAAAAAGTCGAGCAAGAATTGTTCGCCGATGCCGTTGACATCCCGGAAGTCAGGTCCACTCTGTGGGATTGGTTTTGGTTGACGGGCGGCCTCCTGCTCGGCAATTTGTTGTGCAGTGCGAAGTTCGACCCCGTTGATGTTCCGCAGCTTGGGGAACCACTCCAGGAAGGTGGCCTTATAACTGGCATCTGTCCCCTCAATCGGATTCCCAGTCATGAATATGGTCTCGAGCTCCTTAAACTTGCCCTTCCATCGCTGAAGCCCCTCCATGTTGCTTATTTGATTGCCGCTCATGTCGAGGTTTTTAAGCTGAGGGAATGATGATGCCACAGACTCTACCTGAATAACATCGTCGATGCTGTTATTAGCGAGGCTGATGCTTTCGATAGCTTCTCGCTTTTCCTGTGCTGTTTTGAAAAGGCCATCGCAAATAGCCATCAGCCCCTTGAAAGTCTTCAAGGCCCTCTCTCGGTTTTCAAACATGCCAAGGGTGACTAGCTCGGCATCCGATGCAAGAGCATCAAGCTTCAGTAGTTTGTTGCCACCAATGTAGCGTTGACTGAGGATTGCCTGGAGCTTCGAGCGCAGCTCTGCAGTCTCCGGCGACTCCGTCGCCTTGTTTGGCGGTGCAAAATCCTCATTAGACTCCACTACCTCCAGCTGAACACCAGCAAATGTAAAAGTGTTGACTTTGATAAGTTCCTCCGCATCCTCCTTATTTGCTCCTATAAAAACGTAGTCCCCAGCTCTGTGTGACTATGGCGGGTTAGCAACTAAGAAAAAGAAAAAGAGAATATCAACCTTGAGCGCTGGGGCGAAATGAAGTTCGACGTGAAGAATCTCCCCGAAGATGTGTGTCTTTCAGTCGCCATTCGAGCAGCTGAGACGTCGGTTGATGTTGGCACCCCTGCTTTCTCGTCAATGATAGACTTACCTTTCTAATCGTAATGTGTCGTTTCCGTCCGGTTGAGAGAGAGGAGGCCTTCCTCTCCATGAAGCTCAAAAGGTCAGAAAGACCCCCGTCTGAGTTGGATGCAGCCTTGCTTTGCTTGAGACCACGGACCCTCAGCCAGGTAAGCCCTTCAACGCGAGAAGCTCGTATTCTGGCTGGTTTCGAAACTCGAGACGCCAGATCGGAGGAGTCACCGCTACCTAGTTGCTTCATTACGATTTGAGCAACCTTTGCGGCCCCTCTCGACGGCTGTGGCCCTCCTCTTCCTGACGGCCGACCCCTTCCGCCACCCGGTTCAGTTGCAGAGCCTCTATTTAGTCGCTTTGATGGCGCGTCCATGTCGAGATCCCCATCATTGTCGATTCTCGTCGGACCCCGTCTCTTCTGAATGCCCCCCCTCGAGCTTGATTTTGCGCCCAGGGGATTTCGAGCCTCTCGGGCCGAAGGAGCCTTCCCACGGGGAGCCATAGTCGCAAGCGGACCGCGAAAACTTTGTACTGGATGTGTGGGGGGAGAGTCGGTTCCGAAAGAGGATCGCTGAACCCGCGCAGCGCCGCTGATGGTGCCCGTGTCGAGTCGACTCCAGATGGCGGAGATCTTTTATTGCTTGCTTGCGGCTGTGATGTTGTTTTGAATCGATGTACTGGGTATCGCGGGATGTTTCTCGGCGATTTAATTCGGGAGGAAGCTGTGATGGCTCTGGCGCAAGATCGCGAGAGGCTCTGGATGATCAGTCGAGGCTGGGTCAGGCTTTTGAAACTCTGCCGCCGTAGGTGAGTCTGGTCAGAGGAAGGCGGGAGTTCTAGATTTTGATAGAAAGAACCCGATTTTTGTTTGGCAAAAAGAAAGGTGTACGAGAACAGCCTTGCGTTGTTCAAGAAGCGTTGCCATACACTCCCGCCTTGAAGAATGAGTTGTGGAAAAAGAAACAAGGCGTGGACTGGAGTATCATGCGGATTTGATGTTTGTTTCTGGCGCTGAGAAAGTCAGTTAAGCTGCTAAGCCTACAAGGTACTAGGCCTAGGCTGCCAGCCGGATTTTCTCTCCAGGCATGACTACTGCCTAGTGCAGACTAGCGGCTGCCTAACTTTTTCCGACCGCTTTGGATTCAATGCACTGCCGAGGCGACCTGAGAAAGTTCTGTGCCAGTATCAATGAAGGCATAAATCGTGAAAGTAAAGAACACCTCGGAAAAGGACGCAAATCGTAGAGATTGAACCACTCTTTGACTGAGGCCGAGATGCTATTGATAGGTAATCTTTGATTTCCTTGTGTTTTTGTGTCAAATACCCTCAAAGAATTAAGTCCAAAAATATCCACAAGTACCTCGTACCCCCCTGAAGATATTCCGGCTGCTGCAGGCTGTACGATCAAAGAATCATTTAAACCACGTGACGTGGTACCTTTTTCGCGTCTTGGTCTTCGTTTGGCGCGTCGCATTGGTGACTTGCGGCCTGTGAGCACAGAACAAGCATCTACTTTACGCGGTTCAACGCCATCACTGCAAGAGGCCAGATCAAAGCCCAAACCAACCTCCCATGTCTCGAGAATATCTCTAAGACATGAACTTAGAGATTCTTTAAACACCAAAAACCATATTGCATGGCCCCTAACAGCCATGGATTCCGATGAGTTTGATGACGATATCGCCGATGAGGACATTCTAGCGGCCTTTGATCAAGTGTCTTCATCTAATGGAGGGCAGCTTGCGTCCACATCCTCTTCGAATGGAGCCAAGAATAATGTTCATGGCTTAACTCAACAGCAGTGGGCAGCCCAGGAGCTCGATGACTTGCCTTCAGATGCGTTCTCCTCACCCGAGCCTGTGAGAGTAAATGTGCGGAATCCGGTGAAGTCTGCGGGGGTCGCACGAACTGGTTTCAGCCGCACGAACTCTGGGACACTAAGACAGACGACGTTATGGGGTGGCCAAGCAGCGACTGATGATGCGCCGCGCCAATCCCAGACAATAACTACCAGGGTATATCGGGCTGATCTCCCTCCTGAACAGCCCAGCCCGCATCAGCTTGACAGAGAGGCTATGAAGACTTGGGTTTATCCAACAAATCTGGGACCAACCCGAGACTATCAGTTCAGTATTGTCAAGAACAGCTTATTCAATAACACCCTGGTAGCCTTGCCGACTGGTCTTGGAAAGACATTTATTGCTGCCACGGTGATGCTGAACTTTTACCGCTGGACAAAATCGGCCAAAATCGTCTTTGTGGCTCCCACGAAGCCCCTTGTAACTCAACAGATTGACGCTTGTTATAACATTGCGGGGATACCTCGATCAGAGACGACTCTCCTGACTGGCGACATTCCTCCAGCACTACGGAGCGATGAGTGGGAGAAGAGACGGGTTTTCTTCATGACGCCACAGACGCTTCTCAATGACCTTTCGCATGGATATGCAGACCCAAAGAGCCTTGGCCTCATTGTTATCGATGAAGCACATCGCGCCGTGGGAGAGTATGCATATGCCAAGGCCACCAAGCTTATTCGCCGGTTTTCCAACAGTTTTCGAGTGTTGGCTCTGACGGCTACACCAGGATCGAAAGTTGAGACGGTACAAGAAGTTATTGACAATCTGGGGATTTCGCACTGTGAAATTCGAACCGAAGAGTCCCTTGACATCCGGCAGTATGTGCATCAGAGGAGCATAGACCAGATAGTGCTCGATCCTTCGGACGAGATAAACCTTATTGGTGAGCTTTTCACTGAAGCTCTCAAGCCGTTGACGGAGAAGCTTAGCTCCCAAAATATATGGTATGGGCGGAACCCGATGGCTCTCACAACATACGGCTTGATACAAGCGCAGAAAGAGTGGTTTGCCACGCGTGGGAATCGTGCGAACCAGGGCGTCCAGTTCATGATGCGGGCAATATTTAGCGTGTTGACAAGTCTCGCTCATTCGATCAAACTATTGCAATTTCATGGTATCAAGCCTTTTTACGACAACATGGTTGACTTCCGTAGCGAACAAGAGGGGAAGGGCGAGAAAGGGTCCAAGTACAGGCGCCAAATCATCGACAGCACCAGTTTCCAAGAAATGATGGATAAAATTGCTGGCTGGCTCAAGCTGGATGGCTTCGTGGGGCACCCGAAGCTGACAGCCTTGGCCGACTGCGTGCTAAACCATTTCATGGATAACGGGGAGGGAACACGAGTGATTGTGTTCAGCGAGTATCGTGATTCCGCTGAAGAAATCGTGCGAATGTTCAACGCACACCGGCCGCTCATCAAAGCTACCGTCTTTGTTGGGCAGGCGGACGGCAAACGCGGCGAAGGCATGAAGCAGAAGCAGCAAATAGACACCATTGAAAAATTCAAGACGGGCGCTTACAACGTCCTCGTTGCCACGTCTATTGGAGAAGAAGGTCTGGACATTGGTCAAGTTGATCTCATTGTATGCTATGATTCTTCAGCATCGCCCATTCGAATGTTGCAGCGAATGGGCAGAACGGGGCGAAAGCGAGCAGGTAACATTGTGTTGCTCCTGATGAGGGGTAAAGAAGAGGAACAGTTTGCCAAGTCAAAGGACAACTATGAAAAGATGCAAAAGCTCATTTGCGAAGGGAGCCGATTCAACTTTCGGTTTGATCTCTCAACGAGGATCGTGCCCCGCGACATACGTCCCGAAGTGGACTTGCGACACGTGGAGATTCCAATTGAGAATACGCAGAATACATCGCTGCCGGAGCCCAAGAAACGACAGGTTCCCAAGGGCAAGAAAAAGCCGCCCAAGAAATTCCATATGCCGGACGGGGTGCAGACCGGCTTTCAGAAAGTCAGTGATTTTATGAAGCTCACGACAAATACAGGCCAGCCTGCGCAAAAGTCAACTTCAAAGCCAAAGCAAAACCCCGAACTGGATGATGTTACAGCCGTTCCTGAATTGGAGCGCGTTGTGCTTGGCCCGGATGAGCTTTATGAGCTCGATCGAACATACCGGGATCTCCCCTTCAACCGTAGTGTGGTTGAGGAAACTAATATGCCGAGCATGACAGCCCATCCCACACTACAAAGACAACTACGACCGACCGCCCTGATTGAGCATGGAACCCATACGAAGCGCTGCGTCAAGCTATTACGAAAGATGGACGCGGACCCCGATAGCCTTGTGAGGCCCTGTCGAGACGTGGATATGAGTGATTATCTTGAGATCCCAGTAAAGCCATTTGTGTATTCTGATAATGGTGAGACAGATGCAAGCGATAATCAAACTGCAACAGATGGGAGAAAACGACCAGTGATTGAAGTCGAATCCGACGATAGCGCCTTGGCGAATGAGGTACAGCAACAAAAGAGGAGAAGAGTCTCAACTAAAAAGGCTCAGCCCTCCGCGAAAACTGCCCAGCCCAAAAAGTCTTCCCAGCCCGCCGCCCGACGCGCGTTGGACCCGGAAAATGAAGACTTGTTTAACTCTGATCTTGACATAGACGTTGAGGAAGAAGAACCTGGGCTGCCGCCTCGACTGAGTGAAGCCAAGAGGTGGAAAAGGTTGAATGCCAAGTCAAAGGGCAAATATGCTCGGAAAGCTGTTATTGGCAGTGATGAGATAGGGGATGATTGCGAAAGAGATAGCGATCTGCTTGATGAGAGCGACTCGGATGACGGAGCAGATTTAGTGGATTTCGTTGTGGCAGATGATCTAGCGACATCCAGCATGCTTGATTCTGAAGCGACGTCTCCTATACGGCCCAGCGAACGTACACCGCGAGCGGAGGCAAGCAAACCCTACTTTGTACCAACACAGTTTACAGCGACGCAAGAAAGCGAGAGCATACCTGAATTGGATACGCTTGTTGGCTCCTCCAAGATGGAGAGTCGATCAAAGGAAGTGTTTGAAGAGGCTGCGCCAGCTAAGAGGAGGCGACGCGGAAGGCCTGCCCTCCTGGACAGTGATGACAGTGACATTTGAGAGGAGCGACAAAATGGGCAAAGGAGTTCTGGAATGGCGAGTGATGAATGAGAGCAATGTTCAAGAGGAAAGCGTAGCATTGTATTGTACCATATGAGTTTAATGAGCTATTTGCATGAAAGAAACTACAAAGACACGAATTGATGACTATATAAGCTGATTGGAAAGGGGTTGTTCCCTCGAAGCGCCTCTTCTCGTTGTCGAGTTAGCCTATTCTACCTTGAGAAGTTGATTAGCACTCATTCGAGCAAAACAGCATTGTGAAAATGTCCGCAAAAAATCACAACATCTCTTCAACTCTTTTTTTCAGAAACCCAGGTATAAGCACTACGGCCTCCACCGCCGCCAGCAGGACCATGTCGCGGAACGCCCAGTTGCGCATATGACGATGCAAACTGAGCGTGGGATTCCACGACTGCCCCGCTGGAAGCGACCAAGGAACGACAGACGCGAGCTTCCCAGGGGGGAAGCCGACGCCCATCGATCGGAGGCAGTCTCAGACGGCTCTTCCTATAATGAATCGGGTTCAAGGTTGTTCATCATATAAGGAGAAGGAAATGGTGTTTGCATGTGCGACGAATGGGTAGGAAGAGTTGACATACATTCTTACAGCTGCACAATTGGCAGTCTGTTATTAGAAAGAAAGGAAAAAGACACAAAAAGAGGAAAGAAGAGCTCCGATAAACCGGGCACAGATGTGAATCTGGTTTTGATATATGCAGGAGAGAGATTATGAGAAGGAGAAAGAAAAATTGCAGCTTGTGGCACGGCAGAGCAAAGCTGTTCTGCACAGCACGTGAATCACCCGCTATAAGTGGAGACCTTTCTCAGTCACAGACCCACTTCATTCACAGCGACTTACCCGAAAGGGATTTCGCCTCCATAGTTTAGGTTAGCACAGAGAGTTAGGTGCCTACAAGCTACTAAGGAAGCAACAAGCGTTGGCGGCAACGGCCCAAGTAATTGCTTGCTTTTTCTGGTTGCTTTCCTTGGCCATGACGTGACGCTGAACCAATGCCAGTGCATTATCTGCCCTATCTGCAGAACTGCGTCCAGTAAGGCAGGAACGGCTTTTCCTTTGCGACCGCCCGAATTCTGCCTCCTGCTTCCCAACTCAATTCTGCTGCGTGTACCAAGTTACTCGGTAGCTCGCTGGATTTCTTCCTCTTCGCATCCTCCTCTCCTCGGATAATAACCGCCAAATCAATCACCATGCCAAAGGGGATCTCGGTCCTCAAGTTTGTGGGCACAGTGTCCCTCGGCCTGTTGACGGTGAGATTCTTCCGCTGTTTCTTTTTTCCTTTCGAGGAGGAGATGGCCCGTTGCAGCAATCGACGAACAATAGCCGACTGCCCCTCCCCCTCCGCGAGTCGCATGTTCGGCTGCATCACTTCATCGCAACTCTAACCCCGCCGGTTCAAAGCGACCCTTTGCTGTGCGGAACTGGGGGACGAAGCAGTAGCATCAAATAAACAATCGCATCATCAACAACCAATTCCAACTTCAGCCCTTGGCATCGAATGAACCTAGTACTGACTCTTCGGCTTCATAGGGCGTCTCATATACCGTCTCGGCCCTCACTCTCCCAACTCTCCTCCACCTGCCCTCGTCGTCCTCTGCCGCCCACGCCTTGACCTCTCTCCAGTCTTCTCTGCGCCTTCCTGTCCTCGCTCTATCGTCCCTTGCCGCTGCTCCGCTCTTCCTGTCCTTCGTCTTCTCCCCGCGCTATGCTCGCCACCCGTATCTCTTCTATACATCCCTGCTTGCCGTGCTATCTGCCGTAGCACCTGGGTACCTTCCCCAGCCGGCGGCCCCAACTTCGAAGCCTACCGGCGCGCGCAGGGCCACTTCATCCAGAGCCAGGCTGGAAGCGAGCTACGAGGTCTTGGGCGATTCACACAGCGAGGGAGACTTGCCCAGCGAATCAGAACTTGAGGATGTCAATGGCGAGGAAGTCAGAGCTAGCGTTGAGGGCACCGCAAGAGCATATCTCGTTAGGACCGGCTTTGCCGCAGCCGCGTTTGTGTTGTCCGTGGTTGGACTCTGGGGTGATGGTGCCCCCAGGACTGTTCGCTACTATTAAGCCATGAGCTGGCTCGTGCAACTTTGTAAGATGTTTTGCTGCAGATCCGATTGGTTGGCTTTGACGGTGGCTGGATTGGAATATGTAACATTTTGAAAGTTAGGAAGTCCTTGCAAAGGAGAGCGAGGTAGTTTCACCACTCTCTCATTAAGTTATTTACCAAAAGGAAAAACAAACCAAAAGCAATATGCATGAACGTTACGATTTCTTATATGGACTGTTTTTGATATCATTGTGCATTTATTCCCATGGTTGATGGCTACCCAGTTCGACGTATAATCAGTCTCATAATGATGAATCATCTGATCATCTACTGCAGCTTCCATCATGATGCCGGTTGCATTCTTCACACTTCGTTAAGCCAAGATCTTTGCCGACCCAACTGTTGAAACTCCAAGCGCGGCCTATCCTACCCGACAACTCCTTGGCTGCGAAATCTCTCGTATCCTTCTCATTTGCATTGTCCTCATCTTCCTCCTCATTGTCGTCTTCTGCGCGGCCCTGGATGGAGAAGTAGCGCGAGGCAGTGTGCTTCTCGCCAAGCCTCTTGGCGACGTCGTTGGCCTCGTTGAGGCTGACGAGGCGGCGCTTGCCGGGGTTCTTATCCATAGCGGTCTTGCAGAGATCCCAGATGACGGTGTTGCGGGCGGTATCTGTCAGAGACTCCTGGCTTTGGTCCAGGCCTACTGCGCCGATGATGGCGGCTACTTCGGTAGGCTTGTACTGACCCCTGAGGCCGAGCTCGAAGACCTTCTCCTGGAGCTGTTCTGGGCTTAAGTCCTTGATGGTGGCGCATTTGGTGAAGGTGGTGATGGGATCGTTGGGGTAGGTATCCAACTTATTTATTCGTTTGCTCTGGAGCTTGAGCTGCTTGGCGAACTGGTCGGCCGTGGTATTGTCCCGGGCTATCTCGGCTGGCGTGCGGCCGACGGCGTTCTCTCTGTAGAGGAGCTGCGGCTTGAAGTCGATGAGGAACTTGACAATTGAGACCATCTTGCGCATGATGGCAGTGTGGAGAGGAGTGTCGCCGGCGCCGTTGAGCATGCCCAATTCCTCGCCCTTGGAGTACTCCAACATGAGCTTCAACATGTCCACGATGTTCTCTGCTTTGGAGTAGGGCAGCGATGCATGGTGGTACCAATATCTTCTGCGCCTGGAATATGAGCCATTATCCTCATTGGTCACCCCACAAACTTGCGAGATCCAAGCGTGGAGCGGTGTCAGGCCGTTTGCCTGCAGATTCTTGCGTTCCGTAAACAAATGGCCCAGAAGGCCAGGATCAAGAATCTTGAGGAGGCGGCGAAGGCTGTCAGCCATGGGATTTCCAGACACGGCCGCATGCAGGATATTGTCTCCCTGGTGATTGCGGGTGGACTGGTCCGCATTTGCCTCGATTAGCAGCTTGGCAAAATGGATGCGGCCAAGGCGACAGGCCATCATCAGAGGCGTATCGCCATCGGAGGTTTTCTTCTCAAGCGAGTCGGGGCAGGTCTCGATCAGATACTTGACTAACTTGATTGAGTTCTGCGATGTTGATGACAAGATAGCGGTGTGCAGCACATAATCATCTATTGATTCACTTGGTTAATATGCGACGCATATCTCGTATGAATGAAGGCTTACTGTCTGCTCCAAGCCACTTGGAGATGGCTCGGTCGAAGCCCGCTGGGCTTTCGGTTAAATGCTTGAGCCTAGGATCCTCAGAGGCAGCTTTGGACTTGGCAAATTCGGTATACAGACGATGGGGCTTGTCATTCAGGAAGAACTCGACTGCTTCAATGCGGCCACCAAGCGCAGCGTGAAGAAGGGGTGGCGTTTGAAGTCCGGTGGTCCTGACAACCATGCCTCGGCCAGCCTGTGCCCAATCCTTTCTATATCGGTGTTAGCCAAGAGATATTCGTCTGCGTAATTGTTTATGAAATTGTCATACCTCTTCTTCCCATAGACAGTCAACCCTTGGTAGTAGCGGGGCTTTTGCTTCAACTCCACTCCACTCTTCTTGACGAGATGATCCAGAGGAATTCCGGCGCCAGTTCGCTTGATAAGCAGGCTGAGTGCTTCCGTGTTCCCACTTTGTACAGCATAAAGGAAGTCATTCGGGCTCAGGTTAAATCTCTTGTCGGATGCCTCCTCGTCTCCAGCCAGTTCTGTTTCCTCATACTCTCTGACCAATCCCAAGAGGACTTTCAGGCCTGTAGTGTCATCCTCATCGATGGCTTGTATAAAGAGACTCACGGTGCCACCAATCTGAACAGGTATATCATCCTTGGTGATGATACGCGGAGCATTGGATTGAATCACGTGAATGGGCCTGGTGTGAGATTTCACCTGCATGGAAACTTTGCCAATATCATCAATGGTGAAGATTTTGTCGACTTTTTCAGAGACGATTCGAAGCTCGCTGTCCGACTCTGCCTCATCACCCTCTCCGTTGGAATCCTCATTTTCGTCATCTTCATCCTGGGTCTGCATCTTATACCGAACCTTTTCTTTTTCGAGAGCTGACCACTGGGCCCTAATAATTTCCAAGATAGCTTTGGCTGCGTTATAATGACCGCGAAGGAAGGCAATCGAAAAGGGGCTATTTTGCTTGTTATCATAAATGGCCATTTTAAGCGGCGCTTGTTCTTCGTTGGCGCCCCAAGCCTGAAGCGTTAGGGATTTGATCGTTTCAATGTCCCCGGACCAGGCAGCTTGCATCCTAAAGCACAGTGTCAGTTTGCAAATAAACGTTGATGACAAGAGAGGACAATAATAAACACCAATGTAGTAAAGGCGGGCTCATAAACTTACAGTCGCAGATATCCGTCTCTCTTCCCGTCAGTCATGTCGCTGTCTCCCGAGAACCCAAAGTTGTATTCAAAATCTGTAACCTTGGGGGGTTCGGGCTGGTGGTAGGTATGGTTGTTCCGGTTCTCCATCTTGATATCCGGGTGAAGTTCAGTATACTTAAGGGCACCTTTGGCAATAAGAATATTCTCAAGTTCAACAAGATCCTCAATAGCTTCCTCAATGGCCTTTGCCTTCTCAACGATTCCTCTGCGGTCAGCCATTTTCCGCAGCTCTTTCTCGTAGTTAACTTTTTCAAATTTGTATTTATTTTGGCACTCGTTGACCTCATGGAAAACCAGCCAGTATTGATAGGTGCCAGGCTCAAATTTTTCCAGGTAGGTGTCGACGCCTGGCCGTTTTTCTGGTTCTTTGAGCGCCGGCTTCTCGCCACTGTATTTACGCAAATTCTCAATCAATCGTTGAACCATATCCAGTGCGCTGGTGCCCGTATGCCAATTGCGCTGGTATTCATTCGAAAGTGCGTTTTGGGTTTCGCGAGTGAGCGCATTGGGGTTTGCCCCACGCTCCAGGAGCTGGATTACCGACTTGGTGTCACCTGAACGGATCGCTGCGATGATAGGCTGCTCCATGGATCCCTCATATCTCTTTTTAGTAGCCTCAAGGTTTCCGAGTTGATGGTTCTGCGATGGAGCCACTTTGGCTGCTTTCAGCCAGGTATCAAAATCAATCTCGACCAGTGCTCCAGCGTTCAGAACCTTGAGAACAAGAATAGGATCGCCTGTCTCTAGAGCGGATTGAAGTGGGGAGATTACATCCGGAGTGTACGAATAACCGGAGAAGAACAAATGGTTGATGGCCGCCTGAATCCCTCTGGGGTCGTTTTTGATGAGAGTTTCAACCAGGTCCACATTGCCGCTGTCGACATAACGATGGAAGGCGGTACATCCATCGGCATCGGCTTGAGAACTTGTGGCACCCAGTTTAAGAAGCAACATCGCCATAGACTTGGCCTTTTCCGTCGGCAGCGATAGTGCAAGCGTCAAAGTTAGAATGGCGCCAGTCTGGTTGTGGTAGGAATTATTGTTCAGGAATTTGACCGGAAGAATAGCATCGGCACCATACTTTATGTCATGTTAGAAATTAATTAGAAGGAGAGAAGAAGAAAAGAAACAAAGAAAGTGGGGGCTTGAGGTCAGACAATAAAGATCATGACACTTACATCACAAAGAGCTTGGACAGCTTCTTCATGCCCCCCTGCAATGGCAAGATGGAGAGGAGAGCATGGAATGTCCCAAGCAAGAACATTAATCTGGTAAAAATCTGGTGCATCCTCAGGTTCATCGAGCACCAAATCTTCCTTGTTCTCTTCCTCCTTTTCTACCTTGACAAACGAGCCAGTGACGATAGATTGAACTTCTGCCTCGGTTTCAGCGTTATCCACAAGCTCAATGTCTGAGCTATCTTCCGCATCATCGGCACTCTCGGCTTTCTCGGGTGACTTTTGAATGCCTTCTTCGTTCTTAGGCTCTTGGGCTCTGGTAGCCTTGCGTCGTCTGTCTTTCCTGTCTTCCTCTGCCTCTTCATTCTCATCGCTTTTATCCATCAAAATCTTGATGATCTCAGCATGGCCTCTCGCGGCGGCAAGATGAAGAGCTGTTTTGCCATCAGCAAGACGAGCGGTTATGCGAGCACCACTATCAACCAGGCAGCGGACAATTTCTGGTGTGGAAACCATGACAGCAAGGTGCAGTGG
Organism: Trichoderma arundinaceum; assembly: GCA_025919625.1. Taxonomy (NCBI): domain Eukaryota; kingdom Fungi; phylum Ascomycota; class Sordariomycetes; order Hypocreales; family Hypocreaceae; genus Trichoderma; species Trichoderma arundinaceum. The sequence goes on along the minus strand of JAMQTF010000008.1, from coordinate 240,633 downwards.
TGCTCTTCCAGTATAGTCCCTCTGATTTGGATTAGCACCTTCTTGAGAGAGCCAGTTCGAAACATCGTCAGCGTCATTTGCGACAATAGATTGGAACAATCTGGCCGTGTTGCCGATGTAAGCCATGTCAGTCCAGTCCTGGTCCGTCAATGGATTGAACGATCCAATTTGCTGCCTGCCCGGATCATCGATGAGGAAGGAGACTTTGCCAGAAATGTAAATCTCTGCCTCCTTCTCAGCGACTTCAATCTCTTCCGGGGTTACTGGTTTAGGGCAAGATCCGCAGCAATCTTCGATAACATCCTCTACTCTGCCAAAGAATGCAGGGTGGCGATGCAAATATACCTCACGTTCCTTTGGCTGGTTCCATTCAGCATTGAGAAGCAAATCTCTGGTGTAGCATAGTTTCTCAATGCGTTTTGCGTTGAATTTCTCGCCATATGGAACGGTGAAGGTGTGATAGTTACTAATGTCTTCCTCCGATAGCCAATCGGCGACTTCGTCTTCATGGTAGGACTTGATATTTCCTTGGAGGTTGAAATGAGTGCGCTGCAATGCCGGTCTACCACGTTCTTGACGTCTCTTGCTGAGATATTCATCGCGGGCTCGCGTAGTTGGAAGTCGTTCTAAAACGAGCAGGCGAGCAAGTCCCAGTGTTCGTTGGAAGCTTCTCTCGAAGATGGTGGGGTCAATGCGAGATCTATCGAGCTCGGGCCAATAGACCTCAAAGTTCCGATGAGAATATTTTGACAGACGATTCTCATACGAGGGACTGCGTCTGGTAAGATCAACGTGATTGATCTGTGTAATAATACTACCCAGAGTTCTGGGAGCCACATAAACCTGCTTGCCGTCATAAGCGGCTCCCGCTGCATCAATGTCAAATCCTGTGAGGATCTCGCTAATAGATTTGTAGACGCGGAGAACAACCTGCAAGACATCAATAGAATAAGGAGGCTGAATGGACCTGTGTTTGGAGGGAGTTTGTCATTACCTGCACGTGCCGAACAGGATATTGGCTGGCGATAGTAATGGCGTATTTAGTACGAACAACAGTGACTTCGCTCAAAATGGAGTCTCGAATAGCCTGCTCAATCTGCTTGATCTTTTCGATCGCCTGTTCATGAGTGAGGCCGTATAAGAAGAGATCGACGTCAGATGCAGGACAGAACTTTTCATGGTAATACTCGCGGAGCTTTCTCTTATTCGTATCGAACTCGCTGGGAACGGGCAGCAGCGTGTTAACAACAGAGGAGCCCGCTGCCACCACGTTGTTCCAATCGAGTTCAGCAAGAGAGGACTCTGAAAAAATGCTAAAGTTCTTTTGGAACTCGGCTAGATTTGCAACAGTTGCTGGTGAGCCATGTGGGCGACGCTTGTCGTCCGGCAAAGCCATGATATACCTGGACTTCTCCTCTTCCGACTCAGAAGCCAAGTCTCGAGCGCGGACGGTGATGTTCTTCGTAGCGTCAGTGAAAAGGGGAACTACGTTGAGGAGGGGATCGTTGAGGATGGGATTCTGCCGGTCTTGGGCGAACACAGAGCGCAACTGGGCCTCGTATTTGCGATACGGCTCCATGATTTCAACCATGGGCTTGGTTGGGTTCTGAGCAATATAGTTCACCAGGTCCGCGTGGGACGCAGGCAGCTTGGGGAGGTCCGCTAGAGCCATTCTTGCTGGCGGGTCTGGTTCGATTGAAGGCTTGGTAGAGTAGGACGAAGAAGGAGAGCTCGCACAGCGAGGCAATTGATGGCTATGAGGAAGAAGAACGGATGATAAAAAACGAGAACAACGAGGCGCACCACGGCGAATTGGGTTCAATTGGGAGAAGAAGACTCGTGAGTTCTGGGCTGATTTGGGATTCAACAACAAAGGAAACGAACGGGAACAGTTGCGCGCTTTATACATTTCTAGCTCGTCGAGAACCAAAGCAGACTTGAACAATCAATCATAGCATGATCTGCTGGCCCCTTGGCACTAAAGCGATGGAACTACCGCTAGTGTTCCTAAACCTCGCCAACTGCAATAGCATCTTGGCTAGTGGGGTAGCTGCAGCAAACGGCGGCCAAGGTGGCGTTTACGGCTGAAAGGCAGCACGCAGCTCGACGCGACGACGCGCCTTTCCGGGGTGTGTGCTGCCTGGAGGAGCCGGGATGATGCATCGCGAAAACTCGTGACCTGCGTCGATATAGGTAGAAAAACGAAGCCATCGCCAAAGGTGGCGCCGCTGGTGCCTGTTGGAGCTTCCTAGAGTCTCGGTTGGGCCAGCCGGCCCCACTATGGCAGCCTGGCCGGAGCGGAGAATTATCATCTCCGGGCAGGAGATTTCCTGAACAGGCAGAAGGAGGTGGAGAGTGACGACAAGGGTTTGACTTACATCTGTGATGTTGTACAGAATACGAACACATCCATGCATTACAATACATCGAATATCACAGAATATCTGTCAATATTGGGAACTCACAATTATCCACGCTTACACTGCATACGCCATTGGCTGCGGTATACATATCGTTAAATATGGGGTCATTCTCCTACCGTTCCTAGTCGGCTAAGCCGGCCATTTCCCAAATCAGTTCATTGACAAAGCACTCGACACACTATCTTGCATCTACATCAACAAAGGACAAATCCTCTCGTTGATCATTGACAACTAAATTTCTGTTTAAACACAATATGATCTCGGTTAATGCTTAGTCTGTTCTCACACACAAATCTGCCTTGACACGATGAGTGCCTTCACACCCTCATATTTTCTGTCCCCAACTCACACGATACGGAAACGGGGTATCCCAAGTTTCATTCATACATTATTATACACTTGTGATCAACTTTCTGCCTAAATGACTATGCTTATATGCCCCGCTTAATTATCTGATGCCATGAAAAATCGCCCGCTGTATAGTAAATGCCCGCTGATTACAAATAAACCAAAGACAGGCACAGAGGACGCACATGTCTGTACTCTGTCTGAGTGACGCTTATGCTTTTTGATCCCACTATGAATGCCCAATCCAAAAACGCCTGTAAAAGAATCTACGCTCGCTTCTCCCATTAAGCCATGGAGGCGTTGACCTTTTTCTTCTCAGTCCCTGAGAAGATGTACAACAAGGTTGCAAGTCCCTTGCCCCCTCCAGACACCGCGAGGGCAGCCTCTGACCCGGCAGTCCGGTAAATCACGGCGCCGATTAAACCTCCGACAACAAGTGCTATGAGAAAAGAGATTCGCCTCGTTCGGGGCCTGTTGTCCATGACAAAGAGCTTTCGATCAATCATCAGGTCAACCCACGCTGCGGTCGCCATCGCAGTGCTAATTTCGGTTGCAGCCAGACTTCGAGATTGTACCACCTGGCTGCCAGCAGCGAACGCCAGCAAGGCCACAACACCAATGGCCGTCGGGCCATGATCGTGAACACCATATCGATATTGAACCGCAGCGGCGCCGAAGACGAGACACGTCTGAACCAAGTTGCACAGAATCAGCCACCATCGTTTGCGAGGCCCGACAACATGGCCCAGTTGACCGGTTAACCACCCTGCAACGAGGAAGACACCCAACCCCGTACCGATGTTGGCGGTGTAGAACATGTCCCCGTTCAGTTTTGGTATAACTAGTGCCAGGCACAGGAAGATAGTGTTTCCGGTTTGGTTCGAAGCAAAGCAGTGGTAGTCTGGAAAGGTTGTTGCATCTTTGATCGATCCTGTTTTAGCCTTTGCCTACAGAAGTACTATGCCCCAACGGGACCTGCTTACCTTGTATACCCGTGCAAAACGTTATCAGTAGGAGTTGGAGCTCAACAAACAGTGACGTGTGAACGTCCTGTGTGAAGTGATCGATGAAATCATTGTTGATGTTAGATTTCTCGGCGACTTGTGGGATTTGTTGTCCGACATAGACAGACCCCTCTCGACTAGATTCCTGAGGGATGGTGGCGAGCTTTTCTCCTGTGTCGGGCATCGGGTCTGTCAGGGTTGCGGTCACTCTCACTAAGAGAAGTATATAATTGGAGTCAAGGGGATTTCAATTGGATATCTGGAATTTTGGACAAAAAGCATTAAAAAGTAAAAACTGTGACGGGCTAAGGACAGGAGAATCGTCATGTTTTAATGTAAACAAGTGAAACCGACATCCGTCTGAGGGACGGTGTGAAAAATGGATAACCGCCGGCCCCACGCCGAAATCAGCATCCTTGGCCACTGCGTTAAAAGGGGAGCTGACAGCGGACTCTTCCGGTCAGCTATCATGGCGAGAAGCGCATACATAATTGCCATCGCTGCTTTTAAGATCAAAGCTACCTATCGGATCGAGCGGTGTCACCAATTGTATATCCACAATGCGGAACCATGTCTTGGCGGAGGAGCAAAGACAACCAGATCCATGTTGCAGACAAAGCGTCCGCATCATGATTTGGAGACTACAACTTCGCGTCATACTGGCGCAGAAGAATGGAAAAAGCAGAGTTTTTCTATCAATATCATTTCAAAGAGATTCAAATGCCTCAATGATGTTTCATTTTCTCATTAAGCTATTCATGCGTTGCATCTCGATTCCACCTACGGTCGCTTCATATTCTGGCGACCGAATCCCGAGTCGGACGCACAAATTGACGGCCGGCTCATCTCACCGGCAATAGGCGATAGCTCTTAGATAATATTTACGTAGTTATTCCCCTGCAGTTACCACCGTACAGACGCCGCATTGAGTCAGAGTGCGAAAAAAAAATAGATCACCCGGCTTAAAGCGGCGTGGCGGCGAAAGCCTGTTCTCCCAGCCAATGGCGAGATGCTGACCCTCCGCATCCGGAGTGGACCCCGGCCGGCTGCCGGCGAGCCAGCCGTGCGGGCCGGAAGTCGATCTGATCGCAACTCCACCGATGCCGCCGACAGCCGCGCTAGAAATACTGCAGTTTTGTAGGGAGATCTGCTTCAGATCGATGTTATGATATGGTAAAAAATAGAGTTATTATAGATGTTGCCGATATTGCATGCGGAAACATGCAATTGGACGGCCCGGAGAATATTGATCTTGATCGGTTAGTTGTGGGTGTGACACTGCCATGCTGATGCCTTGTTGGTAACTCAGGGGCACGGGACAGGATTAAAGCTCACTTGACGTAGCTTTTGTTCGAAATGACATGGTATGTATAGTGTCTCGTAGCTTACTTCATATATTGGCTAGTAGCTATATTGACCGGGAGGTCTTTGTATTTTTTACGTTCAACTATAAGCGTACGGTTGAGAATAGAAAGATCCATACAAGTCCGCGCTCTATATGCTGAACAGCAGGATTATTTTCTAAGTGCACAAACCCTTCATTATCAGGAGCTTATTCATACGAATCTGTAAAAGCAAAAGCCCAAGTTGAAGATACCGCACGATGTGCAAGGAGGTGCGCGTCTTCCACTAAATTTGTAGGCCAATTACATGTACCGATGTCCGTCGGTGTTTATCGTCCAGCGTACTACGAAGATTTTCCAACTGCTTATACACAAGTTTATAACTGCCGATTCATTATTTTATTTCTTGCATTTGTTGCCCACTATCTTGGGTAATAGCGTCAAAGGCTCAAGCACCTGATTATTCTATCCCTATATGAGAATCGCCCTGTGGTTTCACGATGCTGGGAAAAAAAGTGGCATTACATAATACAACATCGTTTTTTAGCTTGATTTTGTCTCGATTGGAAAATTAATAAGGTACCGAGTAGATTAGTACTTAGTGCTTGTACCTCGCAACGCGTTTAATGAGAATCACGTGCTGTCGCATCTGCTGACTAACCAACGCGGTACGCGCCGCTCGGGCAGCACCACTTTGACATTATTGTTCACGCCGCATAGAGTAATAGGGCGTTTGAACGAGCACCAAAATATCTGCGATACAAGGCACCGGCTTCAATGTTCGCCAGAATCGCAAATGCGGACCAGTCTGGCATCTATAAGCCGGCTTCATGACTCGAAATAACCTATCAGACCACCTCACCTGGTTGTTGAAGAACATCGCGTTGTCAAAACCTGCCCCCCACGAGTTTCCCAATACTAGCGATACATCGTCGTTTCATTTTTCACAATCGCAAGCTACGGACATACCTACGGTAAATCTAAGTCAAGCAACGACTGTATCAACCGGCGTAGACAGACGGATACCCCGGTTTTATGAGTCTGGGAGCTCAAATGGCCTACCGAAGAGAGAGGAAGCTTTGCAGGATCAAGACGTGGTGGCATTAGAGGACGACAGTATGGGCCGTCTGAGTTTATCTTCGAAACCCAAGAAAATTTCGCTCCTGTCACAGAATGGCCAGCTCGCAACGCCTTCAAATGCCGAAGGCCTGTCAAAACAGCGCTTGAATGAGTCACTTAAAGCGAATGGTGGGCAAATTAGGGATGGTTATTTTCTAATGCTATCAAGGCTAACGTTTTGGCAGCAACTCCGAAATCAGCGAAACGGAAACAAAATGTCATCCCGCCAATGAATCCAGGCCCATCACGGCATATTCCATCCCCAGAATTTGGCGCAGATTTTGCAGACTTCGATGATGACGATTTGGAGTACATGGATCTAACCAGAACAACTGGTGCATCTGATGAATCTCTACAGTTTGGTGATGATGTCAAAGTTTGGACAGAGAAGGATGCATCATGGGAGGCACCGCTGCCTAAATCTAAGAAAAGGAAGAGTGCTGATACTGGAGACATCGACATCGGTACTGACAGCCAATTCCCCGATGTATATCAGCTCCTGGGGACTGATCCTCCCGCCCCGACTCCTGGTCGACGCTCTGCGAAGAAAGTCAGTTCTTTTCATCCCCGATAAGCCAGAGATTCTATTCCTACTAACACATCCAAGAGTGCAAAAATATCCTCCAAGACGTCTTTGGATAGGTCTTCCTCCCCCCTGGGACGGGTTGCTAATCGAAGGGAACTGTCTCCTATCAGGCGAACACCGGTGAAAGGCTATGTTATCACTAGTTCTGAAAGGCGAAAGAAGGTCAAGGTTGTTGGTGAGCGGTCCACATCTCCTGATTCTCTATATCTCGATGAAGATGCCATCAAACCGGAGCAACGTAAAGCCAATGATTTCTTCATCCCTGATTCCGACGATGAATTCGTTACGCCGCCGTCACACAAGACCATCGAAAAGGAACCTCTAGCGAAGTCCTCGGGTAATTTTCAGGAAGAGGACGCTTTCATTATGGATGTTGAAGATTTGCCTGTGTCTCCTGGGCCAAGACCAAAACGCTCACCTCAGCCTCCTCGACGAGTACAAGTCCAAGATTTGGAAGCATCTCATCACGGCTTATCTGAAACCCAGAGCACAAGTACTGCCGACAATCTCAGCGAAATAATCCCACAACAACAGCAGTTTACGGTATCCAGCCAAACGCCGAAGCTCTTGTCCCACATTTTGGCGAATCCGCAGTTTCTAACTAAACGGTGCGAATATTTGGACGACCAAATTCAGCAGAATGATCGAGATTTCATGCAGGCTATAAATGACAGACTACCAAAAGACAAGAGGAACGAGATCAAAGCTCAAAAAGAACGATTGGTTCAGCAACAGAAAGTAACTCAGGATCTTAATAAATCAGTAGAGAGCTATAAAGCTTTAAGTGAACAACGAGAAGCGGTTGCCCAGCAGGTAGCTCGATCTTATTCGAATGGAGTGGATACAGATGAAGATGAGGCACGACTAGACGAGCTTACTGAGCAAGTCGAGTCAAAAGAACAAGAGATTTATCAAATGCTGGCTGCAGCAGGCCTTGATGAAGGCGGCATTGTGGAAACCTTGGGCGGCCATGTTCCGAGCCATGAACATATTGTTGTGCTTGGAACTCAAGCTAGCCACGGAGGTATGGTCAACATGTCACGGAGCTCCAAAGAAATTCCGTTACCTATGGGAGGGACTCAGGTCGTTCACCAAACGCAACTTCCTGAACCAATTCGATCACAACTTTGGAATGAGCCTATTTCGACACAGAGGTTGACAGATGGCAGTGGGGTTCTCTCTCAAGAAGATCAAAGTTCTCGGTCTGGGCCGTTTCCACGACACTCATTACATACTGCGCAAATTCCTGAGCGTGCCTCAGCTCCAAGAGTCTCACAGCGTCCTATTGTGAACCATAACATGGATGCTGAGGAAGACTTCTTCTCTGATATTGACGACATGGAGATGCAAATACTTCCTAAACCGACCAGGGGGACTGCTCAATTAGAGATACGCAAAACTCCACAGAGGAATCGCACTCAGCGCATGGGAAATGAATTTAGCGATTTCAGTGATGATGCTGATATGCTTGCATTTGCTCAGGACTACGAGGTGCGCCAGTCCGGTAGCGAACCGTCCATGAACTCTCGAGTATTTTCGGAAACATCTGGAAACACCCTACCCGCGCCCAAACAAAGGCAACCCCCCAAGAGACAGCCACCGCCCGACCCATCTCAGACAATGATACCGCCAGAGCTCATGAGGCATCCTTGGTCTGCGGACGTCCAGAAGACATTAAAAGACCGGTTCAGGATGAAAGGATTCAGACACAATCAATTGGAAGCCATCAATGCTACGCTTGCTGGCGACGATGCCTTTGTTTTGATGCCAACAGGTGGTGGAAAGTCTCTTTGTTACCAGCTTCCGGCCGTCATCAAATCGGGCAGGACGAGAGGTGTTACTCTTGTTATATCTCCCTTGCTGAGTTTAATGCAAGACCAAGTAGATCATATGAAGGCCTTGGGAATACAGGCTGTTGCATTCAACAGTGAATGTTCGCCAGAGTACAAACGGCAAGTCATGTCTGCTTTTAACGAGCGTAATCCAGAGCATTTCATCGAACTCCTCTACGTCACACCGGAAATGGCTAGTAAAAGTCCCCAGTTCCTCAGCGCTATGCAAAACTTGTACCGGAGGAAAAAATTTGCCCGCTTCGTCATTGACGAGGCTCATTGTGTCAGCCAATGGGGACATGACTTCCGACCTGACTACAAAACTCTGGGTCAGCTTCGTTCCCAATTTCCTCAGGTTCCGGTTATGGCCCTGACGGCTACTGCTACTCAGAATGTCATTGTTGATATCAAGCACAATCTTGGCATGATCAACTGCCAAGTATTCTCACAAAGCTTCAACCGTCCAAATCTCTATTATGAAGTTCGACCGAAATCTTCGAATCCGGTCGCAACCCAGCAAATTGCCGCTCTAATCAACTCGAAGTATCAGAACGTTACTGGAATTGTTTATACCATCTCGCGGAAACAAGCTGAAGATGTCGCTCAGAAGCTCTCAGACAATGGCATCACAGCACGCCATTACCATGCTGCAATTTCGCCCACGGAAAAGGTTGAGGTGCAAACGGCCTGGCAAAAGGGCCAGGTCAAGGTTGTAGTAGCTACTATTGCTTTCGGCATGGGAATCGACAAGCCAGACGTGAGATATGTTATCCATCATGGCATCCCGAAGAGTTTAGAAGGCTACTATCAAGAAACGGGCCGGGCAGGTCGAGATGGCAAACCATCCGATTGTATCTTGTTTTATGGGAAAGCGGACATAAGAGTCCTCAAAAGACTGATCATGGACGGAGATGGTAGCAAGGATCAGAAAGAAAGACAGATGGTAATGCTAAACCGCGTAACGGCATTCTGTGATAATAAAGCAGATTGTCGACGCACCGAGGTCCTCCGCTATTTTGGGGAAGACTTTAACCCATCACAATGCCACAAGACTTGCGACAATTGTCAGGCTGGGTTAGTTTTCGAGCAGCAGGACTTCTCAGAATACGCCGTCGCCGCCATACGAATTGTACAACAGCAGCAGAGGTTGACGGCCAACCAGTGCGCGGATATCCTGATTGGCAGGAAATATCCAGACTTTCAAGACCAGAACTCAGACGAATACCACGGCATGGCAAAGGGGATGAAGAAGCACGAGATGGTGCGCGTTATTGACCGCCTGTCAGCTGAAAAAGGCTTCCATGAGGACAATATTGTTGGAAACCATGGAGTTGCCATTCAGTATCTCCGAATCGGACCTACCGCGAGCCAATTTCTATCGGGCAGACGGAAGCTGATGCTAACAGTCCAAGTTTCGGACACCGGTGATTCAAACCAGACGAAAATAAAGAAAACAAAAGCCAGCAAAAAACAAAAAGAACCAGCTACTAATGTGCAGTCCACGTACGTCTCATCACCTATTAATAGACGGAGAAAAAGGACAGCGGTTGTTGAAAGTGATGACGAATCGAATTTGCCCACGACGTCCCACGGCTATGTGAACGATGGCTTTGTTGTCTCGGATGAAGACGATGAAGCCGAAGCGGATATGGCTGATGAGGAAGAGGCCTTTGAGCCACTTCCTCAGCATCGGCCAGCGAGGCCTACCTCGAAACCCAGTTCCAAAAAGACACCGCGACCAGAGCCTATTCCGAGCAAACATCGATTGCAAGACATGTCAGATATCCATCAGGACATAATTAACGCCTTTGCTCACGAAGCACGTCAACTAGAGGAGAGTATTCGCAACAAAAAAGGCCTCAGACGACCAATGTTTACAGATACCCACCTGCAAGAAATGGCGATCAACTGGACCACCTCCATCGACAGGATGAGTCGCATTCCTGGTATTGACGTCGATAGAGTCAAGGAGGTTGGCCCAAAGCTGATGCCAATATTGAACATGTATCATGCATCATATCGTGAGATTACTGCAGCTGAGGCCGGCACTGCGGCCCCAACATCCAACTTGAATCAAGAAATAGTGGACTTGATTAGTTCTGACCTCGATATCGATGAGGATGAAGAGGAATCTATGGGTGGTGGCGAAGATTCTCATTACTTCTCTTCCAAACAAGCCGCCCCCGACGTTCAAGCGTTTCATGACAGGCTGCAATCTTTGAACAGCCAGCCAAGTCAATCCAGGAGCAGATCCTACAGTCTAGGAGGAGGAGGCGGGAGAAAATTCTCTGGGAAAAAGTGGCCCAAGAAAAGCGCTGGCGTGGGAGGTTCCCAACGTCGGAGTAGCGGTTCCGGCAGGAGAGGTGGCAGTTCTGCAAGCAATGCGGGTCCGTCGTCTCGATCTGGTGCGGGAGGCAGCAGCGGGTTCAAGCGAGACGGCAAAATCGTCAAGAAAACTGGAGGAGGTATTGGGTTAATGCCTTTATGATGAATTGGCCATGAATTGAGATGCTCGGTATCCTCATTTCTACAATGGGAATGATGGATGAAAAAAAAAAAATCAGGGAGCCGACTTGATTATCTGGGGGTTGGGTTCTGTTTTGGCGTGGCACGAGATATGAGATGTAATGAAGACAGTCTGCCCCCATACCCCTTTTATGCTATGGTGTTGAGAGGCGGAAATCAGTGCATTAACGAGGCGATTGTGGCGTTGAAGCGTTGAAGCATTTATATAGCCGTGTTTTTTTTGGAGCGAATTAGAAAAGCAAGGCATAGAGGAGAGAGGCGAGCTACAGCTATATGGTAGAGACAATACAAGTAGATACGACGGAAATGTGTCCATGTATATAAATATATATATACCAGAATCTTTTGCAGTGTCCTGGTAGACGTGGCAGCGTGAAACATTTACCGTAGCGGTTGAGCGAAGCTCTCAAGGAGCAATCTATCGCATGAAAACAGTCTATAAACACGCAAGCGAATGAACAACGCAAGAAAATCAAAAAGAAAGTTGAAGTGGAATATATCCATACATGTATGTTTTCATTGGACGCGAAGATATATACTATAGCAGGAGCTCCCTCAAGCGTTATGAAAATGAAGCGGAGAAAGGAAAGCATGCCCACGTGGTGGCAATTGCTGCAATGGAATGCATGCCTCTATACAAATGTCGCAGCACGAATGGATCAAGACATGGACACCTTGCTTCAGACCAAAAGCAGCCAAAAATATCAGGATCAATCTCAAGAAATAAATTTGCACGCGCTTGGCCTCTAGTAAACAATGTAGAGCTACTGCATGGGAAGCTCCGGGAATCTCTCAGCTATGACAGGAAACAAAGAATATATAACAAAGAAGAAGAAGAGAAAAACACGCACACGCGCAATGAGATCAACTGTTGGTGAAGGGAAAAGGAAGGGATTGAATTAGTTAAACAATATTTGTGAAGATGGAAGAAAGATAAAAATGTCGACACATGCCAATTCAACAAAAATTCATTTTTTGTGTCGCGTCATTTCCATGTAAACTCCCACACCCGCCAGCTAGCTCGCTTCGCTTCTCCTTGAACCGTTTACGCCACGCTATGAAAAACACAGAAAAGAAAATTACTTTAAAACACGAGAGTGGCATGCCATGTATGTGAGCTGAAGAGAAGCAGGGGAGGTTTGTTTTTTCTTGAAATGAACGCTTCACATGAACAAGCATTGACTCGAAACATTACAGATGAAGCCAATAAACACACAAAAATTGACGGGCAATCCGATTCCTATTCCCTCCAAACTTGATACCATAATCTTTTGAATGTGCCATCAAATATTTCTGATTCAAAATCGCCACCTGGGCTTGAGATCTTTCGGCTCCGGAGGGTTGTCGCTGTATTTGCGAGAGCTAAACCGGCTGAATATGGGAAGGGGGCTGGAACCACGGGTTGAATCCGGCCGGCCCCTTGGCATTGGTAGCAAGCTGCTCCGGCGGGACGAAGCCAAGGAGCTACTGGGACGGTTATTCAGATTGTCCAAATTCAAGGTCGAGGCAGATGGCTGCACGTTGGAGCGGCGAGATGATGATGATGAGCTTTGCTTTGTCAGACCGGACTGAGAATACGGCCCTGGAGAAGTGAGGCGTTCGCGGAACGAGAGGCGAGAGTGGCCCGTTCTGGAAAATGACCTGGAAAACGACTCCATCATGGGTGACTCAGAGCCGGTCCGTGTGAGAGAGCTTCGGGGGGTGGGCAACTTGGAGGTAGATATCGGCGTGATTGCCGACGTAGACCTCTGGGGCGCGGGTGTCCTGTATGGGCTGTGGCTAGCGTCGACATCCAATGCATTGGCGGAGGTGTTCCATCGAGGCCGGTGTCCCATGGTGGAGGAAGGCCGTAGAGTGGAGAGAGAGGCAGAGGGGGGATAATAGGAAGAAGATGAGGAGCCCATGATGGTGGAGAGCCGAGAAGATCCAGGCTTCTTGGAAAGCTTTGCAACGGGGGCTGGCAGCGACGAGTTCCTCCGGTTGGCCGAGGCGGACATGAGGCTGGAGGCACTCGCATTAGGAGATCGAAGTTGATTCCCGCCCTGCTTCCGCGCAGGCGTGTGCGGGTCGAAACCGAGGCCCGTCATGATTACAGACGAAGGCGGAGAGCTTCCTGGGGTTTCCATGCCACTGCCATTAGTTGACCTGTCGTTGGAAAGCATGCTGGAGATGGAATCCCGTAGTTGTTGGCTCTTCCTCTCCGCGTAAATATCCTCGAGAACGAGATCCATCTCTCCGATATCGAGCTTGAGCGACTCCCACCGGGTTTGCATTTCGGTATGGAGACGCAAGATCTCGCCGTTGACGGTCAAGCGATCTTTAACGCCCTTATCGATGATGGCCAGGACTCGTTCGATGGCGGGGCCGTAGTGCGTCTTCTTTGCCTCGTAGCTCTCAATCTTCTTGGCGATGGAAGGCTGGTTCGTCAAATGCATACCGGCCTCGATGGCCTCTCTCAGCTTCATCAGAGACCGCTCAACGGATTCGTGCATCTTTTGAGCTTGTCGCCCTGCGCCGCGGAAGACAATGACCCACCTATCCTCCCCAAGCTCCTTGCGAAGAGACTCGGCATCTTTTTCTAGCTTCTTGTAGCTCGCGTCCAGGCCATCACGGCGCATTTCCAACTCTTCGCAAGCGGTGGGGAATGCATGCTTCCCCCTCACCTCAAAGACTGATAGTCGCATGGGCAAGAAATCCAGAGAAGCTCTTAGAGGTTGCATCCTGGCGAAGAGGGCGAGCAAACTGGAATCGTCTTGAGACAGGGTCGAGGTGCCCGGCGAGTTGGGGCTCAGCGGCAGCGCAAGACTAAGGCGGTTCGACGGATGCAGCCGCGAAGCCGAAAGGGGGTTTTCTTCGACAATGGTCTCCAAATCCCCAATGTCGACGTTGTCGCCGCTGGCGACCACGGCAAGGCTTTTGTGGCGACGCTCTTCCATCTCAAAGACGAGCCGCGACAGTTCATCCATCTCACCCTGTATATCGCCCAATACGCTGTTCCACAGTTCTTCCCACTCCATGGCGATTTCCACCTGGTTTCGCACACTCTGCAGAGTTCGCTTTATCCGAGCCCATTCTTCGGCTATCGCCTCCATCTGAGCAACGGCTCGCCTGAGGTCATCGGTTGAGACGTTGGCTATATCATGTCGGTTTTGCAGCTCATCGATGGCATTGACATAGGCGTTGATGAGATGTTCGAAACGATTGATGGCGCTCTCAACCTCCTCCAAGCCTTCGCGGCCACCAGCGGCGGCCCACTCCACATCGTCTTCGCTGTCCAGCCCGCTGACAACGTCCAAGGCCTTGGAAATCCAGCTTCGGATCTGCTCGGCAGCATTGATCAGAGCCTTGGAGGCCACTGGCGCCGTCGGGATGGCAGACACCTTGCTCGAAAGCGCCTCGGCATCGGGAATCCCGAGCATGGTTAATTGAGCCAGCTGATTAGCAAACGACACCCGGGAGAGCGTATATATTGACCCGGGCCGATTATGGCCGGGCGTAAAGTATGAGTTCATGTCTGGCACGAAATCATTGAAGGAGATTATCTCGGGCGGCGCCGTTTCCACGAGTGGCGATTGCGATTCCTTTGGTGGGGGGGTTGGAGGGGATGGGGACGAAGGAGAGAGGGAGACGGAATTCGAAGGTGAGTGTGCGGGGGAAGCAGCGGGAGGCGAGGAAGGCAAAGGCGGATACTCCCTGGGAGATGGTGGACGCGTAATTCGTTCGAGGTGTTCGCGTCGAGTATCCAGAGTGACTTTGGTCCCGTTCCCGTTCATGTGGTCGGGCAACCGGTATTTTTGTGTGTCCATGGCCAGAGATGGCGGCTCTTGGATCTCGGGTAGTTGATAGGTATCAGCGAAGACGGGTGACATGGGAACGTCCGGCTGGCTAAGGGTTCTATGATGAGGAGGGGGCGCTCCGGCGCCTTTCCAGGGGCAGCCACGCCGTGAGACGATGGCGGATTTGGATCCCGCTTGGTGTTTCTCGTCGAGCTGGCGGAGCTGTTCTTCGTCAAGCCGGCCGATGGAATCAATGTCGATGGGCTGTGAGATGATGGCCGCTTTCTTGGCTGCAGCCCCAAGGCCCAGAGCCTTTAAGCGAGCAGCGAGACCGGGCGAGGTCTTTCGGAAAGCAGCGACCAGGAGTTCATGCGACGGATCGGGTTCCAGAAGAGTGTTGCTGCGGCTGCGGTATCTGCTGGAGGTAGTAGGGCTCAGGTTAAAGTCGAGAGCATCGGGCGCAATCGCGTCGTGGCAGATGCTGCCGTTGCTGCTGTCGTTGTCGTGGCTGCTGCCGTCGTGGCCGTTGTCGGTGCGGCCGTTTTTGTTGTTGTTGTTGGTGTTGCTGCTATTGATACTCGCGCTGCCGTTCGTCCTCGGTGTTGATAGGCCCGCAAACTCTCCGGCGTCTGAGGGAGTGGCTGCGACCGTGGCAACGGGCGTAGCGGTAGCTGCAGCCGAAGCCGAAGCTGAGGCTGGAGCTGCGTAAGGGGTGGCGGGCGACTGGGCGGGTTGGTCAGTGGTTTTTTCAAAGTTTAGATCTGCATCACGGCCGCCGGTTTGCTGCGCAAGGTCGCGGTTCGGACTCAGACCCACGCCAGTCTCTCTCGGGCTCTCGTTGGCTGGATCTGCGTCGCGGTCTGGCAGCGAAGCTGGTTGTGGGCTGCCGCTGTCGACCACGGCAGCAGAATGGCTGGTGGTCATGGGCCGCAGTTGATCGCCGGGGGGGGTTCAGTTGAGCCCGCCCGCCCAAGCAATAGCAGAGAACTCAGCGTTACTGCGGCGCTGCAAGCGATGCGCTAGTGGAGCGCGCCAGGTGGCTTCCAGTGGACAAAGGCCCTGAAAGGCCCTGCGCTGGCGGTGCCGCGGCGCAGTGGGTGGGAGGGGCTGCGGGTGTTGACAGCGCCAGGCGTCGGTATGTGTTGAGTGTGCGCAGTAAGGGCCGGCTGGAGATTGGATGGTACCGCAGCCGCCACCGCGAAGCGTTCAGCGTTGTTGATAAGCCGGCTTGTCTTGATCTGTCCTGTTCCCGTTCCGTCCGGTTTTCGTTTGGAATTTTTTTCTCTCCCTCGCGACGGCCCAATCAAGACAGACGCGATGCTTGAAAAATCCCGACAGTGCTTGTGAGAACGACTCCTGGGTCCAGCGAGTGGGCGGGTGTGGGCGGATGCGCAGTAGGGTTCGTTGGATGCCTGCGCCGGGTCGCGTTGCTGGAGACCCAACTTTTCGCTGCGCGGACCGGGTTGGGCGTCTGGTGACTGGACGAGAGAGCGGATTCTATCCGCAGGCGATGCGTTGCTGGTGGAGAGTGTCCTTGCTCGGTCCTGCAAAGAGGCTGCAGGAGCTTGCAGGAGACGGCTAGCAATCGTAGAGCTTAGATTAAGCTTGGCCGTCGGCTCCCTTTCTGTCGACCTGCTTGCGCGTCGAACTAGGCCGCGCAGCAGTGACAGAAGTTGGTGCTTGTGGTCGCCAATAGTTGATCGGTCTCTGGTGGTGATCTCCTGGAAGAACGCTCGCGATGGGCCTTGGGCATGAGCTGGCTGAATCAAGTAAGGCCCGTGTGCCGGGGTTGTTCGACTCCCAGGCTGGTTGAGTCTGGGCTCGGGTAAAAGAAAAAAAAAAAGGCAGAGAAAGGCAGAAGAGGTAACAAGAAGTCAGCAGTGGAAGATGGCGCAGGCCAAATGGGAGATTGGCCAAGCTGTCCAAGGATTGCTTGCTTGATTGAATTATTATGGTGAATCAAAAAAAAGGGGGTTGAAGGAGAGGGAAAGAACTGGTAAGGAGGGGTGGAAGAGGTAGAAGCGTAGAAGCGTGGGATCGCAGCCCAAGTTAATTAACGGGAGCTGCTCGTTCCTGAGCTAGAGAGGGAGGATGATCCAGTCCAATGGCTGCGGCGCAAGTACCTCATCTCCCTACGAGAGGTACTCCGTACTTCTGTGAGGTTTGGCCTTTTTTTAGTCTTGATCCGCCAGCCGAACCTGCGCATTTGTCGATGATTGAACGAATGGACATGGGGGTTGGCGCCTATTAAATTGGCTGTGAAATAAAAAGAAAATAAAAAAAAAGGCGTCCGTGGGTTCGATAAATGGGATCCTGGCGAAGATGCTCTCGGTGTACGCCTTACGAGTGGACGGGGCCAGCGCATCCATGTCTACCAAGGTTCGGAGTACCTGGCGTCTGGTCGAGGTACCTCTACGGAGCAGCTAATACACGTACTGCAGTACCCCATCTCTTCTTCAAGGCGCTCGTTTCCGTATCGAGGGTGCAAATCCGCATAGAAACATGACACGGTTGCCATGTGTGAGGATGCAAAGAGGTTGGGCCGCGCCAGATGCCACCACTAGGCGCGGCTAATGAGTGGCATCGGCATGAGATGAAGCATGGGCTGAAGCATGGGCTGGATGTGATGGTGCAGGCAATTGGTGATGGAGCGCTGTAAATTGTTCGGGGCCGTGGACGCTTTGGGGGCCGCGGTTCAGCGACGGCGACGCACTAATGCTGCCACTGCCGTACTCGGCAGCGCAAGTACGAAGTGCTGGGAGCTGCAGCTTCGGCGCTCCGCCCAGCAGCGCAGTGCGTGTGCGCTAGCATTAGAGCCATGTCGGGCTAATTAGCGCATCCCCACCACTGACACGGGAGCTTCCACAGCGCTTCCACAGGCATCCCGCTTCTGGCAGCTTCAAACGACTTGAAACGCTGCGAAATCTCCACGGCTCCATGCTGTCCGGCCCGCCTCCACCAGGGCATCCTGCAGCCATTTTCTGCATTATCAACCTGGCAACATTAGTTACCGTCTCGCACCCAGGCCCAGGCAGCCGGCGTGAGTGCTGGGGGCCTCTGTTTATCACGAGGGCTAGATGGATATTAATACAAGCGCCACGCCTAGTGGAAAGGCAAGCAGGCAGCTTACAGCTCTTAGCAGGTCATTTTCTTTGCCGAGCCCAAAGGCTGGTATTCTCCTAGAGTGGTCTAGGTGCCCAGCTAGTAGCTACCAGTAGCTGTTGGTAGCTGCTACCACCTCCAGGAGGTAGCCTCGAGGTAATTACTCCGTACCCAAACGGGGCAAATCTCTTTGGTGTCTCTCCAAAAGTACATGATGCGACGCGACGGCCCGCGCTATTCGTCTTGTCGCTACTACCCAAGCACCTTAGTAGCTCCCAACGGCACGGAGTACGGAGCAGCCATCTCTGGGGTCCTGCTGCGAAGAGGTAGCTTGGTAGCATATCCACGGATTCAATGCCTAATCAGTCTCGAGACAAGCCATACTGGCACATGGCCCTTGGCTTATGATGTAATAATACGAAGCAGATGCCCTTCGTAATACAAGCATGGAGGCCGCAGTCAGCTTTGGGCATCGGCAGTGAAAAGTGACAGCTTGAGTCGGGTCGAGGTCATCACCTAAAGTGCTGTGGCGTGCAGTCTGAAACCTCTTCCTCCACCCAACTGTCCCGGCGCAGCTCTCTCGTCCTGCTTCACACAATCTATCCAGAACAGCCAACCACAGCTCTGCTCCATACAGCTGCAGCTCCGTGTTCGCAGACTGCTGCTTGCTTCTCTTCTGTTCCAGCCGGCTCTGTGGAGAGGAAATTGCGCACCTCTGGTTGCCCTGGGATATGACACCAACGGCAAGGACCCTTGGGAATCGCGATGACGGCGAGAGAAATGATTCGTCACTTTGGCCCGGGGCATGCATGTGCTGACCTGGTCGCATTTGCCCGACAGCCTGTCGACTGCCCTCTGCTGCAAGCAGTAAGCCTGTGCGAACTAGCAGGCCTAGGAAGCCTGGGAGCCTGGGAGCCTGGGAGCCCATCATTGCCCATCATCGAATCGGCGAGTACGAGGCATCAAGTGATATCGTGGTTGACCTCGCCACCAAGTATGGAGTACGATATACGACTATGGGGTGCATACAGTAAACCGCTGATACGGAGCGCCGAGGGCTGCGTTGCTTTGCGCAAATGTCGAGGAGGCGGCGCGCTGTTGTGAGATAGATAGCGCAAGATCATCTCCAAGTGGCCTTTTCGGACTCAGCGACACGGCCAATTTGCGTCCAAGCACTTTAGGCGGAGATGGACGGAGGACCTAATGCTACCTTCCAATGCACTAATTAATGTAAGCATCCATCATAGGTCGATGCAGAGCGTGAACCAGTGCACGCCAAAAACCACACACCAAAAAAAAGGCCGTTTCAAGTCGTTGCCCCCCGGACAACACCAAAACACGCAACGCAATTTCCCATCTCCACGCCTCCTCCACCGGCCATGTTTGGCGCCCTCACCCAGCCAGAACCCCTGAGTCCGCGTGCGCTGCCTCGGATCTTCAGCACCAAACCAGAGCAGCCCTACCGTCTGCTCCGTCACTCCTGCTCGTCTCTTGCATACTTTGCTTTGTCCATGTCCCGAGTATCCACCACGCTATTACTGACTGCTTGTTAATGGCAGCTAGCGACTCTGCTGTCACCCAACTGTTATATCCTCCCCCCTCGTCCGTGGTGCACGCGACTTGAACGAGCCCGCAGCAGGCCCGCCGGATTAAGTGAACCGATCCTCTCTTCGCCCGGCAGCTCAAGCTCCTCCAACGACAACGCACCGGCTGAACTCGCAAAGAGACAAAGAGATTTGCTTTCCCCTCTTCCCGTGCCGAGAACACAAAGAGGGAATTCAAGGATCCTCAGCTGGAAACCTCGCAGCAGCTCTGCTTCCCTCCGCCGTCGTCACGTCTCTCTCTACCTCTGTCTCCTCCCACCATGTCTGCCGAAAACGAGAACCGCCCGCACTCGCCCGATGCGGCGCCATCGCAGGCCATCGGCGCGAAGGCCGAGCCATCCCGCTGCCTCTCAGCAGCCTCCACCATCTCCCAAGGCTCCAGCACCGATGCCAACTCTCGAGACTCGCTGGGCAGCGAGCTGTCCTCCCGCATGTCCTCTGCGTCCTCTCGCATGTCCTCCGCGTCCTCCCGCATGTCCACCATGTCATACCAGTCAAACCTCTCTGGGCGGTCGTCTTCCAGGACCCGGCGCCGAGGCTACATGCGACCCCAGGGCACCGACTTCGCAGCCAGCGCCAAGTCCCGCGAGAGCGTCATGAGCTTGGGCAGCATCGCACACCTGCAGTATTACTTTGCCCGGACAGGCCTTCTCGATGGCAAGGGCGGACAGCTGGCCCGTAAGAAGCAGCCGCGAGCCACACTGGATCTGGCAGTCCTGGAGGGCACAGCGCCCATGATGGTGCCTACCCCCACAACTGCGGGATTCGACGCCGACCCCTCTTTTGCCTCGATGGGAAGCAGTCCAGATCTATCGGGCCAGGGGTTCATCACAGGAAATGCCGTCGAGTCCCCCACGGGCATGGACGACATGGACGACTTCTACGACGGCTTCCTCGAGGAAGACCCAGACATGCTTCCGCCCACAGTCAGCACCTACAACCACAGAGAAAAGGTCATTCCTAAGCCGCCGACGGTGATGGAGCTCAAGGCAGAGCTGGAGAGCAGTCTGCAAGACGCCCACAAGGCCCTCAAGGAGGCGGCGGAGCGAAAGGCGGGATCGTACAAGACGCCGAACGGGGCGCCTCAGTATACCAACATGCCCGACGAAAACACCCAAAGCTGGTACGAGCTGCAGGGCATGAACATCCTCGACTTTGTGACTTTGGCCATCCGCGCCGCCAAGAATTACTACACAGCCCATGAGCTTCCTGACCGGCTAGACTCCATCAAGTCGGAAAAGCAGATCCGAACAGACCTTTTGGGCGTAATGGAGGTGCTGAAGCAGATGGCCACTAGGAATTTCAAGGGCGGCATGAAGGACGAAGAGATCAACACCATGATTACCTGGATCGAGAGCGTCTTTGACATCCTCAAGAAGGAGGCCGAAATCGAATCAACGGAGCAGGCCGAGCGACAGAGCTGGTCGTGGATGAGGGGCGATTGGGAAGGCAAAGAGTTGGAGCGTGAGAGACAGTTTCTCATTTCCATGTGCCCTGATGACGAGCCGCTGCCCGAATGGACGCCGGCGTCAAGCGCCGCCGAGCAGCCGACACCTTTCCTGGAGGCCATGCAGAACGGACTCAGACTTGTGAAGCTGCACAACGCCGCAGTCCAGAAATCCAGGAGGCGATTTGGAGCGATCCCGACCTTCCACGTCGATACGCAGAAGCCGTACCGGAGTGCCGACAACCTCCGCTACTGGGCCAAGGCTGCGGAGCTGCGCTTTGAGTGCATCATCTCCATCGACGCCCTGGGCATCGTGTACAACAACGGCCCCCAAGTCTGGCTGGATTTTGAAGCGGCCATCCTGAAGTGGTGTGCCCATGTGAGGGAAGAAATCACAAACGAGTTGGTCTAAGACCCTTAGCACTTGCTTTTTGTCTTCCTTTATATTTTCTCTCTTGATTTTTTTTTTTTTTTTGGTTTTATTAACTGTTTTAATACGTGCATCTGCTCATACACATATATTACTACAGCAGAAAAAATGCCTTCTCGCTCCTTGACGAATTCACGTTTCGATAAACAGACATTTGACTGGAGTTTTTCTTTTCTTTTTCTTCTGCCAAATCGATATAGCCTACCTCTCTTTTGGCCGTTTTATCTTTTTTTTTTTTTCCAAAGCTTTCCTTTTTTGGAATAATATTGATTCTTTCAGGACACACACGCAAAACATTTAGGCAGAGGGGGCCGGTTTTCTCTCTCTCACTGAGACAAAGATTGACGCTACATTACTAACAGGGACATAATTCACCCTCCCTTTCCCTCGCTCTTTTTTTCCCCCCTCTCTAATCCCCTATTATATCATCGTCATTCTTCTTCTTGCCCGTCATGCTTGTGTCATGGACGAGGCCTGTTATTACTACTTTTTTATCCTTCTTACTTGACCCAACAGATGTTTCCCTTCTTTGTGTATTCTCGCACAACATACACCTTTTTTATTTTGTTTTGGGTCTAAAAGAGAAACAAGAACACACAGAATGCTGTACAATGGGATGGAGTTGAATAGTTGCGACGCGCCTAAACTACTACATGTCAACATATATACCCCCGTGGCGTGGAGCGCTGGCGCAGGCGCAGAACGGGTTTTTGACACGGCGGTGGGCAGGCGGTAGATAGAGAAGAGAATGAATAAATTGGTTATTCACGGTATGTGCTTGACTACACTTGCACTTTTTGTAAATGCTTGATCTGGACAAGGACGAGTTGATTGTTTTTATTATTTCCGAATATTAACTTTCCGATTTACTCCTGAAATACTCCTGAATGACAAATAACCCGATTCCTACTTCGTATCCAACTTCTGTTCTAGATTCCTAGACGACCCGTGTCTTACTCAATATCCACCTTTCTCACCTCCATCCACTCCTTCTCAACCTTGGGCACCGTCACGATCAGCACTCCCTCCTCCATCCTCGCCGTGATGCCAAACCCGTCCACGTCGACATCCAGATCCGCGTCGGCACCGTCGCTCTTCTTTCCGCTGGCGTCGTCGCCTTCCGGAGGCAGCCTGACCTCCCTCTCGAAGACGCCCACGCGGCGCTCCCGGACCGAGGTGAGGGTCTGCAGGAAAGCTTCGTCGCCGGGGCGATGGACGACGCCTGCGATGCGGAGGGTGCGCGACTGGGGGTTCCAGGTCACGCCGATGTCGTCCTTCTTGGCGCCTGGGAGAGCGGTGTGCAGGATGAAGGCGTCGGGGGTGTTGAAGATGTCGATGGGGGGAGCGAAGGCGTTGTCGTCGGCGCCGTCAGACTGCTGGCTATCTCTAGCATTGCCGCCGGCTGCCTCTGCGGGGTGGTAGTACCGCTCGGCCTGGTCGCGCAGGTTGCGGAAGAAGGGATGGGCCACGAAGCCGCGCATCATGCCGGGGAAGTCGAACGGAGGGCCGCCGGGGCCGGGATTCGGGCCGGGGCCGCCGCCAAAGGGACCTCCGCCTCTGCGCCATCCGCCGCGACGGCCTCCGCATCGGCCGCGGCCGTGGCTGTGGGCGTGACTGTGGCCACCGCGAGAATGTGCATGGCCGCGTCTGCCGCGTCGACCAGAGGGGTCTTCGGTAGGGTAAGAAGGGGGAGGGGCGCCGCCGTGGTCGTCGTCGTCGCTTTCTGAGGGCGTGACTTCAGCCGGGTCGGGGAACTGCTCCCCTTCCTGCATGGTTTCGGGAGAAGCAGCGCCGGCATCCTTTTCATTCATGCTTCTGCCCCCGCGCTCAGTGCCTGCCGCAGCGGCGCCGGGCTGCGCGTGCTGAGCATTTCCCGAATTCACGTCATCATAGCGAGGTGGGCCATGCGGTCCTCCGCGTCCAGCCCAGGGCCCTTCGCCGACATCATGGCCGTTGAAGTTGTTGAACCAGGATGCCCAGTCCAAGGGAGGTGGTCCCCAAGGGCCGTGCGACGGAGGCGGGTGAGGCGGGTGGCCATGCGGAGGAGGACCTCCGAAGGGGAAACCGCCTGGCATGGGATGGAAAGGCGGCGAGCTGTGATGATCTACGCCATAGCCGGGATCGCGGCGAGGGTTATTGGGGTTGAGGTTGTTGATGGACTGGACAAAGTCCCAAAAGGGATTCTGCTGAGGAGGCATGATGGGTTTGTGTACCAATAAAAGAGCTTATACTGTGTTGTTGGGTATTGTTGTAGTTGTAGTTGTTGTAAGTGGGCTTGTAAGTGCAGATGAGATTGATAATCTCTGTAGATAAACCAAAGGGTGATGGAGCAAGGAAAAAAACAAAATCGTCATAATCACGTTTCCAATAGTCCTCTTTATATCCCCAGAGAGCCCGCTATTATATCATACCATGGTAATAAGGCCCAACGTCCCAAACGCAAAAAGCCGCGTAACCTCTGCATCCATCTCATTTGGCGACAACTGCTTTAGGCAGTCATTCAGCCAACTCATCGAACCGCGTCGACGCTCACCGAAGCATTGTGTGCGCATACAGTACGAAACCTTAAAAAAAAAAAGCAATGCAATTAGGTTATGCTCCGTGCTAATTTCCTACGGCTCAGTAGCGCTGCACCAGGTTTGATGACAGCAGTAGAGTCAGAAGCAAGAGGAAAAGATGGTGTGACGAAGTCGTAGGCGTGGACAGACACGCGTCCCTGGTTTGGGCTGGTCTGCTGTGGCGAAACTACAGGCTTGTGAAGAAAACCATGGGTACATACGGGTCGGTTCCGGGACCGAGGCTTGCGCCGGTCGGGCGGTCGGCGTGCGGTGGCGCCGTTGGAACGTGCGGCTGAGCTGGTGCCTGAAGGGGCAATAGACAATCAGATGGACGTTTTTATTTTGTTGAATATGCGGTCAAGTTGCGAATTGACATGTGAAGTGGCTACAGTGTTTCAGTGTGAGACATACGACTTGTACTCGGTTTGAAACAAAGAAGCTGGAAGTCTATGGGATCAAGCGGGCATGTTCTAGGGCTCTGGCATCTGATTCCGTTGAACTAGTAGTCACAACAATCTTCTCTGTTTTATAGAAGACCGAAACGAGTATCACCTATTGATTCTAGATTGATTATCAGACAGAGCCATCTCTTGGAACTGTACCAGGAAACACTCAGTTAATTATCATGCTCCTAACTACCCCGCATCTTGCAATAATAGAGATTATTATTTTCTACCTCACTATATTGCCTATCCATACCATAGGTTAATGCGTGGTTCGACATGGTTGACACCTTTACCGCTGCTGATGATTAAGCCAGCTGTAACTACTATACAAAACAGAAGACTCGAGCACGAAGCAGCTAATGATAGCCATTTTGAACTAAATAAAAAATTGAACCCTGACCTATAGCATGATTCAATAACAGGCCGCATACTTATTCAATACCAATACTGTTCGCAGCCAGGTATTCCTTCTAGGGTAGGAGACAAAGCAGACCAATCCAGCACATAAAAATACATGAAGCACTGGAATTTGTAGGCTATGATATAACACATCAATGAAGAGAAATCAAAATAAACATACAACACTAAGCATTGAATAGATATGGTCTGTGATGGTCTGTACCAGGTCCTCTTTCATCGGTATATCGCAACTTATGCGAAGGCCCACTTCCACACTCTTCCATTCCCCCGTCTTATCTACCCAACAACCACTTGAGTCCCTCTTCTGAATCCTGGCGCTGCTTCTCACTAATCTTCAGCTCCGGAAACAACGCCCAAAACGCATGTGGCATGCCAGGGTAGATGTCCCTCCTGGTAGGCACTCCGTCGTCCTTGAATACCTGCTCCATAACTAAGCCGCAGTCTCGAACAGGATCCAGTCCACAGACTTGGAAGTACGTCTTAGGAATGCCCTTGTGGGTGGGGAATGCCAATGGGAATGCGAGTGGGCTGTGTGGATCAACCTGGTGGTTCTCTGTGAGATATTACATTAGTAGCTTATCCTGGCATAATGCAGAGCGAATCGATAATAGCAACTTACCCCAGATGAAAGCTAATGATGCGGCAGACAGCACTGGCGCGTCGGCATTCTGCTCAAGGCTAATGAACCGATCTTTATACTTCTCTGGCACTGTCTCGTGATTCACACCACCCGGCATCGCTGCATAGATACCCGTCAGAGGGGGGGATAACTTGTCATTCAAGCACAGATGAGCTACAATCACAGCCATCTCGCTGCCTGAGCTTTCACCTCCTACTAAGAACCCCTTCTTCGGGTTGATGCCTAGCGATTTCACATTCTGGGCCGTCTGATTGTCCAACAAAGGTTAGCACAAGTTGCGCCGTTCTTCAATGGCGGAATCAACATTTCCTCCTCACCCATTTAGTAGCATCGTAGGCATCCTCCACTGCAGCTGGAAAGACATGCTCAGGGGCATGTCGGTAGTTGACATTGACCGCAACGCCTCCGAGTTTCACAAACAGAGCGCAGAGCCAAGCTTCCGTATCCAAATCCCCAACGGCATAGCCTCCGCCGTGAAAGACGACGAGCCCGGGGCGTCCTTCTGTAGAGTCGCCTCGTGGCTTGTAAACGCGCACGTCAATGCTGCGATTGTCTCTCACGGGGATGCTGATATCCTCTTGGAGATATGGAAGTGTGGATGGATCTATTTTCGGAGCTGCATCTTTTCCGGCCTGGATGATTGCCCGAATTTGAGGGATATCCGTGTTTTGGTCCCAAGCAGCTAAGAAGGGCGATCCTGACTTGAGAATCTTAACAAGGTAATATCAATATTAGTAACTTTCTCATTACATACACTAATATAAAAAGGCACAATAAAAGGCGGCAAATGCTTACTGGCACAAGCTCAGGATTCACTTCGCTAAGAGCGCGAATCTCTTCAATCGTAAGCATTTCGTCTGGATGAAACTAGTTTTCCTGGATTGAATGTTAGAATGTCAACTGGCTGAGCCAACGTGTAACATAGAGCAAAGATAGCAACAATTATAAAGGCAAAGCTTGGGTGCTGCTACTCGCAACCCTTAACTTTCAGCTCCGTTTCTTATTTGTGGAAATCGGTGCCGTAACTCGAATTCCCAATACGGGAAGAGAAGAAAATATCTCAGGCCAGGCTTCAAACCAGGCACCCACCGTCAGAAGCGTGTTCTAATTTCGGTGATAACCTCACACTCATTCCCGTAGAATGGGTGATTATCCCCGAAGAGATGACACCCCGTGCCTGCGCCCCTCCGAGCTGAGGATTCGGGCCCGTGGAGGTGCAACAATACAGGGGGTTCCCGTGCCGGGGTGGATACCGGAATCTCCCGGCCACCTAGGTACATACGGAACAATATTTTGCGCCAAGTACGGCCGCAGCGCGCATCAGCTCGGGCTTATAGACAGCTCGTACTGTTTCTAGTGTAAATTGACATCTATTGATCCACTATTAGAAAAATGTTAGTATTCTGGGAGACGCAAGAAACAAAAGGAGACTTGCGCTGATGACGTCAGCGAAATATGTGCTCAAACTCGCGAACGTCCCACGCCTGCACGTGAGACTGCGGCAATATGATTGGCCAGATTAACTGCTTAGAAATGCAGAGCGAATCTGGCGTGACCCGTCTCAATGCCATCGCCATCTTCGAAGAAAAAAAAAGGATGACTGAACATAAGCTTCTTTAAACAACTCACACACAATCCATTGCGCCGGGACAGCGAGCACCATGGACGCCAAACCTGCCACTTTCTGTATGCCAACCATACCAATTCTCCCCTGGGGCGCATATTCTGTGTACAAGCTAACCACTCCCGTATGAAAAGCCTTGGCCTCTGCGCCAGTTGCCTCACCCGCAGTCTCCGAGAGTGCTTCCAAGCCCAAGGTAAGCTTCGCCCAAGCTCCATAGCGGAGAATACTCGATGCTGATTCCAGAGCAGCCGTGCTGTGTATGCAAAGAAGAAAAGTCGAAGCGCGACGAGTGCATGCTCTTCTCCACGGCCAAGGATCCTGCCGCCGACTGCAGGTCACTTGTCGACCAATACAAGAGCTGTATGCAAGGCTTCGGGTTTAGTATGTAAATTAGGAAGTTTCGGCCTGGTGCTAGGACTGTGTACATTATGAACATATAGATGATCCGGAAAAGTACGGCGCTCAATTCTTCTCCATTCTAGTGTAAAGCTTCGATCACTTCAAACATTAACTGCGTATGGTGATGCGACGAGGTCGGCAATTTGAGTGGTGTCTGATTTAATTACCATGCTGATGTCCTACTGCCTTCTGTAGAGCTGTGGCTGCATCTCTCTCTCTGCCTGCGTAGCCAATCATCATCATTGCCTCCAGTTCTTCTACTATTGCATGCGCCTTGGCTACCATTTCCGCCATCTGAGCCTCGATGCTCTCTCTCTGGTCGGACAGTCGAATGACCTCTGTCAGACAATGCAGCCGTCTATCTGTTCTACAAAGGTAAGTCCAAGTTAGAGAGAGGACTAAGTGTAGTTACCGTTGACGTTGTAAGTCTTCTTGCTGAGCAAGAGCTTTTGTTTTGAGGTCCGCAAGTGTAGCATCGAATTCGGCAACCACTGCTTTGATGTTCTCATCTCGGTCCTTTTTGAGCTGCCTTGTGTTAACTTTTACCCTCGTGTCTTTTTGCTCATTATGACATGATGGAGATCATCTGTTGACAGACCTTGACAATTCGCTTCTGGGCTTCCAGCGCCGTATCCCCTGGATCAGAAGAATCGCTGGAGCGAGATCGAGCGTTCCTTTTCGCCATTCTGTAGATGTACAATTGGGATACTTTTGTAGGAAAGGAGAATTGGGATGATGAATTGATGCTGATGGGGAAAAAGTATTATGAGATTGGGTAATACATTTGAGGAAGGCGCGCGAACTCAGGTGTTGAAGCACTCTGGGAAGGAACACATTAAGATTTAGGCATCAAGCGCAACAAGACATTACATAATTCATGATAGCATGTATCACCTCAATAATTGATCTAGCTAATCTCATGATTTGGAGGCAAATGAATGGCCATTGGGCTTCGAGAGGATTAAGAAGAAATACACATATACGCATAGAAAGGTCAAGACAAGCTATCGGTTTGCTTCTTTTAGAATTTAAATATTATCATACAGCATCCGACGAGAAGGCTGGATTTTTATCTACCTTGACAAAGCAATGTCGTCTATCCTCAAAATCATCTTTACCGTCTCAGCAGCCAGCTCAATAGCACTGGTGCTGACCAAAAGTGGCTGCAAAACGTTCTCCTTGGAGATGTTGGTGTTGACTCCTCCAGATTTGATGCTGACTCCAGCGTTCTTCTCGCCCATCTCGTGTCGGTGTCTCAGGTCGGTAACAACCTTGATGCTGTTCAGACCGGCATTCTCGGCAAGCGTTGTGGGGATGACCTCCATGGCGTCTGCAAAGGCCTTCCAGCAGATGGCCTCGGTGCCCGTCAGGCTGCGCGCCTGCTTGGACAACTGGGCTGCAATCTCAATCTCAGGGGCGCCGCCACCGGCAATCAGAGCCTTCTTCTTCACAATACATCGGAGGACGCAGAGAGCATCGTGGAGACTTCGCTCCGCTTCCTCCAGGATAAGGGAGTTGGCACCGCGTACCACCACGGACACGGTCTTGCCAGTGGCCTTGGCCCCGGTGACCTTGACCATTCGTGACCCTGATGACTGAACTTCCTCCACAAGATCTGCCGAGCCCAGCTTGTCCTCGGTGAAGGAGTCGATATCAGCGATGGGCTTGCAGCCGGTGGACTTGCAGATGAACTCGACTTCGTCTCGCTCGATATCCTTGATGGCCATGATGCCGAGCTTGGCCAAGAAGTGTAGGGAAAGGTCGTTGACGGCGTCTCGAAGGATAGACTTTTGGATCAAGAGCACATTGCACTTAGCCTTCTTGATCTTCTTGGCCATGTTC
The DNA here is from genome assembly GCA_025919625.1 of Trichoderma arundinaceum. NCBI lineage: Eukaryota > Fungi > Ascomycota > Sordariomycetes > Hypocreales > Hypocreaceae > Trichoderma > Trichoderma arundinaceum. The sequence continues at coordinate 211,164 of JAMQTF010000008.1, read as the reverse complement.
AAAAGGTATAATCGCTCCTCCTTGACAATCTTGTCCATCTGGCGGTAATCATTGACCTGGATCGTGTTTTCCATCTTTGCAGTAGTTAGTACAAATGTGAAGACATCAGTCATAGAAGATCATCTGAACTTACATCAGGCTTGGGAGGACTGAGCTGGAACTGGATAAGACCAATGCGAGCCTTCTCCATTCTGATGGGACCACCGGCGTTCTTCAGAACGGGCTGTGTGAGAACCAGACCATCCACCAGCTCGCTGTCCTCAATCGTTCCTCCCACTCTCTTGATAATACGAATGTTGTTGAGATCCACATTTTCAGCGGTCTTAACATCGATGGTCTTAGTAATAGCGTTGACAGCCATGGGGCCGAGGAGGTTCGAGTACTGAGAAACAATCTTGGATGATAGAGATGTGTTGGCAGCTTGGAGAAGTGAAGCGTTGTCGCTTAGTGAGATTGGCTGTGACATATCGTGAAGGACTTCGACGGCGGCGGCGGAGGCTCTTTGGAAAGACTCGGAAATGACCGAGGGGTGGATGCCTTTGGACAGCAGTCGGTCAGCAGCACCGAGAAGGCTGCCGCAAATGACGACAACGGAGGTTGTTCCATCACCAGCCTCGACATCTTGCGCTCCTGAAAGGTTGACTAGCATCTTTGCCGTGGGATGCATGACAGACATGCTCTTCAGCATGGTGTTTCCGTCATTGGTAATGATCGTTTCCCCCTTTCCGCTTCGGATCATCTTGTCCATTCCTCGTGGGCCGAGAGACGTTCGGATGGCATCGGCGACAGCTATATTTCTATTAGCAAGTTAAGCCACCATACTTCAAAAGGATATACAAACCTCTGGCAGCGACAATGTTGGATGAGCGCACCGCCATGGGCTTCTCCTTGTCCTGCGTTGGTGGTTAGCGGGGCAGCTCAGGAGCTCAACAGCAGTAGCTTGGGTTTTTTCTTTTACCTTGAAGGCGACATTCTTGGACTCGCCGCCTGAGACAGCCGGTGCAGACATTTTGGAGATTCTTGTTTATCTCTTGTTTAATGCAGAAACAATCTCCGAAAAGCCTGGTTCGCGGCGAGCTTTGTTTAGAAGCAAGTTCGCTGGGTCCTGGCAGCCTGGTTGACATCCCACCTTGTCTGCCCTACTCCGCCATATCTGGAACGGAAATTTTGGAGTCGGCGCGAGAGATAATCCACGCTCCGGCGGTACCTCCCCCCTGCCCACCTGCTGCGATTGGCCCAAACCAGACTAGCCCAACAGGGTCCCAGCGACAGGCTCCATGCGCCGAGCTCAAGGCAACTCAGATTACGGAATGCTTCTATGACCTTCATCACCATCATATCAAACGCGCATCACGAACAGCGACCACTTTCCTCCTCATACTGGCCAAGCGATTCCTCCCGCCGAGCTCATACTCTTTATAATTCGTCATTCCATTAATACCGGACTCTTTTCTTCTACGGACAGTGCGTCCAGTTTGCAGCTCCCACCATGGTAAGCACAGCAGCCACATAGGCTGGGGTTCGTACTGGCCATTACTAACTGCCAAAAGCCTTCTGCGACCGGCCAAAACTGGGAGAAATATTCCAAACGATTCGCCGACGATGAGATAGAAGAGAAGAAGATCACACCCCTCACTGATGAGTATGAACCGCCACGCATTCGGAATGCCCCTTCGAAGCTGGGAGGAGACTAATCCAAAGCTAGGGATATCCAAGTTCTCAAGACATACGGCGCTGCCCCATACGCATCGGCTATTTCAAAGCTTGAGAAGCAGATCAAGGAGAAGCAACAGAGCGTAGATGAGAAGATTGGCATCAAGGTAAGATTGGCTGCTGCTATGATGGATCCGTACATGTCTAATAGTTCCGACGTAGGAATCCGATACTGGTCTTGCACCACCACACTTATGGGATGTCGCCGCCGACCGGCAACGAATGTCTGAAGAGCAGCCTTTTCAGGTGGCACGATGCACAAAGATTATCGCTGATGAGAAGGGCGATGAGTCCAAGAGCAAGTACGTCATCAACGTCAAGCAAATAGCCAAGTTCGTTGTCCAGCTTGGAGACCGAGTCAGCCCTACGGATATCGAGGAGGGCATGCGCGTTGGCGTCGACCGAAACAAGTATCAGATTATGTTGCCTTTGCCTCCGAAAATCGATGCCAGTGTCACCATGATGACTGTCGAGGAAAAGCCAGACGTCACCTACGGTGATGTTGGTGGCTGCAAAGAGCAGGTTGAGAAGCTACGAGAAGTCGTTGAGATGCCCCTGCTCTCACCAGAGAGATTCTCAAACCTTGGTATTGACCCTCCCAAGGGCGCATTGCTCTATGGCCCCCCCGGAACCGGCAAGACTTTGTGTGCCAGAGCCGTAGCAAACAGGACAGACGCAACCTTCATCCGTGTCATTGGTAGCGAGCTTGTTCAGAAATACGTCGGCGAGGGTGCGAGGATGGTTCGAGAGTTGTTCGAGATGGCCCGGACAAAGAAGGCATGCATCATCTTCTTCGACGAAATTGATGCCGTCGGCGGTGCGCGATTCGACGATGGTGCCGGCGGTGACAACGAGGTTCAGCGAACCATGTTGGAGCTTATCACCCAACTGGACGGCTTCAACGCCCGAGGAAACATCAAGGTCATGTTCGCTACCAACAGGCCGTCAACGCTGGATCCCGCTCTGATGCGACCTGGACGAATCGACCGCAAGATTGAATTCTCTCTTCCCGACCTCGAGGGCCGTGCCAACATCCTCCGAATTCACGCGAAGAGCATGTCTGTCGAGCGAGACATCCGATGGGAGCTCATCTCCCGCCTTTGCCCGAACGCCACCGGCGCTGAGCTGAGGAGCGTGTGCACTGAAGCCGGTATGTTCGCCATCCGAGCAAGGAGAAAGGTTGCCTCAGAGAAGGATTTCTTGGATGCAGTGGACAAGGTCATCAAGGGCAATCTCAAGTTCAACTCAACAGCGACGTACATGCAATACAACTAAATAGGTTCTTAATGTTATTGATGTGTGAATATTGGGCCAACTTTGGGTGGGGTGTGTGTTCTGATGCATCTATAATATTGCTCTACAAAAGGAATAGAAACTGGCGTTTATGAGCAGTTGACTTGTTGACTGCAAAATCACAAAATGGGTGTAAATCCATTGGTTGTCCCGTAGTAGCCTGTCTGTTTATGTTATAGAGTAGTTTTTATGCACTATGATGCCCACTACCTAGTAGGTATTGAATGTTGTTTGGTTTGATGTACTTGCATAGTACGTGCTCAGGCGTTGGAGGCATGCAGATGATATGATGATATCAACGTACCTGAGGCACCTACCTTAGCAGATAATGAAGTCCTTCAGTACCTGTGACCCGAAGCTGCTACAGGCGAGTCTATTTTTGTCTCTTCAACGCCTCTATAGTCGCCGCTCTAAAGTACTGTTGAAAGATTCTAGCAACTTCGAAAGCTGAAGAGCTGCATGTGCTAATATGTATCCCTAAAGGATTGATTTGATATTCGCTCGCCAAATGTCCAAGCATTGGGCGGGGTAGACGTCCATTGGATGCCATTACGGCCTGTGATGCAAGGAGGAAAGTTGGGCTCTGCGCCATGTTCCTACGAAACGGGCATCTCGTTGCCGAGTCGACAATCTTTTCATCCTATCTCTCTCTTTCTTCTCTATCTAGCACTTGACTTTGCTTTCCTTTTCTCCCTCCCTCCCTTGCAGTAAACCTTACATGTATATAATCATCATCACTGCATTTTTTACCTACCTACCTGGAGAATCGATTGCAGCACAATGGCTGAACCCAAGCCAATACTAAATCCTTGCTTGATCAACACACTTGAAGAGCTCATACCTATTGTTGACTGGTTGGTTTTCTACGGAGGAATAAGGCCCCCTCATCAGCCAGCAGTGTACATGGCCGTTCATGGACAGCTCGCTGGGAAGAACAGAGGCATCTCTTTCTTAACGATAGTCGCCAACCCGGAAGATCCAAACGCGCATTCTCACATTATTGACATACATACCATAGGGAGGGCAGCCTTTCACGTAATGTGTCCGCGCGGCCAGAGTTTGAAAGACGTGCTGGAAAGTTCTGCAATCCGCAAAGTGCTCTTCGACGTCAGAAGGGCTTCTAACGCCCTCTACGCCCTTTACGACATTAAACTAGTTGGCGTCCTGGATCTTCAACTGATGGAAAACGCTGGTCGGCGAACCAGGGAAGCTCGTGAATTCCTCTCCAGCCTGCCAGAGTGTGTGGAAGAGTTGATCCCAGAAAAGCAGCAAAGAGACGAATGGGGGCTGTCCAGGTATAAGGGGGAGCGTCTCTGGAATCCATACAAGGGGGGTGTATACACAGCTCTCAACGCGCGGCCGGCCTGTGAGGAAATTCTGGCATTCTGTGCTAGCGAGGTAGCCTATTTACCAGCACTGTTCAGCAAGTGGTTTTCCGGAGTGGCCCGCTTGAGGAGGCTGATAGATGGTGAATCGCATAAGCGCGCCGTTGAATGTCAGCAGGCAGACTACCGTGTTGACAACGTCGACGATTCCCAAAGGCCACTTAGTCCCTGGAGTGTCGATCAAAATAACTTACTTGATCGCCTCACTGAGGTGAGGCATTAGGATAGCCTTGTTGTACCAGTTTTCGACCATGCTCTGCCATCTCAGAGGGATACCCCGAACAATGATGATGAGATAGTATTTGTAGATCGTGATGAAGGGTTTGACACCAATTGTCAGGAATTAAATCCGGCCAGCGCGGCATGGGCCCGTCGAATCCTCCGGGAGTGACACGGTATAGATGGGTATCGGTGGACTATTGTCGTTATATGCATACATTGGCAGCGGGAATGATTACAAAAGCGGTTTTAAAAGCGTATGAATACAAGGAAATTGATTTTTGGTAGCGAGCCCTCCACCAGTTTCGAATCCTTGAAAGAGAATGCTGCTGTTATGGTATAATTATCATCTAGCTAACCCAGCGCTACCCATTTTGCCTTGCTGTGTGAAATAGAAACAAAAAAAAAAAAAACGTTTAATCAAGAAAGTGCCTCGAGGGTTAAAAAAGAATTCTCCTCTTCCAGTCTTCGTATCAATTAAGTGATGGTCCCAGACACAATCGTATGTTTAATGCCCCAGCCACGGCGAATGCATGAAGTGATATGACAATGATATATATGATAGAATCTCGAATGAAAGGGGAAGAAAGCAATATATGAAAGCCCATGATGCCTCTCTGCCTAATGGTATCAACCTTGGTTTACCTACCTGTACCTTGTCCAACCCCAATCCCAGTTGCAAACAAATAGCGCGCTATGTAGTATTTGAAATCATCATGAGTCGTGAACGGGATATATCCCGTCTTTGATAGTGTTTATGCTCTTCAAGATCATGCCGTATCCATATCAGATAAGCATCCGAGGCAGACAACTTCGCCCTCTGCGCCCTTTTCAACGCAGCAACGGCTGCAAATCATGGTATGATGGATGCTGCTGTCAGCGGCCCTCCTGCTAGCCATGCCTTCTCGTTCATTGGTATCATTATTAGGATATTGTGTGTTGATGTTTGGTGTTGGGGGCGTCGTGCACTCGTCCGCATCGTCCATGTGAAAGGATCGTGAGAGGACTTCTTCATCCTCTGAGAGAAAAGGTGCCGTGGTGTTGGAGTTCCGACCTTGGCATTCACGAATGCAGACGAAGCAGGTTTGCTCTTGGCATGATTGGCATCTAGCAAAGGAGTCGAGGTCGGATTTCTTGGTGGGCCTGCGGTGGCAAACGTGACAGGGCATGAGGACCGTTCCGTTAATCTTCACAGGGACTTTGCTGCCGCCGGCGGTATTTGTTAGCTCGCGAGAGGCGCCTCGCCGATGTGAAGAGTGGATGTCGCCATGGCCATGGGCGTGGACATCGTTGTCGTCATGGATCGTTCTGAATCGTTTTGTTGGGGGAAGCGTCTTGCGCGCTGATATGCTATCCGCGCTTTCTGGAGCTGCTTGCTGGTTCAAGACGTGGAAAACCGCGGCGCCGGAAGCAGGATGCGAGAATCTTAAGGCCTCATTTCCGTCGTGATCCCACTTGCGCTTCGTAGCACGATGGACATCGTCGCCAACATAGGGCATGATCGAGGTTCGAGGGAGGCGATTGCTGGTGGTGATCCTGCCGCAGCTGACGCCACCGCAGTCTGAAGAAAGTGATCGTTCGGATGACGGTGATGGCGAAGACGGAGGTCGATGTCTGGTGAAAGGTTGTCCCTGGGTACGAGATGTTGGAAAAGTCGCGAGGACGGTCTTCTGACGTTAAGATGCACCGAGCAGCAAGAAGCAAAAGCAAAAAAGTGAGGGACGGAGAGAGGTTGAGAGAGTGACGAATTATCGCCGTCTCATCGGAGATGAGAAATATAAAAAAGAGGTTCCAGGTGGAGAATAGTCAGGCCAAGAAGAAGTTGTGGTTCTTTCTCGGTCTCTTTTTGATAGGACGTGCCTGTTGATCCGGCTTAATCACCGGGTGAATTCTGATTGAGCTGGGTTGTTTGCCTTTGTGACGAGCTGGGGCGATTCTATTGGAGGTTTCTTGCAGGTGTCTGCGGGTGGAGCCAGCCGGGGAAGGATTTCTGACTGCAGATATTCTAAGCTTGTGTTGTAGACCACATTACTCTATTACTCCGTAGATGAGGACGTAATATATGCGAAAATAAGGAGACCCCTCATGCAATATTATTCTATTAGCACTGCCAATCTTTTCCGTAATATTTTTTTTTTTGTCTCGAGTCGAGTTGCTTAATTACCGACATATGTACCTGTTTCTCCATTGCTTACAGACTAGTATCCTCCCTGTCTCGATGGCTTGCCAAGGCTACTTCGCTGATGTCCGCAATCCAATGTGAAATTTTAGCAGATGCTAATAGGTATTTGATTGGAGCAGAACTATAGATTCCATGTTGTACCATATTATATTGAGCACGTATTGCGTACTTTGTTAACTTGTCAATTGGAGGTCTCTCAAATTCACTGGTCCACGTCTTATAATGAGACAACTACCTAGGCTTCTCCACGCTTCACATCTGGAGGCATGGATTAGACATTCATCAAATGCATTCCCAAGTCACTTATTATATCCTATCCTATTCCTCCAATCACAGCAGATGGGATGAAAGTAAGCATTGAAAAGGCATCTGAATTTTTTTTAAAGCTCTAACGCAACCAGCCACCAACATACATACATGCATCACGTCATGTCGGAAACAACCAATCCATTTTACCCGCCTCCACCAACAAAAGAGCTTTTTTCTAAGGAGGAGACTAGTAGTATACACATACACACAGGGAATTATAACCTCCTTTATCGGCGGATCTTGGTCTCCGCAGGAGGGTCGTACACAATCTTCCTGGACTTCAGCCAAGCCCACTTGTATCGCTTAACATAGATGCTGATGGCCCACAGAGCTGTGGTGGCAACCAACACCTTCATACCCATCTTCTTGCGCTCATCCATCTCGGGCTCGGCAGCCCAGTTGAGGAACTCGACGACGTCCTTGGCCATCTGGGAGGTGGTGGCGGGGGTGCCATCCTCGTACTCGACCAGGCCATCGTACAGGACGCGAGCCATACCAATACCGGTGCCGGGGAAGTAAGGGTTGAAGTTCATGCCGGGGGCGACCTGGACACCAGCCGGGGGCTCATCAGGGTAACCGGTCAGCAGGCTGAAGATGTAGTCACAGCCACCGTGGCGGGCCTTGACGATCAAGCTCAGATCCGGAGGGAGAGCACCGTTGTTGGCGAATCGAGCAGCCTCGTCGTTCTTGTAAGGCGCAGGGATGTAGTCGGCCAGCTTTCCGGGTCGCATGGGGATCTCACCCTGCTCATCGGGCTCGTCGGGGTACTCGTTCTCCTCAGCCAGGGCCTTGGCCTCGTCGACGGTCAGGATGGTGCCGACGAGAGATCGGTAGGGAACTCGGGTGAGGGAGTGGCAGCTGGCGCAAACCTCACGGTAGACCTGGAAGCCACGTCGAAGACTATAAAAAGGCCGGGTGTGAGCGGTCGAACTTATCAAACTAGGATTCTCGGAAACAAAGGGTCTCAATCTTACGCCTGGTGATCGAAAGTCTTGAAGAACTGCTGATGAACCCAAGGATAATGCGTGGCATGGAGACTGTGGGCAAATCCGTCAGCAATTGGTCTCGTAGATGATAGCAAGCTGGTGAAGCATTTTTATGCCGCATCGGGCTCACACGGCAAGGATGTGATGCGAAGCACTGCTATCCGGAGCGGGAAAGTCACATACCCCTCCTCCGCAGGGGACGAAGCAAAAGCCACGGGTCCGTAGAGGTGGTAGTACCAGGCCATCGAGCCGACGGCGAGGGTGGTGGAAGCAATAGCGGCGAGGTTCAGGCGCGCGGGAGAAGCTTCGGCGGCACCCGAGCTTGTCGAGGCAGCACGCTAGAATACAGACAAAAGGTCAGCTCCGGCATTCCTATAAATCGTTCGACATAGCTCTGATGCGATTGAGGTGCCTCCGGAGGCAATGCCTGCATTTTTTGCTGCAGCCGCCCAGTCCTCGGCAAAAGCCTCCAAAGAATCGTGGGGGGACAGCATCGAGGCTGCTAGTTTTTTGAGCTTGTGGCATCTTTCGGAGCACCCACCTTTGAGATGTTCACGGCGCCATTTCGAAGCCCATTGAGGGTGCGCGCCGGGCGCAAACACGACCTTGCCAACATAATTGGCAAGCTGTACCGAAACCGCAGGGGGTGAGCCGCAATCAAGAGTGAGGACGGCGATGGGATCTCGGGTCGGGACGTTCAAAAGGGCTCAGCGGGAGAAGTCATTGAGAAAATCCATCGTTCCGAAATGGGCCGACGCTGATTGGCCAAAGTCACGTGCGCATGGGATGTTGCTCGGAAAGGTGGGGAGTAGAGAAAGCCGGGCGGAGTGCGAGCCAGTATCATGCCAGCGATTTCCAGCGAACGCTGCCAACTGTCTCGCAGCTGGCTCACAGCTGGCACGCCCGCTAAAGCTTGATTCCTTTGCCCTCCTCCTCCCTATAGCCCCCCTGTAGCAAAATTTCCAGCAGCCTCGCCTTCTGCAGGTTGCCAGGCAAACCAGGCACTGCTTGTGCCCCGCCCCCACCATTATCAAAACAATCCCGTCAATCATTTCACGTCTCAGCCCAAAGCCTCACCAAAAAATCTACCAACAGGGCTCGCAGCCTCCCCCACAAAGCAACCTTTGATTTGCTTCTCGTGCTTCCCGCCTTTATCTGCTAGACATTATCATACGCATTAGCTTCTAACATCGCTCTCGCCTGCAAAATGGCCTCTTCCAAGATCTTCTCCCTTGAGGGCAAGGGGCTCAAACTCGACACCGCCGAAGACATCGAGCCTCACATTGCCGCTCTCCGTTCGCTGGACGATGTCGAGGACGTCCGGTTCTGGGGCAACACGCTCGGAGTTGGCGCCTGCGAGCGGCTGGGTGAAGTCCTGGCCACCAAGAAGAGCCTCAAGGTATGCAGCCTTCCGAGGGTCCCCGCCTCATCCAACACCCAGGATCTTGAGCAATTGATCGCATAACTGACGAACAATCCAGTCTGCGAACTTTGCTGATCTCTTCACCGGCCGACTGTTGAACGAGATTCCGGCAGGTATCTCAGCTATTCTCACCGCCATCCTGAACCACCCCAACCTTACCACCATCAACCTGAACGACAATGCCTTCGGTCTCAACACTCAAGCCCCGATTGTGGCCTTTCTCTCCTCCCACGTGCCCCTCCAGCACCTTTACCTGAACAACAACGGCCTTGGTCCCCACGCTGGTATCCTTGTCGCCGATGCCCTCTCAGAACTCCACGCAAAGAAAGAGGCGGCTCGCAAGGAGGGCAAGCAGGTGCCCGACCTCGAGACCGTCATCTGTGGCCGAAACCGCCTGGAAAACGGCAGCATGGCAGCCTGGGCCAAGGCCTACAGCCTTCACAACAAGATCAAGGAAATTAAGATGGTGCAAAACGGAATCCGGCAGGAGGGCATCTCCCGCTTGCTCAGCGAAGGTCTCAACCATGCCAGTGGCCTCAAGATTCTCGACTTGCAGGACAACACTTTCACCATCATGGGCGCTAAAGCTCTCGCCAAGGTCGTGCCGACATGGACGGACCTTCAGGAGCTCGGTGTCGGTGATTCTTTGCTGAGCGCCAAGGGTGGCCTGTTGCTGGCTGAGGCCCTGTCACAGGGAAAGAACAAGAAGCTGGAGACTCTGCGTCTGCAATACAACGACATCAAGGCCAACGGCGTTAAGGCGTTTGCTAATACTGCCAAGTCCGCTCTCCCTGCACTAAAACGTATCGAGCTCAACGGAAACAAATTCACCGAGGATGATGACGCTATCCTCATCCTGCAGGAACTCCTCGAGGAGCGAAAGGAGAACCATGCCGGTGATATTGTCATTGAGGATGAGTGGGGCGTCGACAGCCTCAGCGATCTTGAAGAGGAGAGTGAGGAGGAAGAGGAAGAGGAAGAAGAAGAAGAGGAGGAGGAGGAGGAGGTCAAGGAGAAGGCCGAGAAGTTCATCAAGGACGCCGAAGAAGCTCAGAAGGAACCTACTGCCCAGCGCAAGGACGAGGAAGTGGAGGATCTGGCAAAGCAGTTGGAGAAGACTCAGCTATAGTTTCTTTTGGAGTTTTCTTGCCCCTCTTCTTTTTTGCTTTTCACAAGTTGGCTTATTAGACGTTTCACATACATCTACGACCCTCACGCTTACACATTTTATGTACACTCTTAACGCTCTTCCACAAGGCCTTCCTTTATCCATCACTCAATGAAAAAATCGATACCCCCTTAGAACTCGGTAGTTTTCATGGTCTCTCATACATATGTCAAGTAGTCCATCAAAGATGAATGTCGCCTGCACATGTTATCATCTACACTCCCCGCAAAGCATAAAAGTTACAATCCGCTGCAATTAGGATATCACAACACAGCAGATACAAATCACAATTTTAATTATGAAGCGAAAAAAAAGGAAGAAATAGTTGACATTAAAGTTCATAGATATTTATATTGTCTCTACCAAGTGTGGCTTATAATCGCTACGAATGGACAATAGTGGGGAGTGAAAGGAGTAAAAGGGAGGATACATACCTTGATCCACACCACAGCATCACCAAGGCCCTCTGTAGAAAAAGCCGTTAGCACTCACTGCGACCATCACGGAAGGGTATATAAAGGGGTTTAAGGGGTGAAGAGTTCAAAGGGTTATGAAAGTAGGTGGAGAGGTTGAAACAAAAGAGAAAGATCTGAGAGAAGACAACAAGAGTTTTGAAACATGAACTCGAAATGCCCCGAGACCAGCCGCCCTTCCAACATATTTGTTGCCCTTTCATCCTTTTAAAAACAAAACATGTGCGTTTAAGCCTAATTGCAGTCATCCGTGACCGACAAAAATAAAAATCCTCCAAAGCTAGTCTGCGTTGCTATCGAGCGTCTACTGCCATGAGCCGGCAATGACGACGCTTTGCTATATTGTATGCGCTACTCATTACATATCCATAACATCCACAGCCTGATTCCCTATGTGTTGTTCAAAAGAGCCGTATTGCTCGGCCAATGCCAGCTGTAGTTGATGCCGGGCATAGTCAGCGCTAAGATAGACGGGATCTGTAGAAGGGGTGTAGCTTGGACCGCCGACAGAGGTGCCAAAGTGGCTGTAAGCGTCTTTCGGGCGTGAGTTGGCTTCCTCGCGCTCTCGCTCCCGTCTCATAATCTCCTCGTACCCAGACATCATGTAGGGTTCGCTCTCTTGGCTGGCTTGGTGGACCCATGTGCTGTTTGAGGCTTGGACTGTGGTGCCATCCAGGCTCATGACATGGTTGTGCTGCTGCTTCTCATAGCGTAGCTGAGCCAAGTGCTCTTCTTGTTCCATAGTGGTGCTGCTCCAAGCCAGCGCTGGAATATCTCCTCCACCATTTGGAGGGCAGATGCTCCAAAGCTCGACTAATCGTCTCCGCTGAGCAATGTCGGCTATGCGAAAGAGCTGTAGCTGTGAGGGTGTGAGTGTAGACGGATCCACACCATGGTTTCGTAGTATTGTTTCAGACGAAACAACTTCGCTCTGTGGTGGTTCTGATGAGTGCCTCTGGGAGTCTGGGTTTTGAAATTGGGGTTTGGCGATGTGAGCTGAGTGGTTGTAGTGTTGAGAGATGGAATAGACAATCGGCTGATTACTCTGCTCAGGGACGACTACTTCCTGGGGCATTTCTTTGGGAACTGTCTCCGGGTTGAATGTCATGTTCCGCGAGAAGAGCGCTGCAAGATCATCATGGATCTGCATGTTCGCCTGCAGTGATACCATCGTGCTGTAAGGCAAGAGTTAGCACCTATGGTCTGGAAGAACAAGAGGGAGTCTGCATGTATTGTTCAAGTACACGGCCAGAGTGATTGGTAGCCCAAGGTTACTACCTAATAAGTACCTGGTGACTGTCCTGACGATGTGGAAATCAAGAACGTGATACAAAGAAAGCGATTTGCGAATACCTGCTGGTGTCCCAGTTTAACTGTCCAACGAGATACTGCAGTGTTATATTGCTCCGATGACTTGGCTTGGAGCGTGTGAATCCTTCTCCGACTGAGGAGCGATGGCTTAGTTGGGTATCAAAAAGAGACAAAGAGACGAGATGCTTGAGCGGCAGAGGCTCGAGCTGTGACAGCAAGCAAGGGAGGAGGAAACTTGGGTTGTTCTATTGCACTACACTAAAGATAATGTCAAGGCGAAGTCAAGTCGCGAGGGTTTTAAGCAAAGCAAAGGGTCAAGAGAGCGTGAGGAACGGGAAGTATCCTCGGTCTCCTTTTTTATTTTAATTCCTGCCGGGCGGCTGCAGATTCGTTCGTGCCTGGAAGCGGATACTACTGCGTACTAGCAGAAGATTGGGCTGCAGGACGGATGCCAGGGTCGCAGCACAGGCGAGGGGTCAGAGACAGCGCAGCGCGTCTAGCGGAAACTATCGGTGTGTTGCCAGCGAACAGCGATGATTGTTTCAAATTGAATAAGTGGAGGCCAGGCGAGCCGGTGCAGAGGAAGCAGAAGCGAAAGGCACAAGAAGCTGGAACCGGCGGGGTAGAAGCACGGAGGGATGCAGAGATGCAGAGATGCTGCAGAGAAGTAGAAGCAGGGTGAGATTCGAAGTCCGGCTGTTCAACAGAGAACAGATGCCTGGTATATATACGGAGGTAACATGTGGCTTTTCGCCTCTGTTTGAGAAAAAAAATGTTGGGGTCACCACCATGTGTCACTGCTATGTGGATAGCGTCTTTTAACGGGAAGGAGAGAGGGGACACAGGTCATGAGGAAGGTCGAGACGGGCCATCAGTGGCTGTGACGCAAGACACTTTTGGGCCTCGTTTGGGCCTTGGCCGTGGATCTACGGTGCTACTAATGTCTGGTGGAAGCATCCCGGTACCAGAGCGGCAGGTGAATGGACTTGCAAGAGCCCAATCTTGCGCCGCAAAAGGCGAGTACGGGTACCGCGTTGGACGGTAGCTTATATCGCTGATGCCGCTTAGAATGTATCCGTATACTTCCATCGCATGTGCGATATAACCTAGTAGATGCTATACTAAACTGGTCCCCCTAGTACGGAGTAGGTAGCTTGTTAGGGGAGTAGAGACTTGTTAGCATGCCACTTTGATCCTGTTTAAAAAACGACTTGGACTGAGTGGCAAAATCCTAAGCAACAAGGTCAGTCTTCCTTTCGCCTACGGTAGGAGTGCATGGCGGAAAGTCTAGGCCGTAGTAAATGCGCCAACATGCAGCTGACGAGGTTGCATCCATTATAACCCCAAGTCACCCGTGCGTCAACTCCCACCTCCATCCCACGCTTCGTTCTGCCGAGCGCAATACGAAATAGCCAGCTTACTCTGTGGGTTGAGTTGGACCCCGAGAGGCGACGACCACTTCAGGGTGGCATGTTTGCGAAACCGATACTCCATGGTCCAGTGACTCCATCAACTGGCTATCATGGTGGTCGTGCTCTCTTTGAAGAGATAACTTCAGATGCAACAAAACTTATTCTAGACTATCGACACCGAGCCATCCTCTAATAATAGCGCCATTAAAACCGTCGCCACCGAATTTCCATCCCACTCCTCCGCACGCGGCTGCCAATATGCAGGGATCGTCCCAGCGTCATGGAAACGTGGCAGGTGTGGCGGTGTCATTTGCGGGATGTGATCAAGCCACTCCCGTCATACAGCCACCAGCCACCAGCCACCAGCCTTCCTTAGCTAAGCTAAATCCACCTCACTGTGGCTAGTGCATTTGATGTGGCTTGTGAACGACCATTTTTGTGCGCCTCAGGCACTATTGCGTCCAGCCTTGTGCGGGCGATTGCAACTACGCAGCTCTCGGGCTGCCTGGTGCTGGAGCTCCAAGCCAAACGCCCGCCAAAACGACATCTCGACTCTGACCAGCAGCCCCTCCACGCCCATTGAACTCGACAGCACCCTCCGCCTTTCATACCCACGAACCCCTTGAATCTGGTCAAAACTTTTAGCAGAGAGCTCCGAGGCAATCATGGTAAAGTGCCCAAGCATTTGTCGTTGCTGTTGCGCCTTATAGCAAGGTATCTTGAGTCCATCTGGGCGGGAAGCTAATTCAGACCTGTTGTTGGAATAGACGTCGATCGGCACGGGCTACGATCTCCTCAACTCCATCTTCTCGCCTGATGGACGAAACTTTCAGGTCGAATATGCCGTCAAGGCGGTAGAAAACGGTGGCACCTCAATCGGCATCCGGTGCAAGGACGGCGTTGTCCTGGCTGTCGAGAAGATTGTCGCATCGAAGCTGCAGAAACCGGGTGCAAACAAGAGAATTGCCAGCATTGACAGCCATGTTGGAGCCGTACGTACACTGCATGATGGACTCGAGGTTTTCATGGTGCCATGATGCTTACACACATCCCCAGGTATACTCGGGCATGATCCCCGATGGACGTCACTTTGTCGACCGTGCCCGAGATGAAGCCCAGAGCTGGCGCCAGAACTTCAAGACCCCCATTCCCACAGCCGATCTAGCCTCCCGCATGGGTGGCTACCTGCAGGCATACACCATGTACGGCTCCGTCCGTCCATTCGGCATCACTGCTATCATTGGTGGTGTTGACACCTCAGAAGAAACTCCCGTAGACGGTGAGGTCGGCTCAGGGCCAGCAGTTGGAGCTGGTGGCAAGGTTGCTGGCAAGCATGGCGGCCCCTTCCTTTACATGATCGAGCCCAGCGGCCTCTACTGGGGATACTATGGTGCGGCGACAGGTAAGGGAAGGCAAGCTGCGAAGGCCGAGTTGGAGAAGCTAGATCTGCCAGCTGGTAACATTACCCTGCTCGAGGCTGTCAAGGAGGCTGCGAGAATCATCTATGTGGCCCACAAGGATAACAAAGACAAGGAGTTTGAGCTGGAGATGACCTGGATTAGCACAGTTGACGGCCCGACCAAGGGACGGCATGTGGAGGTACCCAAGGAGTTGAGAGAAGAGGCAGAGAGGTTAGCGCGGGCAGAAGACGAGTCCGATGACGAGGAGGAGGAAGAAAAGAAGGATGATGACAACAAGATGGAAGACTAAATAAAGGAGTTTTAATTCTTTCGGGTATCCGGGTCACATGTATTATTCACGACGGGAAGGCTTATAGAGTAATGCTTCCTCTGGATGAAATGTCCGTATCGAGACACAGACCTTGTTTTCTCTCTTTTCGTTGTAACGTGCTACTCCATCCCCATTTTCCCTTACTTAAATCTATGTACATGGGTATCAATTACGCCCCTGAGAAGCGTGGTTCTGGCACCAGTTGTTCCAGTCCGCAAAGAATGAATTCTGCAGCTTGGCTTGGCCTAGAACCCAGTCCGATTGCGTCTTCGCATATACCGCCGCCGCTCGCTTCACCAGCTCCTTATCTGAGGCGAACATGGCTGAAGCTACGATTAAGCTGGCGGCGCTGGCAGCCTTGGCGTATGCGTGTGCGTTGTCCTTGCCTGCTTCTTCATGTACTTCCACCAAGACAGATAGCAGCTCGTCCGCGTCATAGACAGGCGCCGCTGCCTCTGTGGTGGTATCCTTGTTACTACCGCTCCTCGCCTTCTTCATGCCCTTCTGGTAATTGAGGATGATTTCGCAGGCACGGCTAGCGAGGGTCTTGGTGCTCGTCGTGCGCATGAGATTCAGGAGGGGTATAAGCAGGGAGAAGGCCAGGGGGCTGAGGACCTCGTTCTTGACGTAAATATCAAGGAAGTCGAGGATTCGGTGCTTGAAGTTGACAACGGACTGCTTGGCGTCCTTCTTCTGCTTCTTGCTGTCTGGGCGGGACTTGGCTCGCTGCTTAAAGACCTCGGCGAGCTTGTCCTCGAGGGCAAACATTTGTGAGTCAGACATGTCGCCTTCGTCGGATGAGGATTCGGCCTCGGCGTCTTTGTCCAGACGGTGGCTCTTCAGGATTTTGCCCATGAGCTCGTCCAGGTCTATGGGTCCATCTTTCTCGTCTTCTTCCTCATTGTCGTCGGCGTCGTCATCATCCTCGTCGTCTTCATCTTCGTCTTCGTCTTCGTCATCCTCATCGCCTTCTTCTCCATCAGCATCTCCGAGATCAACAAACTCCACGTCAGAGTCGATCTCAATGTTTGAGATTTCTTCTACATCATCGTCCTCACCATCGGAAGACTCCTCTCCATCAATATCCATGCCATCGTCTTCCGTATTGAAGAGCTCTTTCTGCCCCTTGGTGCTCTCGTTCGTTCCCAGGGGCCCAGTTAGCAGTTCTAAACCGCCAGCCGAAACATGTCCTGTGAATGCTTCAAATACTTGCTGTGATACCTGTCGCATTAACGATGAAGGTCGAGCCACCATGGACAGTAATATTTCGACCAAGAATTCTGAGCTTCCTGTGTCGTCGTCGCCAAGTTTGCCTTCCTGAAGTCTCTCATGAAACTGTGCGAGATCATCCAGTACCTCCATCGCATCGGGATCTTGGTTGTACAGTTGGAAAATCGAGATGGCATGAAGCATCGCCAATCCTTGTGTTAACGTTTTATCGTTATCAGTCTTCGTTTTCTGCTTCAGCAGCTTGTGCATCCTTGACAGTGCGCTCTCTATGGCTGACTTGATTTCTTCAGACATGGTCACTGCACTGGAGTCAATAGAAGCAACTGCTTGGCAGAAAGTGACAAAGTCAGAAGTCTGACGGGTCAATTTCGCAAGTGCTGATTCCAATCTGGACCGAGCGAGCTCTTGAATCTGTTCTGTCAAGACATCCTTTGGGATATCGTCAGGTTGGGAGTAGGCAAGACGCGATAGTTGCTGCAGTGTGATACTGAGTGAAGTCCCTTTCAATTTGTTGGACTGGGGTTCCTTTGCACTTATGGAAGCGCAAGCTCCCAGGACTTTGGATAGGTAGTCAATATGAACTCTTAGAATCGTTTGAGCTTCAGTAACCTCTTGCTGAGAGAGGCTGGCAATGGGGGCCTGTATGATCTTCAAACACCCCTTGTCGTTTTCCAAATTGAAGTTTTGTAGCAGTTTGTCGACCGTCTTTGTGTTGGTACGTTGATCGAAGTTGTAAGCCCCATTCTTGCTTAGAAGGCTCTCAAGGACAGGCACCAGAGCAGTTGTATGAGATGACACTGCGACCTCAATGGCCTTTAGCGTTTTTATGGCGGCTCGGTGCAGGTATCGATCTTCCTTTGCGGCTTGGTTCATAAGAGAGGTCATGAGGTTCTTGCTGAATAAGATTTGTAACAATTGGTGATGATCTACACAGCCTTCAAGGAATTTCTGGAAAACCGTGAAACCCTTGAACTTTTGACCATCAGTAGCTTGCTTAGAGAACAATCCATCTAATTCTTGATTAGCATCCATATGTATAGTGTATGTGCACGTTCATCTTACCATCAACGACTCGGCCCCAGAACTGAGCAAAGTCTTCCACTTCAGAGTCTCCAGCCTTCAGATAGTGATTGAGAATGAGGTCCCAGACAAAATGCAGTTGAGCCGCCCAAGTGGCCTGCTTATTGTTTCGCGAATTGCTAGAGGAGTCTTTACTGGAATCATTAAAGCTTTCCTTCAAGATAGCAGTCAAGTCGCCAAGGGTCTTTCTGGACAAGGGATGTTGCCAGGGTTTCATTTTGAGATCAGGAAACTGGCTGAGAGCAACAAGCCAAACAGCAACTCCCTCGGGAGTCTTTGCCACTCCGGCGTTCGAGAGCTTCTCAAGGGTGGCCTTCGCCTGCGCTTGATTCATCTGCTGTAACGCCTGGACCAGAACCCATCCGCATTGTGACTTCAACCAGACTTTCTTGTTGCTCAGCTTCAACAGCTCCTCCAATATTGTGTTCCATCTCGAAGGTTCCGAAAATAGTGTACGAGACTTGACAAAGCACTCAATACCGAACAACTGTCCAAAGAAGATATCACGCTCTTCCTGGCCAGGAATGTTGCCAACAATTTGGGCTTTCTCCAACAGGAACCCTAGCACCTTGTCAAACGTCAACCCGTCGTATTTTTCTGCCAGGCTCGGCGCCTTGCTTCCAAACAGCTGGCTTAGAATCTCAGTGATGACGAGGCTGAAACCAATGCGCGAAGCGTTGCGACCACTGGCAAGTCCACGGAATAGTCGTCGGTCAAGATGCCTTTGCAACACTGCTTCGGCAACGCCCTCGCCACCCAGAAGGCCGGAAATGATACAATCAGCGGCCTCAATCCGATCATTCTCGTCTTCGCTACCTAAGTGTTCGTATAGTATGCCTTCGCGCTTTCTTTCTTCGATTGTGGGAGATTCGACAAAGGGAGCTTTGTCCAACGCTGGCTTTGTAGTTGCGATGACAGGGACCGGGGAAGAAGTGGCATTTTTGGCCTTTTTTTGTGCATTTGAGGGCACAATGGGACCGTCCTTAGCTCCGCGCTTCCGTTTGCTGCCCATAATGAATTGAACCAGAACCGAAAAGCACAATGTCAGTATATTGGTGTCGTATACGACGATTGCCATTCTCTACAATGATCGATTGGAAAATTCCACGATAAGAAGATTATGCCCATGTACACCGCTTTCACGCCCCACTATCCCGGCCCCACACTTCTCCGCATGCGAACCTTCACATGTTACTATTCTGGGAGCTTCTTTCTTAGAAGGGAGGAGCAATCTTTAGTACTCTGTACAGAGTAGCATCAAGAAAATGTGAGACCGGAGCTACTACTACTACTAGTCCATAAGAGGAGCTACTGATCCGTATACGTATCAAACTCTGGCTTGTTTGATGCTTGTATATCTGACGCAGCGAGACCAGGGAACAATTCATGCGCTGCCTCCACTGCTACCATCAGCAATGCACTGACGGGTAGTCATACCATCGGTTTCAAACGCAGTGGGACATCACGTCTACACTCCGTAGGCATACGGAATAGACGTTACTCTAAAGCTTCTACTCCGTAGTAGCGGCGCAATATCGTGAGAACCAGTCAAACACCTTCGCTGGAGCAGTGCCTTAGCAACAGAATCACGTGATTTCGCGGCTCAGCAGCTCTGGTTGCCGGGCAAGCTGCGGGGTAGGGCTGCAGGACGCGCCGTCTTTGTTTACTTTGGCGCGCGCACTGACGTCGTGTGTTTTTTTTCCTGCGCGCCCAATTACTTTAGCACTTCCCCTCCTCGCGCCGGAGCTTTGGGCATCATCGTCGCGGGTTAATGCGGACTCTGAAACGTTTTGCACGCATAAAGTAGCATCACGTCGCATCCCCACCTCAACGCCATGACGCCGATACCCTTCCCGCGCCAGGCGAGAGAACGTCAAGCAGTGGCAAACTATCGCAAGGGTTGAATAGCTTCTTTTTCCCTGGCAGGAAGGCGGAGGCGTAGTCTCGGTCCTTTCCGCTTCAGGAAACGTCGAGGGATTCGCGAGCATCGCCGTCAGCTGAAAGTGGGATTCTAGATGTTGGCAAAGACGGGTTTCTATCCTTGATTGGACAAGGTCGTGGCAGCTTCCTATGGCAACTGACGGGTACTCTTGGATGATTTTCGTCACCAGGCTTAGAGAAGTGCCTTGGATAGGGGAAGATTGCAATAACAAGTCTCTCCGGTTTTATCGGCAGTGGAGCGGTTGCCATGCAGTGTTTTTCACGTGCATATGCATGCTCCCACTGTTGCTACGGCACGATGAGGAAGAAGAAAAGGAGCTTTGAATACGGAGGTTAAAAACAACCGCCATTGCCGGTTGTGCATTGCACAGCACATCTAGCATAATTGCAAAATGCTCGCGCGCATCGTCAGCTCGTTCGCGATTAGTTTTTCGAACTCAAGACTCCGTACCGCTACTCCCGGTGCCTGCCCGAGGCCGTTACCTACAAGTAAGACACCGAGCTGCTGCGCTAAGGATTAGCGGAGAGACAGCCCTGTCGGCTTTATGAACTACTAGTATATTGCTCTGTGCAGAAAGAGCTTGTTCTTCTGTGCCTGTAAATCATCGCCAGAGCGGGCTAACCGATGGACTGAGTATAGTTATCGGATTATGTAAAGCATGACGTCTTTGATCAATCGGCGATGCTCCTCAGTGACGAAATGGATTGAAATGAGAGCTCTGGAATGGTTCGTAATTGACGATTGGATCTTCAAGATTGTGCCGTCATGTCAAGGCAGATCTTGACCTGGATGGCATAAAATCCCGTGTCCAAGGCGCACAGCACTCCGCACCCCGGTTTTGCGTATTAATATTGACATGGTGCCTGGATTCGCCGATGACGGTGCGGAGCCCGAGCGCATACAGAGAGGTAGCATTAGTGTAATGACCCCAAACTCCGTACATTGAACAGGAGATACTTTGTGGCTTTAGGTATGAATGGGCTCCAGGCAAAGAGGAAAGACAAGGTTTATCTAGTCCTTACTGCTGAGCTAATCATTGTTCGGTAAACCTTGAAGAGCGGCGGTCGTAAAACACGCTTTAAAGGTACTCGTAGGGATGCAACATCCCGCCTTCTGAAGATGAATCGTTGGGCTTAGCACGAAAGCGCTCCGTTCCTCGTATAGATTATGCATGTCTCTGGATGAACATGGAAGCAGGGATCGACCTTCACAAGACGCACCGCACGGACGGGTTGGTCCGCCAGCAGAGTGGTACGGAAGTGCTTTAGCGAATCCATCGTCAGGGAAACTGAACCACCCGATATTGTTTGACTCAGCAAGAGCGAGACAAGATCAACGACCATCTAGGGCGACGGCGGGCCAATGTCTCTCCTTTTCCAGGGTCTCTAATAACGTCTCCGGCACGAAAGAAATGGCCGGATTCGTGCACTTGATTTCTGACTGCTAAGCCTCTGACCAGTCAGCATCGTTTCCGACGCCCGCATCTAGGCCGCCGATGAGGCATATGCAAATGATTTGTGAAGTTGGGTGTTACAGAGCGAATAAATCAGCAAAGGTTAGGTACCTTATGAAGTACAACGGACTATACGTCCAATGTACCTCCTAGAGTACGCTTGGCAGGTGAAGTAGTGGTACTTTGGCGTCACTATCCTCCGGTCCTACCAGAGCAAATCCGGTGCTGAGACTGGTATGTTTGCTAAGGCTCCTCTTAGGCGGCATCGCATTGCATGTGCCTCAGCACTTTATACGGAGTACATGCGCACCTGCTTAGAGCCTTTGAGAAGCTTCAATGATGCCAGAGATTGGAGACTAGGTTCAATGAGTTAGATCAATGATGGCTCGCCCACTCGCATCGCATGCGCACAGTTTGATGCCCTGCAGCAGGTCTCCATGCCTGTTTCCTTCACGCGACGACCTGGAAGAGTGCTGGGTCGTACCATTGCTGCGGAGCAAAGGCCTGCATGTACCTGTGCTAATACTGTAGCGGTTTGCGGCAAGTATACTTGCATACGACCAGGTACTTGTACATTCTATGACACCGGACCAAGATACCAAGGTACGCTTCATACCAGCTAGCGTTTCGCAAAAGGAAAGAGCAAATAGAAAAATGAAACAATGAAAAACTCTTGCACGATTACTTTGTACCGAGCTGGGTCGTCAAGGCATTATGAAGAGCGCCATTCACATAAGTATTTGGTCCTTCCACGGAGGTTGTTCTACAGAGGAACCGGCCTGTAGTATAGGTACTTTGCGACAGTGCTGCTATACCTGCTGCTCGTGCTCCGTACTGCCGCTCGTTCAGGGAAGGCAGCATTCAATTTCGCATCTGTGCCCTGCATGTCTCAATCCTCATGGCAACGAAGGCTTCTATCCCTCGTCCAGGCATGGATGGAGCTCCGCAGGGCTGGCTCGCTAGAAAAAAATGATTTAGGGGCCCTGCAGGCTGTTAAATGACCGAGTTGGGACGCTGGAATCTGCTCTAATGAGCCTCACGTTGGGTGCTCCGTAGCGGCAGCTCCCACGGCTCACCGCTGCTTGGCCGTGCCGCAGGTACCTGTACATAACTTGTGCCGCCACGGCATAAACCAAGGTACCCTTCGCCCAGCCCTGCCGGGGCAGAGGTACGAGAGAGGCACTGGCGAGCTCACAGGTTCTCAAGGTACCTGATTCCTTAGGTAGGTACGCAGCTCTAGGCTACTAAGCGCCCACTGAACACATTGAGGGCCCCACCGCTCACTGAGCAACCACTCGCGACACCCAAGGGCGCTCCTACCAGGGAGCGCATTCACTAACTGGAGGCTAACTGCAATGGCATAGCTCAGGGCAGCTGAGAAGCAGTGCTGACGCTGGGACTGGTCCGCTGCAGGTCTTTTTGCTGCTGTAGTGCCGCTGGACGAGTACGTACCAAGGTACCTCTGCTCCCCGTCACCTCACCTCACCTCACCAAGGCGTAGCTGGCATAGCAGGGCCATCGCGGTCCCAAAACCCCCCTCCCCCCCCCAATCACCCCTAACAACGTCCAACTCCATCCGAGCCTGGTTCCTGGTCCTCGTCCCGTTGGTACAACGACCATTCAAAAGGCACTGCTCCCTCATCCATTCTTCGCTTCTCTCCCCTTCACACCCTCCTATCACAAATTCAAGCAACGACAACCAGGTACAGGGCTCCTTGCTCGCGAATCCAACGCCGGCTGTCTTGTGTGGACCAGCCAAAGGACCGACCTCGCCGACGTTGCAGGTTGAAAGGCCATTCCGCCTCTTGCAAGGGCCCAAGCTGCACCAGCTCCTGGATGCTCGCGTAGGGAAAGACGGCAATTGTTCGCCCCACGAGACCGAGAATCCATCTGAATCAAAGAAATCACGTTTGACGAAACGACGTTACGAGAAATTCATCATCAATTCTGCAAGTTCTGCTGTTAGTACGATTGTAACGAATCCAATCCACGAAAAAGACTTTCCGCCCCACTGCAAGCCCAGCAACGCCTCGTTTCATGCCTTTTAGTAGGAGCAAGGTGGACAAGAGCAAACAAAGAAAGACAAAAGGAAGAATATTCATTTGCATACACAATCCCTGAACAAAGAAGAAACGGAAGCAAGAGAAAAAATTCCTTTGTGCTTGTGCGGTGACAGTGAGGAGCCATTTTTGGGCCGAGCTGAAACGTTAAGCTTTAGTTACTCTTCTACTCTAGTCCCTTACTCTTTCCCATATCACGACATCCTGTACATATTCAAGTAGCAGCGCTGCTGTCTGGAGCTGTTGATTTTGAGAGTTGGGCCTCGGTGGGACATCCTTCAACATGGAAGCCTCTTCTCCTCTGGCGGCTCTGCACCGCCCCATGCCTACTCCTTCGTGGGGAGGCAAAGACATCTTCCGTTCCCATTACTCGAGTACCGCGGCTTCGGCAACTCTCAGTCTTCGCGAGCAGTTACATAAGGGCACGGGGGATTACCTCAACGTGAAAGAGGTCCGGGGGTCGTCTCCTGCTGCTAGTCTGGCTGCTGATCTTTCCCAGAACTTCCGACTTGACAATGAGGCGAGGTTCGTGCCGTCTTCAGCCAATGTATAACCGTCATGCTAACAAGCGCTTAGCCCCAAGTTCCCAACGCCCCGACGCGCACTTTTCACTGCTAATGTGATGGGAGGCATTAGTAGTAGGGGTAAGAATCTCGCGGGCTTTGTGGGAATGGCGATTTTTGGCTGACAAATTATAGACTTTGTGACAACTCCTCCATTGCCATCTTCTTCGCCTAGTCAGCGTACTGAGATCCTGGAATCTTCTCCTCTCCCTCACAAGGTGACCTTCAGCACGGTGGTTGAGGCTATATCGCCTATACCGTACTCTCCTCTTGCTGATGATTCCCTCATGTTGGATACTCCGGTCCCCATTTCCCGCCAGTCGTCTCTGGAACCAGTGAGGTCTCGCTCTCGCCAACCGTCGTTGGAGCCAGCGAAGCCCATTGTTGCCGAGTCAGTGAAATTGCCACTCCGACGTTGTCGAGGACTCGCTGACCTCTTGGCTAGCCGTAAGATAGCAGCCCCAAGGCGGACGACCTCTAGTCGAGTAAAGACGCTTGCCGGCACTGGTATCTCTGGCCCTCAACCCTCATCACTTCCATTTGGAGCTAATAGCTCAACCCTTTCGCTCGACGAGTGTTTTGAGTCAGCTTCACCACCACCACAGGACCGCAGCAGGCCTACGTCGTCCAACAGCCCCTGCCCACCTATTCCTATAGGGCTTCGTTCAAGATCCCAATTCGCAAGTGTCGGAGGGAACAGTCGCCTTGGCTCGCCAGGCAACTTTCATTCTAGAAGACAGTCGAACCCCTTCTTGAGAACCCGGAAGCAATTCCGCCGGTCCTTGAGCATGTTCGAAAGTCCTGCAGATGTGATGAAGCCGAAGCCCGAGAGAGGGCTTGCAGCTGCCCCTATACTCAAGTCCGTGGCTGACATTGAAGAGGCTCATGAGCCTGTTATCCCTCACTTCCTTCCGGATGATCCTACAGATACGATCCCTCGAATTAACAAAGAGACGATGCTCGATATCTTGGATGGAAAGTATAGTGACAAATTTGCTCAGCGCATGGTCATTGACTGTCGGTTTGAGTATGAATATGAAGGCGGTCACATAGATGGCGCCGTCAACCACAACAATAAGGAGCTATTGGCCAGCCAGCTCTTTCAAACCCCTATAGATGGTTTGACTCTTTTGATTTTCCACTGTGAATATTCGGCCCACCGGGCCCCTTTGATGGCGCGTCACATTCGCTCACAAGACCGCACCATCAACGCAGAGCATTACCCCCGCCTAACCTATCCAGAAATTTACATTCTGGACGGTGGCTACAGTGGGTTCTTTGCTGAGCATCGATCAAGATGTTTTCCTCCGGAGTACGTCGAGATGTCTGATGAGAAGCATCAGCGTACTTGTGAGAGAGAAATGGGTCGTTTAAAAGCTCGAAAGCCCTTTGGGCGTGCGCAAACCTTTGCATTTGGCCAACGGGATACACGTCTTCACGATTCCCCCACTGGCCCTCCTCGCCCTCACTCTCGGAATGTTGTTAATGGCTCTCCTTCCCTTCATTCTACTGCCGATTCACCCATTTTCGGTGAACGAACCCAGGCTCGCCGCATGGCTTCCTACTGACATGCGCCGCGCAACTTACATGGGATTGACCCCATGATTATGGGTATCTAACGCTTTCACGACGAAAAAGTTACGTTTGCTTCTGGCGATGCATTACATTTCAATGCTGAAAATCACAAGGAGTCCATGAACGGAATCACACCTTGAGCTTTCCTGAACCTTCAGGCAGTATTGCTTATTTCCTAACCGTTTATCGGCTGCTTATGGACCGCAGTCTTTTTCTTCTTCTTTTGTTCTTGTCTTTTTTACCCTCTTTTTAAAGATAATAGCCTGTCAGGTAACTGGCAAGCAAGTTTTCGGGTGTCTTTTGAGCTTTCCAGAATTTCCCCTTTGTCGAAAGAGACTTGCTTGCATATAATGCTTGCAAAGTTTCTATCCGTCGACCTCACGAGCTTTACCGATGGAGGACTCGCATCAGGCGCCGAGCACCCCATTGTGGGACGCTGCTCGTATTATTATTTTTTTCTCTTTGTCGGAGATGAATACCCCAACGTACATGTTTCGTGTTTTATACCCACAAAGATGATTGTCTTTTTTCTTTATTTTCATTTTTGCATGTTTATACTTTCACTACAGGAGGTGACAATCCCTCTGCTCATTGTAATGAGCCATAGAGCGCGGCAAAAGCGTGCGGCGCTTGTGTTTTTACGTTGTAGAACTAGCTAGACGGTGGGAGATGATGTCTCGGAAGTTTTGGCTGTACAATATGCTATGAAAGGACATAGATGCCTCAGCTAGCTTATAAACGCATTTGAAATACCTGTAGTGTGTGCTTCATAGAAGAACGACACGCAAAGGTCAAACGCATTGGTGCTAAAGGTTCAATACAAGGGTTGAAACCATTATCCGGTAGCATACACGAGGGCCATGTATTTCTTTAGGGCAAATGCCTACCAAGTGGTGGGTAGATGACACTGCTGATACTCAATGCTGCTTTAATGCTGTATCCTAAATGAAGGAGGGTACTAGGTAAGGTCAGAGGTATGTCGAGATAATGGTGGTGCTCACTTGAGAACTACCTGAGAGTACAGGTCGTCAAGTTCATTCTGTTGTGACGACATCGCGCCTCTACAAGCGACTTTGCAAGGGATTCATGAAAGATGCCCTAAACTATATCTAACACAGGATTATCTACTGGTCAATTCCCTCTCGAATATGCATTCTCGTAATAAATGTCCCATTTAGCTACATGCCTCACGGAGGTTGGAACATATCATGGCTGGCTTATTTCGTAATACTAGGTATGCATCCTAATTCAAGATGATGTCCTCCCTTTTGAAGGGAATATGGGACCATGAGGGGGCTGTGGCTATAGCACACTGTTCTTGTCGACTCTGTTTTATTCGCGTGCTGCTGATCTGCTTGTTTGGAATATGTGTGTTATAAGCTGATTAAAAGGGGCCTGCGGCCAACATTTGACTCTACGCCGCGTTATTAGAGCTCTTCCCTTTTAGGAGCTATTCTTCATTCGCGCGTGACTCCAGGGCTGTCTTTTAAATCCTGAATTTATTTATTTAGGGTAAAGAATCAAGAGTGCTTCGTGCCTTGGTGGTGCTATTTCCTACATAGATGTACTCTGCTTCTGCGTATTCACCAATGTTGATGTCGAGAACCTACAAAGTACAAAAGCATGCAAGTTCTACGGCAAACGGATTACTGTCTAAATCCAAGTGTGTGAGGGCTATGATGAGAGCTTCCTTTTCTGGAAGATGCATCTCGATTGATATCTGTCGTCTTTTACTATCTGTTTAGATCAAGCCTCCTTTCCCTCAAGTAACTAATGCGCACCAAGTCAATGCTTATGACCTTGAAGCCTAAAACGCCGAGATTATGCAAGACACGCCAATACTTTTTTCTTCCCCATTATAGAGTAAAATCCCATTCTTTGAATGCCTCTCGAAAATGCTCAACATCCTTCGTCTCTTCCTCCACAGTCTGCTCGCAGTTCTGCCAGCTCACCCTGTTCTCCAAACCCATGAGCTTCGCCAAGACTCTGCGTCCAAACTGCAAATCAAAGCGCGCGTCTGAGGCAAGGGGCATTACGAGGGACTTTCCCTTAATCTTATCCTCTCCGTTATCTGCCCACAGCCAAACGCGGAAGAAATCGCCAGAGGAGGCCAAGTCTTCGAGGGCGATGTCTTTCGTGGTGAAGGTAGGATATTTCAAGTTTTCTGCTTCGACGCGGAAAGCCGCCTCTGCAAGGCCCTTTTGAATGATTTCGGCGGGTACAGCGACGAGCTGCCATATTAGGTGGACATTGCGATCACGGCTGATCTCCCAAGTGACGACACCGAGCTTATGCGAGCTCTTGGAAGCAATCATGGCTTGAATAGATTCTTTAAATCGTGACATTTCATTAAATGTCTTTACCGCCTCGCTAGAAGGGTCCGCCGTGCTACCCATGCTCGAAATAGTTGGAGAATGCGGTAATGGAATAATAATGAAGTGTCCGGGAAAGTTCAAGCCCTGGTCTGCAAATGTCGAGGATGTTGGTAGGGGGCCCTTTGCGGTTGTAACATAGGCTTCATCTCCTATGCTGCAGCACATGTGGGCTGAGATGTTGGGATTTGACAGGCAGAAGTAGCACCTGTCGGGACCTGGCGGCGGTGAGGCACGGCGACGCTTGTGTCGACCATGGTGGCCGTCATCGTGGTGACCAAATCGACTGTAACCCTCATCTTGCCTCCCACGCTTGTTGATGGTCTTAGGGGTGAATGGTGACGCCGTAGCGCCGGGGGGCACAGCTGTGTCAGATGTGTTGAGAGTAAAGGCATACATCGACTTTGCCTTTTTGTCGTTCCCATATGGAGCCATTGAGATGAATCGTGTTGCATAAATGGTATTAGGATCCTTTTCAGACTGCTGAATAAAAGGCTCTCTTTCATAGAAGAATGCTTCTGGGGAGGCCGATAGATGATATCGAGGTTTCAAGGCCGCGCAGAGGTCCGCGATATCGTCTGAGCTGCTCACAGCAGCTTGCTGGGAGGGCTCAAGGACCACCTTGGAGCCAGTCCAGACCTTTGCCGGCCACATTGAAGTCAGCAAAATATCTGTGCTATTGGCGCCACGCAAAGCCTTTGCGTCTCCTGCTGTGTGAAAAGGCAGATGCTGTTCTTGTGATTGTCCTGCTACCAGGTTCGTGTCAAGAACACCACCGAGGGTTACAATCCTAATGCCATCAGATGTCTTTGTTACGCTGCGCTTCCCAAGGTAGTGAAGATTGGGGCATATTTCTTCATCGGCCTCCACTTTGGCAGCGATTCGAGGTGGTAGTGGATGAATGCCGACGGTGAAGTAGGTGGGAAGGGGGAACTCGATGGATCCGCTTAGTAGGGTAGATATTGTTTCGTCATCGAGATCGGGAGTGAATACATCTCCCGTGAGAATCGCGAGAGAAAATTGGTTCTTGGCATGTAGCGTCGCCAGCTTCTTGAGCGCCGGCTCAAGCTGGCCGTTGAGGCTACCCAGGACGATGCTGATAGAAGGTTAGGACGGGGCGCTGCGATCTATGCTCGGGGATCTAGTAACGTACATCTTGGGTGTAGCCATCGCGTCTGGCTTGAACCAATTTCTATCGATGATATCTGTTTGTGTATGTGGCGTGGAGGAGAAAGAGAGTTGACGGAGTTAAAGAAAGCTACCTGCAAGATGCATCATGCAGCGAGCTCAATGCATGTCAGATGCGCGAACACGCACGCGACGTCAAAGCTCTTTGCTACGATAAGGAATTGCGCCTCGCATCTTATTGGCCAATTAGTCACCAAGTGGGGAGAAGCTAGTTCTTATCGGTTTGGCCGTGAATCTGCCGACCAAAAAAATTTGGGAACTTTGTAGTGGGGAGGAACAGCTCCAAAGTTTGGACGCTTCAATATCGCGGCCGAAAACCTTTTAACACAGGTTCATCAGCACCGCTGCCAAGATGCCAGCCCGATCATCCGGACGCATCGAGAAGGCGCGGAAGAACAAGAACTCGACGCCCCATCAGAAAAACCACAGATGGGAGTCGTTTTCGACGAAAATCGCAAAGTTCAACTCACTCCAGCCGCTGCGCAAGGTTCGACGACATGACCTCGAGACGGAAGACTTGTCATCGACGACGTCCTACCTTCAAAATGGACTGCAAAAATGGGGAGAACTCAACATCTCCAAACCATTTGCCTCGTTCAAGAGGGAAGTGCTCCCCTTGTCCGAGAGTCTGCCGCAGATTTTGCACTTTGAAGAACGAATAATGGATTCCCTGGCCAAGTACATCTCGACACAGGACAAAGAGGGACTAGAACCGCTGCTCGATCTTATGACGGCTTTTGCTCACGATCTAGGAATTCGATTTGAGAAATACTTCTCACGAAGTCTGGACCTCATCTTGGCAATTGCGGGAAAGCCTCAACCCGTTGAAGTCATTGAATGGACCTTCGGTGCACTTGCGTTCTTGTTCAAGTACTTGTCCAAGCTCCTAGTTCCAGACCTCCGACCGACATACTCCGTCATGGCACCACTTCTTGGCAAATCCAAGCATCCTCCGTTTATTGCAAGATTCGGTGCCGAGGCTATGAGCTTTCTCGTCAGGAAAGCGGCGGCTCCTTCACATCGCGAGACAGCCCTGGTGTCCTTCGTGGACTACGTGCGGGACGATATATGTAACCTGGTGGAGGATCGACAATTTTTGCTGTATAAAGACGGCATCATGACAATGTTCGCTGAGGCGATCAAGGGAACAGATCGAACCATCCATTCGACTGGATCTACCATATTCCTTGTGCTTATGAACGCGATTCCGAAAGAGGAGCGTACGTTGGCCGAAATAACCACATGGACGGATTTGGTATGTGGTGTCTTAACCAGCGTGATACATCACACCGGTGCAGACACCTTCAGTGAATTCACTGAAGCAATCCTCGATAGATGCGAGACTGAGATGAAGGAGCCTCTTGGCGACGATTCTCAGTGGTGGATGGTGCCATATACAAGGATACTTGGTATCCTCGCAGGTGTCCGAAAGGGAAATCGACTCAGTGACTGGCCACGTCTTGTTCGACAACTTGTTGGATTCCTTTCAGTAGCAACACGGCCTTTCGAAGAAGCCCTCGAGAAGAACGAGCTGCTCTGGGCATCGATCGTGGTTAATGTGGCAATCACTTGTCATCACGCTCCTATGGATGCACTTATCCCTCAAATCACACGTCTTCTCCAGTCACTGACGAGAGAACCATTCATGAGATTATTTATACCCTTTTGTTCGTATTTCAGCGAGCTTAATCCAAGTCGATTTGGAAGCCTATTCCGTACTGATTTTCAGAAGTAAGCTGAAGAAGCTTTTTAGCCCCTACGTAGCCTTTGCTAATTCGTCCAGATTTATTGCAACACATTGGTCTCAAGGACAAAACGAAGACATGTTGTGCGTCTTGCTGCCGCAGATCATCGAGAACCAAGGATTCCCGTCTGCAGGAGAGAAAGATTGTTGCAGGCTTCCCCAGGCATGGCAAGATCAGATCGTCTCTAAATTTGAGAGTCTGGAGATATCTCCTTTCCCTGAAAGGGGCCCGTACAATAAGGACCCCCAAGTCTGGAGAGACCGATGTCTGCCCAAATATGCTGCCCTTCTCCGAATTCTAGAGCTGACGGCTGTTCACCCATCAACCAACGCACGCATTGCCGAACTTTTATTGCGCAAACTTAAGCTTGCTCTTCGGCCTTCATCCTCACTCGTATCTGATGAGGTCAACTTCATTGTTAGCCAAGGATTCCATGCCTACTTGGGGATGAGCAAGACTGCAGGCTCCACTGATCCCAAACTCGCCCCTCTACTCCGCGCAGCCGTGCCGCGGTTTGCACGATCTGTGGGCTTCCTTCGGACCTATCTAGCCTACGAGCAGACATTTTCACACGGCGACGACATTGATAAGCAGGATGGAGTTGGTAGCGAAACCTCAAGCTCCGAAGATGATCCAGTGATCCAGTCATTGGTTGATAATCTGAGCTCTCCGTCTCATGATATTCGATTAGTATCCCTAGAATTGCTGAAGAAGATGACCAACACGCCTGAGCACTCTCAATGTGTTGAAATAATGCTTCAAGTTGAACAATCCCCGCTGACTCTAGAGCATACTCGATCAATCGCCATGTATCTGCGTAAGCTTGGACAAGAGTATGGCTCATTGACAGACACGACTTGGCTGAAACAAGGAATACCAAATTTTATGTTTGGTATGCTGACTATCAACCTATCTCCAGTTTGGGACGATTCAATAGAAGCAATGAAGCAGGTGGCTCAGAGCAAATTCGGTGAAGAGGCTGTTTCTGTCACTGCATTTCGATGGCTGGAAGTATCGTCACCCCGATGGACACCACCGCAATCTGAAACCGGTTTCACCCGCTCTTTCTATTCCGACTTCGAATGTACCACATTGAATTCTCTACGAACATCTGCAACTAGTATTCGCGAGACGTCTGACAGCTCAGATGATGTGATGTTGCGCAAATTTGACGATAGCCAGCGACTGGTTGAACCTTTTGCTACAAATGCCAAAGCTCAGGCGCTGAAAGTGTTCAAGGCGTTACCTTCTATAGCTGAGAGAAGGTCCCGACAGTTGGTGCCTCATCTATTTTCTTGGGCTCGTGAAGAAGAGGATGCGAATGACGCTCATGTTGAGGAGGAAGTTCAACCCAAAGCAGTATTCTGGTCGTTGGCCGACAGAAAGGGGCTGGTCGGCGTTTTTGCACAATTCATCAACCCAAGAGTCCTGTTCCAGCATGAACAAGTCTATGAGATCTTAATGCAGCTATTAGGAAATGGTGACTTGGATGTCCAGAAGCTTGCTCTGAAGGCTATTTTGGCATGGAAGCAAGATGGCGTGAAAGCCTATCAGGAAAACCTGGAGTACCTTCTTGATGAAGCTCGTTTCAAGAACGAAATTGCCGTCTTTCTTCAGGGAGATAGTGTCATTAAGACCGAACACCGCGCTGAGCTGATGCCTGTTCTGCTTCATCTTCTGTACGGTCGTGCAATTTCAAGAAAGGGGGGGGTCGGCGGCCGCCATGGTCAGCAATCAACTCGGCTTGCCATCCTTAGGAATCTGTCTACTGAGGATCTCGGCGGCTTTCTCGACATCGCTGTGGGAAAGCTCAAGGATATACGAGTAGTTGGTCCGGCAGTCAATCGGAAGAAGCTTTTCGAAGAGGAAATCATCTCGGTTCGAAAGCAATTTGGTTTCCTGAATATGATTCTCTCTCTCATTTCGGAGCTGGGCACGAACGTCTCACCCTACATGGAAACGCTCGTCAACACAGTTCTGTACTGCCTCGTCTTCTCCTGCAGGCGACTGAGTGGTTCAGTTCTAGAAACGGACCTCGACGCCCCTGAAGAAGAAGAGAAAGCCAGCACCCAGTCATTACTCAAGTCTACAAGGTCAACAGGTATCAAGTGTTTGATAAACCTCTTCCAGAATGCCCAGGACTTCCAATGGGAGCCCTACCAAGACATCATCATTGAGGAATTGGTGGCGCCTAGACACGAGAACCTGCCAGCCGAAACTGCGCAGGGAGTATCAGGCATGCTGCAACTGCTATCAACGTGGTCCAATCTTCCTAAGGCGGCCCTTTTCTTCGCTCCTCATAGCAACATGCTGCCGAACGGCGTTTTACCCAAGGTCGTTGCTTGCATCGGCTTCGGGAAGTCGAAAGAAGCAGTCAAAATCTACGTGCTAGAAATACTCCGAAATTTGGCTAGACTTGCCTTGGCTTCGGCTAGCGAATCCGAATTCAATGAGGTCATCAAAGCTGAGCTTTTGGATCCAAATTCAACCGCAATATTGGGTAATATCACTACTGTTTTGAGGACCGGTGATATTAGCAATGCACTCTTGGAAGCGGGCATTGAAACAATTCTGTCATTGGCTCCAATTTTTCAAGATTTGGAAAATGTACAAGCAGTCATTCGGATATCTAGCTTCTTGTTGCAGCAGCCTGCACGACGAGTTAATCCCAAGCTCAAGGGCCGGATTCTGTTGGTCATTGAGAACTTTGCTTCACTACCTGATGCGGCAAAGGATCAGGAGTTGCTTCGTGATGTTTACAAGACTGTTTCATCCCTCTTCAGCTACTTCAAGGATCGAGAAAACCGCTCGTCTCTGTGTAGGGTTCTTTTGGCCATCTCAAAACAAGATGCTGAGATTTCCAATATTGCCAACCTTTGCAACGATTTGAATCTGTTTAAGGAGGGTCGCATTGATGAGCCGGACTATGACAGGCGTCTTGCCGCATTCAGTGCCATCTCAAGCAGTCACGAAGGCCCATGGACTCCTAAGCAGTGGCTACCAGTTCTTCACAACCTGATTTTCTTCATCCGCATGGACGAGGAATTTGGTGTGCTTTCATCCAATGCTGCTGATGGAATTCGACGCCTGATTCAGGAAGCTTCAGATTGCCAGTCACAAGAAACGAAAGCCTCCTTTGACGACTATCTAAAGCAGATATTAATGCCATCAATTTACGGTGGTGCTCGAGAAGAATCAGAAACTGTGCGGCGAGAGTATCTACGCGTGTTAGGGTTCCTTCTTACTACGATGCCGGAATGGGCCCCAGTGGCTGACCTGAGTGGTCTCCTGAATGAGCGCCAAGAGGATTCTTCCGAACCTTCATTCTTCTTTGATATCCTAAGTCCAGCAACTTCAAAACAAATGGATGCCCTACGAACCTTGGAAGCTGCCAATGCAAGCAAAGAAATGGGTAGCCAGAACCTGGCTCAATTTTTCATTCCCGTACTGGAACACTTCATCTTTGGAAGAGCCGATGGCGGTGATGATCATGGCCTCGGTGCGCAAGCGGCGAGTACAATCAGCAACCTGGCGATGTCATTAAGCTGGAACCACTTCCGTACAACTTTCCATCGGTACATAGGCTACATTGAATCGAGGCCGGAGCAACAAAAGCATACTATCCGTCTTTTAGGCAAATTTACCGATGCCTTGCTATTTTCCTTACCTAAAAGCCAGGATGCCGACACAATGGAGGTGGACCAGGAAGAAAGCTCGTCTTCTGTCGTGCGGCGACTGCGACTTATGACTCCCAAAACTTCGGAACTATCCACCCAGATTACGGATTACTTCCTGCCGCCCCTCACCAAACATTTGCACGAAAAAGACGAATCCGAGGTCAGCTACCGTGTCCCCGTTGGTATCACAATTGTCAAGCTCTTGAAATTATTGCCTTCTCCACAAATGGACCAGAAGCTGGCTGGTGTCCTAACCGACATTTGCCATATCCTGCGTAGCAAAGCATTGGAAGCAAGGGAAATGACTCGGGATACTCTTGTCAAAATTGCCGTTCTTTTGGGACCATCTTTCTTTGGGTTTATTTTGAAAGAGCTTCGAGGAGCTTTGACTAAAGGCTACCAATTACACGTCCTGTCATACACTGTGCACTCAATCCTAGTTGCAACCGTGCCTCATTTCGCACCTGGAGACCTCAACCCTTGCTTGTCAGCCATCGTCACCGTCATCATGGACGACATATTCGGGGTTGTTGGTCAAGAGAAAGATGCCGAGGGTTATACAAGTCAGATGAAAGAAGTCAAGAGCAGCAAGAGCCAAGACTCGATGGAACTTATCGCCAAGAACGCATCGATTGGTCGCCTTATTGAACTTGTGCGTCCATTACAAGCTCTTCTGATGCAAAAGGTCGATTTAAAGATTGTGCGTAAGATTGATGCCTTGATGGCCCGCATTACAGCTGGACTCTTGCAAAACCCAGCCACGGAGAGTCGCGATACTTTAGTCTTTTGTTACGAAGTTATCCAAGAGGTATACAAGGCACGGAAGCCAGAGGCTGAGCAGAAACTTGACTGGAAGACTCGAAAATACCTTGTACAAAGAGGCGCCAAAAAGAGCGGCGATCGAGGTCAAACCAGCAAGCATACCTACAAACTGACTCGCTTCGCGTTTGAGATGCTGAGATCGATGCTGAAGAAATACGATAGCCTGCGAACCCCTGAAAATATTGCTGGTTTCATTCCCATCATTGGTGATGCCATTCTGGAAGGCGAAGATGAGGTCAAGATCTCGGCATTTCGACTTCTGGCCGTCATTGTTAAAGTTCCCTTTACAACCGATGATGGAGCCAACATCTACAAAATTGCTGTTAAGGAAGCCACAAAGTGCATATCCACGTCAACCTCTACTACGACCGATTTAGCGCAGGCGGCATTGAAGATGCTCGCTGTCGTGCTCAGAGATCGACGAGATATTGTAGTCAGGGACGTTGCCATTGATATGCTATTGGGCAAGCTCAAGGATGACTTTACAGAACCTTTGTATCGACACATCACCTTCAACTTTCTACGGTCTGTGCTAGACCGCCGCATTGAGACTGCAACGGTTTACGATACTATGGATCAGGTTGGTACAGTCATGATAACCAACGATGACAAGGACACCAGGGATTTAGCACGAGGCGCTTTCTTCCAATTTATTCGGGACTATCCTCAAAAGAGGGCTCGTTGGACGAAACAGCTCAACTTTGTAGTCGCTAACCTCCAGTATGATCGCGAGGGTGGCCGCATCTCTGTCATGGAGGTAATACATTTACTTCTCATGAAGTCATCCGACGATTTCATACAAGAGATTGCGGCGACATGCTTCTTACCGCTGTTCTTGGTTCTTGCCAATGATGACAGCGAGAAGTGCCGTCTCGCTGCCGAAGCGCTGATCAAGGAGATTTTCCGCAAGGCCGACAAGGAGCGAGTACTTGCATTCCTAAATCTGCTCCGTTCATGGCTTGGTAAAGATGGAAATACTGCGGTCGTCAAACTCGCAGTACAGCTCTTTGGACATTACTTTGAGTGTAATGAGGATGCCGCAAAGAACAAGACAGACTTCAAGCTCATTTTTGACAAAGTCACGGGTATCTTGGGATCTGAAGATGTTCGCGAAGTTGACGGCGGGCTTCTCGGCGCTGCGATTGGCGTTGCACGAGTTTTTACAACCAATTTTCCCGATAGGACCTTGTCAGCTAATAGGGAAGAATTATGGACCAAGCTACCACGTTGCCTGGGTCACAAGGAGACCTCCGTGAAATTGGCCACTATCCAGCTAATCACCCTGTATCTAGCTGATTTTGCTCAACGAGGCTCCAATACTTCGGCAGGCGAGGACGTCCAAGGATCCCATGGTCTCATGCTCCGTGTCAAGCATGTGGAAGAGCTGGTCCGCCTTGCACTTATGGCTTTGAATGGTTCTGAAGTTAATGAGAGTTTGGCAACCGAGCTTGGACAAGTCCTCATATTCCTGGGCCCACGACTTCCCATTGGAGATTCACCTGATTCTTCAGATGCCGAATCAGAGGCGGATGAGCTAGATGCTGAGGACAGAGAAGAAGCCAGTGCAAAGTCTAAAGATTTGCAATACTTATTCTGGCGCCTGTCACACATTCTGCGCAAAGAGATCCGCCCCAACGCCATTGCCATCGCTCCCAAGGTTGTCGCCATGGAAGTATTAGAGACTGTTTGCCGCCGCTCTTCCCTAGATCGACTCCAGCCTTCGCTCAGGACTATTCTGACGCCACTGCATAATCTCACCGACCCATCTATCCCCGCGCCTTTCAGCATGGATGAGGTATTCAAGACAAAGCACGAACATCTTAAGACAAGGGCTCAGATCATGATGGATTCTCTACAGAAGAAGTTTGGCACTGCCGAGTATAGCAAGCAGCTCATGTCCATCCGCGAAGAAGTCAAGGCCCGCCGACTGCAGCGGTCTAGCAAGAGGAAGATTGAGGCGGTAGCACAGCCGGAGAAGTATAGCAAGGATAAGAGGAAGAAGTTTGAGAAGAACAAGGAGCGCAAGAAGACGAGATCAAAGGAGCAGAAGGTGATGAGACAAGCGTACAAGACGTGGTGAAAATAACATGGCATGTGCTGTAATGCAAAGGC
Source organism: Trichoderma arundinaceum (assembly GCA_025919625.1). Taxonomy (NCBI): domain Eukaryota; kingdom Fungi; phylum Ascomycota; class Sordariomycetes; order Hypocreales; family Hypocreaceae; genus Trichoderma; species Trichoderma arundinaceum. Next base: position 173,740 of record JAMQTF010000008.1, on the reverse strand, counting down.
CAAGAGCAGGGCAAGCGGCGTTTTGGGGCCTTTTTTAACTTAAGAGGCATTGTGATGGCGTTTTAGAACTACTTTGTGATCATTAATCAATATACATATTGTACACATTATATACTACTAGCTAGACAAGCATGCGTAGGGATGAAAATAGATCTCTTCAAAGCTTTCCTTCTATCTGCTGTTGCTTTTGAAACGAGGAGAAGTATCCCCCAAATATAACCCTTGACGCCGCGTATATGAATTTTATTGGCACAATGCCCTCCACCATATTTTTGACTCCAGCTGCGTACGTCTAAGTCCATCGCGGGCACCAAATGATTTTGAAATCCGATAAACATCGTTTTCTCGTGAGACACCAACCATTCATTGGCACATCCATCCCCACACAAATTTGATTCCAGGCTCTTTTATGATGATTTTTCCGTGTTTTTACTCGTAAGATCCGCTACTTCTTCCGGCACCGCCTCTTCCGGCCAGAACTCGATATCTCCGTCCTCACCCAAGGAGCCCCTCTTGACCAGCTGGCCCTTCTCCTTCATCAGGTCTTCCACTGTGATTTGGCGATCGCCAAAGATGTTCAGGTGGTCGCTGATGACATGTCTGTTACGGCAACTCGGGCACGTTATCAGCGTAGACCCACGATGGTATCCCTGCTTCGATACGTTGTGATGCGAGCGATGTCCGCAAGGAACGCAGGTGAAGGAGAGTTGGTAGAACGCCGGGCCTTTGAACTCGGGGCGGTCGCTTTCGCTAGACGGTGCGTCCTTGGTGGCGGGCTCTTCTTGTCGAAGCTGTTTTCGCGGAGGGCGGGGGATGGTATGGGCGAGGCGATGTTGGTAGGCGGAGGAGATGATGGTGGCGGGTGACGTTGAGATGGGATGAGAGCGGCGAAGGGCGAATTTTGGGAGGTTGTTCTTAGGGGCAAACGTTCGGCGCAGGAGGGGCGCTATTAGAGGCGCCGATTTGGAAGCCATGGCTGGTGGCAGGTCTGTGTATTAGAGTGGTAGCCGTGAAGAAGAAGAAAAGGATTGATCTGGGGATGGCGTTGATGGTGTTTGATCGAAAAAGTTGCTGCGCTGCATGTCATTGCAGTGCGGGTACGTACCTTGGCGGCTTGGTACCTTGAAAGTGGCCCGTGCGCGCATCGGCAGCCCACAAAAGAACAAGGCGAGATTTCCTAATGGAGTAATAATATGGCTACTTGCCTTGCCTTACTGACGACGTCTCCATCATATGCCTTGTTGTTATAGATGGACGGAAATTAATAGATAACTATAGATATTTCCTTTACCTCATACTGTTTAACTCTACAAGCTTGAAACGCTATAAATCTCATAATGTGCATGGGCGTGAGACTGGAGCAATCACTAGAACAGATCTTTCTACTAGACGGAACATGGCAGCAGTATATATATTCGGCACTCTGTAATAAAAGAGTGTAAAGGGGTGAAATGAATCTTCAGAGTGAAAGGGATCCCTTTGTAGTTTCCGTAGGAATTGGAGCTTATAGGCACATCTAAAGCGAGTCTTCCTTCTACCATATCACCTGCCTAATGTCCAGAGCAGTGACGGGCTCCAACTTCCTCACCAATTTCTCTTGGCCCTCTGCACCTTCTCAGTGCCATATACTAAATCATAGTTTCGGCTAACTCTTCTATATCTCAGTGTCTTCCACTTCTCTCATATCTTCTTTGCAAGTTAACCTCAACCAAATATCCGTTCACGTTCTCTTCCTTTGGTCATAAGCCACTAAAGAAACCACCGACTCCTCCTGCAAGACACCGTCTCTCTACATGTCCATATTTCAAACCTGTCGCAGTTCTCGCTCTCTCAATCTTGACTTGTGACTCTTTACAAAGAGCAGTTGCAAGAGAAAATGCACCTCCTCCGCATCATCCAATGGATTGTTTCCCTCCTCGTCACCCTCTGCCTAGCTCAAGCCGATGACCGAGCTCTTGCTCTTTCATTGATCAATCAAGCCCGTCAGACGCAAGGAGTCCAACCTCTTGCGTAGAACGCAAATTTGGCCTCTTATGCTCAGTACTGGGCAAATATAATGGCCAGCGGTCAGCAGCCCTTTTCACATGCCCAAGGTCCTTACCGACCTCAGCAGGGAGAGACTCTATTCGAATATCAATCCACTCAATGCGACTCAGCCTACGATAACCCCCTGCAGGCAGCTGCGCGGACTTGGCTCGCACAGGCCTCTCTATACAACGGAATGCCTATCACGGATGGACACGAGCCTTGGTTGCATTGGTGTATGTAGTTGTTTATGCTGCTTTACAATATTAGAGCTTGTCTAAACCCAGCTTACAGCACAGTGTATGTGGTCCACCACCACGCAAATAGGTTGTGCTCGAGCCTATAGCATCTCGGATCCATACAAGATCTACGACGTGTGCCGGTTCTTTCCGGAAGGAAATATGTGAGTGGCCAAGTATTGGATCTTATGTCGGGATTGTCTGCTGACTGTTGATGCAATAGAGTTGGACAACGGCCGTTTTAGATATCATGTAGATGGTCGTTAGCTCCCTTGACAGGAAGTTTCTTACTTTTGATGGCCGCCTCAGGGTTGACTTGCGTGCTCCCATGGCATTTGGGATTGATCACATGAGGTCCAAGTAGGTTGACTTGGCAGTAATTGAGGACAGGCTCTTGTACCTAGATTCAGCTAGTGAATATGCACGGACTGTCCTCTTAATTAATCGATTAAGCCTATAGTTTGAACCCAACGCCGGGAACACCAGAGAATGATCACGAGGAGGTTTTCAGTAATATGGAGAGTTCTAATTGCAGGGTATCACAGCTGCTACCTGTAAACTTGTACTCAGGTACTCCGTACCTTCCGTAGAGTTTGACAGGTGCGTGGAACAAGACCCACTTATACATTACATAAGCAGAGTTCCTCGATCTCTGCAAGGCTGGGCCAAATTTTGGGGCAAGACAAACGACGCGATTGAGAAAACCATCATCCACGAGTCGCGACATTGCCAACGCTGCATCCTCAAACCTTGCGCCACTTCACCAAGGCTCTCGTCTTCTTCTTCTTCTTCATTTACCGCCTTAGCAGCCGAACCACTCAATCGTTCTCCCCACAACCGCTGTTGCTCTCGGGACCTGCATCTTGGTGTGATTACCAGCGCACTGACTCCAAGGGACATCGCAAGCTCTGTCAGCTGCGGCTTCCCACAACAGCGCGGGGACTCCCCAACTTGCGCTCGCGTTTGCTCCCTTGCGCCAGCATGAAATAACCTGCCAAAACCCCTCAGGAATCATACAATGGAGCGATCAAAACCTCAGGCATTCTTGTCGTCGTATGCGCCGCGGCTGCGCACCTACAACAACTCTCTTTTGACTCCCGTCCTGCCGAGTGCGCCATCAGGGCCTATTTCGCGGACAACCAAGCGAGGCACCACCATCATCAACTACGCCGAGGACGGTTTCGATGACCTGGATGACGATAGCGACGATACCAGGCGTCGGCCCACGGGCCTGCGGAGCTTGCGCAAGGAGGATTCGGCCAGCAGACAGGAACTGGCCGACAAAGTGGGCAAGGAAATCAAGGAGCCCGTCGATGTCCAGGGCATATGGAGAGACTGGATGGGGAAGAGCCGGTCTGTTAGGAGTGACCAGCAGAATGCCGCTCAAGCAAACCTCCCATTGACCCTGATACCCATACGAATCGACCTGGACATCCCATCCTTCATCCCACCAGCGCCGTTCCCAGCTCCGAACCCCAACTCGGTCGACATCTCACTGCCCCAATACCGACCGCAGGAGATGACTGTTCCTTACAAGCTACGTGACATTTTCTGCTGGAATCTTCACGAGACGCTCATCACGACGGATCAATTTGCGCAGACACTGGCACAGGATCTGGACCTACCCAATAGGCCCGCCGTAATTGCAGAGATCAGCAAGCAGATTCGTACACAGCTAGAAGAATATGCAGGTGTTGCCCTCCACCCACTGTTCCACTCTGAGCCGTCCCTGCCAGCGCCAGCACCACCTGCCCAGGGAGGGGTGATTACTGCTGGGGCGAACGGAACAACAAGCGGAACGCCAAGGCCAAGCATATTCAAATCTCGAGATGACTCTCCAGCTTCCTTTGCAAGGGGCGTCTCCCGGCCTGACACTCCCGTACAGACTGGAGGCCAGGCAACACCGCAGCCGCAGGTATCACAAGCGCCCGAAGTCACCGCTGAGGCAACACCTATTTTGCCCGACTCTGACGAGTTCAACCCTGACGATACTTATCGATGTATCATCAACTTGAGTCTAAATCTCTCATCCATGCTGTACACGGACAAATTTGAGTGGTCACTTCTTCATCCTCCGGGGACCGCTGAAGCTTTCGCAAAGGCAACGTGTGCCGATCTGGGATTGGCGGGCGAATGGGTTCCGGCAATGACACATGCCATCTACGAGGCGGTGCTCCGTCTGAAGAAGGAAGCCTGTGAGGCTGGCGGACTTGTTGGAGGATGGGGTGGAGCGCAGCAGGAGCTGCCAAACGATGCCGCACATGGCCAGGAGGCTGGCTGGAGATACGACCCAGACCACTTGGCGGATGACTGGGAACCCAAGGTCGAGTTCCTTAGCAAGGAGGAGATGGAGAAGCGAGAAGGCGATCGTGAGCGACAGATCCGTCGGCTGCGGCGTGAAACAGCGCGATTCAGCTCCACGACTGGCATGCTGGGTGGCACTCCTTTCGGCCTCAGCGTAAGCGTTGAGGCAGAGGAAGAGAGAATGGGCAGAGGCGAACGCTCCAAGAAGAAGCGGCGCTTCCGAAGTCTAAGTCCTCTTGCGCGTGGCGGGACTCCCCTGGGGCGAGTCACGCCAGACGTGGGTGGATATGGGGGAGGTGTAGGAGCCTTGACGGACATGGAGCGAATGTCATGGCGATGCTCGCATTGCCGTACATGGGGCACGAGCGTCTGGGCGGTCCGAGACGGTCCTGCCGGGCCCAAGGTGAGTGATTGTCGATACCAAACTGGTGTGGTTAATGTGTACAATGCAGCGCCTAACATGATATCTTTATAGTCACTATGCGCCAACTGCGGCTACTTTTACGAACGAGATCGCAGGTTGCCTCGCCAGACCAAAAATCTTCACCTGCAAGACATTCGAGCGGTCTAGGAACCCACTGATGAGCCCCGTCATGATAAGGGAAAAGCAGAGGGGAAAGAAGAGAAGAAAGGGGAAGACGCGGCTCCACCACGGCATCAACCACCACCACAAGAAGAACAAGAAGCCCCTGTCTTCCAACCGCGACCTTCTCCTCGACACACGCGCCGTCAGCGCTGGCGACAGCAGTCCTCGGACCGCCAACCTACGCTGCCGATATGCCCGCAGCTTGCGCCGTCGTTGCCTGCCAGCCTGCAGAGAAGCGAGAGAGCGGTGAAGCTGCGCGCGAGGAATGCATGGGGTTTGAATTTGCGAGTATAGTCCTTCGTATTTAGGGCGGGGGGGTTGTGAAAGAAGGCTATTAGGGATGTATGTGACAAAGAGCGGTGGTTTCAGAGCCATAAAACAGAATTCAAATTCTTTCTTCCTTTTCTTTCCTCGAGTTTCACCCCCTTTTCTTGTTTTTTTTTATTTTTTTTATTTTGACGCCATTACAGAATCTTTAATATTTCAAGACTTTTCTTTTTCGGGCGTCACGGACACAGAAGGGAGGAAGGGAAAACAGGGGGTCTAAGGCATTATTGTTTTCTTATTTCCTTTTCTTGATTTTGTTCGAAGGGCAGGCACATATGTGTAACAGGTAAGATTAGGAATCGACTAATGCCTCATTCTGAAATGTAAATTACTTGATTTACTTTTTACGATGAACCAAGATAGTGAAGGAAAAGAACAAGATGACTACCAGTAATAGCTTTTTAACCTCCCGGATCCTGCAAGGAGGGGGCCTTCAAGCAAGCCCTGGAGGATATCATCCAGAATTATTTCACACACAAAAACCATGCACGATATGAGCCGGTCGCTCTAATATGTGTCAGAGCAAACCTGTGATCTCTATTAGCGTCAAATAATCCCGTCTATCCATCTCACCAAGCCATCAGTGTCCAAAGAAAGTCTTGCCCTCGGGCGGGCGGGTATAATGATACAGAGGTGCTTTTCATTGCCCTGCTCACGTCCATCATCCCACAATATTGCTTGTAAATTAACCATCATTTGGTTTCCAATACGTAAACGCATTAAACACAGAATCCATTCCATACATCAACGCCATCCTATTGCTGATGGGCGCGGCCGTGCATCATCTGCGAGACGTCTACCCCGACCCAGCGAATCTCTCTCGGCTGTTGCGGGCTGCGAGTGATGGCAGGCCCTCGAGGCGAAGAGGCAGCAGACGGAGAGCTGCCGGGATACGCTGGCTGCTGCTCCATCTTCATGCTCTGCATCTTTCTACGTTCCCGTAGCCGCTCGATAGTGTCCGCTGATAGCTTCTCAAAGCTCTGCTTCAACATGACTGAATCTTCCCAGCGTCGCCCATACACCTCCAGGGTCTGAGGAACGCTCTCGAGGCACCTCAAACTCCTACTGATGTTGTCTTCGCCGGACTTCCCATTTCGTAGCTGAGGTCGCGGAATTGGAGGCGCCGGAGGAGCACCAGGGCGAGACATGGGTATTTGTATTTGCGAACCGGATAGGAGCATGTCCTCAGAGTCCCTCAAAACAGCGAGGAATTGATTCGCCATGAAGTACACCTTCAAGGCATCGTGGTATGTGTAGAATGCGCCATTGAGCCCGGCATAGGCGATCTCCTGCATGGTGAGGAGGTAGACCAGGGAATACTCAAATATGAGGGTACGATGGTAGTCGGTGATTTCAGGGGCTCTTGCAGAAGGTGCGATGCAGTATACGTAGCTGTATCTCAATTCCTGCTCAAACATTTGTCGTATTCCGACGGGAAGTGAGTTCGGTAGCGACTCGCCCCATTCTCGCATATCGAGGCACATCTGCCACACGAACGACGACGGATCCGGCAAAGGAGTGGCATATGATTGATATAGCTCCTGATACCAATATGACTGCGCTCGCCTGAGCTGGAAAAGCAGTAGCCCGGGGTCAACAGACTGCGGACCCGAAATGGTGCCAGACTCGGAATCTTTGCCTTTGTGATCCAGATCAGACGCATTCGGGAACGCGACATGGATGGCATCATCGGTGAAGGAGAATGTTCGGGCATGAACCATGCTTATCGACCTAGAAGTAAGAGTTAGAGTTAGGGTGATCCAAAATAGTTACAAGTATTCAAGGACAACCAACCGGTCAAGAGCATATGTGCAATAAAAGATCTTCCTGCGCAAATCCAATGCGGCACGATCCACAACAGAAGACATGGGAGGATCTTGATGAAATCCAAGATCAATGACAGCACGCGCCGTGAAGCCTATGAGAAGCCAGCTGTCAAAGTGATTGGGATCCAATATGGCGTACTGAGTTAGCAGGAGCAGCGACTGGATCTGGGTGGCATATCCAGGGGCCAGGGCGATATCTGCATAGTCCAACGCCCTAGACACGAAGCTGACGCCAAGGTTATAATAGTCATCATTGACATTCTGGCTCTGCATAGTCGATCCAATGGCAAGTATCATGTACAGTAGCCAGTAATCGGATGCGCTGATGACACGCTCACCTTGCTGGTGGTAGATGTCGTTGAGGATGTTGAGAGCCGCCGTTTCTGAAAAGCACGGGAAGAGGGGGTACATGTTCTGCATGAAGTGGTGAAAGATTTCGGTTGCGTATTGCTTCTGTGGCAATGGAGACTCGGGCATGTCTGGGATAGGGTCCTTGATTGCCGCGGCCAAGACCAGACGCGCAAAGGTCATGTTGATGATGGACGGCTCAAAGTCTCGAGTCGTTGCATTGACTGATCTATCAAGTATAAACCGTCAGACATTATCAAACTACCTTGTGCATAGAGAGAGGGAAAGGAAGTCTTTCGCATACAAGAAGCCGAAATCAGATATCAAGGAGTTGACATCTGAATTTTCGCGAGTCCTGGCGGCCTTTCGGTGAATTGCCGCCCGGATTGAGGCGAGAGAATCTCTCCTATCAACATGGGCCGTGGCCAACGACTCAGAATCATGGAGGGCCACCGAGGCCTTCCGAGACTTGGCATAAGCTATACGTCTCTCTAGCTTCTCGATGCGAAGCTCAAGAGCGGCGACATAGCTGGTGCGCGCACGTAAGATTAGCCATTGGACCTCCGAAGGCGGTCTCTGAGATGGTCTGCGAGGGCTCACCTCCGTTCCTTGCCTCGCGCAAACTGGTCGTTTGCCGCAGAGCAGGCATTCTCGCGGCCGGCCTTTTCACAAGCCGTGCAAGCAGGGAGCTTGCCATCGCACTGGTTACAACAGTTAGACCTCAGGGATAAATGGTGCTGCGTGACGGGCAGCCTTGCGCCGAAAGAGGAAGCGCAGCCGCATGGCCACTCACTTTAACCTTGGCAGCTCGACCTGGTGAGGAAGCATTAGCTTTGTCGACGAATTCGTCATCCGCGGCCGTCACTCACATCTTGAGCAGGCTGACACCGGCCTCGAGACTCTCAGGAGGGGAGTATGTGAGAAGCTACTGCGGGGCATTGCTAGGGCGCTTTTGGGGGAACCCGAGTCGCCCGTCGAGAGCGAGACGCTGCTAAGCTGGAGGGAGGACGAGGGCCGCACCGGACGAGCCGCGGGAAGCCGTGGGTTTTGTGATTGCTCAGCTCACTCGGACGCGACTCGACGACTCAAAAGGCTGCTGACTAGGCCGAAGGAGGTTGTTTGTCTGGAATCGGGCTCAAGGCTCTCGGAGGTGCTTGTTGTCGTTGAGTAGGTCGGCACGGGTAGCAGCAGCAAGAGGCGGGACAAGGGACAGCCAGGGCGCCGGAGGATCCTGTCCAGCCGTGTTAGCGCCGCTTAGCGGGTGTGCCGTAGTGGGAGGAGCCACTACCTAGTAGCGCCAGGCTCTTGTTAAGGGACCTGCTTGGGCACCTTGGTAGTACTAGGTAGTTAGTACTGGTAGGTACCTGTATGCCTTCAACGGCACTATTGCTGGAATCACCACTGGATACAGCCCAAACCCTCGTTTCCGGGGGCAGCTGGATAATAGCTTGCAATGCCGGGCAATACGGCGGCCTTGTTGCTTGGGGAGACGCTGGCTCTAGGACCGGCAAGGGAAAACACAAGCAAGCGGCCATGATCTGACTGATGCTTGATGCTGATAAATCCTACAGAGGTAATCTTGCAGCAGCTGATTACCGGGCACCAAAGTTAGAGAGGCTAGGTGGCAGGCATGCCACTACAAAAGATAATATCGAGCCGTGTACTCCGTCCCTGCTTTTCAAACGGCCACTGCTTCCGCTTGTTGAATTCCGCCCCAGGATTCGAGAGAGAGAAGCGGACACGCGCATTGGACGAGGCCGCTGCGGATTGGATCATCGGGATTAGGGTTTGGGCTTATCAACACTGGTCCTTCGAAACCCGTTGCGTACACCATTGGCCGTACGATGTTACCCCGGTGAAGAATTGCTGTTCTGCATCTGAATCGTGTACACAATGCGGCCCTTTTTGGTCATTCTTCCATCATCATCATCATCATCATCATCATCATCATCATCACACCCTTTCAGGTCAACGTCAAGATCCTGTTTGTGGCGCGCCTTGTCGTAAGAGATTGCTGGATGACCGCATATCAACGTGCCTGGTATGGATTACAAGTAAGATAGCTGCATGTACTTTACACAGCTGAGCAATTCCCATCACACTGCTCCATAGAATGCTTGCTTTCTATCCGGGATCATGCGCCTAGGCGCTTTATATGTAGCGCGGCGATTGGCTGCCTTGTGCTTACGTGCCAACGTTAATTGCCTGCCGCTCCGGAGCTGTATCAGATGCTGCTCCGTACATACAATATGCCATGGGTGCGGTCCTAAACAAGTAGAGCACGCTTGACTAGCAGCAGACAGCTCATATGCAAGTCGTGGTAGCGTACATTTGTGCTCCAATCTTGGCAATTGACAGCAGCATGCGTCTACAAAACGGGCTGAGCGATGGAGTATCATTGCTTCATTTGGCAGAGGGCTCTGACGCGTTTACATGTCTTGATAGCACCCGGATCACTACTTGTGCATGCTTAGCACCTATTGCGTCTTGGCGGGCATGGTGAAGCACATAGTAGTAGTATTTGTTTCATTTTGTGGTTCATGAGCAGCTGTTCTGTTTCATATACCGGCCAATGATGAGTGGCTTTGGCTCTGCCCACTACATACCAAGGCACCCAAGGTTGGGCATCTAGATACTACAGTATGGGTGAGGTACGAGATGAAGAAATGTTTACAAGCAGAGGCTCCTTGCCGTCCCGGGCTACCGAGAGCTGCTGACAAGAACTACAGGTACCAGGTAAATCCTCTGGATTACTTACCAAGTACCTACCAATGCAAGTGCCTGAGCTGCAGTCACACAAAGCCATCAGCCCAACCGGCTCTCCCGAGGCCCCCAAACTCCGTGATTGTTGAGTCGTCAGATTCTGTATCTTCATCACACCGCAAAAGAACCAGTGACACCTGAAACATCCTAACAGTACGGAGTACATACTTGCATATTGGCATGCACAGGAAGGTCGTACCGGCTGCAGGCGTCTTGCTGAGGTGCTCTTCTGTGGTTAGTGCCTCTTTTGAGGGGGCCTAAGGGCCTTGAAGGGCGTTCTGGAGGGGCAAGGCAGTGAATGGGCGGAAACAAGTCACTTGCTATCTGGGGCGATACGGACAACCCCGCAGTGCCCCGTTAGAGCTCTACGCAGACCGACTCCAAAGCTGCCCTGCTCGACCGGGCTGATGGACCAATGATGACCCTTGAGATGCCATGGCTGCTCCCCCTCCGTAAGCCCCCCACTTTGTTGGTACAGCCTCCCTGTGCCGATGGCACCACCCGTGTAGCTGCCAGCGCCGAGTTGCGAGCACCGCTACTACAGATAAGCTCTCAAAGCTGGTTCGCAGCACCGCACAGTGCTGCTGCTGTTGAGGAACAGAGTAGAACAGAGTAGAGCAGAGTAGAGCAGAGTAGAGCAGAGTAGAGCAGAGCAGAGGGGCGGAGTATGTACTGCACGGTATTGTTCCAGTGCTTGTCGGTATCGTTCGGCACTGCGTGATGCCCCCGAGTACTCAACACTACTAATCTGTTCCATTGCCTCTGAAATGCTGAGCCAGGCATTACCAACCGTTCCAAAGCCCCCCACTTTCCTGATTCCGTCGACAGTGTCCGTTCTGAGGAAGGAGCTCCTCCGCCGGCATTGCAGGAACTGGCTTTTGCACAGGGCTGCCTACCTCATTGGCTCTCCAGGCGGCTCACGTGCAGGGGGCTCGTCCTTTCGCGTTTCTGCAAGGCTTAGTCAACCATCATCCAAGAGCACTTGTATGAAATACAGCTGAGCTGGTACTAGCGGCATGCCAGCGCAACTCGCTTCGCTGTCGCAAGCTGCCTTCGTATCGGACTTAGCATCCGACTTGCACAGTCGGAATAGTTGCAGCTCTTGACCGCGTGTGCTTCACATCTTGCATCCGTGTCGTGCGCCAGCCCCGAGGCGTCGAGACGTCCGTCGAATAGGCACTGCTACCTCGAATCTACCGAGAACTACGTATGTACCTCCCGCCGCCTCATCTTCCTCTGCCCCGCGATCCAAGCACTGCCGTAGCCTGGCCTAGCTCTTGACCATGCTCATTGCGCCGTTGTAATAGGACCAACCCAACTGTCGCCCGTCTATTTTACTTTTTCCGGTCATGAAGTTTGCACTGCTGCCAATTGGTTAGCATCGTGTCCTTATCTTCGTCGTCGGCGGTCCGTGCCAGGAGAGTTCCGGATTGGCTCCGCCCCGGCGCCGTTGAAGATAATCCGCCGTCGCAACAACCAAACAAACACAGTACGGAGCTCCAAGGACACTGAGAATCGTCGGGAAGAGTGGTGAATTTTTGAAGACTTCACTCAAACTCCAAAGAAGCTGGCTGCTCGGTGCTGGTGATATCATATCCCCATGGACGCCGCGCATATTTTCCGGCAAGGTCTGGGCACCGTTGCTCCCCGTCCGAACCACGTCTATGCTCAGCCGCGAAGCTTGATTCAAAGTCCCGATGACTTCTTTGACGGAGATACCTCGAGCCACCGTGTTGCTCACACGCTGACTGCATGCTGTCGTTGTCGCCAGGTATGATATGTTTCCTACCCCGCCCAGGCGAACCTAGTCCATCTGCGCTGCGCCTGTTGCACATCCCCCCGAGACTAATGGAGCGAATACTGATCCCACATGGCAGCGGAAAACGAGATGCGATCCTACGCTGCCTCGTTGCCTCCCATGCGAGAGATCAGGGTCTGTGTGCGAATATCTCGACACCGCCAAGGGCCGAAAGATCAACCGTCGCTACGTAATTACACTGCAGGATAAAGTCAGAGCCCTCGAGGCTGAACTTGGCCAGTATACTGATGAGGATGGCGATCATCCTCCGACAAGCGAAGATCTGGTCCGCCCTGGAGGCATGATTCGTCTGAGTGGAAATGACGAGACGCCCCGATATCTGGGGCCGACTAGCGGCATTGCCATGACACGCCTGCTTATGGCTGAGGCCAAGCGGTTCACGGATTCCAACAAGATTTCTGATCTTATCCCCGAGGTTCGAGCGAGGAGCCAAGCCCGAATGCAGTCAATTCAAATGACAGGGCCTGGCAGCAGTAGGAAGAGTTATCCCATGGTCAGCGAATGTCCGGCTGAAGGTCTCCCTACACGCCCCGTGGCCGATAGACTGGTAGAGATTTATTTCAAAAAAGGTATGCCTCCAGGCTTTCCTTCTTTCTCTTCTCTTTCCTTCACATGGGCTGCGTCCAGGACTAATACTCCCAGCTCAAATTCATTGGCCAGTGCTTCACGAGAAGGTATTCCAAGCAGACGTCGAAGCTGTCTATAATGGCGATCCGGATGCATACAAAAACTTTCTCGTCCGCATGGTTATTGCCGTTAGCTTGCAGAAATTAGACACGCAGTATGCCGGATTGGCCGATGGATACTATATGGCGGCGATGAAGTATGTTGAAGAAGTTATCCGTCCGAAAGACCTCAAAACACTACAGTGTCTCATTCTCATCGGGCAATACTCTCTCCTCACCCCAACGCGGACGCCAGTCTATTACGTTATCGGACTCGCCACCAGAATTTGCCAACAGGAAGGGTTGACAGATGAGAAGACTATTACTTCGGGTTACAACTTGGATCCCCAGACCATTGATATGCGCCGGAGGCTTGTATGGATAATTACGACTATGGAATTCGGGCTTTCATACTTCATGGGCCGCCCCAGTGGATTCGCCATCAACAGCGATCGTTTGGATGTCGAGTTCTTTGACGTGGTTGATGATGCAAACATAACTCCGCAGGGAATTGTGCCTGGACCCCCTAATCCACGGAAGGTCGCAACAATACACTTCTACAAGATGAGGAACCCTCAGGCTGAGATTAAGAGGACTCTTTACGAACGAAAGAGACCAGAACCCAGAAACGATGACCATCCTTGGTTTCACAACATGGAAAAGACGCTGAGGGATTGGTTGGATGCGGCACCAGAAGAGCCTCCATGGGCCAAATCTTGGTAAGTCAGCTGGCCTCACTCCCTTCAAACCCTGGCATTTAGTTTTCCTTTCTTCGAAAAAATGTAGACTTCTGTTCTGACTCGAATGACAGGATATCGGGATTTTATCATCAAATGAGGGCATTACTGTATAGGCCTTCGCCCCAGATTCCACAACCATCAGCTCACGCAGCCCAAATCTGTTACGAGTCCTCGGCGGCCACGATTGATCTTTCCCAGAAGCAGCTTGGGGGCGATGTTATCGACATCACTTGGGTGTTCCTCTTGACACTAAACTTGGCTCTCAGCACACTCCTATGGACAATATCGTATCCCGAAGTCCGCCGCAACCACCCTCGAGAAGAGGTCGAAGAACTGGTGAATACGGCATTGGAGTCTTTGGACCGATGTGCAGAGCGTTGGCCCGGAACCGCAGCCACATCACAGCTTTACACCATATTTTCCAAGGCATGCATGCAGAGCTATGACGTGCAAGTGAAACTTGAAAAGGAACCCTTTTCCTTTAGCAGCCCACCAGCGACAAGCGAAGCCCAGTCCTCGCCCGAAGGCTACGCCCACTCAGCGGCTACTACTCCCCGACCACTCCCTTATCTCAACCCTCCACAGTTTGGTTATGTTTTTGACTCGTCCCCTGAGTCTATGAACAACTACGTATTCGACCCTAACTATCCTCCTCCTCAACCTACTTTCCGTTCAAACTCAATCTTCTGCAATCCGGCCACAGACAATGGCAGCCGGCGATTCTCTTACTTTCCACCCGATGCCACTAATATGGGAGAGGCCGGTCCAGACGATCCCTCTTCTCATACTCTTCCTGTGCCAGACCATATACCCCATCACTTGCAATCACAACCCGAATCATTCATCCAGTCTAATATGCCGACATCCAGACCGACCCTATCACCATCAGCAATGGCGATAAAACAATCGTCGAATGTTGCCCCAATTTCGCCGTCGCCGCTTTCAGCGCAGACTAACATGTCGCCGCCTCAGAAACCCATTATGACGCCGCAGGTGACCCAGTCACAACCGACATACGTGGCCGCACGAATGGCGCAGCCAGTCCATCATCAGCGACCGCTGCCGCCGGCCCCCACGTCCGTATCGGACTGGTTCTCCCCTCCGTCGCAATTCATGTCGCCGTACAACTTTGTCACCTCGGGGAGTGGCTATTTCAATGAGGCCATGGCCGGGATGAGCGGATTCGGTGGATCACCAGGGCCCGGCTTGGGTCTTCACAATATCACCGCACAGCTTGAAGCCGGCGGTATGCCATTCAGCTATTCGCCTGGTAGGCAAGGCAGTCTATCCCAATCGCAGCAACTAGAGCTCATGGAGGACTTGGAAAAGGACGGCGTTAGTGCCATGGATGCGTATCTGCAAGACAACCCGATGAATGGGAGGGGATGGTACTGAGATACAGCTTTTCTTACCCTGCCTTTATTTTCTTAGTTTCGCCATCATTGCCATTTGCTACCATTATGGGGAGTCAATTGGGTACGACTACTTAGACGGATATCTGGCAATGGAGTCCTGCGTTTCATATTTACCATTCATGTATGCTGAGTAGTGTGGGCGGGTGTTTTTCGTTTCTTCTTCTTTGGATATCCAAGGGACCGCAAGGTGGAAATTAGGATAGGATATATAAATGCTTCAATAGTGACTTTATTCCATTTGTTTGTTCCTCAGAAAAAAAAAGCATGCCTATTATATCTACTGCTTTTTCCTATCGCCAGAGTCCGTTCACATGTCGTAACATTCTTTCTTTACGTCTGATTAACAGTAAACAGCTGGTTAAATGAGTGACCATGGTATCTTCCATTATTCCCTAAAAAAAAATTCATGATTCGTTCCGTCCCATCTCCCTCGAGTGAATCCAATCCCACCAATCAATTTGGTAACATAACGAATGTAATAATTCCAAGGGATGATGCCCTATAGAGCATTCCTGGATTATACATTACAATATAATTTCTTTTCTCTTCTTCCCTTTCTTTCGATACATCCTGATGAAAGAATAACACAACCCATAAGAACCGAAAGAAAAAATAAAAGTTGGGTATAAAATATGCGTAAAGGAGAGTTCATAAAGGTAAGAGACCAAAAACATGGCCCATAAAAAAGGTTCAGCAAACAATGATGCCGGATTTAAATGACCAACAAGCCCATAATGGCCGCAATCAGGAGGCCAAAGTTCTCGCTCGCCCGAGAGAGATCGTTCGAGAGCGGTATTCCGCTTGTTGACGACGTGTTGGGGCCTGTTCCTGTTCCAGACGGTCCGCCACTGCCACCACCCCGAGTGGGCGAGCCAGTAGGTCCAGCACCGCCTGGGTTTCCACCTTCATTCGGACCAGTCGGTCCAGCACCCCCGGTGGTTGTGGTATCTCTATCCAACTGTCCGGGAGGAGTAAATCCCGACGTAGGAGACGTGAAGCCTGTCGAGGGGTTAGTGCCTGTCGCAGTGCCAGTTCCTGTCACGACACCAGTACCAGTCCCAGCAGTAGTTCCTGTCGAGGAACCAGTACCCGTCCCGGCAGTAGGTCCGGTCGGGGAACCGGTGCCGGAGGGGGAACCAGTGCCAGTCTGGGAACCGGTACCAGTCTGGGAACCGGTACCAGTTGGGGAGTTAGTACCTGACGAGGGAGGTGCGGTCCCAGTCCCCCCTGTATTAGATGGAGGGGCTGATGACCCGGTACCAGTTGCGCCACCCGAGCCCGACGTCGACGCCGATGTAGACGCCGACGTTGACCCCGTTTCACCGCTTGCACTAGTGGATGCCGTACCTGATTCAGAAGAGATTCCTGTGCTGCTCTGTGCACTAGAGGAAGATCCTGATGCGGATGTGCTTGACGATGACGACCCAGAAGTGCTAGAGGAGGGTGGTGGTGGAGCTGAACTTGAAGTGGTGGACGACGACGGAGGAGTAGACGAAGGCGGCTGCGAAGAGGAACTGGTCGACGATGTTGGCGGCGGAGGCGGTGGTGTCGACGATCTTGAAGAAGTTGTAGACGAGCTTGTAGGAGGGGTGCTGCTTGGAGTGGAGGAGCTGGAGCTGGTCGTGCGAGAGCTTGACGTGCTGGATGTGGGAGGAGGTGGCGGTTGCGTAGTAGACTGCTTAGTAGTCGTCGACTTCACGGGGCTCGAGGTCGTGGTATCAATAAGCGATGTCGGGCTCACAGAGACTTGTGAACTCGATCCCAGCGTGGGCGTCGACGACACATCGGAATCCGGTGCCGACGAGGTTGACGATGTAGGTGTTGTTCCCGATCCATCGCAGAAGAACAGGAACTGCGAATACGGGGGGTCCAGCGCTGCCTGCACCTCGGCCTTTGTGATGTTCTCGGCCGTGGCAACGCAGTCAATGCAGTTGTTGAAGGCATTCTCGAAATCAGATCCCTCTTCGCAAAGTTCTGGGGACTTGCCGGCCTTTTGAGCAATATTGAACGCCGTGTTGCAAGAGTCGAAGCAAATTGGCGGCAAGGGGTCACGTTTTACATTCTTGTGCGTCTTACGGCGTTGCTGCTTGTAGGGCTGTTGAGAACGCCTCCGATATTCGGGTGCACCAGTATGCAGCGGCCCGTCCGTCAAGCTGGCCTGGGATTTCCAGTTGCCAGTCGTGAAGGTACTGGTATGTCCACCCTCAACTTTCCGGACAAGGTTGTACTCAAAAATGTCATAAGACAGGCCAAATTCCTCTGGGTTCAGATTGAAGTAGCCGTGCTGCGGCGGGTAATAACCCGTCTTGCCATCTGGCCACTTGACGTTGTGCAATGGTGGAGTTGGCATGCACTCCTCAGGCTGGCATCGGAATTCAGCGGGGGGAGGGCCCGGCCAGAAGTTGCACCCCTCTGGCTTGGTAGGATTACAGACAAATCCAGGCTTGCAACCAAACGTGAGATCTGACTCTATATTCAGCGCCGCGAAGGATCCAGTTGGCTCCGGGCAGAGAGTGACTTGAAACGTGGGAGCAGGAAGCGTTGTGTAATAGGCCCCGGCCGCATTTCTCAGGTCCAAGACAGCAGTCGGTGTCGGTGCATGTTTTACTTGTTCGTCCTAAGAAAACAAGAGTATAAGCTTGATGTACATTTGAGTATGAAGTGATATGAACTGCATATTACGAACCGCTTCTTTGGTGTAAACTGTCTCGACGTCAGGCTGAGCTGCGGAAGCGACAGCGCCGGCAAACACGCCAATTGAGATGGAGGCAAGCAACCGCATCTTGGGCCAGACTGGTCCAACACAACGGACAGGAAAAGAGTGCGTCCCTTGGCTATGTTAAAACGATGGGAAGGCAGCCAGAAGGCTAGGGGGATACGCCGAGGCCAGCTGATGGGCCAGGACAGAGGGAGAGCGAAAGAATGGTTGGCAAAACAAAACAGTACCGAAGACGCAGCGAAAAAGGAAGACGAGGCTCGTTTCTTTATTGCTGGGACTTTATGGAGGTGCGGGATAGATATGGCGTATACTATAGACGGAGCTGGTGCAATCCCCCTGGTCAACGGGATACTAGCCAAGCTAGACTATGGGCAACGTGGCGTGGGCTTGCGCGTGTAAGCCTCACCTCACTTCACCTGGGATCAAATGTGACCGCCTGTCAAGAGCAAGGCTGACTTATAGCTCGTGGGGGAGCTCATCAGATAGGGACGAACCCCCGGAGAGAGAGGAGCCAGGGGACCTTGTCCACGGAAAAGGCAAGCAATTCTCGTCACGGCCAAATGCTGCAGACAATAAGGAAAGGACGGCAACAACACATAGGCGTAGAGGTGGACGAGCCCCCTAGCAAATGGGCCATGTCCAACCGGGAAATCGGACAACTGAGAGCAAAAACAAGCCAGGATCGCCAAAAGCACACATCACTTCGGTATACTCTTTCAGTGGGCAAGCCTCGTAAGGCCTAGTGTCAAGAAACAGGACCCAACTGGGCTGATTTTCGTGGCGCGCGGCGGCAAGGGTGTGACCGGTGATAGGACAAGCCGAACGACAAGTGCCTGAAGGAATCCACGAACCCCCTCCCAAGTAGCTTCCGGCCACACATAAAATTCTCACCCTGATAGCTGATTGATAGAAATTTTCCTGGTTGAGCAGCTAGAAATGCTACTAGCTGCAACGAGACAATCTTTGCGAGCGACAGGGATCCCAAGCGTCCACCACGAGTGGTTGGATTAGATACACGCAGGCTGTGGCAATGTAGCCCTCCAAGAGCCTCCAAGTCTTGGTACGACGAATAGAGAGGGGCCAAGTTATTCTGTCATGTCACAGCCGGCATGGGTTGCAGCTTGGGAGCCGCACTTGGTCCTTGTATCCGGGGAAATCAATGGCCGACCTGACGCGGAGGAGCTTCCAGACTGAGGGTTGACATGTGCAATACGAAGTTGCGGCTCTACTCATCGGCGAGCAAAGAGGCGCCAAAGATTGAACGCGGCACTAAGACACTGAGAAGGGTCCAGACAGGCCCGAATGGAGATGAGCTGGGCTCTCCATGCCCTCCGCGTTTACGGGTCCAGTTCAGCATACTTGTATGCATCTGGCGGTTGATCCTTCGATCTCATATCCTCCGGCAGCGGCTTTTGTTCAACTCCAGCAAGAGCAGAACGCGACTCAGCTTGTGCCACTGCGCCGTTGCACTGCATTGAGTTGCACTCGAACCGGGAAGAGTGCGGAAAGGCCCGAGAGAAATAGATGGACGTCGTGCCTGGTGTAACGGTTGATGCCAACCACCACCACCAACCTGATTACTATGTCGGCTGCGGATGCGGGGCGCGCTAGGCCGCTGCACTGTACTATTAGCGAGTTGCGGGCGCTCAAAGAGAGAGAGAAAATTCTGCACAAGGTGCTGATGGAGGCTCTTCGGCCATTGGGCTGTGGCTGATGTTATTTTGAGTGGCGGGATGCAGGGAAGTGGTAAGCAACGGCCAAAAGTTGAAGGTCTGGAGAGAGCTTCGAACAAGGTTTAGCCCGAGCAGCGAGGCCACTGCAGCTCCTTGGTGCTTGGGCACTAAGGATTAGTTGACTCAGTACTGTTACAAGTCCTACCTAATGTAAGGTACGAAATACGAGCATGTACCTGTAGTTAACACCGAGAGGCAGGTGCTCTATGCCCAGGCGCGTATGTACAACAAGCAACTGATAAGCTGTATCAGACGGTACTCGGTACAGTCCCAACATACAGAATCCTCCAGCTCTCAGCAGAATCTCTGTGGGCAGGCGCGGTGAGCTGCCCAAAAGCGGCAGTTGCGTCGACTGGCTTTTGAGCGCCAAACCCCTCAGCAATCTATTTTGCAGCTTGGCGATTGGCGGGCGGCCCCTCAGGTGTTCTTGGCGGCGAGTGGGCTGCTGTTCTCTAGGGCTGCCCCGCCAAGGTGCTTCTGAGGGCGCCTCCAAGGTCCCGCTAAACGTCCCGCTAGGGCTCTTCTGTTGAAGGAATCCACGGACCCCTGGCTCGAGTTCTAGTTCCAGTTCCGCTTCTAGCTCTCTCAGCATTAGCTCGGATACTATTTTTCGACAACCAACCTTTCGACAACCAACACCATCAGCATCAGCAATCAGCGACACCCCTGGCTCTGGTTGCAGGGTCCGCCGCCTGCCAGACACTCTCGTGCTTTTTGCCCGTCGGAATACCTGGTCAGTCCGTTCATGGCCTTTTGGCCGCGGACTACAGTATCTGCTTGGCAACCGATCTTCCACTTGTATTGCCGTTGTTCGATGCCGCGGATGCCTCGTCCAGCCCGAGATTTAGGCATCACCACGTCGCACAACACCATGCGAATGGTGCTACTATACATAGATGATCCTACAAATCCACCCGGGCGGGGCTTGCCTTATGCACCGGCCTATGCGGCAGCTTTTCGTCCTGGAGCTAAGGAAGCAACCACACCAGCCGGACCAAAGAGTATCAATGTCCGATGAGTTGTCATCGAGCTTACGAGTGTGCGAGACGGAGAGGGCATTGCATCCCACTCAGGTCCGCCTGCTAATACATACGAGCATTGCTAGCAGCATGTGTAAGCAGCTAGAATATTAGCGAATGCTAGTGCTATGCTCATCCTGTCCACACCGTCATTTATCACCAAGGAGACTGACTCTTTTGCCAGTCCAGAATGCCGCAACCCGTCATCTGGGTGAACGGCCAAGCATCTCGGGCTAACCCCATCACGCAACATGACAAACGAGCCTTACTTGTCCCAGTCTAGGGTCTCTGGGCGACCTCATTTCCATTTTCGTCACCATGCTGGGAAGCATGCTGTGGCTGTGCGTGTTGCCGGTATTCTTGGGCCACAGTTTATCAGTCGCCAATGCTGCATGCTCGTTCGGTAGCAATGGAGTTTTAGCCTGTTGAGCCGTCGGGACGCTGGTGCCGCATACTCCTTCGCCACATGAGATGCCAAAGCAACTCAATCAGGGCGGCGAGGAGGAAAACTGCTTGGCTCGCGGCGTGTCCGCCACCCTAGCCCGGCTATTATGCTATCGGCGCGCGCAGTTCGCATTGCCACTGGGAATCTCGGGACGCTGCCGGCTCTCTCGTTGCTTCGCAGCTACTGCTACTTGGACTAGCATTCCCGTCATGTGCGACCCTCGAGGCCCACAGTCTGCCTGCCATCCCAACGTGATCTCGGAAGCTTCTGTGCCTCAAACCAACCGTAGCGAAGCTCTGGCTAGTGTCCCGCCTTGGGTACCACGCCTCCGGGCCTCTTAACCCAGCTTTGGCCGGCGGTTCTCGCTCTAGCTTCCCAAAGCCTGCATTGATGTGCACCTCGCCCACGATCACCTCGTTAATCGTACAGAATCGGGGCAGGCACCGTATCTAAATCAGCCTCAGCTCGTGTACAACTGTACCGAAAGTATTGCCTTGCATAGGCTCCAGCAGATATTCTGCTACCACCAACGTATTGGCTGTCTATTTCTTCGGCTACTACACTCTGGCTTGACGAGGCGGTGGTGCTGTATACGTTTATTTCCGCACCTTGTTTGATCATCATCTCAAACCATCGCCTCAAGACCAGTTCTCCCTGTCATTCCTCCCCGATGGCCTAGTAAACTCCGATCCTGTATTCTTTTTGGAGCCTCTGTCAGCGCCATATTATGCTCATCGGCCCCGTCCGTCGCTGCTACTGACATCTATCTCATACCTCATCGGCTTCCACGCCCAGCCACGAAGACATGGCACCCTACCGGGCCGTCACATCGGCTCTCCTGGCACTTTTATTACACCCTGCCCATGCCCAGCTCAGCAATTGGGCTGCTGATCAGGTCAACTCAACCATATGTACCTGGACGGAGCCTAGAGGTATTGCATCACAAGTACGCTATCAGTATTGACGATGGCTAACAGCGGACCGTAGCTGCCCTCATCCGAGATAAAATTTTCATTGATGGAGGCGACGTCTCATGGCTGCCCGGCTTGAAGAACGGATCATACGGAATCCCTGTAGACTACGGTATGCAGAGCCTTCACATTCAACAATCATGACTGTGGTCTTCTATACTTACTCGTTTTCTCATAGCAAACTATCAGGGAATCATTTTCACATACAAC
Organism: Trichoderma arundinaceum; assembly: GCA_025919625.1. Lineage (NCBI taxonomy): Eukaryota > Fungi > Ascomycota > Sordariomycetes > Hypocreales > Hypocreaceae > Trichoderma > Trichoderma arundinaceum. The sequence continues at coordinate 151,586 of JAMQTF010000008.1, read as the reverse complement.
CTAAGTTATGCATTCAACGCAGATACCAACGTCACTGGTCTCTTGTTACAAGATCCGCTATCAAAAGCCATAGGAGGGCTCGGCCAGGATAACGGCAATTCGCCAAACTACATTGACGGCGCCCTCCTCGCCAATGACGACGAATTCTTCTTCTACGGCGGTCTGCCGGTAGGCGATTCCGTGCAGTATGCAGCTCCCGAAAAAGACAACGTCCTCGTCTATCAAGCATACTCGTACGGGACCGACAAGCCTCTCTTCAACCCAGGATTCCACAGCTTGGATTCCCTGCCAAAGACTGTTAACCCGTTCGTCACTTTTGGCGGTGCGGCAAATGCCCCGTCCGAGAACTTGGCTTTTTACTTTTCTGGCATGACCTCTGCGTCCGGCGGGTCAATATTCTTTAATTTCAACGACACCACGCGACCCTCGAGGGTTACAAACTCTCTCATCACGGTGAACATGACTGAACAAGGATTTGAGAAGTGGAGCAACAAGAGTGCGCCAAGCACGGTCAAGGGCCGTGCAAGCTCTGAGCTGGTTTGGGTCCCTGTGGGTGAGAAAGGCATACTTGTCGCTCTCGGAGGTGTTGTCTTTCCAGAATACGCGAATGCAACTCACAGGTCTCAGAATGCACAAGCTAGTGTAGGCAACCTCTCAAATCTACCCCCCCCCCCCCCCTTGTCCCGTTCAATGAATCTGACAACGAACATAGGAATCCCAAAGTCCGGAGTTCATGCGTGTCATTGACGTTTATGACGTCGCTGGCAATAAGTGGTATACACAATCAACTGTGGATGGGCCCAGCACCCGAGCTCGTGGGTGTGCTGTCGTGGCCACCGCATCTGACAGTTCCAGCTTCAACATTTATTACTATGGCGGCTATGACGGAATTCATCCCATTGATCCTTACCACGATGACGTCTGGGTTCTCTCTCTCCCGTCTTTCACTTGGACTCTGCTCAATAATGGCACAGAGTCCCACGCACGAGCTGGACACGAATGCCTTACTCCATACCCTGACCAGATGATGGTAATTGGTGGTTATACACCTCTCGATGGCAATGCTCTGACATGTCTGGAGGGTGGGCCTATTGTCATGTTCAACCTGACCAGTGGAGAATGGATGGATTCTTATGATCCCACCGTATACGGCGAGTATGGCGTCCCCGAGAAAGTTCAGGCTGCGATCGGTGGCAACGCGTCCGGTGGCGCGACTGCTACCAAGCCATCTCCCTCTGGCTGGTCAAATGCAGACCTGGGCAAAGTATTTGCTACGTCCTATGACCAAAAGAAAATCTCAAGCTACTGGCCGTACCCAGCAGCTCAGACGGCCAATCCACCAGCGCAACCGCCAAAGACACCCCCGTCCAAATCCGGAGGATTACCGTCGTGGGTTGGGCCAGTCCTGGGAGTTATTCTAGGCCTTATTGCCCTCATTTGTGTCATTGTCTTGTTTTGCCTCTGGCGGCGACGAAAGAACCTTCGAAGCCGCACAAGCACCAACACCAGCGAGGAAGCGGGTCATAGAATCCTCTCCTGGATTCGAGGACAGCCCCCTAGCCACAAGGCCCCAACAGTAACAACTACGGAAGATACTCCTGGAAGCCCAGAAATGCGAGAATATATATATCCCAGTTTTACGCCATCGGCTTCAGCATCCGTTCCCCCTCAGCCTCACGAAATGGACGATACGCAGTTGGTGGAACTTCGTACGTAACCCATCTCTCCGTTTGCTATATAAGGACTTACGCTAACTGATTTCTTTTTGTGCAGCTGATACAACCCGAGTCGAGCTTCAAGATACCGGACTATCACCGATGGATATCCGTGAGCGGTATTCTCACTGGTTCCAAGGCAGAAGTGATGATGGTCTACCGAGCCCTACTCGAAGCTCCCTTCAGAGCACGTCTCCGCGAAATACAATCTCACCCATTAAAGACCGGAATAGCGACTTGTTACCGTCCAGCGATTCTCCTTCTCCCCCAATACTCGAAGGCAGCGAGAGCGACAAAAAATCTTTACTGCCTACACCTGAGCCGGCTGCCACTCCAGGCGCAGATCAAAAGGCTCAGCTGACGGACGAATCAGCTAGGACTTCAGAGGGTCATGAATTTGTAGTTTCACCTCCAACAGCAGAGGAGAACCCCGGGGACGACTACTTGACAGTAAAGAAGACATCTTCAAGTAGTCCTACTACTAGAAAAAGTGTGTTCCAGGAACACCATGATGATTGATGGCACAAGCTGAAAGGCGATATAGCCCAGCATCGGCGTTGGGGGAGGGGTGGTCATTCTTGAATATTTTTTTTATAATGATTGTTATGTATCTCGAATTCCAAAAATTCTTATATAGGACTGTATACCCACCCTTTTTATGCGATATATACTGCAGTTTTGCCATTGTGTATCCTAGGTAGTCTAAAATAAAAGTCCCAGGTCCATGCCGCACATGAGAAAATAAGAAAATGAATCAATGGATAAGAGCATTTGTGTGCCTTTTTTCTCCTCTTCATTTTTCTTTTCCTGCTTAGACTTCGACCAGCTCATCGTCTTCATCCGCTTCAATCTCCTTGATACGCGGCTCTGCCTCTTCCGGCGCCTCATCTCTCATGAGAACCTGTACTAGTCTATCGCATGCCTCACTCACGCCCTCATCATTCACTCTCGCGTGGGTCTCCCGAATGATGGGATACACATTAACTTGCCTCATCAGCTCGCGACCTTCCTTCGTGGTCGTCAATAGCGTCAACGTCTCAACATGGGTCTGAATAATAGATGTGTCCGAGTCGCGCTTCTTGTCCGGCGGGAGGAGCTGCAAATCAGGCAGCATGTCCATCGTCTCATCCACGTCGTACTCTTCGTTGCCGGTGATGGGCAGGAGAATATAAGGAAGAATGTTAATGTCCGATTCGGACAAGAAGGACGGGTGGGCGGGTATCTCAAACGCGGCGTTCTTGATGGTACTGGCGACGCCTTTTCTCCGGATATCGGACTTGTGCTCGGTGAAGACTTTGAGCTTCGTCAGGGGAATGACGCCGTCGTAGGGCTGCTGGGTGAGGAAGTATTGTCGGATCTCGGCGTGTTTGGAAAGATCTGCAAAGACGTAGGCTAGATAGTCAAAGTCTGCTTTCTTGTTGTATGCGCCGTCTTGGCCCTTGACGAAAAGGTCCATAAGCTGGTTGAGGACGCTGTCATCTGAGCCGAGCTGTGAGGGGGCTTCTTGCTTCCTCTGGAGAAACGCCTTGGATCCGTCGTATTTTGAGAGGTTGGCGAGGAGCATGGCTAGTAGATCGGCGTTGGGCTCCTCAGGGTGCTATTGCGAGGATAGGTCTGTGTTACTTGGGTGGCTTTGTGAAGATGAGTGAGACGGTAAGACGTACGACTATGTGTGAGAATACCATCTCCAAGAACTTTTCATCCGTCGCTACAAACTCCAAGACATCCAGGTCTCCAGTCAAGTTGATAAGAATATTCAAGGCATGCTCAGCGATTTTCTATGCATGAAAAAGATTAGTTTCAGTCCCAACTGTATATAGATCTCCTATGCTAAGAAGAGATCTCATGAGAAAGCCACCCCTTGGAACACCTACCGCATGGTCCCGAACAAGAAACTTTAGGTGCTTCACAGGCTTGAGTTCCTCGGCCTTGAAAATGGCCGTATCAGAGGTCGAATAAGGAACCAAATTCTCTATTGCGACGGCTCTGATTTGTGGGTTTGGGTGGGCGATGAAGCCCACGAGCTGTATACATGTTAACACCGCTCGTTTATGTAAGTACATGTTTAATGGATATTGATAAGACACACTTCTTCTAGCTCTGTGGGCATGTTGACTTTTGTGATCTAATCAAAATAAAATAAAAACACAGTCTTATAAATGGTATAGGTGAGTGAGTCGTTGTGTTTGAAAGGGTGCTGCTTATCGTATGAAATATTTTGGAGGGGCAACTTGATGGATTTTGATAATAGTGGGGTGGAAAAAAGGCTTAGGACAGCGTCATAGGTCGTGACTAACCATTTTCGGCAGCATTTTCTAAGAGCAGTATCAGTTGTAAGACGCTTGATGGGCGTATCCAAAGACATGATTTGTCAAAGGAAAAAAAAACCTAGACTTGGGCGCGTATATATGTATGGTAAATACGGTGATAACTATCAAATGAATGATATACGCTTTATCCAAAAGAACTGAAACGCAACCATCTGGATCGATGACTCTGCACTGCAACTGGTACTACGTATATGCTCCGCCGATAGATTAGCAGATTTTTCAAGAACATAGTTCTCAAAGAATCCAAGTCACTGATTTCTCTTCATTTATATTCATTATGTATATCGTCAAATGTTGGCATTATGCGAGCACGAAAATTGAATGGTTCATCTCCAGCCGCTCCTAGGGTCCAAAGGCGGTGAGGCTTAAGCAGTGCATTTTTGGTGCGGCGCGCTAAGCCTCATCTGATGAGAGGGGTGGCAGATCGATAAGACACAAATTTTTGATTTTCTGCCCACCAACCAAGTCCGTCCAGCTCCCGGCAGAAACCATTTCGCAGATACCCAACTCCAGGATCGGCAAGAAAAAAAGTTCACCACAGTCTACAGCGCCAGAATTCAATATGCCCAAGGCAACGACTCCCACCGCTGTGCGCCCTGGGCGGCGCCATAATCCATTGGAGGACGACGTGTTGGCGACGGGCATCCTGCGAAACAAGCCCACTAAAAGAAAGTCCAAGGATGTCGAGGAATCTGAGGAGACATTTGTGGATTCCAAGGCCTCCAAGAACATTCTACGGATAGGCCGTGAGTTGATGGAGGAGGAAAATGCCGAGAGACCGGTAACGAAGCCGACGGTGGACAGCTTTGGTTACGATTCAAGGTTCGGCGAGGAAGAAGAGCAAAAGGCATACGACGAGGATGAGGCCTGGGGTGATGATGATGATATGGTGGAGGATGTTGAGGTCGACCCTGAAGACCTTGAGACCTACAGGAAATTCATGGGAGATGAAGAGGACGATGATCTGCTCAAGCATGGCTGGGATCTCAAGCCCTCGGGTGAACCTCAAGGGGAATCTATTAACTTGGCCGACCTAATCTTGGAGAAGATTGCTGCGCACGAGGCCGCTCAGGCTGGAGGTGTCGATGTCCGTGCTCCTGACGATGATTACGAACTCCCGCCCAAGGTTGTGGAAGTGTACACAAAGTAAGTAACGCCGGGCCTCGAAATGCGCCCAGTAATGGGATAGATGCTAACAACCTCAGGATTGGCGAAATCCTCTCCCGTTACAAATCCGGACCTCTCCCCAAGCCCTTTAAGATTCTTCCAACTATCCCTCACTGGGAAGACATCATCGATGTCACCAAGCCCGAGAACTGGACCCCCAATGCCTGCTATCAGGCGACCAGAATATTCGTATCAGCCAAGCCTGGTGTGGTCCAGCGGTTTCTGGAAATGGTCATCTTGGAAAGAGTGCGCGAAGACATTTACGACACGAAGAAGCTCAATGTCCATTTGTTCAACTCTCTCAAGAAGGCCCTTTACAAGCCAGCCGCGTTCTTCAAGGGTTTCTTGTTCCCCTTGATCGGCAGTGGCACCTGCACTCTGCGAGAGGCGCACATCATTTCAGCCGTGCTGGCGCGAGTTTCCATCCCGGTCCTGCACTCTGCTGCAGCCATCAAGGGGCTTTGCGACATCGCCGCTCAGGAGGCTTCTCAGGGTAGTGAAGGAGGCGGAGCGACCAACATCTTCATCAAGACTCTGTTGGAGAAGAAGTATGCCCTCCCTTACCAGGCCATTGACGCTCTGGTCTTTCACTTTCTGCGATTCCGCGCCGAAGACCCTGCCTCCGCCAGGGCTGGCGACAGCATGACCGTCATCATGGGTGGGTCTGATTTCAGGGCTAAGCTGCCCGTCATCTGGCATCAGAGTCTGCTGGCATTTGCGCAGAGATATAAGGGAGACATCACGGAGGACCAGCGCGAGGCACTGCTAGATCTACTGCTAACACATGGCCACTCTTCTATCGGCCCTGAAGTCAGGCGAGAGCTGCTGGCCGGACGAGGCCGTGGAATTCCTTTGGAGCCTCAGGGCATGGCTTTGGATGGTGATGACACCATGGTAATGGATGCATGATTGCATAGCGGTTGACGAGAATACGTATGGCGTTTCGGCGTAATTGGACTTGGGAAGCCACTAAAATGGATATTTGAGTTATGAGGACAGAGAGAGACATGTCATGTGCGACAATACCAGATTTTTTATTTTCATATCGCATTATATCAAACAGTTGGAACCTCCTGGTTCCAACCCTCTCAATGATGAACATGCTGTGAATTGAAATACCAATTAATCATCCTTCTGCCAACTGCCGCTCTCCAATGGCAACTACTATAGCACGTACCTTCCATCAATCATGTGCGATTTTCAATGTACCGAAGATGATAGTCGGGGTATTTCTCCGAATATCGCCATCCACCGAGCATTTTTGTATCTCCACTCATCCTAATACAATACCTATACCTTAAGAGGAGTCTTCGAACAATATCCTCCTCCTCTCTTCTTCTCTTCTTCCCTGGCCAACCGGCTTATTATCCGGTTTCTTCTCTCCATCCAAACACCCCTCTGGAAGCATCGTTTACCATCTCGTGAGGGTGCTTTTGAATAGTTGTTCCTTCCACTTCACCATTCTTCCCAAAGCCGTTTACCGACGCTCCTCGCGATAGAAAATCTATCATGTCCGACGACAAACACACAGAGAGCTCAACAGCACACGATGCTTCAACTTTCCAAGATGCCAAGTGTGCCTCAACTCTCCAGATACTTAAGCATATGTATCACCCAAATTAGAATCAGAGTGCTAACCAGTCCTTGTAGTTATTTTGACCTCTCAGTCCGTTCTTTACCAGCCCCACCGTTCCTGCTCCTGACATTTGCGACACCGTCCAACAACGTTCACGAACCGCCCCGGTCCACTCCATGGGAGCGGGCTATGCAAGACGGCGCGTTTACAAACTCAACCTCTCCAGCAGACTCGGCAGCTGACAGACAGAGGGTTGGCTCTTCATCGGCTTCTAATCCGAAATTCGGAGTCGATCCGCCAAGACCACCTCGCGAGGGACACGAGTAGGTCTGGTTTCCAGAGGGTTATTGGGCGGAGAGACCACTAGCGACACTAAGCTCTCCTCGTAAGAGCAATGCCAGCTCCAATCCGCGCTTCTGGAAATGGCGCTCACGGTCAGCCAAATCTGCAAGTGAGACGGATGCACAGCATGAAGGGTTATATGCACCCCAGCTCACCTCCATGTCCGGGCACAGATCGAGATATGAGCCCCCACGACAGGAACTGCCACCCATTCATCAAGTCTGGACGCCATACCTGTCCGAGTCTGATCACGTATTTTCGCTACAGCATCCTACTGCGCCTGTCTCTCCTGGTGCTGTTGCAGTAACCTCGTCCAAGTCCCAGCGGTCGAGTGAAAGTATTGTGGTCTCGCCTAGTGCAAAGAACCGTCGCTTGGTCAACGTCCCTGAACACATCTCGCCTGAAAACATTGCTCAATCATCCCTGAAAGCAGTCCAACCAAGTACGCCTTTGGTCTCACCCAGAGTTTTATACCTGAAAGCCAAAAAGGAAATCGAGTGCAAGCTCAAGCAAAAACAGCATGAAGACTCGTATGTCCATCATCCAGGAGACCCCAACACTGAGCCGGATGCTCGACTGAGAATCGAGCGTCCTTGCAATGATCTGGCTCCCAGCGACGATTGCCGTACACAAGCAACAGTTGAAGGCACCAGAAAGTTCCTCGCCTCTCAGAGCATCAGCAAGAGTGGAACGTGGTTCAAGGACGAGCTTCACACGTCCAAGATAGGCCGCAAGCTTTTTGGCAAAGCACCATGGCTTCGGAAAGAATCTGGCGATTCGTTCACCAGCGTTTCTAGCTCCATCAGAGCCATGCTTAAGGGCAAGACACCGCCTGCGACCCCTGCGAATCATGGTCTAAGTTATTCGAGTGCGGAAACAAACTTTGAATCAAAACTGAGAGTAATCGTGTGCACTAACTCGTGAGCTATCAGGTAGTTACAATTTATCAAATAGCCAATTCCCCGGAGGGGTGAGCATCTCATCCCGCCTCTTCTATTCATTGTCTTGTGGTACTTATCTGCTTACCTTCCATAGGAGGCAGTTCGAGTGAGCACACCTCCTTTGGATGAAGACACGGCAGATGGCAGGCCTCGCGCTTTTTTCACGTCCTTGACGCCCCCTATGCCAGACGGCGAGACCATTACCAAAACGGCGGCCTCATCTACACGCTCTACAAAACGCTACAGTATCCATGGTAGCGCCATGGCATCTCAACCTCGTGAGTGGTGGGAGCAGACGCCTCAACGAGGATCTCGTCGCGATAATCTAGGCACTACTAGTAATTCTACCAGTAGATTTGAATTTGATGTACCGGAACATCTGCCCGGTAGCCCAATGTGCCCTACCAACAAGCACCACAAGAGCGGCGGCACGGGCGTGTGTGTGTATCACGGGCGGAGGAGAGCCAGGTCGATACTCACGGAGGAAACGAGCGGATTGGAAGCTCCAGACTACTCTTCAACGGATATCTCTTGAAGAAGAAAATCAGTTACATTATGTTACTGTGTTCTTTTAGACGCAAGGCCCCCTATCACAGTTAACCTCCCCTAGGATACTCGCCAATTTTATGTATTTGATTGCTGCATCGGGCAGCCCGGTGTAAACATTAGATAGACAACAGAACTTGTAAACATTTCCAAAATAACTCAAAGCTCGGTAGTTCATGAGGGAATGTTTTTGAATTAATACAAGAGTCCAAGAATTGGCTGCAAACTAGAGTTGCGAGTAACGGAAGTGAATATGGTTTCTTGAGTAACAACAACAATTGCCTGATTGGGCACAGGGGCGAGGAACGTACCGAACCGGCACCACGGCGCTAAATTAACGCGTCCACCACACTCGAAAACGCGCTACACGCGTTCGAATTAATTGACAGGTCTAGGTTAACCAGCCTCCGTGCTCAAAATGCTGCGAGGAGGCCAGTAAATGCTTCGAGCTTTCCGAACGTTGACAGCTTTCAATTAATGTAATGCGCCATTGGTCTTTTTGATGAACGCATTTCTATCCAGGCTGTATCACTGCTAGGTGTTGTTTTCCGCCAAGGGTCAGACAATGGAACTCGATGCAAGTCACGGAAACCGAAAGCGAACCCTGAACGAGGCTGAAATAGCTACATCACCAACAGCACCCTTCAAGAAGCGCAAGATTGATGACGAAAACGCCGACCCGCCATCGGCGCCGGGAGCCCTGAGCTCCATCGCCTCGGCCATCTCAGGCGTCTTTGGATACGGCAGAAAGTCTGCGGAAACTCAGAACGAGGGCGCACCAATCGTTGAGAATGGTGTCTCCCTGCCAAAGCCAGAGTCGCAGCCGCTATCAGCCACCTCGCCGAATAAGGCTCGACCAGCGATTAAGCTCGCAGCTCTACTGGGATCAAAATGGGACATGGGAGACTCGGACCGGTCGCCGTCACCGAAAAAGGGCAGAGGGGGGAGACGCAGAGCGGCGCCTGTGCCAGATGAAAGCTCAGCAACATCAGCACCTGCTCCGAGTAGAGGCAGAGGGAGAGGCAGGGGAAGAGGCAGCAGAGGAGGTCGAGGAGGCCGAGGAAGGGGCGGAGCTAGAGGCAGACCAAGAAAAGAAGTAGATGAGGAGAATATTGACGTTAATACGGAGGAGGCTATCCCAGAAACCGTCACGGCGCCTCACGAATCGCCTTCAACAGTACGTTCAATCAAGCGGCTCGACTTGATGCCTCTTACCAACGGCACCATTGACACTACTGCGGACGAACTTTCGACAAACGAATACCCAGCAGTTAGCCCTTTGAAAAATCGAAACCTCAACCTGACCCAGCGGTTGGCTGAGTCGACTGGTGTTGTGACGACGCCAAAGGGGATCCTATCACCGTCTAAGAAAAGAGGGCCTCGGCCACAGAAGAATGTGTCCTTTAATAAAAGTGTCGACGCCGATATTCCCGCCGAAGTCTTCTTCGAGGACTTGCCAAAGGAACCCAGTGCAAAAAAGAAACCCGGCCGAAAGCCCAAACAAGCCCAACCTATTGTTGCCACGGACGAGATTGTCTGCGGTGTCTGCTCCAGCCCAGACTCGAAGGCGCCTAATGAGATTATTCTATGTGACAATTGCGACTTTGCGGTTCATCAAATGTGCTACGGGGTGCGTGAGATTCCAGAAGGCGATTGGCTGTGCAAGTCGTGCGCACAAGAAGATGTTCTGGGCCTGGCCAAGAAGCCGACCGAGGAAGCTGCTGAGTTAGCCGCTGACCTGGCAGTGACTCCCGTCATCGAAGTGCCAGATATTCCCAATCTGGATTATCACTTACGCACCCTCCAAAGAATCCTCCTGGATCGGTGTAACGGCCGAAGATCGATTCGTATGTTTGGGCAGCAGGACCAGTACGAGAAGGCGCATCAGCTTATCGAGCAAACGGTCGTCGCAGGCGAAGGAAACTCTATGCTACTTATTGGACCTAGAGGATGTGGGAAAACGACGGTGTGTACACTTATTTGCAGCTGAAGGCGTTGATCCTCGGAATTTACTAACGGCCATGCAGATGATCAACAACATTGTCAAAGACCTCTCACGATTACATCGACAAGATTTCCATACTGTTAGGCTTAATGGGTTCATTCACACAGACGATAAGCTGGCGCTCAAGGAAATATGGCGGCAGCTTGGAAAGGAAATGCAGGTTGAAGACGACTTGCTGAACCGGGTGAGTTACTGGTTCTCTTCTCTCGCCAGGGTTTCACTTTTGCTAATCAGTAAAAAATTCACCAACAGTCCAACTACGCGGATACCATGGCATCCTTGCTGGCACTGCTGTCCCATCCTTCCGAAATCCTTGGACTGGACGAAGGGGTCACCTCACAATCCGTCATCTTCATCATTGACGAGTTTGACCTGTTTGCGACTCATCCCAGGCAGACACTCCTGTATAACTTGTTTGACATTGCGCAATCTCGAAAGGCACCGATCGCAGTCCTCGGCTGCACAACTCGCCTTGATGTGGTGGAGATGCTGGAGAAGAGAGTTAAGAGCCGATTCAGCCATCGATACATTTACTTATCGCTGCCGAAGAATCTAGCGGCTTTCTGGCAAGTCTGCCGCCAGGGGCTAATGCTCGGAGATGTCGAGCCAGAGGAAGAGGGTCTGGACCGGAGCGTCGTTGGATTCACTGAGTTCCAGGCGTACTGGGATCACAAGATTGAGGTCAGTATCCTTTCTCACATCCCATTGGAAGTTTCCGCATCTTTGACGGCCCCATATTCTAACAACGGCATAACATACAGGATCTCTACAAGCAACGAGCATTTCAGGACTTGCTACAGTACCACTACTATACCACTAAGTCGCCGTCGGCGTTCTTCAATGAGTGGATCTTGCCGCTTTCATGGCTGACGGCGGGCAACCCGAACCTCAACATTCCAGCCGTCGGCTCAGAGTTGTCATCTCTGGCACCACCAGACTCCCGCCTACACCTACTGTCGACGCTATCAGATCTTGACCTCGGACTGTTGATTGCCGCCGCTCGGCTTGATATTGTGGCCGACACGGACACAGTCAACTTTGCCATGGCGTATGACGAGTACAGCACTCTGGCCGGTCGGCAGCGTGTCCAGTCAGCCACGGCAGGCATGCTGGCTCAAGGCGGCAACGCGAGGGTCTGGAGCCGCGGCGTTGCGGCCGTTGCATGGGAGCGACTCGTCACCCTGGGATTGCTGGTGCCGGCCGGTGTGGGTGCTGGCAGCAGAAGTCAAGGACACGGGGGGCTGGAAGCAAAGATGTGGAGAGTCGACGTAGCTTTGGAGGAGATTCCGGTGGCCACGAAGCTGAGCACTGTTTTGGCGAAGTGGTGCAAGGAGATATGATTTCATGCTGTTATTGTTTTCTTGATTGTTTTACGACCTGGACACCATACAGGGGGGGTTTGATTTTCTTTCTTTCTTGGTTTTTTTACCATTCAGAGAAAAGCATAAGCATGTACGGAGTACCATGACACACATATCATAGACAGCCAAATGAGGGTGGAAGGGAACGGGCCGTTCTCAAGGGTATTACTAGACACTTTAATCACTGACATTACTGCTACCACATATGATGCTGATGAAGCTTCTAAAAGGCAGGGCACAGCCTGGAACGCCATGTCATCTCTCGGCCGAGTGATTAAGTCTAAAATCAAGGGAGACCCTAGCAGCCACATGCCGCATCGCTCAAGCACACAAGCTGTAAGTAAATCTTGCCGCGGTTCGGGCATCTACGCCTGCATGATTATACTGCCGAACGCTACCCACCAGTAATTCCCGTTTGTCCTTTCTGCCATTTACCGTCCTTTTTTTTCACCTTGAGAGATTGATATTTGCTCCGTGTCAGTTGCTCGGCCGGACGAACTGATGCTTCCATGCCCGGCCGAAAGAACCATGACTTCGCTCAAAGAAAGTAATAAAGATTAAGGTTGTATTAAGCCTGCACGGCGTCTATCGAAGAAAAAAAGGGGGCCAAGTGGAGCGACGAGGGTAAGAAAGAAAGAAACAACAGGAAACGAGGGGCCGTGATTTGTCCATGATACGACGGACATGGTGGTTCTGCGAAATGCCATGGGCGAAATGCCATGTGCGATGCTTTTCGGCCTTTTGCGGCAGCTGTGAGCAGCTTGTGGAGTAAGCGGGAGTGAAAAAGCGGTTAGCGGGCTGGAGAGAGGCGGCTTGGTTGATGCGCCGTCGGGGTAATAATGGTTGTTTTCTCCTTGTTGCTACTTTGTGTGCTCGAGGCTTGAGTGGGCGTTCTAGGACGGGTATCGAGAGTTTACCGACAGCCGGGCTATTGCAGACACTCCTTACTAGTATAGCTAGGTGGCATTATAGAGTGGAAGCTTGAAAAGCCTCCATTTTTCATTCAATAAACCGAAATACCTACTTTTCTCCTTGTCTTTTCTTCTTTTCCATTAAGCGAGAGCTGGTTTTTTGATTAGTAAACCGCCGGCACAAATGCGAATGCCGAGTTTTTTTGTGTACAAGCATGCAAATCAAGGTAGTGCCGCGCAGTGATAATGCCGTGCTCCTTTGATAGGGCCGCATCATGCACGATGTAATGTGTGCAGAGTCTTGCTATGCGCCGCCCCATAAAGACTGCCACTTCACCATCCCACCGCATCTGTCTCATAGCAAAGCAGGAAAGAAAACGAGAAGAGCAGAAATGCTGTCGTATCGGACTAGCAGCCCGGCTAGGCCCTGCATCTTCCTCGGATATCCCACCCGGCCGTTCGGTGCAACCCAATCTCGAACTGCCAAAAGAGGCATTTCGTATAAGAGCTATTTGCCGTTGGTGGGATGCTCATTGCCCAGAGCGGCACTCGCATCACGCTTGCAGCTTTTGTCGTTGCGTGCGTCTGCTTGTAAGTGGTATGCCGCGACGAAGGCCGCCTCGGCCAGAAGCGCCCTCGCACCGCAGCAGCCGCAGCAGCCGCAGCATCCGCTGCTTTGGAATTATTGCCAGACCCCATACGGTAGCAGCTTTGCAATAGTATCAATGACAGTAATCATGCCGAGGAACTATATCGCGAATGGTATGTAGCAGGCAAGTAAGCGGAGATTTAACAGCAAAACAAGGGAGAAAACTTGGAGGGCAGCTATTGGTTCAGCCCTGTGAACTGTCATGGCTGGGCCCATGCACCGTCGTGTGTGGCGCATGCATTGGAAAGCCAAGCCAAGCCTCAAAGAACATTATAGATGCAAGATACAGAATAAAAACCGGGGCCGGAAGACACAAACATCAAGCCACAGACGAACTATCAGATCTAAGAATAAACTGCGGTTGTGTAAGATGGCGGCTATGTACTGCCCGCTGACTAAGGGTATTAGTAGGCGCGTTAGCTTGTTTTAAGACGGGCTGCGTTCGGTGAGAAGGAGAGCGAAGCCAGGAGGGGGAATATGAGATGGGATGAAGGGAAATGATGATGCCCGCGGCCCCATGCAGCTTCGGGCGGCAAATGCTCGTCGCTGTCGGCTTTTTCGCCATCAAGAGGCAGAATATACGGAGTGACAGAATAACAGAGCAGGCATAGAAGCCCAGAATACGGTAGTAGACTCGCTAGATCAGTACTTGAGCACCACCATTCACGTGCTTCTCCGCCACCGGCAAAGCAATCGGCCAGCCCCAAAACACAAATACCAAACGCCAAACACCTCCGCCAATCAACTTCCCCAAGCAACATCTCCAACCGCCCCCCTTCGCTGCTCCATGCCTCCTTGTTTCTGCCTGTGACGAAACTGCCGCAGCGTCTCATCCTAGACCAGGAGCCTAGATAACGCCAAGCAGGTACGAGGTGCTGCTGCCGTCAAGTAGTGCCAGCAGGACTGAGCCAACGGCCAATAGCCAACAGACAATAGCCAGCAGCAGCGACAGCGACAACGCAACAAGAACCACTTGGCCAGTATTAGTTCGCTGTCTTTGTCCACTCCCCTCCACTTTGCCGCCATCTATCTTTACTCTCCTCGTCCGTTGCGCTGCTTGTACTCGGTACCAAAAAGACCGTCCTAACCCAAATCAACTCCCCTTGCTGAGGCCCCAGACCAAGTTCAGTTCGGGCTGACGCCTGTAAGCAAACCGCCTGCTCCAGCTGCCAAACCCGCCAGAGAGCCCAAAAAGGGTCATCGCCAGCTCTTTCTTTTTTCGTTTCGGGAAAGCAATTTCCGGCGGCTATCCCAGTCTTACGGATTCGCGGTTATAAACTGCTGCCCACTAGCGCTGCTCTTACAAGCAGGACTATCTATTACTTTCGCGGCAACAGCTTACTCGCGAGCAACGCTATTTATTCTTCCTTGTCTACTTTACTTCATTCGAAATTCCTCTCTCGTTTCTTGCTTTTCTCCTCTTCTCCCGCCTCCTACCTCCTTTCCCTCCCCGGCTTTTCAAGCCTGCTCTGGAAAGAGAGAGAAAAAAAAAAAAGAGATAAACCTTGCTGTCGCTCTTTGCCCAGTTAGCGTCTGTGGGTGGCGTCCCTTGCTTCAGCTCTGAAACGGCGCCCCCTCCACCACCAAACGCCCCGCGCTTTGGGCTCGTGATATCAGACACACGACCACAGTATCAGCCACACAGTTTATATAAGGCCGACGCCAAACAAATCCGCTCTGCGCCGCTTTTTGTTTCTCCGGAGAATTCAATCTCACATAAACCGAAACGCAGAGGAGACAACGAGAAAGAGAAGAAAGAAGCGGTAAATAGACACAACGGACAGAGGCAAGATGTCAAAACGAACCGTCTTCACCTCCATCACCCCCCTCCCCCCGGGAATCTCCCGCCAAACCGCCATCGACTTCCTCCACAACCACCGCGACATGATCGATCTCAATCCCTTGGTCACCGACCGCCACATCATCCCTCCTCCTCCTCACGCTCTGCCGGAAGAGCACGTTTGCACCTGGTATTCCATCACCGACAAAATTTTCTACCTTCCCGGTGGCCTCGTCACCGGCGCTGTTTCATATACCGCCGCCTTCCACGACCTGCCCGTGGGCCTGCAAACTCATTGTCATGCGCCGATGGGCGTCGACCTCCGCGAGAAATGGTCTGTCGCAGGTTCCGAGCCGGGGGAGGAGCCCGAACCAATGGAGCTGGGCTTGGGAGCGCCGCGAACGGGACTGTATATCCGGGAGGACGTCATCATAACATGCAATGTGGTCATGGCGGGCTTCATTAAGAAGACGATCAAGAAGGCCCACGGTACCCTGATTGAAGCGCTATCCGTAAAGGCCACTGCTGCAAACGCCCAACGGATGGAGGAGACGCATGCGCAGCGGCAGGGCCCAGCACCGTTGAGGATTGAGAATAAACTGTTGACAAAACCACTGCCGGCAAGGCCAATATCGTGGCAAACGCCACCCACACCGCCGCTGGCGTCCCTGGCGGCAGAGACATATCGGTATCGGGACCAGGACCTGGATGCGACAAATGGTCATTACGGATATCCGCCTGAACGGATGGCCCCCCGAAGCATGGCAACGCCTCCACATACATATGTCCCGGAGTTGCTATAATGACACCTTTGCAACTGTGCGGGGTGCGCCTTAGTAGCACCTTTGAAATTCGCCGTAATGATTGGGGGGGCAAAGTTCCTGGAGTCTCATCTCATGTGCTGGATAACATGACCGACCCGAAAGCGATAGAAAGCGACGTGAGCTGCATTGACATTTACCTTGGATTATATAGGCGTGGCGTTGGCTGGAAAAGAGATTGGATTTATTATGGAGGAAGCTAAATAGCGTTGCACAGCTCTCCTGTCGATTGCAAGGAGAGCATCCGCCCATCACATGTTGGAGTATCAAGCATAGTTTCACCCATGGTACACAAGTAATGGAGGCAAAATTTTAAAACGTAAAACAGAAATGACAATTGAAAAAACGTCTTCACTCGGCAAAAGCAACTCCCACTGTGATGCCCTTCTATGCTGAATTAAAAAAGGCCTAATATCATCCCCCTGATAAAAAGCTCACATGTAAAAAATTTCTATCCCCAGAAAAGAAGGAAAACCTAAAAACCGTCTCAAGCAAGGGCCCCAATTGAATCCTGTCCTTGTTACTCCCGTCACTCCATTCATGATCCTCTTTATCATTGTGATCGTCATGTGTCGTCCATCCTCTGCTGTTCTTCATCGTCCTTTTTCCCCTACCAATGCCTTTCCTAATGTCAGGATGTGGCCTCTTACAGGGCCATGACGCCGACGAGCAGGGCGCCGAAGACGGCAGCACCAACGTGCACGAAGCTGTTGGCGGCACCGCTGATGACGACCGGGGGTCGGGGGTCCTTGGGGTCCTTGGGGTCGTCCTTGTGCCCCCAGTTCTTGGGGTCCTTGGGATCTTTAGGATCATCCTTGTGCTCCCAGTTCTTGGGGTCCTTGGGATCTTTAGGATCATCCTTGTGCTCCCAGTTCTTGGGGTCCTTGGGGTCGTCCTTGTGCTCCCAGCCGTTCTTGGGCGGGCTAGGGGGAGAAGAAGGCTTTGCGGGATCGGTCGGGCAGGGCTGTTGTGAAGTTTTGCAGTTAGCACATCATGATCAACACCAGTATATGGGGGAAAGATGAACATACCTCGACGACGGTGCATGGGCAGTCGGTGACGGTGAGAGTGGTGGCGCTGGTGACGGTGTACTTCTTGTCGTTGACGGTGACGACGGTGGGCTCGGGGCACCAGGTGGTGTACTGGGAGACGACCTTTGTGGTGGTGACGGTCTGGTTGTGATTCTGCCAGCCCTCGTGCCAGTCGCCGTCGTGATGCTCCCAGTCGTGGCCGTCGTCCTTGTGCTCCCAGTTCTTGGGATCCTTGGGGTCATCTTTATGCTCCCAGTCCTTCTTGGGATCCTTGTTATCGTCGTGATGCTCCCAGTTCTTGGGGTCCTTGGGATCTTTAGGATCATCCTTGTGCTCCCAGTCCTTCTTGGGATCCTTGTTATCGTCGTGATGCTCCCAGTCCTTCTTGGGGTCCTTGGGGTCATCCTTGTGCTCCCAGTCATTCTTGGGATCCTTGTTATCATCATGATGCTCCCAGTCTTTCTTGGGATCCTTGGGATCATCCTTGTGCTCCCACTCCTTAGGATCCTTGTTGTCATCGTGATGCTCCCAGTCCTTGGGATCCTTGTTGTTGTCATCGTGATGCTCCCAATCCTTGGGGTCCTTGTTGCCGTCATCGTGATGCTCCCAGTCCTTGGGGTCCTTGCCGTTGTCCCAGCTCTCCTTGGGCGGGTCCACCGAATACGACGGGTACGGAGGAGGATACTGCGCCGCCGCGTTGGAGTCCCGCGCCGGCAAGTGGATGTTGCCTGCGGCGGCGATTCCCACGAGGGAGACGAGGACTGCCTGGACGCTGCGCATTTTGAAGGTTTTGTGTGTGTGTGTGTGTGAACTTTTTCTTTTCTTTTTCGGTCTTGGCTATGAGAGCGAATGACACTACAGAAGTAGTAGTAATTGGTTTAAAAAAGAAAAAACGAATGTTTGGAGATGAAACTCCCGAAAAGAGAAAACGAAGGAAAAAGGGAAGAGAAAGCGAATGTAAAGCTAAACTGCTTGTGCTGTTGATGCTGAGGAGAGGAAAAAAGGAAAAAAAGCCTTGGAAGCCATCGCCAACGGGGGTTTATATAATCGTTTGGCATCGAAGTGCTCCAAGGGGAAGAGAGACGGAAACATCACAACCGCGATCACCCAGCATTGCTTGCGTCGAATCCGTGAGAAACATCCAGAAATCCAAAACAAAACAAAACAAAACAAAACAAGACTGTCATGTCAAGTCCCCCAAAACTAACGAAAGAAGAAGAAAATAGCCGTCAACGGCAAAGACACCATAGCGCAGCGAGACATGCCAGAAATCCAAAGGCAAAAAACATCCATCGCAAAGCACTCACTAGTCTGTTGGTTAGTTCGTAGCCCTCTCACCTCAGACATTCCTCCCCCAACCCCCTCAAGAATGCTCAACACCATCGCCGTGCCATCGTTCAGCATTCCTCGGCCGCCGAAAGCAAATTACCCATTCATACCAACGCTCGCCTTCTGCTGCTGCAAACCGCGCCCAACCTCGCAATTTCCCATTCATTCCCTCTCGTGCGGAAGAAGAAGAAGCGAAAAGCACACAATCACGATGATGCCATATTTGCAAGACTTGACTAGTGGATTTTTAACTTCTTTTTTTTATTTTTTCAGTCATGACTGACTCGGGCTTATCGCCTTTATTCTCATTTATCGCAGTCCTTGGGACCGTTAGCATACATGCATACATAGTACTCAAACATAGTTGTGCCGGCAGGCTCTCCCAGATCGTCGATCGTTGATGCCATCGCCGTCGCAGTGTCTCAGTTCCCACCACAGGCCCGTAGGCATATGATTCTCTCCCTGCCCTCGGTAGTATGTAGCGCGTATCGACGCGCAGACGAGCAGACTGCCCTCGTTTCATCATGGCCGTAACCAATCCTTCCCCCAGGTCTCCGACCAAAGCCCCTCCCCCTCCCCCTTCTCGGAAATGCAGGCAACCGCAAAGTAAATATGAAAAAAAAAAAAAAAAAAAAAAACGAGTACATGAAACAAGCCGCCATGTTGTGCCGTATTCGTTGCCATGTGACCTCTCTTCTATACCAGGTTTCCTTGAACGCCTTCCACTCTTCGTTCTTTTTTTCTTTTGTCCAAATCAAAAACAAGGTTAAAAAAAAAACACACTCAACCGGTCGTAGCAACCATTAGAATCCATCCAGGTGGTGAAATCAAGTTGAGAAAATGCATAGTTCCAGCAGGCCGCGCGTGCAAACGTATTAGGAACAAAAAAGAAAAGAAAAAGACGAGAGCAAAACAGTAAAGGGTGAAAAAAGAAAAAAGTGGCAAATGACACTATGAACACCGGTTCGATGCAGATACGAGAGCAGAAATCTAGTAGGTATCAAGTCGTGCCGCCCTTTGACAAAGCAAATAGTATAGTCAACCCTCGAACAAATAAGGCGGGAAAAACAAAGGAAAAATATGCAGGAAAAAAAAAATAACATGTTGAGTCATGTGCCAGTGAGTCGTCGCATTCGTGAGAGGCTATGCTTCGCACGCCTGTCATCCGTCGTCCAAGATCGTAAAGTAGGGTTACCTTGGCGGTGACCATTACTTTCGGTTGGAGCGGCTCAGGCTTCGCTCGATGCCCCGTGTAGAGCCGTCGAGGTTGAAGTTCTGCAGCTGCTGCTCATACTTGGCGTTGCGCAAAAACTTGGGCACAGAGTCCTGCGATTCATAGTTAGCAAAAGAAGGTAGACCAACTAATTAGAAAGAAAGAAACTTACACTAGCCATCAGCTTGAAGACGGCATTTTGTGCGTTTTCAAACAGGGAGGTGACTTCTTGCAGCGTCTCAATCATGCCGTTCTCTTGGCCAACGGCCTTGGTCATTCTTGTGGCCAGGTTGTTTCGCAGCTGATGGTCAATGTTGAGTTCGCAAGGCGAGCCCGGAGCCAAAAAGGCGTTGTAGATGCCGTAAGCCTGAGCCATGATCTCCTTGATAATGTCCATCGACTGTGTCGAGGGCGAGGATTCGGCTTGTCGGATAGCCGTCTTGCAGCTCTGGACAAAGTCGTTGACATCCTTGTAGAAGGAAAGGTTCTCTTCACAGTGCGTCTCCCGCAGGTTCTCGCGGAAGAGAAGGCGGAGGGCGGGATCGTTGAGAATCTTCTCGAGGCGCTGGGTGTTGGAGTCGCGAACGACGCCGTTGCGCTGGGAGCCGGTGCCGGCCTCGCTCTCGGATGGGCGACCACGGGAGCTGGTGCCGTTGATGACATCCTTTCCTCGCTGCGAGATTTGGTAGACGGAATACTTGGTTGGCTGGAACAGATGGCAGCCAGGGTTCTGGAGCATAAAGGATCTGTCCTGGACCACGGTCTCTATCAACTCAAACTCGACGAAAAGGGACGCGATCTCGATGGCCTCGCGCTTATCCACAATGGTGCAGCAGTCCACCAGCCAGTCCGACGTGGCCTTGCCGGTGAAGGTATCCTTGTACACCTTGCCATTTACCCGACGCTCGGAAGCCATCTTGACACCGGTGAGACCGTCCTCATAGTCGTGGAGCGAGTCGGAATCTGCAGCGGCCACGTTGAGCTTGACGTTGCGGGTCTCAGCGCCGACGAATCGGCGGAAGATGACTTCAACGGTGCCGCGGTCGCTAAGGATCTTGTCGCTGTGCTGCTCTCGCTCGAGAATGACCAGGGAGCAGCAGTGGAGGCTGACGAGCTCGGCAACTTGCTTCTGCTGGATGCCGTTTCTACCGCAAAATCGATCCAGGATTGCAACGCCCTTGGCAGTCAGTTGCCAGACAGAGCCCTTCATGCTGTAGACGGGCTGCAGTTTTCCATCAGCAGACTCAATGAAGCGGGCATCGACAAATCTTTGGCAGATTGATCGAGCCATGTCCTTGGCCATGGAAAAGGTGGTTGTGGTCGTCGTCGTGACGATTCTTGAGGGGTCCTTGGGATCAGGCATGCGGTTAGATTGAGAAAACTTCAAGGAACCAAGATTGTTGATGGCATCCTCAGAGAGAAAGGTGTAGTCCACTTTTGTCAACCGCACTCTGTGAGAGCCAAGAGGCAAAAGGCTGACAATCAGTGTGGAGAAGAGGTCCTTGAAGTCCTGTTTCTCATGTTAGATGAAGCTGTACACACATGACTGAGTCTGAAGGGAAGATGAGGAGGACGGAAA
The DNA here is from genome assembly GCA_025919625.1 of Trichoderma arundinaceum. NCBI lineage: Eukaryota > Fungi > Ascomycota > Sordariomycetes > Hypocreales > Hypocreaceae > Trichoderma > Trichoderma arundinaceum. The sequence goes on along the minus strand of JAMQTF010000008.1, from coordinate 130,290 downwards.
AGGTCGTGGATTCTAATAGTCATGCCTCGCCAGCTTTCAAAGACTGATACAGGCTTGCAAATTTGCATGAGAGCACCTGCCAGAGAGTGAAGAAGGAGAAGAAGAATGAAATTTAGAAAGAAAGAAGAAGAGGGGAGGAGAAATGGGTGAGATGAGATGAGGATGGGATCATCCAGTGGCAAGCAACGTACCCTCGTAAAAGGCCGATCATCGTCGGTCATGCGCAACAAGCGCGATGATGTTTGGTGCATCTTGTTTGGAGATGAAGATTCAGAGTTCAGCCCGGTCGAGGGCTGGGTGGTGGGAGAGTGCTGGGCGGAGGAGAAGGAGGTTGAAGCCGACTGCTTGCTGTCGCCTGGGTTTGACAGCAGGGACTGGCTGGACGGGTAGTTGAAGGCGGTTGGCCGGTCTGGGCTTGCGGGCTCGTCCCTCAGCTGCTGTGAGCCTGCGTTGAGTGAGAGGCGGGCGAGCGTCGAGTTGGACTGGCGGTTCCGGATCACGGGCTCTGAGATGCTGGCGATGGCGCTCTGGGTTCTATCCAAGGCGGCGGCCGCACGTGAGAGGATGCTGCTCGAGGTGCGCTGATGGCGTGGTCCTGAGCCTATCGAGACCGAGCTGGCGTGACGGCGTGAATATGAGACCGGTGGTGGGGATTTGGTGCCCTCGGGACGACGCTCTGCTGGGGGTTGCGTTCGTGAGGCGCTCGAAAGAGACTTTGTTCGGTCGGATTGCTGTCTCGATGGAAGAGGCAGTGGCTCGACGATTGTGTTCAGAGGTTGCGACAAGACGGCCATCTGGCGAGAGCAAGAGAAGAAAAGAGTTAGAAGGCTTTAGTGAGCTGGGGAGGTTGAAATAAAAGATGGTGTCTAAGAGGAAAAAGGGCTCCTCTTGGGGGGGGAGAGGCGTGTACGGAGGAGACTGAAAATCAAGCCTGGTGGGCGCTGAGCCGACAAGGTATGTAGAGGGTACTTGGCGCTTTAGCGGCCCAGCAAGGGGGGCGAAAGAAGGACGGGGGGTGCGGCTTCGCTATAACGTGGGAGGGGGTGCATGAGCGGGACCCTCTAAAAGAGGAGCCTTTGGGCTTCTCTGGCGCGTTGCCTACGAGCACCTCTTGCAGACCCTCTCCGAGAGCCCGTGCAGCCGCTTCTTTGCGGCCTCAGGAGGGCTGAGAGAAGGAAATGGGCTGATGGGGAGATTGAGGGGAGAGCAGGATGTGCCGGGTCAGCAAGGACAGCAAAGGCCCGGGAGAAACCGAACGAGAAGCCTCAAGATGGGCAAGACGGTGAGGCCGAGTCAAAGCTTGAATTGCTGCGCTCTCGCTTTGATCACTTCTTGGTCTCGTTTTATATCCTCTTGCATTTCCTTTCAGGGCGCACAGGAGGCAGTGGTACGGGGCAGGCGAGAAACGGGGGGGGGGGGGGCAGAGCAGCAGAGAGGAAATCACATTTACTGACTGACAGGCTTTGTTTCTGGTCAGAGACGATGCGGCAGTGGCATACGAAGCAGGACTCTAGCGTGCCACTGGTCACGCTGGGGGGGAGGGTCAAACAGTAACAGTGACGATATGTAACTCGTAGCTTGCAGCGAAGAATAACAAAAAAGAATCGGGATATGCTGGCACACCGATTGTTGCCAAACCGGTGAGTCTTTCTTGGGGAGGAGGCGGGATGTGGGATGATGCAAATCGAATTACAAGTTACAAGGCGCAGGGCTCGGTAAAGGAAACCTCGTAGAACGAATGCACCAATCCGAGCTTTGAAACCCTGCCCAGAGCGCAAGCCAGATGAAGAAAAAAGGCGGATGCAGGGGGGTGTGGGGAGGAGATTCTGCACCGCATAAACCGCCCCGTTTGTTGCATTATCGACTCGTCACTTGCCCACCCTTGCAAGGAGTGGGCTCCCGCAAACCACGTTTTATGGACAGGCCAATTGGCGCTGCGGTGCTCGTGGCACGTCACAGACGGCTCATGTTCGATGGGGGAGCACCTTGTGCGCGGTGAGAGGAGAGGAGAGGAGAGAGCGCGCACCTGTCGACTCACACATGCCTGTCTGTCCTCGGAAGAGCAAGGAACCGTTGCATAATATGGCACTTGCAGCAACAGGCAGAAGCCGAGCATGGCGTGTCGTGTTGCGGACGAGACAAAGGACCTCGATGCCTCCGTTTACCTCATGCGCCGCAACAGTCAGTGGCAGCCCGCAGGCGCAGGCACGCGCCACTTGCATGCCATGGGGCTTTTTGTCCCTCATGTCATGGCACAACAGGGCATCTGGACCAGGCATGTATTGGTATTACTCGTACTCCGGACATGCGCGCGCGCGCACTCGCAGCGGCGACTTGCGCATCTCGTCGACTCTACGCCCCCCGGTCTTCCGCCTCTGAAGCGCCGGGCCGCTGTGCGTTCTCTAGGGCTACTAGATGCGCCGGCCGCTTGATGTACAGGCGCTTTTGGGCGATTGCCAGCGTCTTTGTGGGGCAGCTGACGCTGGAGCGCTGCTAGCATGGAGGTGCTAGCACTGGCGCAGAAGCAGGGCCTGCGGACGAGTACCGCAGACAAAATGTCCGGAGCACAAAAAGCTTGTTGAGAAAACAGAAAAGACTGAGGAAAAGGAAATGAACCGCCCTCGTGTGAAGTTTTACCCAGATCGGCGCGTGGCTCCAGGGATGACTGCCCATACAAGCCCCATCGTCTAGGCTACCTTAGGGCCGCTGGGCTCCTTGTAGCCACGCTCAACGACAACTGGACGCGTCCACTGCCCAGCACTAGGCCAGGTTCTCCCTGGCAAGAAGGCTTTATGCTTTCCCCCGCCACCCTAATACCTGCTGTCCTTCAAACTACTACTTCCAGCTTGTGTTCCATTTTCTCGAATCGGAAAAGAACAGACGATGAGATGTCGGTGACTGTCCGAACCTCCGTCATCATCAGAGTCCTTTGCTTTCTAGCCTTTTTCTTGTTCTTTTTTTTTTTCTTTTTTTTTTTGAGTGCATGGACGTCTCCGCATTCAACCATCGAGCAATGGCGTGCTCCTAGTAAATTGAGATTCATGCACTTCTTCCAGGGTAGTAGCAGTATGTATGTTCTCCCAATGTGACAATGTGATATAAAGCATTCGACCCATCTGGCGACGACTTCACCGCCATTAGGAGAAGAAAAAAACAGACAAAATAAAACAAGAGCCAGCTAGTGGTTGGATCCCGCCCACAGGGGGGCCCCCATCACAACAAGCCTGTTTGGAAAGTAATCCAAATATGGGCAGCTGTTTCGAGTAGGGTGCGCCTGAAAATAGCAAAACCGAGAGCGAAAGAGACGCCAGGAAAAGGGCACGAAGGAAATGGCAAAGGGAAAAAAAAAACACACAGAAACTTCGCCACGTACCTTTTAGTGGCTAGGGCCAACCGGTAGCTGAGGGGCCGGGGTTCCTTTAAGCGGTGCAACTCGGTGACGCCGTCAAACTTGGGCCAGCTTTTGCCTCTTGTCCTGATAATCTACTCACGCGAGCACTATTCTCTTGTCCTTCTCTCGCTTCAATCCGCAAGCTCGGATTCCAATCAACGGGAGGGAACAGAAATGTGACCAGCCAAGGGTGGTTGCCGCGAATGTCTTAACGCGCTGAAGGGCTCCCAGTCACTCTGTGAAGTTTTCTCCGATTTACCGAGTCAACGTGGCAGAGAGTTTATTGTCTGGGGCTTTCCTCTTATCAGCAGCGGGAATCCTAGTCGTGGCGTCGTTAGCAGAAGGCCCCGTCCAGCTAGTGCGCATAGTAGAGAGAGGCCCTGGGTTTCAACATAGTCATGTGGTCACTTGGCCTCTCTGACTCCTCTTCAGGTTTGGGACCCCCCTTGCCCGCTTTCGGATGGAGCAGCACCCGCTCTTCGCTCATGGGCCAATGAGGGGCGTGCGCGCTTCCCTTGCTTCTAGAAGCCCAAAAGGAAATCGTCCCGAACAGGGTCTCTGGGACGGACGCAACTTTGCGCTGTTAGGGGGGAGGATAGTCGCCGAACAAGGTGATGCGCCAGCCAAGAGCGGCCAGGATGCGATATGATAAAAAGGACCAAGAGACGGAGAGGAAATCACATTATTCACCTTTATTGCCATGCAGGATTTCTCTCCGTGCTTGGCAAGGGGAGACGCCTTTCTTGGCTGTTGGGAGAAATCCGGGGTAGTGTGTCTTTTTCGGGTATAAGTCGTCCTTTTGCGGCTTCCCTTGCGAAATAAAAAAAGAAAAAAGCTCCTTTGGAAAAACTGTCGGGATCCGAACTAGCTCCGCACCGTAGGGCAGACCTTTTACTGCTAGCAAGAACAACTCGTATATCGTATATTTCGTATGGCTGAAAGAGAGAGAGAAAAAAAAAAAACTAATAGCTCATCCTTTTCGCCACGGCTGCGGTAATCCCATGAGGCAATTTCTCGAGTAACAAGAAAAGCCAAGCGGCATTAAAGGGGAAATAAACTCTCTCAGAATTCGCTCGTTATATTGCCGCAAATTGAAGGGAAGAGCGTTAATGGGCGAAAGGGAAACAAAGCACAGACAAGAATGGTGGCGGAGGCGCGATGACCAAAGGCGGCGTCAAGCTTAATTTCTCGTGAGGAAAATCCACGGAAATCATAAAAAGAATTGAAACCACAAGCTGCTTAGGGGAGGGCTTTTTAGGGATTTCGGAGTCAGCGGCCCTTTCTCGTGTAAACCAAATACGGGCACGTAAGATACCAAGAAAAAAAGAACAATGGGCGAATGGACCCGGAAAGTCAAAGGGGCGCACGGAAGAAAATAATCAGGAGAGGCGCGGAGCAGGCGTCGTCATTGTCGTGTTCCCAACGGTCCAGGGCCAGCTTTTTCACGTATATTATTTTCTTCCCCTGAGGGAGGAGAGTTTCGAGCGAGGGGGGGCCCGGGACGACTTATACACCTTGCACCTTGAGCAAACATTGCCATGTCATGTACAAAGTCGCCGCGGCGATTACGAGCGCTGCCTCTACTTGTACTACTGCTGCGCGGGTGATGGGGATGCTGATGATTGTCATGATGATCTGGCAGCGGTGTGACGGGGGGCCAGCCCTATCAGTGCTGCAGTCAGTGGCAGCGTTAGCTGCTTCTTTAGGCCATGACAGGCAGAGGCAACCGCGCCAAGGCCTAGTAATACTCATACTGCTGCGTCGGGGCTGACTGTGATCCTTGGGGCCATGCGCTTGCTGGCTGTTTCAGGAGGGTATCAAGCTTCGCGTTGAGCACTGAGCGCTTGCGTGCTCAAGTGCGCTTACGGGGGTTTTGCTGGAAGGGAAGCAGAAACAAGTTACCACGTTGCGCGGGTGTGGGGGGGAGGCTCGGCGAGGCCAACCATAGAGAGGCTAGCTAAGCCTTAAAGCCAGAGATCGGCAGTAGGCAGTCAATAGGGAGAGCAAGCTCAGGGAGATCTGCCAAGAACCCCCCGGAGAAGCGCGAGATCTATAGCTCATCGTCGTTCCCGTGTGTGCACAAAAGCCCGGAGTCTTGCTATTGTCCGCATCTGACAGATCGTACGATTCAGTGAGAGGAATAATATGCTAGCACTCGTGCGTGGCTGGCAGGGAGCAGCATGCGTTCGGGTTGCCTCTGCATCCTCGTTTTATTATATACTGCTCACAACAGGCTAGCCTTGGCCTCCTATGCGCACCGTCTGTTCCTCGCGCCCCAAGCTATGGCGCATTGCAACTTTTGCACCCTATTGTCCTATCGACAAAGGAAGACTTATGCAAAAAAAGGTTCCTGCGGCTCCGAGCTCGTATTTGTGTCGCATTTCGACAGGCTGGGCGGACGCTTTGGGCTCCGTCCCTGATGAGGCATAGCTTTGGCGTCGTGTGGCCAGCGGCGCCAAGACATGACTACTGCCTGTGTGAGAGCCTTACGGCTTTTGGATTCATCCCGAGATTCTTTCCGACTACCCAGCAGGCCGCATGCATGGGAATGGTATGCATTTTGCGGGGCGTAGAGGCAGCACATACCGGCACTCCTCGTTCCATTGTGTTGCGGGAGAGAAGAGAGGTGTGCCATCGGGCTTTTCTCGGATAGCTACCCTGATGTTTTTATAGGGTAGGTCGCTTGCCTGATTGTGATGTCAAGAGGGTGTCCTTGGCCCTCCCGAAGCAAGTTGCATCGCTGTGACAGCGGCATGCCGGAGGCAAAGCCATCGGATGCGCTGGATCAGAGCCTGCCGTGCCATTCGTCTTCCCCAACTGGTTGGTTCCGGGGGGTTGCAAGACGAGGACGGAGGCTCTTTTGGACGTCTTAGCGCCCATTGACCAGGCCCCTTCTCACTGCCCGATGTCACGGTATGGGGTTGCAGTATTAGTGCGCTCCCAGAGTTCCTTTGTCAATAGGAACAAGCTGCGAAGAAGAATCACTTGGCTTCGCCACCAGGTGAACCATTCTGCCACCGCGAAAAGTACCCGAAGCGGGCGCAATCCGCCGCGAATTCAACGCCGCCACTACGCACCCCTTTGCATTTTCCCATTGATGCCATTGCTTCGAGTCAGACTCTGCTCGGGACTTGAGATGATGGGCACGGCATCCTGTCCTGCCCGTGGCTGCAGTGGCAAGGCAAGGATCATGGAGGGAAAAGCACCGAACATGTAATACACGGAGAGAGCTACTGCGCAACTACTTGTACGCCAGCTTATTACATGTCAGCCAAGCAAGGCTGCGCGCTGCCATTGAACGGTTTGACGTGATGTGATCAGATTGCGGGGTACGGCAGCGTGTTGGTTGGGATGCCAACAGAGCAGAGCACGAAGCATGTAGTAGTAGTATCTGCTACTTTGCATGACCGCATTGAATCGAACCACGCGGCAGTTCAAGAGCCGTGCGAGCAGCCACGCGAGCTCTGGCTCATCTTGGCTCATCCCGGGAAGAGGAGACGAGGCTGAGCACATGTCATGGCAAGAAAGAGCAAGAAGAAAAGTCAATCTCCCGGCCCCAGCACTCCGTACTCCTCCGTCCAAGTAAGCCTGAACTCTACGTGCTAATCCTCCGCCCCCGGTCCCGGGTTGCTATCTGCTGCTGCAATAACACCCTGCACGTACATGCATATTGCTATCTGGCAGGACGACAAGTCATGCGTCGACCATGACCCCATGGAGCCGGCAATCCCTGCCTCCGTCGGGTCCGGGCATCGGCCGTAATGACCTGAGCGGCCGATGCCTCGAGATGCCAAAAGGCCCGTTGGCGGCCGAGTGGGCGGCGCGGGCCAGCAGACTCCTCGGCTTCACCTGTTTTCTGCTGAGCTCCGTGGGCGTGCAACTTTGGTGCTGCTCTCCGTAACTGGTAGTTGAATATGCAGTCAGACGCCATGCCATGGGGCCGTCGTGGTTTGGCTTGGTCATACCTGTAATGCCAAGCAACTGGTGATGAGCTTATTCTCTCGGCTGCTCGCAATTTATCCAGCAGCGGATCTGCAGCGCACTGTGGCCGAGTCGCCTATTCAGAACCGCGCAACAAAAGGTCATACAGCCAAGCAGCTTCAATTGGTGGCGCTCTGGATGCTGAGACAATGGCGCTGGCCGGGCCAAAGCTTACTGGCCCTCAATGGCTCGCCGGCCTTGCGGCCCTGGGCTTGTGGGTGTGAGGACCGCATTCAAGTTATTGTAGCTTCGCCAACTTGAGTTTGGAGACGGGCGCCCCATTCTGATTCTTTCACTAACTGGCCCTTCACAGCAGCCGAGATTTCCGTTAGATGCGAAACCTGGCTGGCTTCATGATCCCACGTGGCAGATCTACGTACACGCACTGCGCCTTGATGCATCTTAATTCTGCCACTTCCCGTAGAACCTTGAATGAATTAGTGGCTTGGATTCTGGAAGTCCGAGGCACGAGAAGTTACTTTCAAGGGCCAACCGCTGGGCTCAACCAACTAACCTTAGTGCGCATGGGCGTTTAATTGTACTTTCCTTGTCCAATTCGCGTCAAGTCATGTAAGTCGGAAAGAGAAAGAAGAAAAAAAATGGAACCTGGAAAGGACCCGGAAGTTGCAGGCGTTTGCGGTCTGTGAATGAATCAGTTTCTTTCCTCATCCGGGTTTTGCCTCTTCTCTGTGACATCGGCCTTGAAAGACGGCCGCTTTTTGGATCCGATATGACGATGGCCCCCAGCACTGGAATTCCCAGGGCGACCCTGCCTGCCCGCTCCGGTGGGGTCGTGCTTTCTCTTTCGCACCAGCCTTTTGCGCTGTGGCTGGCAGAGGCGGCTTTTTGCTCACTATTGACGCCACCTTTTTGTTTTGTTTTGGCAAGCAGCAATTCGAACAAAACAGTGAAATGTAGGATAATGCCCGGAAACGGAGAAGCGAGAAGTGGAATCAGCCTTTGCCTTGGCTGGATTGGCTTTTCAGTTGGTAACGGCGCACATGCTTGATGTTGCAGCATCGCCTTTTTGCCTGGAAACCGATTGCACTTGTATGACGCAGACCGCGACGGAAAGACATCATCAGAGGGCGCTAACATCTCTCTTCTGCCCGCCAAATCGTTCAAAAAGGGCAACGCCGTGCTGCGCTTGTACTTTTGCACGAGGTGATGCTGCGCAGCCCGCATAACGCGATAACGCAGTAACGAGGCTGGGGCAGGACGAAGCATGCGGCCAATCAGCGGTGACTCCATTGCCGGGGTGTTTCCCACGCATGACAGAAGATGGGGAGGGAGGGCGGCAGAAAGGGAAAAGACCGCCACAGAAGCAGCAGGGGGTTCGTCTTACTACGACGAGAAGGCCAAGTAGATGAACTGGTGGACCAGTCCCGTGCCATTTTGGCTCCACACAAAGAAGCGTGCCACGTGGAGGTTGAAGATGAACCACGCGGCGCCACGTCCAAAAGGAAAAAAGACCAAGAAAAAAAAGAGAGCCCAGCAAAGCCCGTTATTCCCTGTCGCACAGGTGAGGAGGGGGCGTGGGAAAAAAAAAAAAAAAAACAGCCAGCGAGTGGAGCACCGCACAAAAGCGTGTGTGCTTGCAAGCATCGATTGGATATTCGACTCAACGGCCGCAAGTTGTCGGCTTTGATCTGGGCGGTTTGCCTTGCTGCGGTCAGTTTGTGCCGGCCGGGTGGATGGATGAGATCGGACGGCCTGATGGATAACGTTATCGCGTGTGTCTGGGCATCGTCTGTGGCACTCAAGCGCTGCAGCTTGCATCGGCTCATCACCGCAAATCTCAACAGCCGGGCTCGCGATCTGCCTGTTGAGGCGAGCAAAAAGGCTCAGACAGCCGAAAACCAGCCAACAGAATGCGAGGTAGGGTTGCACAGCAGGGAGTTCAACATGCACGCAGGACTCGCTTCCAAGCACGCTGCTGCTTACCAACTGCCGGACTTCGGCTGTCCCAAGGAACCGAAGAGGCGCCCTCAACCAACAATCCTACCTGGTTGGCAGGTTGGGCGGGCTGTCAGAAGTTGGCGCCGTCTGCGAATCGAATCCTTCTCTCCAGCGAAGAAGGATTCTCGCGGGCGCGACTCCGAGCGAGCCCTGGTTAGCGGCATGTCTACAATCTTTAGTTTCTACTCTCCTTTAACCTTATAGGTAAGTCGCAGCACTACCTCTCCTGGGTAGGTTCTAAAGTTGGGCAAGGCTGAGAAGGACTTTTGAAGGCCAGTGGCAGTGGTAGTAATTGTTCTGGAGCCGGGATATCCTGTTCCCGACACATCCTGTCGTCCCCCGACTTCCAGTTGCCGATATCCTGTCGCTGCGTCCCCTTGTAATACAGAGTAGGGAGTACATCGTACTCGATATCCGACTCGTTTGTTTTGTTTTTTGTTCGTGTACGCTGGTTATGCAGCACCGCCGGCCGAATCTCGCTTTCTCTCTCAATTATCCCGACGATGGCCACATGGCACACACGTGCGATCTTCGCGGCAGCACACTAGCAGCGCACGCCGTCCAACAGCGTACAGGTAAACGTGCGCCATGCACAAAGTACAAGCTACAGGCCGTGATGCGGGAAACACAAGAGAAGCAGCACGCGGGAAGAGGAATATGGCCATGCCCTTGTGCACAATTCCGCAGCCACCCGGAGGAGCGAGTGAACCATCGTTATCCCGTACAATGTACCGCAGCACTCCGTGCCACTTGCATGATTCGGCCTGCTCACTTGTCAAATCCTGCGGCTGCACCATATATTAATCCAGCGGTCCATGGCTGCCGGCTATATGAATATGGTGCTAGTATGAATAATCCAGAAATATGACATGTTTCGCTCTTGCAGGGCAAAATGGCGTGTCAATTAATAGACTTTCTGGGGGGCTTATTGTGGGACCCATTATGCTTTCCCCTTCTCTCTCCCCTCCTCTCTGACTCTCTCCTCTCTCGCTCTCCGTGGCTTGAACCTGTGGTCCATGGATTGTGAATCAGTTGCAGCGCTCGGCAGTGGTTGTGGCCTGATGTTGTGATGTCGAGTTTTTGGTTGGTGGATCGAATTTAGATTGCAATGCCACCCGCAAACGAAATGCCAGCAGCAGTTCATGAGTCGGGGATTTCCCCTCCCTCTCGCCTTGCGTGCCGTTTGCAATGCAACCTTGATAGCGTTTACACGCCTTTTTGCAGGAGCTGTTGGGCTTGCCCGGAGGATCCGATGGTCTTGCTATTGTTTCCGGTAGCACGCCGCATCAATTGCAATCGATTTCAACTCTACGCAAGCGCTAGCAGCGCTGGGCACGGCACGGCAGTCTTAGCTATACCCTCCCCTCTTTCTTCCCGGCAGGGCAGGGCACTTTCAGCGGTGAGCGCCAAAAAAGCTGGTGGCCGGCAATATTGGCTTCGCGCGTGGGAATAACGAGCTAGCAGCAGATAGCGGCACAAGGCACTTGCAAGCAGCAGCAGCGGTGGTACTAGCTACATTAGCATCTGCGTCGAGGCAAGGTTCTATTTATGGCGCGCCTGTATCAGGATCCATCTAACGCATCTCATCTGAAACGGCGATGCCAACGATTGAGGGCCAAATCGTATCCAGAATCCCGTACTATTGCGCGCCGTCAGTCGAGGCATGTACACGAAACCTGTGGTCCCCTTAGTAATGACAATGCCCGTTCTCCATGACTTCGACGCAGCCGCCCAAATGGCCGTCAATCATGGCCAAAGCGAGATCCGCACAGCCCCCCCGTCCAGGGCCTGGTATCGTGTACTTTGCCATGTGCTGGGCACGCAACTCCCAGGTATACCCCGGCGCCTGTCGCGCACGCCCCCTTTGACGAATCAGTCGCCCTTCTTTTCGCCTTTCCAATTGCCTTCCAAAGGGCTTCCCGTACTAGAAGCCGACAGATTCCGCAGCCAATAATCCATACGGTGGGGAGCAAAAAATCTGCAGCAGAGGCAAAAGGGAGCCAAGAAATGAGCCGAGCCAAGAATAGGTAGGAAATGTGCACGGCTTGGCTCTGTGCACGATTGAGTCTCCCCCTAGATGTCGTTTTACACCCACACCCCCCTTCTGCCCTCATGGAAAATGCAGGCCGTTGTGCTCCGTACTCCGTGCCTTGGCGGTACGTACCTCCAGCACGGCAGAACCCTGTTGTCCGACTCTGGACTCAGCGCGAAGCCCAGGCGGTGCTCCATACAAATAGGTAAAACAAAGGCGCAGAGGGGCGGTTGGGGGAGCATTGCTATCTTCTTCAGAGCGCGTTCGACCAGTCACGGCTGAGGACGGGCTGCTGCAGCAGCTCTTGTTATTTCCAAACCCTGCTCGCGCCGTTTGATGCCATTCTGGAGTCGCGATAGTGTCAGCCGCAGCACTTCCCTATTGCGGCGGATTGGCGGCTCTCATTGGCTGCGTTGGGACAAACCGGGCGGCGATGGAATGCATCAATGCAATGCTGCAGAGACGAGACGCAGGAGAGCCAGCTCGTGCCCGGTCGAAACGCACGGATAGATGGATATGCTGCTGCATTCCGCAGAAACAAACGCCCTTCTGCTCCGAACGGAGTAGTTCCGCTCTATTAGCATGGCCAATGCTCTCGTCACTGGCGTCATGATTTTGCACTTTACATACTCCGTACTTTGTCACGGCAATTATTTGCCATGACTGCCTCACAACTACCACTACCTACTAGCAGTGCGGGCACTAATCCATAGGTGCCTTCTAACCTCGTTAGTGCCCACTAATCTGCCTGAGTTTTATCTCCTACCTTAAAATTGAATATATAGTTGTCTTACGCATTAGCAATGTTGCTAACCACCTTTTGTTTACATAACAAGAGCCGGTAGCGAAATGCAAACAGAAAGAGGCAGCTAGAGAAGCAGGAAAAAAATAACCAAGGGTGCCGCTGGAGTGCTAAGAACTTACTAATTTGGGGTGTTTCCCTTTATCAACCGGCTAACAGCGCCTGCTCCATTCTCCATACCTCCATACTCCATACTCTGTCCCCATATACTCCATATTCTCTGCTACAAGCCCGTCTCCGTACAGAGAGTACTTGGCACTTACTGCTAATTCGCTTGCACATACAAGGCACTCCTCCATCTCCACACAATCGTACGAGCGCTGTACATACTACAAGCATGCGCTTTCTACAAGCCGGTCTATAAGGTTCGGGTTATAATAGTACCTTCTTTACCGCCCCCAATCCACAATTCGCATTTATTGCCTGGAGAAAGAGCAACCACGACCCCCACGGTCCTGACTCGATACAGTCAATATATGACAACTACCAGGCAGGAGTCCCTGGCAACTACGACTATCCAGCACTTGCACTTGGAGCATTCCTGGCCGCTAGGAAAGTTTCTATAATGTTCTTCCACCTTCAGGCGCCATCTAGATTGTCCGTGGCCCCCAACTTTGAGCCATGCAAGATTCATGAGATTTCGCCCGTGGGGGTACCGCGATATGCCGTGAGCACAACTTCCCTTGCATGAACTCTTGCTTACTTGTGCTTTGTGCAGGATGCGTCTTATACCGGATGCCGAGAATACGATAACAGTCTTTGAAAGTGGCGTCGGCATGGCATTTTTCGTGGTCCTTTGGCCGTATCCTCCTTTCACGAGAGATGCGTCGTTGCTCTTCCTATGTAGCCGATAAACCAACCCCCCTCCCCTCCAAAAGCTGCCACCCTTGCGACTACTGAAGCGGTGGCAAGTTAGAAAGGAAGTTGGAAGGCATACCAAAGATCGAACCGCGGCTCAAGCTCTCCATCTTTCGGTTGGAAAATTGTTCTTTCAGGGCTTCGCCGAACTTCTAGCGTCCCCAGCCAAGCTTCCCCTCCCACTCCGGTAACGCTCTCGGTTATGGAAGCGGCATCAGTGCTCCTGTGTCCGGTATTACCTACTGGTAGCATTCGGGATGTCGACTCGGCGTGTTTGCAGCATACACAGATCTCTAAATGGCCAAAGCGTGTCGATGCTGGTGAGTTACCAATTTCGTCATATCGACCCCGGGTTGTTCGACGCGATGGCCATCATACCATTATGATGCGGGTTTCCACTTGCCATAACGAGAACGAGCCGCACGCGCTTGAACTGTGCTACTCGTACACTGGGGATATGCCTGCATGGGAACTACCTGGCCTTGCCATGGAGTTTTGAGGCTGTCATGGTGCTTCTTGCAACGTTTCTTCCTCTGCATACTGTACACGATGGGTTTGACATTGCTGCTACAAGCGACTGTTCCCTGCACCAAAAAAAATCCGGGACTTGCTGTTCAGAGGCTGTTGGGCGAAGCTGTGCTGCGCTCTCGGACACCCCCGAAGCCCTTGAGGGCCGCTTTCTCGACCGATGGATCCTTCACCGGCCTCGCCGTAAAAAATTCCCCGAAGCCATCCATGCATCTCTCTGCTTCTTGGCGCCGTGAAGAAGCAATGCGGTCGGCGTCTCAAACGCCTCATTTTCATATAGAATTTGTTTCATGCTTCCACCGGGGAAAAACTTTCTTTGTTTCGCCGTTGGCGCCGCCGCCGAGAAAGCCACGCCGCGGAGAGTGGCTACTTGGCCATCCGATGACCGTTGCCGGAGCTTGTGGCTTTCTCCGGTCAGCCTCCGTATAGCTGCCCGGCTGCGCTTGTTAGGTAACAACATCGCTAGAGCCAGCCATGGCCGTCGCATCGGAAGACTCCTCGGTTGCAGCTTTTCCGACGCGATGCTCACTGTAGTATGCATATTCTCAACCGAGAATGCATAGTTGCATAGCGTTTCAGACGCAGGGTCGCAGGACGACTGGAACGTCTGACGCAGATCTGCAGCGGCAGTATGCATTGCGCTTGTGCTGCTCCCTGTACACACTTTTGCGTGCATACCAGGTTAGGCAGAGGTCTTACCAAGATGGTTTGGGTAGGGCAGGCAACAGTCGTTTATACTTGTATGCTGCATATGCGTTCTGCAATAGGATAGTGATAGCCTGGTCCATCCTCCATTCGGCCTTCTGGAGCCTTTGTCATCCTGGATAATGCCAATTGGCCAGGGTCTGTCTCCCAGGATGCCAGGCACGATCGAGGTCCTTGATGCAATTTCATAAGGGACCTGCGCGTAAGCCACATCAATACGACGTGCAAAAGGAAAGCTCCGTTTGGCCATTTCCCTACCGGCCTGTGCACGCGCAAGAGGGCGGGACCGGCCTTATCGAGATTGAGGAGACTTTCCCGTTTGCAAGTCGGACGGATGCATTGCGGTCCTTCCCCCCTCCCCCGTGGGTTTTGACTGGGAAGAGGCCGCACATGGACGTCGATGTTGCACCCGCGCAACGTGGTTCACGTTTCATATGCACGATCCAGGCTCCTGTTTCGATTTCCATGGACAAGGGCGTTGTGGAAAACACATACAGGGGAACGAGTATGTGCACAGTACTACCATGCACTCCGTTTCGATGCTTCCCATGAGGCAATACTACCTCATTCGGCTGCATATGGGGGACCAGGCCTGCGAGTTAACATCGGCAGTGAAGCCTCGATCGGCCGATACTGCGAAATGACATTCAATCCTGCCCGATGCTATTAGTATTCATGACTCCATACTCCGTGCTACTCAGTATACGCACAACATGTCGGGCCTATTTGTGCCAAGGGGCTCTCATCACCTTTCTCTCTCAGGAATCATCTCCGTCCGAGGCTCGGTCTGGACAATGGAGCCACTATTGGACTATACCCTATGACCAACCCTTATAAATGCATTCCCCGAGAGGTTTCCGCCGCAAAGAGAGAGAACAGAGAGAGAAAGGAAACATGCAGGGAGTCCCCAGAAGTGAGCTATCAATTGCCGAGGAAGGCTGCTTCTGCTATAAATGAACTCATCGTAGACGGGCGAGCTACCTAATAGGGCGTGCCTGTATGTGATGTCCGTTGTGCTCCTTACATAGTAAGCGTTGTACGGAAGAAGCTCTTATTGCTCCCTAGGTAAGAGAGAGAGATGTCGGCAAACTACCAAGTATGGGGCACTCCGTACGGGGTTTGTTGAAGAGTTGGCATGTTGACAGCAACTGTATACTTGATATAAGCCTCTATGACGACGAAGAGGATACGATTGATCACGGCTGTGTCATGAAACGCAGCCAAACCCTTGATCGCATGATTCGTGATGCCTCGGCATAGTCCGGAATCCCAGTCATCCCATGCATGCCAAACGTAAGATAAGCATCATGACAGGACCCCGTCGTCATGTCAGCGTAGATCTTCAGCCTACCCATGTTGAGTTGATTGAGCACGAGACCGTGGTAAAAGTTTCCGAAGGTTGACGTCGATATACTTCTTCCTACGCGGGAGCCTGGGATGGCATCGGATGTTTCAATTCTACGGACGACTTTCTGAATCGAACCTAGGTTTGGCGTGTTTTTGTCTCCTGTTTGATGCAATTTGTAAGTCAGAATGAGCCATGCCTCACGTTCTGCATCTATCTTGGATCCAAGGGATGATTATTTTCCATTTCATTAATTTTTTTCTTCTATTCATGCCTCTCGGCCTTGTTTTCTGTCTTCATCCACCCCACCTTTGGCTCAAAGCTGGAACCATTTGAAAGAAAAAAATAGAAGAACAAAAAAACCAAACGCCGTCGCTCCTAATCTTCAATCCCTTTCAACATGGCAAAAGAAATATGTATACGTAGTGAGTTAGTTGTACATTCTCTCCCAGCAACCGATGGCCAGCTATGCCGTGATAATTGTTTGCTCTCTGTTGGAGCATGCTTGCAACTTTGTTCCTCCTTTCCGATCCCTTGAATCCCACCAAGCCCATTTACACACGAGTCAACTCATCATTTTCCCTTCCACCTTTCAAACTTTAGTTCAGGGAGAAAGTAGCCGGAGACTTATATCGAGGTCGGGGCGGCGTCTTTCCTCCATCCCTTGTTGCGCATATTCATTTCAATAGACTTCCAAATGTACTCTACGACTTCCTTGTCTCTGAACCGCGAGGCGACATCGTCCTCGCCACGCCATCGGTCCACGCTCGTAGTCATGACGCGATGGCCCCAGCCGCGGATGTTATCCGGTGGCTGGTCGCCTCTCCATCCGACGAATACGCCCATGGTATGCTTGAATAGGTCGTTTGGATTGCTCCACTTGTAATTCTTGAACTGCCACGTCTGACCGGTCGTAAACACCGCAACGATGCGGTTCCAGTATTCAGGCTTGAACTGCTCTGACCCCTCAACAAGAATGAAGCGCATGGGTCGGTTGGGATCGATGCCGGGAATGATACGCTGGACATGGAGCATGGAAGCCGTAGACGCCCCGGCATCGGGAGGCACGAACTTGCCGTCCTCGAGGAACGAGCGGGCGTTGGACATCCGCAGGAGGGAAGAGGCGGACGGAGAGAGCAGGATTATGGGGTCGGGACGGCGGGAGGGGCCCTTCTGGTTGATGGAGAGAGACTGGGTTGAGCCGACGGCGGAGGAAGACTGCGATTTCTTTTGGATGAAGGGGATGGCGAGTTTGCGAACATGGGAGAAATCCTGGAGCTTAGTTAGCCTGGTGTTGAGCAGCAATCATGGCTGCGCAGCATATAGCCCAATGGCAGCTCAAGGTAGAGTCAGTTACTTACCGTGGGTTTGATGCCCCTCAGGACCGTGTTGCGGTCGCCCATCCGGCGCTCGCCGTCGTACACACTCGCCAGCCTCGGGTCAATGGTTCCCTTGCCCGACCTGGCTTGCGCAGCCAAAGCCGCAGCGCCCGTCTTCGAGGACGGGGCCGCTCCGGCAGCGGCCGCGCTTACGTCTCCGGCCAGAGGCTTGATGTACTCGCTTTCCTCACTGGCACCCTCCAGCCAAGTGATGAGATCTAATCTCTCGATGAAGCCCAGGTTCTGGACCTTGCTGCTCGACCCATTGGCGGCGAGATCGTCGTTGAGCGTCGTGGCGGAGGCATTGTACTCCGGGATGGCGAGCTCGCGGTTCAGCCAGGCGAAGTAGATACTACGCAAGTCGACGGGCTTTTCGCTGGAGATGAAGCGCGTGGGCGAGTCTATCGGCAGGGCGAGGGCGAGCCCTGTGAACTGCAGGTGCGTGGCCTGCGAGAGGGGGACTTCGGCGGCGGAGGGGTCGTCCGACGCGCTCGGGATGAAGGGCTGGCCGCCCGAGATGGACTGGCGGAGGACGAGGAGCGGATCATGGTCTGCGGGCGCCATGATGGACGCGAGGGGCGCGCAGGAGGAAAAAAAGAAGGATTGGAGCTTTTGAGAGAGAGGGCGGTCCAATTAGGGGTTGTTGAGAGAGTGCGAGGAGAGAAATGTCGATGATTGTTTATGAGAGGGCGGTTGATATGCAGGTTGCATTGAGAGAAAAGCCTGCTGATGATGAGGCTTTGGGATCGCGATGGTCGACGGGGAGGTCGAGGTGGTGAAGAGAGGTTGAGAGGTGAAGTAGCAAGGCTGAGAGAGGCTAGCCGCGGACTAAAAGCTGCAGTTGCCGTGTCGGCCAATTAGAGTGCAGGGACGGTTCTCGAGTGGCCAGCCCGCGGGCACAGCTGGAACTCATCACTGCCATGATGCTTTGTATGTATTGTACTGGATTAAATTACTCTTTTACAAATAATCATGGTACTGATACGATTCAGCATTAGGCCGTGTTTGTGCTTTATATGATGTTGGATTTTAGCAGCGTTACTTGCGGCCAGAAAAAGCAGATTTAGTGTAGTTCCACTTCTACTGACCTGGCAGACCTCAAGAACCCAACAACTCACGGCACATATAGCACCAAGGCTGAATTTAATGCACTTCTATTGCATTTAATGTAGCGTTTGGAGCTTGTTTTACATATAACCCAATGACACATTCCCGAATTCTAAGCGGGCCCAGACCCAACTCCGTCCTTTCAAAGTTACCCTTGGAGGCTCAAAAACAAAAATAAAAGTAGCCAAAAATCTTTACATGCAGTGCTTTGCAGAGATCCGCCAACGCCAATACAGCCGTGCCTTCGTTTCCTCCTTTATTTATATACCAAGAATAAGCTTCATGCGTTCGTAGGTGTAGAAGCTCACCGCCGCCAGCGGTATCACCTTGACGTATCCGATTGTGAGGCCGACGAAGAAGCCTCGGATCCCCCGCTCTCGGAGAATCATGGCCGCCGTCTCTCCGACTCGCAGTCTTCGGCCGTCACCGACAGCGCCGCCAACTTGCATGCGCCGTCGGATGACTTCCAGGGGGTACGAAAATGTCTGGGAGATCATGCCGGCTACACCACCAGCGGTAAGTTCGGCCCAGGACCGAAGAGGCGCGGCCTTGCCCTCCGGGTGGTTCTTCTTCTTCGGCAGAGTCGTATGCTCGGAGATGGAAGGATGATGGAGCAGGTCGGTCATGGTGTCGTGAGTGAGGAAGGACACGCCGGCATACGGCAGCATGCCCAGTATGGTGGGGGCGAATCCTCGGTAGAAATTCACCAGGCCGACTCGCGGCGCAACGGATTCGACGGCAGCTGTGGCAGAGTCCACAGCTGTCGCAATCGCAGGTGAATTTGGTAGTTTTGCGGTCCGAGCTTTCTCAACGGGGTGTTCATTGTAAATTTGGCGACATATTGATGTCAATGATGAGCGGCCATCTCGGCGGGTTTCGAAAGCGAGGCGGACTCGGACAACTTCTAGGGGGTATGTGAAGAAAACGGATGTCACACCGGCGAGACTGCCGCTGATCAGCCGTCGGAATGGTGTCTCATGGTTCTTGTTGGGGATAATGATGGAGCGGATCTGCTCATATGCAAGGAATTTGATGCCGGCATAGGGGAAAATTCTGAGCAAGGTCGCCGAGTGGCCCCTGAAAAGCCCTCGGCCACCATCTTGGAGATATATGTCTTTCATTGCGGTAGCGACTCCAAACGAGGAGCCGGTGTATTTTGCGAACTGGGGGTTGCTGGTTTGGAAGAGGATCTTGACGCGGTCAAGGGGCGCCACCGTCGTTTTGGCCTGTCATGAAGCGGTTAGCCAACAATGCCCTGCATACCTCGACCGGCGGCACGCCGAATATTGCTTGAATTTCAGTCGCTTGGAAGAGGAAACTTACGACGCAGCCTGCGACACCTCCGGCGACACCGGATCTCCATACATAGTCCCAAGAACGAGTCTTTGCGCGTGATGCCAAGGCTTCGTCGTCTGCAGTGGAAACGGCAGCCTCTTTTCTCCGGGGAGCAGGAGTCGTTGCGCCAACAACAGCAGCGCCATGCTGCCGTGCCTTGTCGCGTGCTATGTCGGCCATGGAGCCATGGTCCGCATAGGCGGACGGCATTGCGGCGCAGGCAGTCGCAGTCGCAGAGGCTTGTGATGATGGTTGGTGAGATCGTCAAGGAATTCTATGAAAACGACATGCCCGCAGAGTCGAACAGAGGCTATTTTCAAATGCTCAAACGAAGAAAGGGAAAGGAGAGAGGAGAATGCCCAAAAAGGAACGTTCAAACGGTGAGCGAGGAGTACAAATGCTAGGGGGCTGCTGGATAACCTCAAGGATTAGGAAAAAGAAAAGCTGCGCGAAGAATTGATAGCGGATGATAACTCCGGCTCCCCACGAAGCGGACCGAGGACGTCATTTGCCTGCGCAGAGGTGAAGGGTACCTTCTCGGTACATGTGCGGTCCGCCTGGCGCCCTTTGCCGTTGCTTGGTCACCTGCCCATCTGCGCTGCCCTTGGACAAGTCACTCGGCAGTCACTTGGCCACTGCTCTGAGGGGAGCTTTTCAGGGACGTGGGGTCTCCGGACTGGCCAAGAGGGCGCTGGAGAAGCTGCCGAGCCGAAGAAAGCCGAAAAGCCGGCTGAACCCTCTAGTCGACTGCATGTCTGTGAGAGTGTTGGGACATTTTTTTTTTCGTTTTAGATTAACCCTATTGGATACTTGCAACCTGGTAAGTGGTATGGGGTAGCATCTTGTTTATTTGCTGCAGGTAGAATCCGGTATCCCGTACTTGCATTGGCCGTTCATTGGCTAATCTTTGCATCTCTGTGCCTCTTCATTGGTCCGATGGACATACGGAACTCAAGCCTGCAGCTGTGAACACGAACCTGCATGCAGCATCCGGATTTTACTGGTGCCAGTCACACAATGCTTGTATAATCAACCTCTGCGGTTCAGAGTGATGGCCTCCGAAAGCGCATCTGAGGCAACAGCCGGCCCAAAGTCTTTCTCAACATCATCACCATCATCGTCAATACTCTTCCAATCCGACAGCTTCGTCCTGCTCGACATCCCCAGATCGCTAGAAGAGGCCCAAGTGGCCCCCGGCCATCAGCCATCGGCTCGAATCCTCTCTGGGGCTCCACCACTTAAGCCGTTCATCACCCCAGAGCCGCGAGATGGGGCGGCGGCAACGGGCCATTGGCTGCGCAGCTCGCAGTCTGCGGGAGCCCATATAGCCGACTTGATGGCTGCGGCAGCCGTGCAGAGCGCTCTGGACCAGCTTCGATGCCGATACTCGGGGCCGTTTTGCCTCCCCCGGCTTTGTGATTCCCCAGATGGGCCCGTGCCTATGGCTCTCGATACTGGTCATACTGGTATTAACACTGATGGTACTAGTGCCGCCTCTGCTGTTACTACTTGTGCATCGCCGGGGGGAGCATCATCGTCATTGGCATCCCAAGCCAGGATACCCCATGGGGCCGAGTACTTGCACGGATCTATCCAGGGTCTGCGGCAAGCATTCATTGACAGAGCGCCCCAGTTTCGTCTCATTGTCCTTGATCCTCCCTGGCCAAATAGATCAGCCAAGAGGAAGAAAGCTGGCAGCTACAACATTGCTACTAACCTCTCAGAAATACAGCACCTCCTCTCCAGCATCCCTGTACCTTCTCATCTTGCTTCTGATGGCCTAGTGGCCATGTGGATCACCAACAAGGCAAGCGTCCTCGACCTTGTCACGTCGCCCAAAGGCATCTTTGCGTCCTGGGGTCTTGAACTGGTAACCCAATGGACATGGCTCAAGATCACTTCATCAGGTGAGCCTTTATTCGACATCGAATCGACGTGGCGAAAGCCATGGGAGACGTTGCTCATCGCAAAGCGTGTTGGTGCTAAAGCTCCGAGTGGTCTCAAGCCTCAAGTCATCGTGGCAGTGCCAGATAGACATTCACGGAAACCGAATCTTCGACGGCTGTTTCAAGATAGTCTTGGACCGGATTATCCTGCGTTGGAAGTATTTGCCCGTAACCTTACCTCTGGCTGGTGGAGTTGGGGGGACCAAGTCTTGCATTTCCAAGCGTCAGAGCATTGGACCAATGTTGACGACTAATACGAATATCATGACTCCATTACCCATAATAAATCATTGGCGGAAAGCCTCCCTCTTTTAATATGCCTTTTTTAATTTCCACAGTAATATACATACATACATGCGCGTGTAATGCGTCTAAGTCATACACTGGCTAGTTGCCATAATCTCCCTTTTCCTGTATATCCCAATACGTTATAGGAAGAAAACGTAATGCTTGCTTCAATTTTTTCACAGTTTCCATTTAGTTTTTCATTCCTTATTTTTCATGACGTTGCTGTCGTTTCTGTCGTCTTCCCGGCCTTGTCTTTCCCTAAAATCTGATCCCACCTGGGATCGAGCACCACATCGTTTTCCCACTTGACTTCTCCCGACAGCATCTTCTTGGCCAGCTTGGCCAGCTCTTCTCGTTCCTTGGGCAGCGGCTGCTGGCTCTTGAGCGGGATCTGGAATCTCTGCCGCACCAGCTGTTCCTCGTTCCTCTTCTCAATGGTATCCTCGCGCATCTTCCACAGGTCGTTGCTCCAGGGCTCCAAGTCAGTAGGCACCTCGGGCCACTGGAAGGGCTTGGCCAGCTCGACGGTCATGATCTTCTGGGGCTGCGGTCGGTACCAGGAGCGAGAGCTGGTGCTGCGCTGGGTGAGGGGCTGCTGCTTGACGTAGGATCGGACGGTGGTGACCTCGACGTTGTACAGGTTCCATAGGTAATCCCTCAGGTCGAACTTTGTGAATCGAAGAGGGACCTTGAAGCAGGCCTCGTTGGGTGGGAGGTGCTCTTTTCGAAGCATCGTGATGACATGGTTCGGCCTGCGATGGTTGTGCATGAGCATGAGTTTTGCGCAAGGGAAGAAATGCTGCGGAGATTGGCGTACAGGAAAACTTGCTTGTGTCCCAGCTTGAACGCGGGCAATTGGCGCGCAGCCACCTTTACTGCCTCGGCCATGGCTGCGGCAGTCTGAATGAATCTTTGGTTGATGCTATACAAGTAGCCAGTTGTGTAGGCCGGATTTCGATATCTGAAGTTTTGCCTATGTGGGGTCATTCATTATTGGCTGATGGCCTAAGATAGAAATACAGTGTCATTTTCCAAACACTGTACAAACACACTGTAAGCGTCTCTCTAGATCCTACCAAGTACAAAAATACGAAGCAAGCAGCACGCCATGTTATTTCAAGGCATGGTGCATGCAAGTGGATGCTTCCTAAACACCTCCAAGGATCGCTAGTCGTCGCTACTCAACTGTCGATATAATAAACCAATCATGGCTTGCATTTAGCACTGTCTGCACACTCTTTTTCACCAATAACACTCGTTCATGGCCGCCACATCTTCTGAGATTCAGGTACGATGCATCTCAGTGGTAATTCAAGATACCTATCTGGTACTGTCTGCTATGGCCGCTAGCCGTAGAAGAAGAGTTTAATATCTGGAATGTAATTGCGACGACGCCGTTTTCTATATTAGTAGCTCAAGCCATGTTGATCAATCTCTTTTGTCCTACCCACGATTAACCTTAAATCATTTGGTTAGATCTTCTGATCTCAATTGTACACACAGTCTCTATTCTATTTTAGACTTTAATAAAGAATAGCGCAACATGGCAGCCGAAAGCATCAAGCCTGAGATTGTCTTGTACGACCTGGCTTGCATCAAGGACGTCTGCTTCTCTCCTGTTGTCTGGCGCATCCGCCTCCTGCTCAACTACAAGCAGATTCCTTATAGGACCGTCTTCCTTGAGATGCCGGATATCGAGCCCACGCTTAGAGAATTGTGAGACAAATCCATTTCCTTCTGCGGTTTGCTCCGCGTTTGCCTTCTTTGATGCCCCGCCCTTGACTTCATGTCATTTCCCTTCCCTTCTACTCTCCCGCACTCTATCTTCGGTCTTCAAATATAAATCCCAAAGCCCTACAAGAGTGTATGGCGACGCCATTGACACGAAAACCTACAGTGGTCTGCCTCCCCATGATCCTGCTACGGGAAACATTAGAAAATACACGGTTCCTGCTATCCATCATGTCCCAACCAACAAATATATAATGGACTCGCTTCCCATTGCTCAGTTCCTCGAGGCTACCTACCCAGACCCGCCAGTACCGCTCACGTCGGAGCTGGGCGACGATATCGTGCTCAAATCACGTTCGTTGGTAGGCCCCATTATCTACAAGTCATTGACGCCGCGGGAGGTCAACATCCTGTCCCCACGCTCGGGAGAGTACTTTAGGCGCACGCGCGAGGATCGGTTCGGGCGCCGGCTGGAAGATCTGCTCGAGAATGAAGAAGAGCGCTGGAATGGGGTGGATGCTGATAGGCGCACCATTGGCGATCTGATAAGGACGAATAGTGCTGAAGGGCCGTTTATCCTCGGCGCCCGGCCAAGCTACGCTGATTTCTTCATCGCAGGATCTCTCCAGTCGGCGCGAGTGATTGATGAAGGAGTGTTTCAGAGAAGCTTGACATATCCTGGATATAAGGAGATTTATGAGGCATGTTTGCCTTATATGGAGAGGAAGGATTGAGAGCAAGTCGCTTATTAGGCCTTGAGAAAGAGAATAAGGATTCACTGGTACGGCTAGGGAGATAGAGCTGAACAAGCATTTACGAAACACGTTGTTGATGCATAAATGTGAGCTCGCGAGTGACTCTGTTACCATATAATAGCCGTTTGCCTTGCTACAATCGTTGCTGCTCCCTGTTGCTGTCTTTCTAGAAGCTAGGAAAGGTGAGGAAGTGATATTGACACGTGGGGAAGAGAAAGGCTTTAGTTAATTTCATGCCAGTTGAAGTTCGGAATGAACCTGAGTCAAGTATTCGCGAACATACAGCAAACATGATTTACTTAACCACAGATCTTTACTTTTCGCAAAAGCTGGGGAGGGAGAAGTACCTTGTTGCTAATGTCATGGATACGCGCTGCTCTTTGTGTTGGTACGTGTGTTTGGCTTCTTTCTGATACAAAAGCCTGCAGGTGTCAGATAAACCAACGTACAGAAAGACATGGAGCTTGAAAACGATTCACTCATGACTGATGCGGCCAATTGAAATATCTCATCATACAGCACCGTTTGGAGGGCTCGGCTTGCTACAGCCGCAGCGTTGGTATCCCGTGCTCTGCAGTTCTTCCTGCTGCATGTGCAGCCGCTTAGCACTGGCAAAACATTTTCACCAGTATAGGTACCCAAGACACCTATAAGTGCATTAACCTGCCCCCCAAGCATATCCCAGAGTTACCAAGATGTCTATTCCCACAGCCAGCAGCCGCCAAAGCAAAACTAATCATCAGCAAACGCACCTCGCCGCCCTATAATAAGGGGCGTGGAAGTCAATCTTCTGCCTCTTCGTCAAGCAGTATGCATGAACCATATGACCTTGTTCATCATCTCAACAATGGAGTCAACGACAACGACCAGCGAGACCATTTCCCAAACAACTCTTGGGCACAGAACCCTTCAGCGCAAGAACGCTACAAGATATCGCGAGACGCCACCCAAGAGTCGAAACACCACCCCTAGAAGCTCCCCGTACCGATGCTCAGCCTATCCTAAGAAAGTAAACCAGTCGCCTGTCAAACTACGAGCAGACGAGGATGAGACCGATCGACTTGTCAGCAACAGAGTATTGGCAGATATGGACAGGGAGAAGAGGAGTTATCTGGGCAACTTGGAGTGGGCCGAACAAGAAGAACGGCTGTTTGAGATCTTGTTCCTGCGACAGGAGATACCCCTCTTGCCACTGCACTGGGAGGTTGACTTCCGGGGCGTGCCCATATCAGGAGATTGCTTCTGCTTGAAGAAAGGGGTGAAGCCGATTGTTTATGCACACACAAGCGGATTCCGAGGTTAGAGATGCTTCTTCTCTTCCCCTTTCCCGGTGTCGATTCCCTAGATAGAGGGGTTCAAAGACGTCAAGCTGACATGATGCGCAGCGACCACGGCACTGACGAGATTAATCGACCTCACTGCCAATGTCCGAACGGCCTGCCAATCCGGCCTGCGGCAAAAGGCACCCCCGATGATCAAGAAATGCTTGGATAAATATATAAGCTGGGCTTCCGAGGACGGAGGTTACAGTCACCTGAAATACACCCCCAACATCACCGTCGAGATCATTGACAAGAGCGTCGAAGAGTTCGACATGACGAGCGCCATAGAAGCGCGCATGCGAGACTTGGCAAGATCACACCGCAAGCTCCTCGCCACTAGCCCGGCGCA
This sequence comes from Trichoderma arundinaceum, assembly GCA_025919625.1. Taxonomy (NCBI): domain Eukaryota; kingdom Fungi; phylum Ascomycota; class Sordariomycetes; order Hypocreales; family Hypocreaceae; genus Trichoderma; species Trichoderma arundinaceum. The sequence continues at coordinate 104,477 of JAMQTF010000008.1, read as the reverse complement.
GCAAGATAACACTACTGATCCGGATATAGATAAGGAAGTCGAGATGCAAATCAAGAATGAGGCAGAGGCGTCGAACGAGCAACAACCCTTCGCCAAGAGGAGTCGATCGTGGAGGAGGTTTGGTTCACGAATGATGAGTAAGCTGTTCAGGCTGATAAGGTCACGTCCCATCATAAAGCCAGAATCTCACGGGGAAACATCAGTGATCGAGGGCGAGGACGACGATCCGACGGCTGCCGAGCAAAGTGGACAGGCAAAGGGCTTTGTATATGTAAAGACAGAAGAAGAGGAAGACGCGGGAGTTCTGATCAAGGAGGAGATGTTTGACAATTCGGACGACGCAATCACGATGGCGGACCTTCCTCTAGCATTAGAATCTCTCTCTTCCTCGTCTCCGACATACCTTCACCCTCCGCCTGTCATCTATGGGTTCTTCGTCGTTGCTACCAATGTCCTCTTGCTGACCGCCGATTCCGCCAAGGACGAATCCTCGATGAATCTTAGTTTCCATCTCGACATGGACTTTCAGGACCGGGGCCAGAGCATGTGGAATGCTATTACCGTGGCGATTGTGGCATGCCTTGCGAGAGACGACATGATGACGAGGATGGAGGATTTTGAAGAGGAAAGGGTTGCTGAAGAGAGTGATCCGGATGCGTGATTTTGATTTTCAGGGGTGAGGTGGGATGGGATGGACATGGATGAAGTGAGGGAAGAGGAGGTCGTTGTTTGTGTTGTGTTGCCTGAAATTTGGAGATGTGAGATATATGCGTTTGATACGAGGCTTGCTATTTGTATTGGTTTGTCTATCGTCTGGTTGATAATGTATCGCCCTGATGGCTGAGTAGTGGTTAATTAAAGTTTCTTTGTGTGAACAATAAATCTTGTCTCTTTATGAAGGCTACAATCACCATGCACTCTGCTAAAAGATAACATTCTCACGACACATCCAATGGTATAAAAAATGTTAATGATGAACAGTAATAATAAATGTTGGAGATTTGGCACGTATTTCCTTCCCATGCCCTCTATCTATATCATATATCAAAGAACCCATCTTGTCATCCCAGTTCTATTTCCCCCTTTGAACGCCACACACAAATGACCGGGCCTGCTTCTGCGCCGTCCCGTTACCACCCCTGCTCTTTTAATACTTGAGTCTTCTTCTTCTTGTCCCCTTGTTCTCCCTCTCCCTCTAATAAACTGTACATGGTAATATCTTCTCTCCATATCCCTCTTCTCTCTTCTCCTCTTCTCTTCTCTTCAATGCTAATTTTATGTCTTCTCATCGTGATGCTCATGCCGCCCACTATCATGTACAAACAAAAAATAAATAAAAAATAAAAACGAAAATGAGCAAACGAAATGTCTTTTTTTACAATGCAGCCTCAGTCTCAGGGCTCTCTAGCGGCATCCAAACCTCTAGCTTGTGAAGCAGCCGCTGATACAAGAAAAGCATGCAGCCGCTCTGGATAAAAGTCCACACGCCTCGGGGTCCAACGCCGCGGAACCAGCCGCTCACACCTTCAGTGTGGTAGATGACCCTCAGGCCGGTGAGGACGGACGATGTCTTCAGCGCGATGGCGCCGGGTCTGGGCCTGTGCGTGCTAGGCGACGACGTGGATATTGATCGCTTCTGAGGGTTGGGATCTTTCGGCCGGTGCGAGGATTCAGGTTCGGATGGGGTGTTGACCTGCGTTTGCAGACGGGTCTTGACGACGTCTAGGGGACATGTGATGACGCCAGCAAGACCACCCGCGGCAGCGCCGGTCAGGAGCTCCAGGGGCACGCCGATATCGCGACTCTGCTTGTATACCCTAGACCATGCCTGGAACTGTTCCCAGAACATGAATTGTAGTGCGGAAAAGGGCAAGTCTCGGTATAGAGTGGCCTTGTAGCCGTAGAAAAGTGCGGATGCGCCTTCTGATCGGACGATTGTTCGTGCGGCGTCGAGGGTGCCGCGGTAGTTGTACCCGGAGACGAAATGGGGGTTGTTGTAGCGGCCCTGGAGCTGCAGTCGGGTCTTGAGGACTTCGGAAGGCACGTAGACAATGGAAGCCGCGAGGTCTCCGAGGAAACCTAGAGAACGAGGGTTAGTTTAGTGGTGACGAAAGATGGGTGTTGCAGGTCTAGGATCCAATGCGACTTACCTGCTGAGAGATAGGCAAGGTGGTGCTGAAGCCCATGGTCTATCAGGAACCGCTTGCTCCATTCGTATGTCCCGAAGAACAACACTGTGCCTGGGAACGAGCCACTCAAAGCTGGGATCCAACCGCCGTATAGGCCCCTCGCAATGCCTTCCTGTCGCCAGATGGTGTAGTACGATCGCCCCAATGAAGAATATTTCGGCGGGAAATGCGGATCTCCCTGCTGTCGCGTCTTGACGGTATCCAGTGAGTGCATCAGCATATCGCCCGTCGAGCCTCCAATACCTCCCGCAATCATTGCCTAACAGGATCCAAACGGTCAGCATGGGAAAAAGAACTCTCTGTGGCCCCTCATTGTGAGACTCCGAAAATGCAACGTCATAGACGACAACCGGCCAGAACGGTAAAGGGGAGAACCAACGTGGATGTATGGCGGCCGACCCTCCGCCTCGACATCTTCGCTATGCATGGTATGAACAGGCTTTACAAGCCCCCCGTTACTATGGCTTTCCGACGAGGCAATCGAGTGATGGCCGGCATATCGAGGGGCGTCCAGGGCACCGGCGTCACGGCCAGCCGCCGCACTCGTCGTCGAATTGCTCGCTGTCGCGCTGTCGGGCTTGGTGGTCGCGGAGTTGGGGAAGCCGGCGAGAGGGAATTGCGATGGGCTGGAGAGGCCTTCGGACATTTGCAAAAGAGCGCCCGATTGAGACTTTACGGCTTATCGGTGCGAAAAAGAACGAAAAAAAAAAGGATAAGGAAAAAGGGTCCACGGAAATAAAACAACAGGCGCACGGCAGCGCAATATCGCAACTTGGAAATTGTCTCCCCCTCTTCGATAGTGAATTAAGAAAAGGAGACCAGAGGTGACGAAGAAAAGCAGATTAAATTATGCAAAGGCCTCTATCAGGGTCTCGATGCCTGGCTGAGCGGTCGCGTGGGCTCCTGACCCTTTCTACTGAGAACTTTTTACTTTCCGGCTCCTGATAGGCCGTCTGGCGGTTAGGCTCAGCCACATGTGTCGTCCGCCTCCCAGATCCGCTGTGGCGTGACCGGTGAATTTACGGGGTTTTGCTTCGGAGGCGAGTTCTGGCTCATGATGAGTATCGATAACGAATGCGAGTGAACGATCACTATCGCGCTGAGGTTGCTTTAAACGTTACTCAAAGAATTGAGTTCCCAGGTATTGATTGATACTGATACACTGTAATCTAATGGTTCAATCACCCATGACGCCTTCCAAATGCATATGCAGCAATCACTATCTTACACGCCGTTTGGTTGCTTGTCTCCCACAATCAGTCCACCAAAGGCCGATCGTGCTCCCACCACTTCACCGGCCCAAACTTGTTCAATGGATACACGATATGCGTCACTCTTCCCGTCAGTAATCTCTTGGAAACCGGTCCGTAAGTGTTGCTGTCCAGACTTGAGCCTGGCGGGCCATCGCCCTCTACCCACACATGCCCCTGCGGTATCCTTACTGTCGATACGGGATATGGCTTCTTGGTCTTGATCACATCGCCTTCGAGAGCGACCACTCTCTTGACGGCAATCACCTCAGGATGAAAAGGGCTCCTAATTGAAATGAATAATATTAGTATGCCTTACTTCTTAATGATGTCCCTTTTTTCCCCCCATGCTCATATATCATTTTAATGTCACAAAACATCAGCCGCCAAAAAGCTCACCTCAACGTCACAACCATCCCCCTCTGCAAATCCTCCTGCGGCGACCACTTGTAATTCAATATCACGTCCCTCCGAAGCGACGAATCTCGATCCGCGTTCATAAACGGATACATCGATGTCCCGTCAACAACAGTCAGCTCGGCCACGTGCAGATTGAACCAGGCAATCACCGGGATCCATGTCGCAAAGCCGATGAGGTTCAGCGCCGTTGTCCGCGTGAAGCTCGGAGGACCCCCTGCGCTACCTCTTACTCGCGCCCATAGCGAGTTGAGAGCCATAGAGGTTCTGTGGGGAGAATTGTTGCGAACAATGAACAAATGGAAAAAAACGAATATAGTGCAGTGATCCCACTGGCCGAGAAACTCGGTAGTTCAATCAAGTCATTAGCGATCTCATATGGCTTTGCCAAATTTGTAGAAAAAAAGTTGCTTAGTGGTGTCATAGGCACCTGGTCGGGTCTGTTAGTGCCTCTTCCGGGTTAGCTCATCCCACACAGCAGAGCCTCTTCACTCTGAGTGACCTCACAGCTCAAGAGTCTCCAAAACAGTCAACAGTTGGTCAAACATCACATGTGCCAGGGTTATGCAGGGATGCAATTTAACATTGGTTCATTGGTGGCTTTTTTTTCTTTTCAAATAGTTCGATACTCCACGTAAATCAAATGTCACGGAGTCTCTGCCAATATCTACCCCCTTACAATAAGGATGCCGAATTTCACGGCTTTTAGGTCGTCCGTCACTCAAGACGCCATTACCCACCACCAAAGCTTCCTAAACCAAATTCTAGGCTTGTGTCTCTCATTTAATACGAGCGCTGACAGCTTTTTGCTTCTTCTTTTGTTTTGAAAAGACGCTGTCCGCTTTTTCCCTTTCCCTTCAATCGAGTTTGGAACCGCAGTTTCATCGCTGTTGGCATAGATTTGCGAGACGCTTAGATCGTCTCGGGGATGTTGTCGTCGCTGTCGCTGACACTCTCGTCGCCACTGACTTCCGCGTTCTCACGCTCTCTCTTCTCCATGAGTGCCTGCAGCTCGGCATCATCGCTCTCCGTGACGGCCTTGGGCTCCATCTTAACAGTCAGATTGCCACCCGCTGCCTCGATGCTCGTCCGGATGTCAACAATGGCCTCTTCCAGGCGGGTAATGCCCTGCGCCTTGTCAAGGCACGTGCTGGTAAGCACATAGAGCGGCGGCGAAACGAGTCGGACCTTGACCTGCATGTTCTCTGTGTTCTTGGCCTCGGCGGTTCGCAGCGCAGCCTTGACAGCGTCGATACCCTCATAACCGAAGCAGGTTACCTCGACGTCGGCACGGACCTTGGTAGGCTGAGGCGTAAGACGCTTGCTGATGTACAGCTTCAGTTCGTCGTCGACAACCTGGTTAGGGAACTGAATCTCGTCCCACACCTCGGGATTCCTGAATCCAAGTTAGCCTCCCTTCTCCGTCTCGGAATAAATAGATCACTCTGGTCACGTACGTAATGGACAGCTTGAAAGCGTCAATCGCATGGCCATATTTGCGGTTCAGAGGCCAGGTTATACTCTCATATAGAGACTCGATCGGCGTTTGGGTTTTCTCGGCAACGTGGCGCATGATGGAGTGGACCATCTTGCTCTTGTTGTATCGCTCCTCACACTTGACAATATCCTCGGGCGACACACGTCGTTTTGACAGATCGATGTATCCTGTGTTTCGACATGAGCCTCAACTTCTTTTTTCTCTTCTTTGATTTGGGAATGATTTTCAACACACCCTTCTCCTTGTCCACACGGAGCACCACCACAACCTCGTTGCGCCCGACTCGGATAAGCTTCTGGATACTTCGAATACGTCTTCGGGAAAGCTCAGAGAGCAGGATCATGCCGTCAATGTTGTCGTACTCCAGCAGCTTGACGTAAGCACCCATCTCGGCGATCTATCCACCATTTTTATTTTTTGTCAGATTTCCTGTGCTTCGCTTCCTTCCCACTCCCTTCTTGCAGCCAAAGAGAAACCCACCTGCTTGACATTGACCATGACGAAGCTATCGATCTCCGGATACTTCTCCTCGTAAAACCGGCAGTTCGTTAAAGACATCTCGGCGGTATTTGTCGACGTTGATCTGGGGAAATGAGGGTCGGTTGGGAGAAAAGGAAGTGGGGGGTTTTTAAATGACCCGAGTCTCTCTCGTAGCTGCTCACGCGAGTATCGATGAGATCGCTTCTAAATTGCTAGATTTTTCGAAATCGACGGTCGGGCAGATATCAAATACTGCAAGACCCGTTTGTTATCGATTCGTAGGACAGGGCGGAAAATCCGTATTAGCTACGTTTCTAAACGATTCGAAGTGGGATGAGGAGTCACAATTTTGATATTTTGCGCTTGAGCCAAACCTGCGTGGCGGGGTGTGGCGGGCTGGACGCCACAGTTGAGATTGCTTGTTATCAGCACGTGATCCCTCCAAGTAAACAACCAAAGCTTCAACCTTGGGGGAACAACTTACACCGTCATCGCAGAGTGGGCATTGACAATGGCTCCCGGTACGTTCTTGATAGACATTTGCGAATTGTAGCTTCGGCCTTCGGAATAGATAGCTGACAAAGGACTAGCAACACAATATGAGCTCTCACCGCCCCCCGGTGACGCGGTATCGTCGATCGCATTCGCGCCCGTATCAGGGACGAAGCTTCTCGTCTCATCCTGGGATAACAAGGTTTACCACTATGACATTACAAACGGCCCAGAGGCTTCGAGCCTCGTCACCACATATGAGCATCGCGCTCCTGTTCTAGACGTTTGCTTCGGCGCCGACGACAACGAGGCCTTCACCGCGGGCATGGACTGGACGGTCAACCGGTACTTGCTACCCTAATCACGAAGATCGAACCATTGGGCCATCGCTGACCATGCAATCATAGCCTCAATCTTGAAACTGGAGAATTGACCGCCCTAAGCAAGCACAGCGCTCCCGTCCGTCGTGTCGTATACAGCAAATCTCACGGCATCCTTGTCTCTGCCTCCTGGGACAGCACCCTCAACCTGCACAACCTCAACGATCCATCCAGCGACCCCATTACCATCGCCCTCCCAGGCAAGCCTCAAGCTCTTGCCGGTAGTCCTAGCAAGATTGTTGTTGCCATGAATGGTCGCATCATCAACATCTACGACATCGACGCAATCGTCGAGCTATTCCGCACCGGCAGCAACGAGCTCAAGCCCTGGCAGCAGCGCGAGTCATCCCTCAGATACCTCACCCGTGCGGTGTCTTGTATGCCCAACGACGCCGGCTATGCCACCAGCAGCATTGAGGGTCGTGTCGCAGTCGAGTGGTTCGAGGATACAGCTGAGTCGCAGGCCAGGAAATACGCATTCAAGTGTCACAGACAAGCAGCCCCCGATGGTGATGGAGATATTGTGTATCCGGTCAATGCGCTTGCGTTCCACACTGTCCACGGAACATTTGCATCGGGAGGTGGTGATGGCACGGTGGCCTTGTGGGATGCAGAGGCTAAGAGGAGATTGAAGCAGTATCAGAAATTCCCCAACAATGTTGCTGCCCTGGCGTTCTCGAGTGATGGGAAATATCTAGCCATAGGCGTATGCCCTGGATTTGAGACCGGGCAGGACGATTATAACGGAGCTGGGCAGACATCAGTGTTTATCAGGGAACTAGGCGAGAACGAGGCAAAGGGCAAGAGCGCTAAATAAATGATGACGAGGTGCGCAAACTGAAGCCCAATCCGAGTCGGCGTTCGGGTAGGATAAGGATATTTGTATTTGATGACAGCCATGTGACAGTTGATATACACCGACCAAAGTAGGTATGTAGATACCCATTAATACAATGAGATAGTTACAAAATTTAACTGCTGTCATATCCCCCAGTATCTTGAGTTTCCTTGTTCATGCACTGCTTAGTGAGCTTCCCGCTTCCCCTTCTTTCCCATCGGCGGCGGGTTGCCACGAATCAACTCGACACCTTCAAAGCCGTCTAAACACCGGTACTCAGTCGTTCGCGGTTTTAGCGGTTCTACTTCCACTTTCGGCAGTCGATACTCTCTACTCCGTTCTCCCCTTCGAAAAGAAAATCTTCCCTTTCTAGATACATCATGAAGAGAGATTGGTGATTGCGACGTGGGCTTCTCACTCCGAGAACCAATGGGGAATTTCTCGCCGTCGTCTAGACTAACGGAAGAATGCACGGAAGGGCATGTGGAATTCTCAAAATCTGAAGAGTCTACATATTCGGGTTAGCATCTCAAGAGACTTTCTCAGTTTGTACTACGCACGCTTTATGCTCGACTCCTCTCGTATTTCAGTCTTGACCACCGCATACTTCTCACAATCCAATAACGTTGAACTTATGGTATTATCAAACGCAAAGGCTGTCGTTAGCGGATATGGTGTCTCATACGGCGCTGCTGGTACCCTACATATCATCAGCACCTCCCTTATGGTCAACAAGTCAGCATTGACTGACACATCAAGATCGTTGAACTCGTTGTGAACAAACGAAACGGCGTTCACATCGTTGATCATACGGAGCGCCGCAAGCTCATCAAATGCTGGTGTGCTTTTCGATCGCCCAACCCACCTCTTTCGAATCCTAGGGCTCTCCATGATTCAACTTCTTTGTCGATAGTAGTCCACAAAAATGCGATCTGGATGAACTTCAGCGTGTTTTATGATCAGACTAACCCTTTCAGATGCTCTCGGTGAAGGGTTGAAACGTGATACCGTGGCACTTGTGGCGTGCTCTCTGATTATCACACGACCTTGGAAACTGTAGCATTTCGATGTCATAGAGGGGAATAAGAAATTATTTACTGAACAACTTTTGGTCATTCGATCAATATTGGAAGGAAGAAGCGCAGGTAAAATGAAAATGCAGGAGCTGATGAGAGGGTTGATGCTGGGGCTGCTCCTTCTAGTTGAGCATAGGCCAACATAAGGAATGAAGTCTTTCGCTAAATGTCCGTGAGCTCAACACCTCTAACAGATGCTCGTGTACTGATATATAGCCAAAGATCACTCTCATAAAAACACTCAGAGAGAAAAAGATTAAAGAATGAATTTTTTTGGTTTCCTATCCTAGGGTACCTAGCTTAGGTGTCCCGATGGGTGGGAGCTTGTCAGACGGTTGTAGTCCTCCAGCCCGCTCTTTTCTCATTATCAATACATATAGGTATATAATGCTCCGCATATTCGTATTGACGACTTGAGCTTCTCTCTCTCTCTTCCTTCAATTCACCAGCCAGCGCCAGCATGCATGCTATGTTCATAATAATTATGCTGATTATTCTGACGTCCTGGCAACCATCTCCAGCACGACGACTTAAAGCGGACGCTCTACTCTCCTATCTTTGTCGGTGCGATGGGCTACAGAAGTAATCATTAGGATGGAAGGCCATTAATTATAAAGGGTAGGGATCAACCAACCTTAGGTTCGGGGACATATTCATAGTGGGCAGCAGACTCAAGGAGCCAGATCTTCTGCTGGGACACTTCATATTTTGATCCCCAATACATGCTGTTGGGGAATCCGAGGTCAAAAGGATATGCCTTCTCAATCTCTTCAATATCCTCCTCAGTCAGTTGCAGAGTGAGAGCTTCAATGTTATGTTTGAGATGCTCAATGGTCCTTCCACCAACAATAGGGAAGACGTATGGGGTCTTTAGGATAACATAGGCCAATGCAACGCTTGTAATCACCGTGTTTTTACGGGTGGCAATCTTCTCGAGTACCTTGCTGACCTGGATATCGACCTCGGTGGCTTCTACCTTGCGCCCAACATCGGATTTCCGCTGTTCCTCGGTCTTGAATTTGCCTCCACCAAGCGCTCCCCAGGGGGCGAGAGCCATGCCTTCGTCCTTGCACATGGGGATGATGTCGCGTTCGAAATCGCGGGATGCAGCGGACCAGCGTCCTTGGTAGACGCAGAATTGGCGGAATCCATGGTTTCGAGCGTATTCATTTGCTTTGCTGTGTCCAGCATGTCAGTAATCCAAGGCTGCAAGGCGCGAAGTTGAACATTATTAAAGATGGGCATACGTACCTCACCACCCAAGCGGGAGCGTCGCTGATGCCCAGATACAGCACTTTGCCAGCAACAACGAGGCTGTTCAAAGATTGCATCAACTCAGGGATGGAAGTGGCGTAGTCCCACCAGTGCACGTAGAGCTATCATGTATTAGTATTGCAGAGTTTGAATCCAAGGCGCCGATGTGGAATATCGTACCAAGTCGATGTAGTCAGTCTGCAGTTTCTTCAGACTAGCTTCAACAGATGCATTAAGGCTTTTGGTTCCATTTCCGGTGAAGTTGGCCGCGATATGGGGACGGTTGGGCCCTAGTTTGTAGCAGGTGCTGTATTTGGTTGCAATGACTGGATCGGGTAATTGGTCAGTTGATATAGACAACTTAGGCTATGATGAAACATACCCATCTCATGACGGTTTCCTCGCTTCTTCATCCAATCACCAATGATCGCCTCGGATTCCTCGAATTGGTAGTTGTTTGCCGTATCGATGAAGTTACCTACATCAATGACATCAGTGACCCTGCGCGATAGATATATCCGCAGATGCTCTTCATGGGATCAGACGAACCGCCCTTTGGTAAGATGTTAGTGCTTGTGTAGGAAATGTTACAGCTGTAAGAAATAAAATAGTTTGTCGAAAAACAATCTAGCAATCTCGGTAAACCCACCTGTTCATAGAAAAAGTCCAAGATGGATTCCGAAGTTGCCTGGTCGCAATCTCCCATAATATTCTTCCTATAACGAGACTCAGTGATAGGCCTTTCTCATATTCCGCACAGAACGAGACTAACCATGCCGAACCAAAGCCCATAGCACCCAGGCAGAGAGGGCTGACTCGGACTGAGGCTGTTGGTGACAGCAACCGATAGCGGTTGAGCGGGCTCTTGGGAGCTGGGGGCGCAGGAAAGACGCTCATGATGGCAAGATGGTGGTGTGGCTTTTGAATACTGCCTGTACTGTCTTAGTTTTCTTTTTCGTGTATTTCGGTAACAAAATACCGCCGGATTCAAGGTTTTGCTCTGGCGGATAATCTAGTAGAGAACTGGTGACAGCATAAGTGAGTGACGAGGAGTTGTGACCCTTTATAGTTGCATCAACGCGACGTAGAGAACAACAAGTTTTGCTCGCCAGCCCCATTCAAAGCCAAGCTCCATCCAAACCCCTCGCCGCTTCGCATCCATCATGGTATTGTGGTACCGTGCAAACAGGCAATAGCATTGGAGACGCCGCCTTGGCCTGCAGCAAGAGTTGAAGTGATCGAAAGCGTGGTTTAGGCGGGTGCCAATCGCCAATTGCAACAGTACAGAGGTACCTCGTATGTAGCAAAGCACCAATCAGAAGCGCACACCGCTGCATGTACTCCGTACCCTGTCCCAAGCATGACAACCCTCTGCCAAGGCCCTGGTGCGGATTCCAAATCTGCACAGCTCTCGGTCGAACTTTGTTAATTCCATCTACTCCGTTCAATGCAGTGTTTCAGCTCCTTCTCTTGGAGTTCTAAACTCCGAAGTAGAAATACAGCGATGGTAAGTTGCATCCCCATCGAGCCTAGATCCGCAATACCGCGCGCCAAACATCATCTCGTCGGACTTGGAAGCGGGGTCGTTGTGGCAGAAGCTCTCTCAATAGTCCATACTACGGATAAGGAGGCTTGAGATGGCAGGTTCATAAGGTGAGTGTCGGGCTGAGCAATGCCGCACCGCCGAGGGAAGTGTAGCAACGCATTTCTCATGAGGCCGAAGTCCGCCACTGAGCAAACCATTGCGTATGTATCCAGAAGTTGGCGACCCGATCTACAAGTTTTGTGTTTGTAAAGATATGCTCGGGGCGGAGTACGAGATCTGTGTGGCATGTAGAGGCAGGTGTGTAATCAATCTGCCTAGGCGACTGCAAGCCGACGCCAAGGAGCCTACTCAATCTAGCATAAGCTAATCAGACCGTCATACTCTTTTCGTTTTATGAATCTGCTTTATACCATGCAGAGCACTTACAAAATATGTGATAGAATCTCCCGTAAACAGAGCAATATATATGTACAAAAAGAGAGAGAGAGAGAGAGAGAGCAGGGGTGCTTGTATCCAAAAAGAGCCGGGCCGGGCATGAACGCCTCGTACACTTGCTATGCATCGAACGAATGAATTTACCCCGAGCAAGATACAGCTACTGGGTAGAGAAGAGACCTTCAAAATGACTCGCCTTTGCCCACTAACTTGGTACTCCTGCACTTTGCACACAGTTTATCTCGTGCAGAAACAGGGTATGGAATTGACAATCATCAGAGAGCAGCAGCCCATAGAAGAGAATGACAATCTTGAGGTATTTGAGCCTAACAGATTGAATTTCCACTTCACCCAGTAAGGCATTATTTACCCTCACAACTAACAATATACTATAATATCCCGAGTCCAATAGTGTAGGCCATACGAAGTGATCCGTAGTCTCACTTGCAGATTACTTTCTTGGGTATGGAGGGTACGTACCTACCGTCTGCAACAAACTTCCTTCCTTTGGCGGGGTGAGGTACGTACCCAAAGAGCGCCAATTCTCCCAGACTATTGCCGAAATATTTGCTCCATCATGCCATGTCGAGAAATCTTACGATAGCTCTAGACAAGATTAAATCGCAAATTCCACGACCTAGATGCGCCAGAATCGCCCAATTCGCTGAATACTAGGAGCGTGCCTGCAGCTATGGGCCGTCAACATGGCTTCCACTCCTCCCGTATCCTCTAAGGCAGCTTTAAATGCTCTCCGAGGCGTCCTCTTCACAACATCATGCTCAGTCGTCTTTCTTGCCGAGGAGCGCCGCCGTCGACTCAAGATAGCCCGCGCTGCGATTGATAATGCGCGGAAGTTACATACAATCAAAAGCAACAGAGGCGCGGTTGCGCTGAGCGAAAGCTGGGAGGACAGGCTCGCGGATCTTGGGGGTGAGGTTTTATCGCTGCCATCTGCTTCGCGCCCCAGAAGTTCCTATCGAAGGCGACGCCGGAGCAACTCTTCCAATCCTCTATTGCATGATGCTGGCGCCGAAGTTCACAGACATTCATTCGACCACCTCGAGTCCCCCAATGGGATAACTTCCGCGGGCGCTGAGCAGAGCGCTGCCCAAGAGACACAGATATCGAACTTTGGGTTGGATGCGGCTAGGCTTATCTTACCCTTAGCTGAGAGCCGGCATTCGGATATCTCGTTAAAATCTTTAACAGCTTCTACAATATCAGCTCTTCCACTCCGTTCCAAGGATGTGGACTCTCATAAAGCTGAGGCGGACGTTGACACGCCTGTAAAGGTATCACTGCATAGAGATTATGCACCTATCCCACGCCATTTTGATTCCCAGAACGGCTCATTATCTTTGCATGAGCTGCTGCATTTTGATTCTTCAGCTCCAGGCCGGCTTTCTTTGACAAACACGTCAACTCGGGAGAGAACCACTCAGCCCCGTTCTCTTGATGAGGCCGCAGAGCTTGAGCAACTACTACAGAATTTAGAAATGCGCCAGTCAACTCGCACTTTGACAGCCGAATCGGTAGATTTGGCTGTTTCACAGCTGCAAAGTTTGTTAGAGTCTCGGCCAGCAACTCCCGGAATGAGTAATCTTGTCAAATCAAACGGGCTACGATTGCTGCGAATCATTATTGAACACGAACCTGCTAAACTAGCTGCCGTGCTTGCAATCTTACTCCCGAAATTTAAAGATCCTATCCAGGTTCTTTCACCCGTATTTAAAAGGCTATGGGAGAAGAAGGATAAGAGAGGACTAGAACGGCTTCTTGAATATCTCTCTGACGGCCAGCAATCGCGGTTCTGGATGCACGGCATGATCATCTATCGGGTACTCTCCGGTTTAGATGAAGTCATGGAGAACTTCAAGGATATTAAGCATCTTTATCGCTTGTTGCAGAGCGCTGGCTTGTATCAAGGGGTTGTCGTTTCTCCTAATATTGAGTACAAAATACGTCGAATCATGGTTTCAAAGGCTCTGAGAGCGGGAGATGATGCATTTGCGCAAGAGGAGATGAGATATCTCTGTAGGGTGGATCCGGATGCAGTCAAAGCGGATATAAAGCTTCAAAGTAGGATAATTGTGCGGGAGGCTGCTCTTGGGCACTGGGAGTCGGTTCGCGATGGTATTGAGGCTCTCGAGAGTGCTGAAAGCACTAAACCGAACGACTTGCGATACATGATTGGCAAAATCACAGATGTATTCGTGCAGACATGCTCGTCAGAAGGTCTTGAGGCTTTGCTTAGGAGATTTGTGCGCACTTACAACATACCTCTCAAATCCCGCTGGGTCAATCTCGTCTTGGACCGGTACGCAAGCCGCCATGATCTGGAATCAATGTTTTCTTGGCTCCAGTTCTGCCACGATGCTGGATTCCAGCTGGACGACACGTTTATTCATCGTTTCTACTCTGGGTGCCGCAAATATTGGAGCTTCTCCGACAAAACCATTACGAGTCTACACCAGAATCTCCAAGAGCTGTCGTCAACCGTTTCGAAATTCCCATTAAATAAAGCTGGTGGGAAGACATTAAGTGATGTGCCATCTGTTCCGCTTGAGCCGCACAGTTGGGTGTCTGAGACAGATGCTTTCGAGTGCATGGATTGGCTCTCAGCTCGAAACGAGTGGGAGCGCGTCTGCGATGCGTACGACCAATTGCTATCGAAAGGGCTAAACCCATCAATCCGCTGCCTTCGTCTGGCAGTCATGGGCCATCTTAGGAGGCAAGACGGAAGTATTGACGGAGCAGCATCACTCATTGATGAAGCTCGCAGAAGAGGTCTTGATGTGACGGAAGCCCTGACTCCCATTCTATTAGCAAGGCTTGAAGATGGCGATGATGCTAGTGATCTGATCAAGCAGGCTCTGTTTCGTGGGGCTCGAATTCACGACAGTGTGTACAACAAGGCCGCACAAATGCTCTCGGCAAAGGGGGACCTGCAAGGGGCTGCCACTATGTGCGAGGTAGCAGCAAGAGAAAATGGCAATGGGGAACTGTTGTACAGCGAATACAACTTTTCCAACTTGGTTTTTGCATACACCGGCTCCGCTAGCTACAAGGCTTTGAAGTCCATTCTGTCGAAGTTTACGTCGGAAGTCCAGTGGTGGCGTGGCAGCAGGGCCTGTAAAGAGAGCATCAAGTTGGCGATGAAGACAACGGCGATGCGGGCTGTAGCACATCCCAAGGAGAAGAATGACCACCGAGACGCTCTCTTCAAGCTTGACGAAGCTCTTATTCATGTCAAGAAATGCCGCTCCACTAGAGACGATCGACGGGCAGTGACGGAGGCATTTATACGGATATTTCGACCTTTGGCGGCAGAATCCGAGCAGACTCCTGTGGACACACGCAGATTAAATGTGGCTACAGCTGAAACTTCGCTACTTGAGGCCCCGGAATCGAAGCAATTCCAGAGGTCAATTCTGGCGGCTCGCCAGGGAATGGCAGTTGGGGGAGAAGCATAAGACTCAGGGGGAAATGGTTCAAGGCACGCTTATAATTAGATTCATTGCATAAAACGCACGATGTAGCAATGTAATCGATGAAAATCCTGTATATATATGGCATCAAACTGGCCTGAGCACATGTGTTGCTTGAGTATATTGTAATAAGGTGACCTCCCGTGATGGCAGTTTATCATGTCGCCCTGTTTTTTGTTCATGATCTGATATATGGTGATTTTGCCCTGCACTCGGCCAATGTAACCGATTGTTTAACATTTAAGCAGACATCGCAAACGTATTCAGTCCATGAAGCCTCCAGAGGAAGATTGTCATATCTGACTAGTATAGAGTAGGGACGGAATACCAGCCAAATGGTATATCCTTTATGCTCTCCTAAACGTCATCATATCATGGAGCTGCCACCAATATTTGCAACCAATTTATAACATCCGACGGATGTCACGGTGGGTAGAATAGGGATGGACGTTCCAAACAGTGTTGACAGGGATTCAGAAGAAGGGCAACAAACATATCATCCATTCAGGTATCTTAGTCAGTATATACTCTGTACAAAACTCAGCAGATAATGGCTCTCATTGATACTGCCAAACATGTCTATGCATCACTACCAGCGAACGGGATATTGCTCTTTCGTTCCGGGTGTGAAAGTATACATGAGCAACTAGGTAATTCATTCAGCTCCAGAAATTTGACTGCTCAAGTTGCTTTTTTCTTCTACTTTTTCAAGATTGCTATGATACAAATGCCAAGTCAGGCAAGTGAATCAAAGACGTATTACTTAATATCTGAAAGACAAATACATTAATCAATTGTTTATTTCATACGATGTGTTTTATATTTATTCATTTTATTTATTCATTTTTTTATATCTATTTTATATATATGTTTTTCTCACTTTCATTTTTTTCTCCAAAGTAATTCTCATTCTATCATTCTGCATTGCCACGTCTCAAACTTCTTGCCTATCCCTCTTCAATTATCCAAATGATCCCCCCATCGGCCGTCAAATCTATGCCCGGCCACCCTCACTCTACAGGGCCTCGTGATAGACGATCCAAAGGGCTTTGAAGAACACTCCGTAGGGTTACATTCCTACTTTAGTTACCGTGAAACACAACACGCATCTCAATCTCTCAGCCCTGTAATTTAGATCCCATCATGAACTAACGGATAGAGATAGATGCTCCGAAGGAGAGCATTCCGTAAACGGAAGCAAGCCAAGAGAAATCTGCCAAGGATTTCTTCGGTACCTTCGGAATGGCAGTATCCTGGCCAGGCCTTTTCGGCATCTTTTTTACGAAGCGGTAATCTCGGCGGTTCTCGGTGTTGCATGTACGTTATATCGTCATTCACAGGCCATGGGGTCTTGCGATGTTCCCAAGCTCCCCCACAATGAACAGCTGAGCTGGCCCGCAACAGAAAAAAGGAAAAATGCTCCAATATATATATATATATAAATAATAATAATAATAATAATAGCAATTGGCAGAAACACCCCCTTGGACCGCGTACGCCGAGAACCACATGCAAAGCCATGGTTAGTTTCAAAGTCAAGGTGGTGGAAGAACCGGTTTGCGCCAGTCGGGGAAGCAGATGCAGTCCATCCATCGTGACGCTAGGCCATTAGCTGCCAAGACTGAATCGCCAAAACACGCCATGTTCAATTTATCTCGTTCAATAGCCCCAAGGGGGCGGTTCACACGATGGACAAGAGCCGCATCTTTATTTTTTTATTTTTTTGAACGGTACCTTTTTTCTGGGGGGGGGGTGGGGGGGGGGGGCAGGGCATCTTTTTTCAGGGCATCTCAATTGTGTTTTATCTGCCGAACTCCAGCCCCTCCGGCGATCCGCAAAGTAGCTTCGGCCAAAAGTATAATGCTGCGACGCCAAGCAAGATGCGTGCCTTGATTCGCAGACACATGCTTTGCATTGTAGGTTTTAGTAGGAAACGCTCAATTGGCGCTTATGGACTAGAGGTCTGGACGGCCTTGGATGGCCATGTTGAACAGAAACAGCCTTTCAATGGTTTCAATGGGGAGCACGGGAAGAGGAGCCGCGTCGAAACGGTCGGCAGTTAGTTAGTTGCAGTATGTGTGCATCGATGGAGGCGGGAAGGCAGCAATACGAGAACAGGGCGCAATGGCTTGAAGAGCATGGCCCTGAAAACTGGACCTCTGTCCTGCATTTCCCTGGAACATATTCAATGGATATTTATTTTTATTATTTAATATTTGATTTATTTGCGTTTTTTTTTTCTTCGTGTCTCGGTGGAGGCCCAGACCCAGAACTGTCTGATTGTCTGATGGCCGGGCGAGTCAATCATTGCGTATTGTGTACTCCGTACGACTGCAAAGTATGGATACGGAATGAACACAAGGCTCCAGTATAATTCAGTTTTACTGGAGACCGCTGGAGACAATGATATAAATGTCGTGCAGCAATCACATTACTTGTCAGTCACCGATCTCGATATTATAGCGATCGGCTGGCTCGCTGCGTGCAGATTTTCACAGTCCATGGCGTCAAGCTACGGCAAAACGCTCATCAGGATCAGAGGCAGGTTGCCTAAAAGGGAAAGCTCCCCAATTGGGCCACACTCGACGCGCTGCCGGCAAAACTTTGGCCCTCGTGTTTGTTATGGCTGTTGCTGTGGCTGGGGATGCACCTTTGCAGCTTTGATTTGATTGTGGTTTATCGAATTTATCTTGATTTATTTTATTCATTTAGCGTGTAGCTTACCTTTTCCGTTTTGCTATTCAAAGCAACACACATTCTACTAGAGTTTTGTCATCTCGGGGAACACAAAAGCCAGGTAGCTTCGTGGAGGAGAGGCGGGGGAAGACAAGTCGAGAACAACACCATGATGTCATGCTTCACGATGGAGAGGCAGCCCGGATCAGCGCAACTCAAAACTCACCCACCAATGCAAAAGCACGTGAACAGTAAAAACGCAGCATTGCAATCCTTTGTCAGCAGCGCGCCTCTTTTCCAAAAAGGGCCTTTATGAAAGAATGCGGCAAAGCGCACTCCTCCACCATCGCGTAGGCCCGAAAGGAGTTTCGAAGCTGCATCATTGATGACACTCGCTGCTGATTTTGCCTATTCCCCTTTCTTCCTTCGTTCCTCGCCCATAAGTGCCAATGGGCCATGTGGTTCGCCACTGCGGCATGGCTCCCTCCTCCTCATCGCCTGTTGCCCCAGACGGCCGAGGAGAACCGCTCGAACGGCAGAGTCAGCAGAGAAGGGGAATTGGACCTGAATGACTCTATGCTAGCAAGCAGCTGAAGAGCGGATAAACAAGGTTTTGTTTCCCTGGGGTTGCGCGTCAGGTGAGCAGAGATGTGAGGCATAGCATATCATAATAGAAATCACAACTCAGAATGGCTGGCTGGAGGTTGCTTGGTAGCCGTAGGGCAGAATCATGGTTCGCAGCTGAGCCCCTCCTCGCCTGCAAATCTCCTTGTCCCCTTGCGGCCAGTTGCGCTTCGTTGCGCTTCCCCCGCTCCTCGGGGAGGCGATGAAAAGAGGAATCACATGAGAGGGCGAAATTTTTTGGCCTCGTCGCCTTTCTTACTGGAGGATATTCGATTTAGCAGGTCATGGTCCAGATAGGGAAGGGTGCGTATTGGTGGTAATTCGCCTTTAGCCAGAGTTTGTTACATTTAATCTTTTAATCTTTTATCTTTATTCATTATTTTTTATTCCCGGCCCTGCTTATCCTTTTGTTTTTGTTTTAATCTTTTATTATTTTTCTCCCTCCTTTGCTGATCCGCGCTTTACCGCTTTTCGCAATGCAGCCCGTACAAGCTTCTGTTGGCCCAAAGACTATTACTGCGCACATGTTTTGAAATGCGTCAGCGACAAAGCATATTCATCTCCGGTCGTCGGGTACAGCCAATATCGCCGGTGCAGAAGCAGATTGTAAATCAAGTGACATGGCATGTGCTGGAACACTGCAGCTTGCTGTAAAGGCATAATAGATTGATCAGCATGGGGGTTATCCTGTTTGAATGTCACCCGTCATCGGTGTCTGCACCGTAGGGCTGGTAGTTAATAAACGCGGGTACGAGGCAGGGCGGCATGCCATAGGGCCAAACGGGCGTAGGAACATGCTGCAGCACGCAGAAAGCAGCGTTATACGAAGTACAGGGAGGCGTGCCTGTACCTGTGAATGGGCCGATAGAGTGATGAGCACATGCTAATGCATGCACAGCGCCGAGGGCCATGCCGTGATGCTATTTCCCCGTTTCCCCTGAATGACAGCGGCCAACGCTGCTGTCATCGCTTTCATGTGCTGATTGACCGGTCGGCCGCCATCAAAGGCATGGGATGTTTGAAGCTGTTGCAAATGGTCGTTTCAACCGACAGAACCCGTTCTAAGCGAAGTGCTTCACCGAGACCTCTTCCCTCTCTCTGAGTGGTGGGAATCGAAAAGGCCGTATCAAAGCGAAAAGGCACAGCCTTGTAAGAGCCGAAACCGCGTCCAACAACCAGCTACCACCAGACCCCGAAGTCCGAATGAAGGCAGCCTTAACAGTACTCCGTACTCAGCCTCTTTTTGTACTTTACTTTGTAGCGCCTCAAGAATAAATGTATTCTACCTACGTTTTATTCCCAAACGCCATTCATCCTCTATTTGCGCCACAGCGGCCGGTCGGGGGGGATCTCGTTTCACTCGGCAGCAAAAGATGCCGCAAAGGCCACGGTGGCTGTTGTTTTTTGTCCTTATTTCCAAAGCCTCACTTAATAATAAGCTTTCAGGCCTCGCGTTGCTCCCGCGCTTTCCAGCGGCGCTGTAGCCGCTGCAACCGCTGGCCAAAATGGCCGCTCAGCTACGAAGCGTTGCGCCTCACATCTGCCGTGGTCACGCGTCCAGCAATACAGATGAAGAGGCAATTTAAGTATTTGTATTTCGGCAGCAAGCTTTCAAATCACGCTGTTGGGCAGATGAGGGCCAATATAACCGCATATTAATCCGCTTACAGTGTAAACTTTCAATCTAGCTCGCGAGGGCGAAGCTTCATCACGTGTAAGAAAGAGAGTAATTGATGACCTCAACTCTGTAGCAACACAAACCAACAGACGCACCAGACCTGGCACGTGTAAGCCTGCCAATGAATCGCTGGACGCGCACCCACCTCTCCGAGCTGGCCCCGGTTTTTGGGCGCCGAGGCTCGATCTGCGTGGCCGAGAGAGTGCCCGGGTGAAGATCCGCACCGCCGGGCAGAGAACCGCCGGGTGGGCGCCACCTTCAGTCGATGCCATCTTGATGAATGTCATCAAATCGGGGCCATTCACCATCCCGATTGTTGTTGGTTAGAAAATACGATCAAAGAGGGAGGGTGTGTTTTGTAAATTCTGAGTTATCAGAATACTTATTTCCTTGTTTCATGAATGAAGTAAAGCCTGAATGTCATCTGGGTGAGACTGTATATTTTGCCTTTTCTTCGCAAAAAGAGGCAACATGTAATCCTGCTCGCTTAATCATAAGCAACGCAAAAAGATGAAGCAACAAGAGGCTTTGCCGGTTCGGCCGACCCTGGCAGTTTCTGGGCAAATGGCTGGCTCAACCAGACAAAGAATCACCCGTGTAGGCACGATTACCCTCCCGTCTCATTTGTGGCTGGAAAGCCTCTCTCGACGCGCAACCCCATCTTACTTGCAACAACAACAACAACGCCACAAGCCAACTCTCTGCGGGTTTTCCTAATCTGCATTCTCCGCTGTTCCCGCTGTCCCGCCTCTCCGGAATACCCCCAGGACAGCCAGATTACGTACTTACGCTGACTTGACATGAGGGTGGGGAAAAAGCCGACGCCAGCGAAGCCACTTGTTGTAAGCCACAGCGGTGCTATGCGGACACCGACCATGACCGTATATCTGCGCCGCCACGTGTGGCGGCTTTGGATCCGACGGAGTCACAGTTCGAATCGAAAGCGAGTTGCGGCTTGAGCCCCGAACCTCGCATGGCATTTGACATATGCCAGGGCGGCGCCAGGGCTTGTTTGAGGTTGAGGGATGAGATTGGCTCCCTCCAAACCACAGCATGCAGGTCCCTCACGTGAACAATCCAACGCTGGAACCGATATGTGAACGATCATAAAAAAAATGCAAGTGCCACCTCTTTTGGTTGAATTGCAGCGCTCCCTATTCGTCCGCATAACAAGATCCCTTCCAACAATCCTCCCGAAAAAGAAACAAGCTTCAGGCAACCGAATACATCCCCCCCAGAAGCGGACGTGCCAAGTCCTCCCATCCTCTTCTGGACCGCTCAAAGAACAGTTTATCAAGTTGGGGAAGATGATATTCACCCCCAAGCGGTCCGATATGAATGAAATGGGTTGATTCGGCTAATGCCCTCCCTACAGTTTTATCCCCGTATTCGGAATTTAAGCGCAGTCACGCTGGAGGTGATGACTTGTACCACGCATGCCACTACACCCACTCACACTCACACACTCACACATCCAGAAGACCCCAGTGGCGGGAGAAGCTTTTCGGTTTCCCACGTGTCGCAGAAGCCTTCTAGAAGACCGAGCGAGCGGGGCCCCCACACCACCCTTCTCTCTTCATTGCTCCCATTTCCCACGTTTTGAGAGCTTGACGCCTTCTCCGACATTCCAGTGAGCGCTGACCATTGATGGGCGATGCGGTTGGTGGAATTGCTAGTTGTCGTGTGGAGAAGACATGCCTTTGACAGAAACGTGTTGGTGGGAAGGCCCATGAATAATGAATTCTGATGGGCGATGACAGCCATGACACCGGAAGAGGGAAAGGTTGCCTATGCTGGCCCGTTCGAAAGTCCCAAGGCGGCGTTCCTCCTTGGGCAATGCAACGCAGCATTGGCCCGGCGAGCCCTTGTCGCCCTACTTACCCAAATAGGCAACTTCAGTCTATCAGAGGGTAGCGGAAAGGTTGCTGTGTTGAGACACGTTGCGGCACGTCGCAACCTCCATCGCTTCAATCCCTGCTGCGATGTAACATTTAGAAAGATAAGGGACAATGCTTGTTTTGAGGCCTTGTCCTTATCTCCCGCTCAAACAGAACTGGGAGTTTGGCGACGACTATGATGCTGGGATCGTATCGTTTGTATTCCCCGAGTTTCCTAACAAAGTCGCGGGTGCTCCATCCTTGACCCGCAGCAGTCAATAGCATTACTACTTGTATTCGGAGGAAGCCACGAGACGTTCTATCCTTGACAACTCCGTGCCACTTCCAGCCACGAAACTTCCATTCTCCGGCTGTTCCTTTTCTCTTCCCATGCGTTACGCGGACAAAGGTAAGCACAAAAGGACATTCGGCACGACCAACAACAAAAGGACGAAACCCCATGCGTACCACATGATTGCCACGCGACGAGGTCACCTCCCTCCCATCAGCCACATTTGCAATCTGACAAACGTGCGGCAAAACCGACCAACAAAACTCTCCAAAAGCTGTAGCCAAATAGCAACGAAATAGACACCGAAATGGCCAAATAGAGAGTCACCGAGGGGGCCGCCACAGCCCTCGGAGCCCGCTCCGTTGATAGTAGAGATTCAGCGATGGCTGTATTGCGGAACTCCGCGTCCTCTGTTTCCTAATTGTGCTTAATTGTGCTCCTGCGTGTGGCTGATAAAGGTCAGCGCCACGAAATGGCCGCCGGGGGGAGACAGCAATTACCTAATTGAGAAACGAAGCCCGACTGCGCGAATGGCTTTAGACACCGGTGATGCTTTGTAAGAAAAAGAACGCCCCTTCTAGAGAACTCTACGCAGTTCCCGCGGCAGCATTTCAAAAGATTAAAAATAACAAAATTATTAATTATTTTATCGTTCATTTCCATTTCCCCGTCTATTCCTGGCCTGCACTCCATTTGTCAGAATATACCGCGGCGCAAGCAAACAGGGAAAAAAACAAACACAACCCATCAGCAAAGCACTGAACATCAGCCCGTATGACGTATCCCCTCCTTGAACGGCGTTCAATTCAGTCAACCGACCTGCCATCCATTGGGGGATCGAGATCCCGAGGCTGCCCCACCCCTTGCTGGCGTTGGATATGACCGATTCAAGCACCACTGACTAACGACCTGACCTGGCGCAGAGCTAAGTCCAGTCATGGTTCCTCGTTTCGTTGTTTTTTGCCCTTCTGGCCCCCTCCTTTTCTTCTTTTTCGGACCGTAACGCAAGCCCTCCATCGGTGAAGAGCGCAAGCCATAATCAAACTAGTACCCACGCATAAATACATCATCTACAATACGACAAAGTACAGTACATGCAAGGCCCGTTCGGACATGGAGGGGGTGTCAGGTCAGCCATGTTTTCTTCCTCGCAATTTAGTGTAAATCATGACCGCCGCACAGCACCATCGTGACGGAGACGGACCGTGAAGACCGGGAAGGTGTGTCCGCAGCAAAGAAGAACAAAGAAGTAAAAGAGAAGTCCCGGGACTGGCTGCCGAACACTTGGAAAGCGGAAACGGGGTGAATGTCGCCCTTTTTTTTTTTTAATCATATACGGACCTGAAAAAAAAAAAGAATTAATCATTTATTCGTTTATTCATTTATTCTTTCATTTAACTTTATTTTTTTTCTTTTACAGAGGAGAATTGGGGCTCCTGTTTATTTCGGGCCTTTCTTGATAGATTGAAAGAGGATCGTGCTGCCACTTCAACATACATAATGGTGGTGTAGTAGTATTTTCGACTGGCGATGACGCATGCTCCAAGCGATCGCGATGAGGACTTACAATAATAAACGCTGCATGGAAACCACAATTTATTCCACAAGCATTCTTTGAATATATTGCTACGCTCGCCAAAAATAAAAATAGAGATTAAAGTAAAATAAAAATAAAAATAAAATGTTGAAACGCCTCTTCTGCAGCATGTCTCGCCTTCACCGCTATCCTATCTCATGCGCATGAAAGCCGCCCGAGCCAGACCTCTGAGCCGGCGCGGCGCTCCGCCCAAGGCCATCTCTTTAACCCGCCCAAGCATCATCAGGAAAAGATGGCAATAGACGGCGGGAAAAGGCCGCATGCAGTTGATGCCCCTTCGGTGCGCAGACGCCGACATGCATTCTCCTCCCGGGGGGGCGCTACCTAGCTTCCGGGGGTGGCAGAACGAACTACTGTACGGTAGGCAACGCCTTTCTGCTCTGCGCGGTTGAGCGTTTAACCATCCCCCGGCGCAACCCGTAGCACGTATTAGTCGGTTGTGCCAGCGGTTTTAGACAGATCGTCACCGAGTCATATGGACCCCTATATGGGATATTCGGGCGCCGGGCCTGACGTAAGGAAGGATGGGCAGTAGGTTCGTCTCGCGTATGCGCCCGGGCTACAGGAAAGACTACTAAACTCGCTCGTGATTGTCGACGCACCTAATACTGCTACTACTATCATCACGCATGCATGCATGCATCCAGCCCGCCAAGGCAAGGCTCCCAGGACGGGAAGGGGGGGGTTGGCGAGGGACCCGAATGATAAGGCTGACGACATCAAACCTCCAAAACGGTTTCTCTAAATTTCGCCCAAAACCGCAATGGAAGGACGGTTCACTGGGGGGAGGGGAAGTAAATAAGAGCATCATTTCCCCACGGGGGAAGTCAAAGCTGGGTCACCTGGAAGACTAACTAGCCCATGCCCGCCCTCCAATTTCCGTCAAAGGAAAGGCGCTAAAACGCATTGGCGCGTAATATATTCTCTGGTCCGGCCGCAAACGGAAAAGGAACGGCCAGCGGAAAGGCAAAGGGGAAAAGGAAAACAAAAACAGGGAAACCTGTAACGGTACTGATCTCATTTTTCCCTTTTTAGTGGAGGGTGGAAAGCGAAATGAGGAAAAGAGGGTGTTTGGCAAACGGATGGGAGGAGACAAATGTCGATCGCTACGGGGCAGATGTGATGTCTGAAAGATGGCTGAAATCCGGGGATCATCATTTTACCTGCTGTTTGGTTTGTGCGGGTAATATGGGGGGTGTGTGGTATTTTGTGTGATCTCGTCGACGATGATCAAAGTTGAACCACGATGCTGGAGAGGAGGCGAATAGCTTCCCACCACGTCGGTTCGAACTTTTGACTACTGCCGGTGATGTACATCAAGTGCGGATGCGGGCATGGGGCACGTTGGACAACTACACTCCTACCGTACGTGTGTCATGTATGTATGTATGCATGTCTCTGTAGGTCTTGAAAAGAAGCAGCCCTATATCGCCGGGGCAGGTGATGGCGATCGTCTGTCGGCAGTCGTCTATCGCTCCACGCAGAACCTGTCGTTGAGGCATGAAGCGAGCATCACGGGGTCGATGTTGGCTGCCTGCCGAGGCTATGACTTCACCTTCATCATCCATCGAGAGATCTCGCTAATCGCCCTCGTCGTCCAGCACGCAGGCAGCAGCAATAACATCATTGCTGTCAAAAAAAACAAAAGTTACAAGTCTCTCATCGGCAGTATTCTCGGGCATCGTCATCGAGTCCGCCAGCACCCCCAAGCTGTCACTCTGACATTCTTTCGTTTTCTTCCCCAGACCCGGAAAAAACTACGAAGCCGCCAATGATACCCAGCGCAGCTCAGTTCCGAGCCGCCGCTCCCCAGGTTCCATCTAGCGTTCCGGGGAAAGCAGAAAAGTCAAAAGCCTAACAGCAAGCCCGCGCGGACTAGCTGGATCCAGCGACGGACAAGCTCCCATACGGACAACTCCCGCCCGGATTTTCATTCCACCATCTCGGCTCAGTCGCCTATTCTCCTGTTGGAATCTATAGCCGCAGAACCAAGGTTGAAACGTAATTTTGCCGGGGAAGCGGAGACCGTTCGGTTTAGTATTGGGGGGGAAAGATGCCCCATTTGACACTTTGGCCTCGTACTCGCAAACGTACTTACTATCTCGGCCCGGGAAATGATGTAAGCCGCTATTATGTCTGGTTACTTGCCAAACTTGGCAGCTTTCCCCCCCCGTCAGAGTCGCTCTTGCATATGGGGGTCAGAAGTCGCCTCATGTTGGTGATTATGTTATACGTGCCCGGCTTGTGTATATTGGTTCTTTGTTTCATTTCTTTCTTTGGACGACGAGAAAAGGGGTAGCTTTATCATCATGGTTATTTTGAGTAACGCGGTCATATGATGGATTGATCCATCATGCCTGGCAGCAGTAAAGTGCAACATCATCTCAGAGCAATGAATGTATATACGGAACAGGGAGCGGAGTTTCGGCAGCAGCAGGACTAACAACGCCAGCTCGCAGCTGAGCCGCCAAAAAGGACATTCGCAATTGAATTTTCCGATTCTTCATCGTTTTGGCTGCGCTACCAGCAATAGCACAGAAAATGAGCCCCCCCTTTGGACCCCTAAAAATCCCATCGTCACATCCGTTCATCCAGTTTAGCCTCTTCACAAAATCTACACCCCCAACATCAAAAACCCGCATCGTCACTAACATGCGCCATCTCAATGCCTTTTAGCATCAACGTCGTTCCCCCATCTTAGCCACAACTAGAATATCTTCCGCCTCAAACCATTCTCTTTTAGCAAAAGAAAAAGGGCGTCAACAGAAAAAAAATTGCCGAGTCTTCCATCGGCTTAATCCCCCCGGAACCGTTGAATGCATCCCGATACCCGATCGGAATTCGATTCCCTTTCCCACCAACCAC
Organism: Trichoderma arundinaceum; assembly: GCA_025919625.1. Taxonomy (NCBI): domain Eukaryota; kingdom Fungi; phylum Ascomycota; class Sordariomycetes; order Hypocreales; family Hypocreaceae; genus Trichoderma; species Trichoderma arundinaceum. The sequence continues at coordinate 77,525 of JAMQTF010000008.1, read as the reverse complement.
CAAGTTGGGCCCTTTTTCCCACACAACCATTTCGGTAAATAATCCAAGCGCCCAAAAAGAAAGAAAGAACAAGCAAAGTCCGGCCCCCACCTATCAAAACCTGCCGCGTCAAAGACAGGCCATCAAAAAAAGCCATCAAGCCACAAACAAGATGAGAAGCACACAAACGCAGCGGCAAAAAAATCCCGCCAGTCTTGCGGAACTCTTGCGGAAGCCACCCAGCGTAGGCTTCTGCCTTTCAAACATTTATTTTATTCCTTTTTCCATTTACGCCGCCCGCCTTGGTAAAAATATCGCCCATTGTATCCCACCTCCTCCTCCCCTCCCCCACAACCTGTCATTTGCCCAACGGATCCTCGGATCTTGTGGCTTGGAGCTTTTTCCCACGTTTCCAGCCTCTTAGTAAAGAAGGGTTGTAAATTACTACAGAATGCCTACCACCCCTAGATTATTCCCACCCTTTTCCCTTCAGCTGAATCAATTGCCGCAGCTTTTAGTGAGAGATGAAATAAGAATGTATTTATCATCACCTCCATTACAGTAAACTTCGTCCAGCCCCTTTGTTAACCCTCATAACCTCGTGCCCAAGCAAGATTGGAAAATCGCAGATGCTCCCAGCCCTCCCTATTGGTCAGCCAAGATCCCTCCCCCCTTTGGACAGATGCAATTGCCGTGTCTACTCCGTCGCGAAAGCCATCATCACCTTGTTTTTCCCTCTTCAGCCTCACCTCCTCTAGCTCTTAGCTCCAGCTCGTCTAAGCTCTTAGCTCCTTCAGCTCAAGGGAAAGACGAGGAAGAAGAAGAAAAAAAAAGGGCCCCGATTCCGACAGCCCCATAGCCGGTCGACAACCGCGAAAATCCGGAAAGATGCCGCCCAGCCAATGCTCCATCTTGGGCGCCTCTTCCCTCCCCAACCAAAACCCCCCCCCCCTCCCTCGCGGCCCTCGATTGTTCACCTCTTCTTTTGTCCGGCTCATTCGGTCCTGTGGAGTTTTGCGTGCGCTAGCGGAACCGCGCCCGACCACTTCGTGCTTCGAAAACTTGTCATATCCTTCACCGCCATGGGGCCGTTTGAATGTATGAGTCAATGCCGCAGCCCTGCTGAAAATTTTCTCATGCCCAAAACATCGTACGTGCATGCAGGTAGCAGCAGTAGCAGTTCGGAGTAGATGGATTGGGAATTACCTTCGTAGACGAGGAAAAATTACCTTGGCAGTGGCCGTATCTCAAGGCCGCCAGGTGGGCTGAGAACAGAGGGCCGTACTCGGTACTTTGTCAGAGGGGCCGGCTTCTGCTCCGGCGCCGAGTACTGGGTACTCCAGAACGAAAACCTTTAGTCAACCAGCCGATTAATCGCAACTCAACAACCCCCATGCCATTCCGCCATCGTTTGATAGTATGTACATGCACATGCAAGTCTCGAAAAATACCCCCATTTGCAGATCCTTCACGCGGCACAAGTAAACGAGCAGAAGAGAGAGAAAAATTTTCATCACGAATTTATTAATGTTTTTACTAAGCTGTCCATCTATAGACGCCTGTTTTGTTTGGTAGTAACCTTTTGGGCATCATCTCGTAGAAAACAACACACTTTTTTGTCTCGATACAAACAAGACCCACGGGAGCTCCTCTTTTGGCCTCCATCTTTTTTGTTGCCTTCTTTTTTTTGTCTTCTGTAGACCCGGCGCATGGGACTCTTTTTTTGTCCCCGCCCATCGTCTTCGCTGGAAAAATAAGAGAAAAGAAAAAATTTTCCTTGCCCAAGGTCGCCCCTGGAGACGCACATCTTCCCGACCCACTAAAATACACTCAGTACAAGCCCGTTCCCCGATGAACAGGGCCACAAAAGTTGAAACAAATTCGTGATCTCCTTCAGAGCCACTAACAAATCGAAAAGCTCAGACCATGGTATCATTTGAAAAGCAACGCCACGTAAAGTGCGAATGAGTTTTTGTTGTCTCAACTAGACATTATGAGACCAAGATATAACGAGAAATGAAGAAAAGTAAAATGTAGAAGTATGTCGCTTCAGTCATGAAGTAGTTCCGTTTCGCCTGTGTGAAGATGCAGCCTTGTGTCGCCGCCATGATGGTATGAATCAAAATCCCCAAACGCCCATAATGATATACACGGCCAAGGCACATTGGAATTAAAGCCTGGCCTTGACAAGTCGACTGTCGTTTACCATCCCTTGGAGTGGTATCCGTTGAACGCCTCCTTGGTGAAGTACTGGTTCCAGCTGCTCGCGTTGACATCCTCCGTCTGCTTCAAGCACGGCCTCTCTGGGTACTGCTTCAAGTTGGCGACATCGTGCGATGTGTGTCGGCGCTTGAGGACAGCGTTGGCAGTCGAGGACTTTTGCTGTCGCTCCCAGAGCAGGTGGCGTCGAAGAGACTCGGTAAGCTCGGTGGCAAGCATGTTGCGGCGGGTGGTTCGTGGGGAGAGAGCAGCCTGGGCATGCACGTGGTTGGCGGTGGCGGCAATGGGCTGAGCACTGGATCGGGGAATCTCATTGATGGGCTTGAGCGTTGACTGGCGCATGCCCTTCATCATGAGAGGACCCTCGTCGGAGTCGTTGGGTGAGGCGGCCAGGGAAGATCCGTTGAGGACGGATCGAGACCTGGAAAGAGCCGAGGTGGATTGAGATGCCTGGCTGCCAAGGGTCTTGGCACGGTCGTTCTGGGCCAGCATCAAGGTGATGAGCGACGGGCGGGAGGTCAGGTTGACCTTGGACTCGACACGCTGGAAGAACTTCTCATCGACACTGGGCTTCCCGCTCTCGTCAATGGAGTCTTCCCAGTCGGAGGAGTCGTCATCGTCATCAATGGCGCTCTCGTCAATGTACTCGCCCTCGGTGTCCGAGTCAATGGCAGACTCGGCATCGAGGTGGTGAGTGATGTTGTTGTTGCTGAACGAGGTCTGCTTTGATGCGGAAGGCAGGTTGCGGCTGCTGGCGAGGGAGCTCTCTTCCTCGGATGATCCGCCAATCTGGAACATGGGCTTCTTGGAAGCCAGGATGGACTTGCGAGCCTCGACGCTCTGTCCAAAGTCGCTTGAGGAGCATGATCCTCCGAGGGCAAACCTGGGCGGCTGCTTCTTGGACTGGACAGGCTTGTGGGCCGGTGACGAGCTTGGCTCGGGGATGCAGTCGTCGATGGAGGCGGAAGGCTTGGGGAGGGCCTGGAACAAGGGAACATCGGAGATGTCCTTGGGGGAGGTGGTGGCGGACTCCATCTCGGGAGACGCCAGGGACACCTCGGAGGGCAGTTCGGAGAAGCGTGATTCGGTAGTGGTAGAGCCAGATCGAGTGATGGACTCGACAGGCTTGCCAGCGATCAAGGGAGAGGTGGTGTGTGAGGGGGCGGAAAGGGGAGCCTTGTCCTTGACAATGGAGACGACCATCTTCTCAAAGTCGTCGGAGCTGATGTGGCGATCACGTCGGCTAGCAGAGGACTCTAGCCGTCGTATCCTGGGGCGGATTGCTAGAGGGGCTGATACGGAAGTGAACTCGGGAGTGTCCTCGTCAACGAGGGAGTCGACACTGCCTGAGAGCTGAGGGAGCTCGGGGAGTCGAGCTTCTGAAGGGATGTCCTTGGGGGCTGTGCGGGTGGACTGGGCTACTGCCGATCTGTGGGCGCTGTCGATGAGCTGCTCTCGTTGCCAGAGCCTCCAGCTCAGGTTTTCTAGTCTGCGGCCTTGTTCAACTGAATCTGCACAGCGAGAGAAGACTAAAGCCACCAGTGAGTCAGTTACTGATCGACCGCCTGTGCACGAAGCGAGCGGGATTTCCTCACCTGTCCACATGCTATACAAGTTGGCGGGATTGCCGGTGTCGACTTTGTGGATGACGTTCGCATCCACTGTTAACACATGAGTATCCAGGCGGTAGGGCATCGCTGCCAGGTGAAGAGGCTCGATGGGTGGTCGAGCGGTGGGTGCGCGATGGTGGAAAGAGGTGGTCGTCCAGAGTGCGAGGCGGTGCGGTGGTTCAAATTGCCCGGTGATCAGGTTTGGACTATGGCAATTACCAAATCCAATCGTCTCCGGAAGTGTAGGCCAGTCAATCGACGGTATGTCAATGGCAGCGAAGTGTCGACCAGATGTCTAGCAAGGCCGAATGCGTCAAACGGGTCGTCGATGAGGGGAGACGGCTTTTTTAGGTGTGCAAGGGCGGGAGGGTGAGTCGAGAGGCGTCGGAGGCGGAGTGATGCTGAGTGTCCACGAGAAGGGAGAGTCGAGCAAGAGTATATAGAGGATGAGGCCCTCGAAGTTTGTTGAAGTCGTGCCCGCTTTGTATGGGTATGCGGAGAGATGGAGAATCAAGAGGTCGTGAAGAAGCTGGGGAACGAGATCTAGTTATTAAGAGTAGGGTGTATCTTGGGCACAGGATTGAGAAGAGGTGGGATGGGGGGAGTGCGGTGTGTGTTCCAACTACCCAAGGGCAGGCACAGGCAAAGTGGACGCCCGGGGGTGCGAGGCGGGGGGTGGGAGAGGAGACGAGTGGAAATAGAGGAGTACTGTACAACAGCCAAGGTACAGTACAGGTACGGAGGTACCTGGCGGCGCCTCCGTGCTCCGTACCGGGGTAGGGAAGGAGATGCGTGTGTACGTACCGATTCCGCGGCCAGGTGGACAGTTGGGATGAATGTGCACTAGTGCGGTCGAGTCGCGGTGGGGGCCCTTTGCAAGCAAAATGGACGGTGCTTTTTCCCAGGCTCGAGGATTTCCCAGGGCAAAAGGCGCTGCCCTGTCATCCCGGCGGCAGGGGTCTGCGCACCAAGAAATGCCAGAAGGGGGAAAAAGAGGAGCGAGGAAAAAAACCTGTGTGCTGGTTCGGAGAGTTGCCGCCGACTCCCCGGAGAGATTAGCGCGGGCGACCAGTCACACGGTCCTTTTCCCAAAGGGGCATCAGTCACGCCCAAGAGAATGTAAAAGAGGCCTATAATAGACTAGCTCTTGATATCTAAGCTAGTACGCTTGGGGAACTATCCATCTGCGCTGCTCTCAGCTCTTGTAGCCCTGCCATCCCAGTACCACGTTCGGCCCTGTCGCGACGGACACAATCATGTGACGGTCCCTTTCTGGAGATCCGTTTTGGTTTCCTGCCGCCTGGAAAAGCTCTTTGTCCCAAACCGTCTATCCACTACCTTTTACAGCCTAGCAATGGCTACTATCGCAGCGCTGTGCCTGAAAGGGTAGCTGTCCCTGGCGTCTGGAATTGCAATTCCCGTCACGCGCTGCCCTCTTTCTTTTCTTTTCCCTCTCATGTTTTCTTGCCCCCGCAAACGGTCCAGCCATGCGTTCGCCCATAGAGTGCCGGGAAACGGCCCAAGCTCCGTTTGCCTCCCGAATTGACGGATGCCGAATCCGTACAGTCACCACAGGGCAGACTCTCTCACTGGGCGGCTTTCGGGGACGCAGCTAGCTAGGCGCTCCGACGAAATGCGCACTCGGCATTCGCGTGCTCACCAGAGTCATGGCACGCTCGCTTGCGCAGACGTGTGACGGGCCATTGCGAATAGTCGAGACGAGATTATCTCCAATTCATCACACTCGCTCAGAGCGCCTGGCCGTAGCCGCCACTGCTGTGCGCGAATTGCGCATTTGTTGCCAGAGGCCAAGCTAGCTATCGAGAGCGATATCAAAAGAGCCAATCCATTGTCGCGCGATTGGACCGACGGGTATTCAAAGGGTCCCCCCCCCCCCCCCCCCCCCTTCTCTCACTCTGTCTCCCTTTCCCCCAGCCTACGAGCCGCTCGGCGAATTGAGGCAAAGCGTCCGCTCCGCGTGTGCTAGCAATGAGCTTCTGAGCCGCCGCCGTTGATGTGACGTGCCCTGACTGGGGGCCGAAGCCTGTCCGGGGCTCTGATACCAGTGGTCCAGCACACTGTCCAGGTGACCCAGCCCTGTACGAATCGCTGTCTATGGTGATCACAAAGGGCCGCCAAAGAAGGCCTGGGCTGGGGAACAAAGAGGCCTTGCCTGGTGCTTGTCTGGGGTGACGAGAGCAAATCTGCGCCTCGCCTCTTGGTCCAAGCCGGGCCGGATGGCGACGCTGGTGCTGATTGACGCTGATTGACGCTGCCGCGGCCTCATCTGCTGCGCCTGACCAGAGCCCTGAGGATGCTGGAATTGGCCCGTCCATGCATCTCGCGATCATGGGGGCTACAGAGCCTCGCAAGCTGCAAACTCGACGCTGCGAGGGTGGCATTGGGGCCTGCTCGCCCAGTCCCTCGGCGCCAGCGCACCGCAGAAGTGTCTGCGACAGTCGGGTCACCTGTCCTTGCCTCCGGAGGGGCTTCAGGCGATTGATAGCAGCGGCGGTTTGCTGGAGGATCTCAGGGGGGAGTGGGCGTCCAGCCAATGCTCTGCAGGGTCCTCCCGACCCGCCGCGGCCATTGGGTCACCAGGACACCCGTCGAGTGCAGAAACAACGCTGCAAGCAGCCAGAGCTTGCCAACGCATAGCTCTCCGCCGCATGACCTCAAGACTTTTCCTTGGTCCACGGCCCATTGCTTTTTCCCTTCTCCTCGTTGATGAAACAAGAGGGCTAAACCAACGAATGCTCACGGGTGCAGCATCCTCTGTGGCCTTTCTGGCCAATGGGCCGCCGTCTCGTCCCGCGGCAGGCATGTTAGCTGCCGCAGACTCGTACTGCTTGTTTCTTTTTATTCCATCTGCGCCCATTGCTCCGCGAAAACGGTACGGCATACAGGTTGTACTCGCGCACCAAAGAGGAGAGAGGGAAAATAAACCACGCAGGGCCAATGAGCGAGGCCAGATTTGGCATCGCCACAGTCCAAGCTTGTCGTGTCTAATTGGCCCCCGACCTCGGGAGTTCAAGATGAATAAACAGGCAGCAGCTTTTTTTTCCTTTACTTCTTCCAACCCTTTTCCCCACGGGGTTCTCGTAGTAATGGCGTCTCATAGTGAGACTGCCCGTCCAGTATACGGCTTACAAGTACTTCGTAGCACACGAGAGATTCCATCAAGGCGCTGCTTGGCTTCATGCTTGCTAGGCCCTCTTTTGATATCGGCTGAAATTAGCCCTAGGCGGGGGTCCGTTGATGAGGCATCCAGCGCCGTCCCTATTTCGCCCCTACGGGCCCTTGGGCCATGTCCGGAGCACTTCCTGCTAAGGCCTAGGACTGCGCGTAGCACCAGTCTGGCTCCCAAGAAATCCCAAATATTCGGGCCCGCGGATGCTCCCCGACAGCGATTAGCTCCTCAGTCCAAGTCGAGAGAATCCGGGCGTGTGGAAATTAGACAGGACCAGCAGCCCGGATCGCGATATTGCAATTAAAATCAATCGAAATGTCAAGCCCGATGCCTGTCAAATTTGCCTTTTACACGGAGCGCAATCAGCCAGTCTTGTTATTTCCTCTTTTCGACTTGGCCCCCCCTCCCACGCCCATGACCCTCCCTCTACTGCATTATGCACGAGAGGCTCCAAAAGAGGGCTCCGTTGTTTTTTTATTGTGGGATCGACCAACGAGGCTCCGTTTTTCTAGCAGCATTACGAGACTGGTAGCGGAATGCAGGTAAGCTGAGCAGAGCCACACAGATGCAACGCCGTTTTACACATCTCACCGCTCGGCTTTTTTTCGCTACACCTTTTTTGATGCTTAACCTTCTTTGACGCTCCCAGCAAGGGGGGCGGTAAAATGAGTGCCGGCATTGCAGTAAGCAGGTTAGCGGCTCGATTGAATGCCAACACGATGCCCAGAGCGGAGGGCGGAGTGACAGTTGACGATGCCTTGTGCTTGTAACCTGCTGCGCGTATGCCCAGGGGGGTGGACATGCGCCAGAATTTCTCCGAGGCGAGAGGAAGAATTGGAAAAACTTGGCATTACTTGGTGGAGAGGGAGGGAATGTAACGTGCCCGCCTTCTTATCGACTGCCGAAGACATGCCTATCAGTGAAATTCTTCACAGAGGTCGAGGCCCGCTTCTGAGATAGCACGTACCAAGTCATATAACCTGCAGCGGCATGTTGTATGTATGCGTTTAATGTTAATTGTTTACCCATCGGTTTGTCGACGAATGAACTGCCGGGGAAAGGGGGGCGGAGGAAGCGGCAAAACGGGCTCAGGTGATGTTTTCTCATCTTGAGTCAAGGATGCCTGTTTGTTGTCTCTTTCTTGGAAAGAAGCTGAAAAACGCGAAACACAAGAACTAAATGATGTGCGAATAAAATAAGCCAAAATAAAAAATAAATCATTTAATCCCGTGTAAAAGACCAGAAAAGCTGACATGTCGCAATAAAGGATTAAACAGCTGCCCTGTGATAGCATGATTATTCGCGGGAAAAAAAGCTACCCTGTTTTGAACCAACGCACGCCTCATTTCTTTCCTTCTCTTTTTGTTTCCTTTTTCAACTCGGCAAGTACGTAGCATCAACGCCCCCCCGGCAAGGGATATCATATGTTGCCTACGCGGTAGAACGGCGCATGAATAAAGAGGAGAACCCGGTACGGTAGTAGCCTCCAGCCCCAAAGACGCGGAACTGGTAAATACGACTGGGCACTTTTATGCGACACGGAACCCCGGACTTGGTGCGGTTGATTGTTTCAGCTTTGGATGCTTTTTTATCTCGTTTCTTGTTTTTTTAGCTTGTCTTCATTTCTAATATAGTATACTACTAGCACAAGTTCTTTTTCCGCTTCAAATCCCCTTGCCTGACGTTGGGCATCAAGTTCAGCTGCGGGACATGGATTGCGGTAGCAAGTCGCTTCTTGCTCGAGACATGCGCAACGGGGAAAACGGAGTATGGAGAACCCGGCGCCTCGCTACTCCGTGTCCTGCTCTTCCTTACTTTGACAAATGCAACGGCAATGGACGGCAATGGACGCCATTGGATCGTCTATTAGCATTCACCTCTGCGATGCAGGGAGGAGAGAAACAAACGACGTCTTAGAAGGGGGGTGTTGGTTTAGTGCTGGTAAGAAAACACAACGGCGCCACGGTAGCGGATCGGATATGCGTGTCTCATGGCAGAGGCGATATTAGTTGCAGAGGGGGGCTTGTTCAGCCACAGAAGCTCCCGTGACTGGCCCGTGGTCAGCCGTGCGGCGACGCGATTCGCCAGAAAAGGCGCTGAGTCGGCCGGTTTAATCATCCAGCCAGTCAGCCAATTACCACAACTGCGCCCTGACAAAGCATTTTCCACTTCAGCTCGGGCGCAAATAACGTGAGAGGAGGAGGAGGCCATCAAGTTCAGCTGCTGCCTCGTACGCACAGCCAATGAAGTATCGAATTACAGAGGGCGGATGGCACTTGGCGCGGCCGCAGCGCATGAAGCGACTCCCCTACAAGGCACGCTTCCTTCGCGTGCGTATGCTCACGGGTCTTGTTTGCTTTTTTCTTTGCTTTTTTCATTATTATTATTCTTTTACTCCTCGTCGACGCATCAGACAGCTCATTCAAGGGGCCTTCTTCCCGCATCCTTCTAGTCATGTGTTAAACACTCGCTTGACGCATCTGTCAACTAAGCTAGAGCTGCCAGCGCACACACACTCGCGCGATGGGAGGAAACGAAGCCGTTGCCCGACCCCTTGCCCTGAGCTCTGCGACAGGACCCCTCCTGATTTGCCTGGTTCCAGCGGGCAACGCCCCAGTTCTCCACAGCCTTTGGGGGAAATGCAGCGAACCGGCTGCTGGCCCGGAGGTCCTAGCGTGCACACTTCTTGTCGCGCCTAGCGCTTCTTCCCGCAGGGCCTTGAAATGGATCAAAAGGTGTGTGTGTGAGTGCGAGTGTGTGAGCTGTTGCAATGTGATTCAAGCAAGCTAGTGGTGGTGGTGACAGCTGAGTGCAGGTGCCGTGTCGCTTTTTTTGCTTCTCCTTACAGATGCGAGCGAATGAAGGTGGCCATCACACATTATATGGAGAATATTGATGCAAGGCATATTAAATGTTGGCAGCCAGTCAGCGCCTTTGGCCGAACCCCCCGGCTTGCATGTGAAAATCTCCTCTGTTGTAAAACCGCTTTGTTCTGCTTTTTTTTCTCCGGAGGAAGGAACCTGATGCGAGAAATCCTCCGTGTTCTATTCTTAAGCATATAATGGTGTTTAGGCTGCCCCAGCATCTTCAGGTTTCCCGAAGAGGTCTATGGTAGGCCGGCGATGGGCGTTCGGAGAAGCCACAGGACGCTATAGAATGGTTACCTATTCAAGACAGTCGGCCGCCGGCCGCCGGTCGCCGTTAAGACGACGGAGAAGCTGGGCCAGCCCAGCTCCGTTCAGTTAAATTATGCTAAACCGCGCGTCCGCTTCGATCAGCCGAAAGCCTCATTAACGCATTGCGACCCGTCAGATTGCCAGCGAGCTGGGAGCGATCGCAGGCGGCGCAACCGGGGCTGTCATAAATGATAGCTAGGGGAGGTGATACACCCAAAGTACGAGGCACGGAGCGCCATGGCTCTAGCTGCTAGTGCCCACGGCCAACAAAGCCGGCATGCGCCTTACGACTTATGCACTACTCCTTGCGTAGCCGTGGCGGAAACAACACACACAAAAAAAAAAGGAATGAAAGATTAAAAGGGAATAAGCAAGATGCATGTGGCCTCTCCGGAAGCGTCTTCCGGTCCTAGCCCAGCCGTGTGAGGCTGAACCAGGCGGTGATGAGTTTTACAGCGTTGCTGCTGCTAGTTGCATTGTCATGCAATGTATACGAAGGATGGGCTAACGATGCTGCTACTGCGACGCCGTATATGCGACCCAATCCAGAATACGGTGCTTTGTCACCTCCGTGCTTTGTTGTTTCCTCGAGAAAAGATGCTATCCCTATTTTGGTATTACATGGCTTTTTTTCCTTCTTTTTCGATCCCTCGAAAGCAAGGGAGACCAATAAAGGCATGATGAAAACGATATCACATCTCAACATATACAGAAGAAGAAAAGAGCAAAGGAAGAGGCGAAAAAAAAAAAAACAATGCTGTAGGATTTCATGCAACTGCTGCTTCCGCCTCCGCCTGTTTGGCATTGATTAGTCCCCGCGATATGCATGTTCTGTCTCTCTCGTCTCCTCATCCTCCGTCTCCGCGAATCATCCCGTGATCCCGCCTCTGTGCTTCGTTGTCTGGCGCAGAATGCACCGCGCTAGCGCAAACTGGTCTCGGGGGTTTCATGCCAGACAGTCTCAAGCCCCGTCCCCAGAGAGCTTCGCTCGGAAAGCACGGAGTGCGGAGTATGTGCCGCTACAATAGATGTTGAGACATTGGCTTTGTCAGGTGATTCGCCTTTGCAGTGAGACCTGCCATCTCTCTCTCGGTTGACTGTCGTTGATATGGAGATGTGCGGTTCGGCATGTGTGGCGCGGAGGACGGAGTGCCTGCCGGGCCGGAGTATCGCGACCGGCGTGTGGGTACGTGTGTGTGTTGGTGGACCTGAGCATCGCCAAGGCTGTACTCCGTACAAGACATCCCTTTGCTCTCGCTTAATAAGAATGCCTTTTTTCAATAAATAAAAAAGGTGGCTAGACCAATAATTCATTTTGTTTTCACGACACTATTTTGTATCCCTTCTCCTAAAGGCGCGTCTGCAACCGTGTCTTGGGGCTCTCGCCTCCGTAGCTCCAGTCTGGGCGTCACCCCATCAGTCACCGCAGCCCCGAAAATGATGTAAGCCCAATCTATATGCGATATCATCTTTTTTTGCTTCCCTCGATCCAAAGACGAGCTGAATGTCCTGTCGATCGACGAATGATGGTCAAGAACCATCCACTTGGCTAAATTAGCTCTGTTGCAAAATTGTGTTCGGATCCTGCACGTACCGCGATTCGATCGTGCGCGCAAACCTGTTGGTCCTGTCCTAGTTAATGAGATCTGGGATGTGAGGAAGACCCTTTGACGCGAGGGAGATGGATCGTCGTCGACCCATCACAAAGGAGGCAGCAAGAGGCACCATCTTGGTCTTTGCGTTGGGCCGATGTGAAATTTGCTCTACGAAATAGACATGTCCCGTCATGTCTAATATTACCTTACCGGAAAGCCCCACGCCCAAATCACACTATTATGACAAGGCTGGTGAGCGTTAGATGGGCGAGCTTTTACTTACGCCATGTTTTCCCGCCCTTGGGAAACTGGCCGAATGAGGCAAGATGGCAGCATTTTGACTCAGATTGGGGCAGAGCAATGTGTGTGCCCTGAATCAAACAGAATACGGCCGATGTGAGCCCAAACTCTGTTTCTGCACATTCCTGCCCTCTGCCGGGGCCGCTCAAGGAAACAATGCATTCGGGATCGCCAAGCCTGGGGTGCATTATTTCCCCCATCGATGTCGCTGGCAGATCGGAGTGTTACTGATAAGAGACCCTCCCCGGTCTTCAGCTGAGAGGAACATGCCAGTGGTGTAGACATAGATAACATCGGCGCGCATATGGCTCGCTTTCTTGCTGAGCCTGGACATTTCACTCCTGCTCTTCACGCGTAGTGAGCCAACGCAGGACTCCTAGCCCCCCTGACGGATGCTCAGTGCCTGAGTCCCCCGATAAGCGAGAGACTGACTTTCAGATCCCCTCTGGCGGGGCTGTATTCCCAGGGATGGGTGGCGATGACTTGCTGAATTGACACAGGAGGAGGGATTGAAACAGCATGGGAGCAATACGGGGGACATGTGGGGGAATTCGAAATTAGGAAGAGGCACTATTGTTTTGATTTATTTATTTAATTTTTGATATATATATTTTTTCTATTATTCATCGAGAGCGGAGTTTTTTTTTTTTTTTTTTCTTTTTGTACGCGTGTGCATTTGATGCAAACGTTGGGTATTGCCCGCTAGGTATGCATACGGTACCTGGTGGCGGTGGTGAGCAAGCTATCAAATGCGGCGAGTAAGGCACTGGCCGAGCCACGGAGTATCAGAGGGGGCAGCGTGGAGATGATTGCGGTTGCGACGACTCGGAGCATAAACTTTTGGTGTGCGCTGTTTCTATTTCTCGCACCTTGCGGAAAATGCCTTTTTTTTTTTCAATTCCCCATTGTTTTTTATTCTATATAATTTATCTATTTATTGTATTTGCTCGGAGGAACCCGTTCTTTGAAGATCATGAGGCGAAGCCATAGTGCGCATAGGACAGCTAGCCATCACATGACTCCAGGGACTGGATACGGTGGATATTCCGTTCACGGAAAATCATTGTCTAGAACACGGTCCACCAATGATCGACCTCAAGACTCCAGCAGACAAGCCGAATATTGAGTCCGTCTAGCAACTCACGTGAATCCGCAAGAGCCCAGATTCTACAGCTCAAGATAGAGCTCAGACGATCAGCCCCGAAATCGTGCTCCTCACCGATTAGCGTAAGCTCGCGTACAGGGTAGCAGCAAGTTGATCAGCGGTCTGGACTATCAACCGTTGGTCTAGAGCTCACTGCATGAGCCATCGCAGATCAATTGGCGGGGAAACGGTGGCGAGATGCAGTACCGTGTCCTCAGTTAGTTGCTGGGTATAGGAAGGTGATCTGTTGCCACCGGCCCTATCTGACGGCGCTCGAGAGTAAAAGGCAGGTTACTCCGTATTCGCATAACCCAGTTGGAGATGTATCTCGGGCCGGGGTCGTCCTAGGTTGGAGTAGCTTAAACCGAGGCTCGTTTCCGGCAAGGCGCTCAGCGTCCGATGCACGATAGGTCCAAGGACACATGCTTGCACGAGTAGTTTAACTCCGTACATTACTCCGTAGTAAGATCACGTTGCCAAGGTCGTATCAAACGTCGAGACTATCAGGCAATGCCAACTGTCAGTGCTGCTATTACCCCGTAGTAACATCGCCGCCGTCCCCCATCTTTTTGCGGTCAACTACCGCCCCCCGCGGGGTAAAACGAGGGACCATTTCGACCTAGGCGCACTTTTGGCATTGACGGATTATTGTCGCCGAGGCTGGACAGACTATTCTCTCACCCGCGTTGCCACTTCTCAGTCATATGCTGAAATGGAACAAGCCTTATTGTTACCATCGTGCTCTAGCTTGTGAAATGGGGACTCAAGCTCAAGGCAGACGTTGGTTTTTGCGGAGACGGATCAAGTGACCGCTGACAAAGGCAGTGGAGCACGGTGGAAGGGAAAGGCACATGACCGGCGCAGGATGCCTTACTAAGGAGCCGCCAGCTCTGGCAGGTTTTGGCGTTGGTAAAGCAAATTTCACTGCCATTAGCGGAATTGGCCTCCCAAGAGGGGCAGCGCTGAGCCGGTTGGGCGGCGAACTCGCTCTCGCAGAGGACTGTCCCAAAACGGAAATCTAAGCGCCTCGACGGCATTGACCGAGAAAATCTCCCCTCTCTCCACCAAAGCCATGGTTGATCGTGAGCATTTAGCAAGACGCTGGGCGCGAAGACGCGACGGCAATGTACTGTACAAGCGCTCCAAGCCACCGCGGCGTCTTGCTACTTTTTGACCTACCTATACCGTTATCCATGCCAGGCTATTATGTACGGGAAAAAGGCGGTCGAATATCCTGGATTCCTTGCATGACCCAACGGCCGCTTGGCCGATGGCTTGCTTGACAGGCTTGAACAGGCCCTCTTGGCCGATTTGGCGCAGCAGAAAAGACCCAGAGGAAAAGCGGGGAGGGAGGTCAAGGGGATTCTTCAACATCTTCTGGAACATGCAGGGCGGTTTCTTCAGCCTGTCAAGGGGGGTTGCATCGGACCGCCTCTTTTTTTGCTGCTAAAAATGCAGAAGTGTGTGTGCAGTATGAGAGCTTTCGTATGCTCTTTACGTCTAGCTCTCTCGAGGGACATGACTCGGCTTGAGACAGCTTCGCATCAACGGACCTGCTCCTTGGCTTCTGCGTAAAAGGCTTGCCCGGACATGGTGACAGCGGAAATAATTTCCTTCTAGAAGATTGCAGGCTCTGGCACTAAGACCAAACTTGGCCCGATGATCCCCATTGCACAAGTCATGAATTCTGTCTGCCTAAGGAGGGGGCGTTTTGGCGTTTGAGTGAAGCGGCCGAGCAACTTCGGCCCCGCAGCCGGAGTAGCGCAACAACGAGGCTACTGGAGCTGACCAGCTGCTAAGGTGTCGTTATCTAGCCGCCATTGGCCCCTCGAGCCAAGCCTTGTGGTTCTTCTGAACATGCAGGGTCCCCCCTTCGAAACCAGAACCCCAGCTAGCCGTGATAAAAGCCGAGCAATCAACCGAGTGAAAACCGACGACGCGATTCATTACCTTGGGGGACATGACCACGTTTCCCGGCTGTGGCTGATACTGTACGGAGTCAAATACGGTCAAATGACGGGGGCGGCTTGTGACGATGGAGCAGGAGGTGTTTGCTCTCGACTCCGCGCGGTTACGTACCGCCCACCGTTTTGACGCTTCTTGACGCCTTTTGCATGTGTTTTCCCATGCTTCGGTAAAATCCACATGGTGGTTCTCTGCGCCACAGGGCGCATGTTGACGCCGCCACCCGTGACATCCCGACAGCCCGAGTCGATCCGAATACACAACGCACGACAGCTGTGGATAGCCTCCTCAAGCAGGACATGACGAGGAGGCAACATGTTACTATTTTCTTTTTTTTGCCATGCTGAATAGAGAGAATCCATCATGTGGGCACACACACCCAGAAAAAAACACAGCTGAGATGGAGACGGGTTCCAAAATACCGGACAAATACATGCCTGTGACTGTGGCCAACTGCTGGAATCGGGGAAATGGGGCCGGGAGGGGATACCGGAAAGGCTCCAAACTCGAGACACGTGGATCCCATAGCCTGAAGGAAGGGCGGGCTCCGTGCCTTTTTTGTTGAAATGACCCGGCAAAACTCTTGGGCTGTTTATGCTGCTTGGCTTGGCTGGAGGGCATCGTGAAGGTCGGGGAACCTCCATGTTGCAGGCGCTCACCTGCCACCGTCTGCCAAGTCAGCCACGTCTCTTGAGGCTCTCCTCTCGTATTACGTACGGACCGGCTCCGCAAAGCCATCAGAGGGCTGCCAAGGTCGCCGTTCGCTATTATCCTGCTAGCACATAATAATACTGCTAGCAGGACTAGAAGCTATCCACTCGTCGGTGGACTAATCCGGTCCACATTGTGCTTTGGTACTGGTACGGGAATCCCCTCTCTTCGCAGGTAACATTGCCCACAGGTTGGAGCGGATCCCCGATTCCCACCTATCGAGAAAAAGACATTGGCTGGGTGGAAGGGGATACGAAATTGAGGCGCTAAACAAGGCGTTGGTGGGGTTTAAGTGGGATTGCATGGTGCAATTTTTTTTTCACTCTTCTTTCTCTTCTATTCTGATGGTCCCCGTAATTAATCAAGAACAAGCTAACGAGGAATAAAATCGAAAAATGCGTTTGACGTGAATCCAAGATAAAATAAAAATGAATATTTTAAATTGTGGATATTTCTTTTTTTTTCCTACCAGGTGGAATCTTTCGAGGCCCAGCCACTGGGTCCCAGGCCCAGGGTCAATCACATATCGAAACCGGCTCGCAGTGGCCGAAGGAGCTGCTGCGTGCATTGCCGGAACGCCTCCCCTTTGTTCCACAGATGGAACGGAGACTGGCCCGCCCACTTCGGGCCTTTGTCGTGCACAAGTAGGTCCGGACAAACGCCGTGAGGGAGCTCGAGCTCCGTGTGAGTCGTCGACACGGCACGACACGACACGAACGCAACACAACACGGTTCGCGATGCCCCAACAGCCGGCAGCAGGTTTAGCAGTTTGATTGATTCATTGATCCGTTGCTGGATGGGTTGGTTAGGTAGTTGCTTTGACTGCAGCATCATTCATCGTGCATACAGAGCAAGCCGTTGGCGAGCGGAAGGACACGGAACGTTGATACCATTGTTGAGAGCCGGATACTGGCGTGTGCACGACTCCAGCAGTATGTTGTTGGCCTGTGACTCTTCTTCCCTATTCAAAGGCAGACAAGCCAGCCCATTCACTCGCAGGCATCCATTCTGGCAGCGCGATGGGACCCTTGAGCGAGCAATGGCCTCTTCTGTAGGGCTGGCATGCTGGCGTTTTGACGGTGGCTAGGCATGGCATGTCTATGCTAGTCGCTGCTGCTGTGCATGCGCGCATCGAGGCGATCGATCAGGCTTCCCTTTTACCCGCCTTACACGCGCGGGAGGGCTGCCAGATAAACATTATGCATGTCTACGATGTTTGACTCCCGATGAGTCGCGGGAGGGTCTCAGTGCCATTGCCCCCAGTCTCCCTGCCAAAGGGAGCACAGAGAGGGTGAGTATTTTCGCGCGTTGTACCTGGGACGCGCCACAACGTTCGTATCCTTTGGCTTTTTGCCGTTGTTATGAAATGGGTCGGTAAATTAGTGACTTGCCTCGCCGTAAATGTTGCTGCCGGTGAACCGTCTCATCGGGATTCCGGTGATGAGGTGAATAGGATTGTCGAGTTGGCGGTTTATTGTGAGGTTTTCCGGGACCGGTCTAAGTGAAGCAGGCACCAGTGAAGCATTGAGGTTTACGGTTGGTGTATAATAGCGCAACTGTTACGTTACCGTTGGCGGAAGCGGAAAATACAAACGCAATTACAAAGAAAATAATGAAAAATACAATATACAGTAGCATGAAAATAATAATCATTTAATGTAATTTGTTGGTCGACGCAAGGGCAGTTTTCTTTTCTTTTCTTTTCTTCTTTTCTCTTCCCAATCGTAGTGTCTGTCCAACAACAAAACACACACAGACTCTTCTTCTTCCCCTCCAACTGCTGCCAATGGGGTTGCAGCGGCCGCAGTCGATCGCGGCTCCGCAAACCGATGTTATTAGAGAAGAGGCTTGCCAGGCTGGCTAATGAGAAAGAGCCGTGGGCAACAAGCAGCTGTTGGTTCACGGCGCCATTGGTTCTTGCCGTCTGTGCATAAGCTATTCCCTTCCCATCTGCGTCATCAATTGGCAACAACGTTTACTCTTGAACGGGGCAGACGGACGCTGCGGCTGCGTTGGGCCAACGAAGCTTGGAGTCACTGCGCGGCTTTGATCTACTTGCAACGGATGGCATCCATTATACTGACGCCTCCATCATGCGGTCAGGCTGAGGTGCGCCGAGGCCAGCGGCCAAGGATTTTCGCTTCTATTGCTACTCTTATTCTCTGCTCCGGGGCGATTAGTCGAAGCTTGACGCTGCTAACCTGGGCGCTCGCCTGCTGAGGATGGGCTTGACGACGGCTCATCGCCTTGTCCGGGAGTGTCGTCGAGAACTTGGTGCAGGTTGGGAAGGGCTCACTTGCAGAGCCGCGGCCAGAAGGCGTCAAATGGCCTGGGAGCATGATGACCGGTAAATGCACACACCATCGGGGCTCCGGCTTCTGGATGCCATCTGTAGGCTCGCCTCTGCCCAACCGCGGCAGTTCCAAGAGCATTCGGCGGTTTTTGTACGGACTGTTGGCGAACTGGCAGATGACTACATGCTGCATGATGGGGGCCGAGGCGAGAGCAAACGAGATGACGGCGGATGAGGCAGGTTCGTTTGTATTGGACGAGATACGGCAATGCTCCTTGTCTACAACTCGTCAAGAAGCTGCCATTGCCCTCAGCTAACGGGTTTTAGATGGGTTATCTGGCATGCAATCGGCCTCGCCAGCCAGCCTCCTACGCTAATATGCAAGTTGTTGACGATGGCATCACCCTACCGTCAACGAATCATGGGGGGTGTCCAAGGGGAAGCAAAGGAGACCGGGAGGAGGCATTTGAAAGTCTACCTATTACGGAAATGACTACGAGGCAATGCCTTTCCATCCTTTCTTTGCCTGCAGCCAGTCATGCGTCTCAAAGCGCCCAACTGCCCCTTCTCGTGATAACGGCCTGCGATCTACAAGTTGCGTCTAAGCGCGCTCGAAACTCCAGTGCCACAGCGCTGAACGTGACGGCAAAACGCTCAGCCTGACCGTCGCTTGTGTCCAAGTCCTACAGGTATTGCCACAGAGCCGTGGGCGCTTTGTTTGCGTTGCTCGAAACAGCAGCTCAGGCGTACCACACGATGTTTTTTTCGCTGCTCAAGTGACCGCATACGTGGCGGCTGCAGGATGGCGCCCGCTCCGCCTTCCCCGCCCCTGATGATGCACCCATGGACTGATTGTCAAAAAAGTTATCCGCCACGACCCTCGCAAAATTCAGCCCCCAAGGCTGGCCGGTGGTGCAGGTGCGTTTTCGACATCCATCCCTTAGGCTGTTTCATGACCCTTTTGCGAAATGCTTCACCGACGGTTTGGCCAGCTCAGCGCCGGCACCCCCCCAGCGCAGAGCAGGATGACCCGTCAGATGATGACTGCCTGGTGCTGGACCCCGAGATAATACGCACTGGACCCTGGATTGGATTGAGCGCCAGTCAAAAGATGTCACTGTCTAGATGCTATCATTGGTGGCTGGGACGGCCTCTCGCTTTCGCTTCACAAGTCGTCGTCCAGCAGTCGGAGGGCGCGGCCGCCTCATATCAAGGACGTCTGTTTCATCGGGCGGCTCGCTGGCTGCAGATCCGCAGTGTCTCTGCGTGGGCGGCATGCACAATTGCTGCAGACCATAGGGCTCTTCTATATGCCAGGCTCCCAGAGCCATCCTTGCGGGTGACGCATGGTAGACGTTCCTCGAAGCCTGATACTACTCCAAGTGGTAGTAGAGAATTGAGATGCAGCCACCCCGGGTATGGCACCCTAATCCGCGCTGCCCTCCCGCTGTGAGGGAGCATTGGGGATCTCAGTCAAATTACGTTTGTCATTATTACTATCTCTCGCAACTCCTGGGCCCGAAGCCCGTAGCCCCCATGTGGACGCGGAAGTGGCGCTTCGAAATGTCCAACAAGGACAGAGAAAAGGGAAACCTGACACGACGCGACCGGCCCGCACCCGAGATCATCTGATCGAATTGAGTTGCTTGCTTATTATCGCAGGGTCTTTTGTTGAGTGGTGGCTGCTTGGCCCTTACAGCTTCTCTGCCTGGAGGGGGGTGGGCGTCCTACCCAGTGTTGGAATGTCATCGCGGGACGGGATCTTTGTCAAAAGATATATTTCTTCTTCATCTTAATCAATCTAGCCAAGGCAAAATTTCTGCTCGTCACATTGGTGACCAGCAATCCCCTTGGCCAGAAAAAGCACGCCATTTTCCTTGACGACCTTTCCGCGTGGGGGCTCCGCTATGGTCGCCGACTTATTGGTGATTGCGCCTCGCATGCTGTGACGGCCAAGCGGACCAATTGACATCGCATTTCGCATATTGGCACGGGAGACGCGGGCTTTTGGGGCCTGCTCTTCGTCACCGAGGTCGCAACTGGCAGTTGATTGCCGCATCCTGTTTCTTTCTTTCTTTCTCCATGTGAAGAACCTGAAGAGCACGTGTAAAATGGACTTGTAGGATGAAGCTCTCCGGTATCGCCCGAGGGACACCGGCAAGCCGCGCTTCTGTGACAGCCACTGTAAACATCTCCGAGGCCATGAGCCATAGCCTATCTGTCATATGCAAAGTAAAACTATGGTAATTCTTTTTCCTAATAAGCCGAGAGTTCGGAAATGCGCAAGGATCGCTATCAAGTAATGCCAAACATCTGATTCTGCTCTCAAAGCCGAGTTGCTGCGCTGCTGAGAACGGGAGCGAGCGGCTGCAAGGATACACCATCTCGAACGGCACAGCATCAGGGGAATTCGTAGCTGAGAAGAGATTAATAAAGATGATTTAAATGAATTTTCCTAGTGTTACTATGATATTGATTTATTCTATTTTATGTATTTTTAATTTTCATGAATATTTACATTTTGAATTTATATTATCCATCAGTGGATGTTGTGAGCACGTTGCCAGCCGGTCAAACTGAGACTTGACTTGGCCTGGGTTACCCTCCAATCTGTTCCTAGGGGTATCACACGGCAAGATTCGCTCACCGTACGGAAGTAGATGGGGGTGTACCCTGATGAAATTGACTTTTTCTTTCTTTTTATTTCTGCAAGTGTTTTTTTGGCTGCGGTGTGCTTGATACCAGGTCAGGGCTGTCGGACGAACATGTAGATGTTGCCCACGCCAGGTGAACCCTTGCGGAGATTGCGATGGCTACGGCTAGAGCTTAGGTGTGGTTGAACATGCACAGAAGATCAACTCGTATTCATTCTTTGTGTACGGGGGTACATTGGCTCAGATGGTAACCAGCCTTGTTGGGTTGTAGAGTGATGAAGGAGTTGTACGTGACTTGGCGGACGCTTGCTCCGTTGACTCCCGTTCTTAGTGCTTGTTATACCTCTGAAAATCTTGAGCTGTTTCGAAACTCGTTCCGATTAATGAAATATGTGAAGCAATTTTTCCTCTCAAGGGCATTGGGGGATACACATATCCCGTTGGGTATACGGCTGGCGCGAGCCACAGTGTCCGTCAAGTTAAAGCCATAGTCACAGATGGGTACGAAGAGGGGGCCCCTCTGGCACACGATATGTGAGTCTCAGTTCAGTCCGCTCCAAGCCATGGAGCTTTTCCGGGTGAGCCTGTTGCCGGTTTCTCATCGCTGACTCTCTGTAACGCTGGACGCATGTACGCACGATTCTGTCGGCGGCGTGCTGCTGCCCTACCCTCTCTCCGTCTCCCTCTCTCTCTGCATACTCGACCAACCCCCCGTCTTCTTATAGAGTACGGAACGCGGGTGTAAGGTCAAATGTATAATGGCTGGCATTCGCGGATGCACCTATTGGAAGCATCGGACGCATAGGCCAAGACGAATACTGCGAACGGCTGCCGGCATGTAGCCCCACGGGGAGGTGCTGCGATGAGGGGTGGGCGCCTTGTCTGATGCGCAGGCTTTAGAAAAGGCTTTGATCGCAAACCTGGGGTGAAGAGGTTTCACAGTCAAAGCTGTTAGACGCCGAGACGGGCAGCTGCTTCGACCTTGGGAAAAGAGAATTTGCTGGCTGGACGGGGGGTGATGGTACAAACGAGCAAACCATGGCCCCCCTTCCCCTCCCTCCTCGTCTTTCTTACCCACAGGCAGAAGGATGAGCGAAATGCAAGAGTGTCACAGGGAAATGAGGCGCGGACAGCCATTTTCTCTCTTCGAGATGATCATGTGGCCTTGGCCGAGGGCCTTGTCGTCCTGGGATCAGGCATCTTTGAAAGAGTGTATCCGTGGCATTACACACGGAATGGGCCCCAAAGAAAAAAGGAGGCTGGGCTGGAAGAGATTGAGCGAAAGCGAGGGGGGGCAGACATGGACGGATTCGGATGTGAATCATCTGCTGAGGAGAAAGGCAAGACATTATTTTTCAGGGTTCCTCTCTCTTCTCTTTCTCATGTCTCTTCCTTCTCGAGAGGCGCCAATGGAAGGTTTACGCGGCGTAATGTATTTTTTCTTGTATTCGCCCATCAAAAGGCCGACGGTTTGACTCGTCCCGTGTCATGGTTTGTTGAACCAGACGAAGGAGGGGAAAGAGACACTTATCCTTCCCGAAAACGAACTCATCTTTCGGGCGAATAGGTTTGATACGGGTGAGGGACTTTGGCAAGGCTCGGACACGGGGCGAGTGATTGGAGCACACTGAGAGAGCTGATGGGCAATAGAGGAGAAGCCATGGCGATACACGCAGCTTTCACACGACCTGCGCCAGCGTCGCACCGCCGCCGGCGAGACAACCGCGGATCGCGAGCCTACTGGGTGTTGTTCCTCGTAGAGGAGGCGGCGTTGGGGAGCAGTGACTCGGCCTCCACGCGATGGCGGACAATCATGTCTCACATATGGCCCTACGGGATGGTCGGTGCTGCGTATCCTCCTCTCATCACACCGACTGTTTAGACTGCCGGGTTCAGCTCAGGCCGTGAACGTGACCTCTTTTTTTTGAGTTTCTTCTCATCGGGGTCTCTTCTGTTTTTGGGCGCCGCCTTGGCGCGGTCTGTGCAACAGCAAGAAGGCTGGGAAGATGGGGGCGTGAGGGTGTTTGCCAATCGCATTCTATGCGCATCGCCCATCTTCTCGTTTCGTCTTTGAAATGAGAGTGTGTAAGCCGGCATCCGTGGTGCTACAGACGGTGATCATGATGCGCCGAGAGGGGGCCAATAAGGCGCCCGCCAATCGAGTGCGAGGAACGGGCGTTTTTGGGGGAGGTGATTCGCTTGTGAGGACGGTGGCTTGAGGACGGATAGACGAATGGGAGTTGAGAGGGCGAGGGAGGTACAGTCAGAGGGAGATGGGGATGTGTTTCTGAGAGAAACAGGAATGACATAAGAATGCTGGTGCATTACGTGGGAAATAGAGGGCCTATTATGACGGAGTGTGGGATAGCCGTTGAAAATGTAGAGCATAGAGTGCGTGATGAGCAACAAAAAAATATGAAAAATTGGAGAAGACTTGGTTGAGGCGATATAGAAGACAAGGATGAGGAGGTGTGCAGAGAGTGAAGGAGGAGAAAGTATGAAGTTGAGATGATATGTGAGGCAGCACGTAAGTAGATATATGGAGATGGCGGGGTTGTGAGGGATGAGTTGCAGACTTGAGAACGACGAAAACGTTGTTCACAAAAAATGTAGGGAAGATGGAGGATACTTTCTATTTTATAAGTATCTGATTGATTGGTCTTGGATGCAGTTATTAATCATAGTTTGTGGTTACTTGCTGTTATCGCAAAGAGTGACAGTTTGCTCCAAGGTGATGTTATACTTTTGCCCTCTACCAACAAATGGACAGTTCCTGAATTTCTTAGATATGTGCTTTTCTATAGAGGGAATCATGGAGGAGTTATTCCAAGATTAATTACAACTTCAACCACTACTAATACAGCCGATTCAAATCAGGTACTATTCGCAAGCGGCTAAGGAAACGGGATACCCTGTAGGCATCAAGTCGAACTTGAAAACTGTCAGTTTACTGTTCATATGATTTGCTATAGATCATCAGGCATATAAGTCCAGATATCAAGGCATTTAACGTTTATAATTCAGGCTACTACTACTAGTACTCTTTTACAGCATACAGGTTTTATTGAAGAGTGGCCAACCTCATTCGCTCACGAGAGGATTTATTCATAACGAGATTGTGAGCCCACTTCGCACAGCTGTTAACCCAGATCATTACATGAGTATTTCATAACTTATGAATTAGTACACAAGATATAGCCCTGAGCCATCTGTTGCAAGTCTAACCGAGGTCCAGCATTACGGCAATCTCCCCACGATTCGTGGCTGCCTACTCTGTCAGCTTGGAAGCTCTCTGCAATTTGAAAAGCTCCTATAAGCGACCCTATAGCATTCTCTCATTCAAGAGAAAACGAGTCAGGATTCGCATCCAAGTATTCCAAATACGGACGCAGTTCTGATCGCCGCTACGCCGTGCTCATCACTCGCATCCCGGCAGTGGAGATCCTAGACGCCGGCAGGGGTGGAATGCCGCGGCGGCCGTGACTCCCGACGCGGCCCGGCCCCATCCCCGTCGTTTCCACCCCGGCCGTTCTTCCCTGGGAGCGCGGGATGACTGATGTCATGGCCCTCCTGCCTTCGTAATCGTACGTTTTTATGCTGCTTGGATAAGCATGGGGGCGCACATTGCCGCTTCTGGTTTGCTGTGCATGTATGGGCAGAAAGGAAATAAGCAGGCGCTGCGGGATACGCTCGGGATTGGTGATGTGGATGGGCTGAGATGCCTGCCTCTGACCGGGACATTTCACAGGGAGATGAACAGTTGCTGCCTCAGAGCTCGGTGCATTCTGCTCGCCGAGATGTCCGGGCCATTATCTGACCGACGAAGAAGGAGAGAGCGGAAGCGAGGGCGAGAGAAACGGGAAGCCCTGTGTTTTGAGCCCAAAAATAATTTCAATCCAAAGCAACATCATCCCACGTGGACTGCTGCGAATCCTGGTCGAAAGCTGCAAGGTGAGGCAGTTGATCCACGCCCAACTGCCAGACTCCATGCCTTTTCGTGTGCGCTGCATGACAATTTCGTCTTGCTGTATTAGTAACGATGGCCAGGCCGGCACCGGAACGCCCATATGCGCATGTAAGAGTATGCATGCATCATCGCAGACGCCGAATCCTTGAGCGTCAGCAACGGCAACCCTGCTCTTATTGTATGTTGCAGTGGCCAGAGAGGCTTATCCCACCCCCTTCCCGCGCTGGGCCTTTTTTTTATTCATTATTCATTTTATGTATTTTCGCCACGTCTAGACTTTTGCGACAAATGTCGCTTCGGCAATGCCCAATGATGCCAAACACGTGCCCATCAAGCGTATTGCAGAAGCGCCCCTTATCCAGAGCGACAACGTTACGGAGAAACAAGTAAGCAGGACAAATCATCAATTCGGCGCTGGGTGAGAAAAGTCGAACCAATCTCTTTCTTAGACCGAAACGGCTATCGGTGTCCACGATAGACAATGATCTCCACCGCGGCTTGACAAAATTGTCCGCGGAAATTCTTTTTTTTATTCTGTCTTGTAGAATCAGTTCCTCGCGCGTGGGGGGCGTGTTCTGTAAAAAAAAAAGCTCGTAAACTGCCAAGTAACGTTAAAGATGTCGCGTCTGCTGGTATTTCTCCATATGGACGGACGCTCTTCTTGTAAAGGCAAGAGGCGGACGTTTTTTGCTGACCACGGTTGTTGCTCTCTCGCATGGTCAGATTCAATGGAAAGGTGATCTTCGATCACGCTCTCGCAAAGAGAATTTGCCCGTAAGCCTACCCGCCCTCCTTTGAGCAGTGGATAAATTACGATCCCTACCCACCCCTTAGCACGCGAGGGCCGGCCCGTATGGAATAGTATAGAGACTTTAGCCGGGGGGTGGAAGAGGCATGGGGGAGTCCGCGGTGAGCTTCGGCAAGGGTCCGTGACTATTCTTACTTGTAGCATCATCCCTCTTCGTTGGGGAAGTGTATGGTTCCTAGATGGCGGTCACATCTCAGATGCTTAGGACAACGCCAAGATGCTGCAGGCAATGTATCCCGTTTCACGGATATGGTAACGGGTAACCATGGCCTTGGATTCCGGGTGTGGGGGTTGCCTTTTGCTCACGCATGCGGATGACGCTCTTGTGCGCGGGAGTTCTTGACATGGAGGTGGAAGGTAGTATTCATGATGATGACGATGTTTGGGAGGCGAATGTCGGTATGAGTGTGATCCCACAAACAAGGCTGAGGTGACAGCAGGTTAAGAGGGTGCCTAATTCGTATCACACGGACCGTGATGGCACTGCCATATCTGTACATTCGTATTGATAACGGTCTGATAACGCGATGCAGGATGGCAGAGACTCGTGGTTTGCAGTGTCATCACCTCGTTAGTAACGAGAATCTGCTAGCTGATATCGAAATAGGGTTATTGATAAGTTTATGGCAGATTAAATAGGCGCAAGCGGGAGAGAAACTGACCTGAATACATCCTAGTCTTTTGGCTAAGAGCCAGGTGAAGCTGCACTTCGGGGTCGGTATTGCCGACAAGCAGTATGGCTGCCGGTTAAACCGTATCTCTCATAGATTTTGATACACTGTCACTGCATCTCGAGTATAATGCTCAATAACAGCGGCCAAAAAGCCTCCCATTCATATTCAGTCCCTGACTGCTCCGATACCAACGTTCAGACATTGTGTGCTAGGTTTCCCCAGGTTATGACGCCACTCAACGTGTAATGGTCCCAATTCGTGTAACAGAAATCCAGGCGAATGGTAAATACTACCATGCCCTCTCGTGCTGCCAAGGGACGTCTTCATCGAACCACTCGAGCGGGTTGAGGTGGTGCCCATGCTATACATGAGGATCGCCAATCTACTGTAACGTCGGTCTATGCAGGTGGATAAACTTCATGGACATGATCTCTATTTCTTCTGCAATCATTATCACTGCGATAGATACTCCGTATATAACCTCGCATTGCCTTTGTCTCTTTTGTGTTGATAAAGGGCTTCAGTCTCTTTTACCGAGTTTGCAAGAACCTCGGCATAAGCCTTCATCTTACATGACGAGCTGTTAAGATCCGGCAATGGTCCTGGATTTTCCCATACAACCTCCGGCTATTACTACATACCCAAGGATAAGTCGGTTCAGCGGCTGTCTTGTCAGATGCACCGAAAACACGCCTCCGCTTTACAATCACGAGGCATTGCCGGTGCTCTGTGCACCTGAAGCGAAAATCGCTCTGCTGGAGATGAACACGGTCCTCCGTATGCGCTCCGTACACACGGAACACCATGTGGCCCAGCTCCGCGTTTTCGCATGACTTGAAACATGAAGATCGCCACGACGTCCCAGTGATCAACTGCACACAAGCAGTTCGCATCTTGACTCGAAAAACCTGAGCTCTTGCACTCAGCGATCCGCAGCAATCGCTCACCGACCCACTGCAGTGATGGATGATCAAGCCAGTCCACACGCGGCTTAGGAGGCAAAAAGTTAGAGCGCCTAGGTGAGCACAGACCGAAACCAGATCTTTGTCGGACCGATCAGGGCAGGATAAAAAAGTCTTCAGGCATCTTTTCCCGCCCCCCTGCGTTCTCGCTTGAGTCTCACGAGATAAAAATATTTCTCCTATAAGACTTTACCCTGCGAGATGCCTGGCTTCGTGGCTGGTTGGCAATAGGGGAGTATTACTTGATGGCAAGGAGATCACTGTTCACATGATAGACAATCCTTTCGGATCGAGAAAAGCATGCCTTCGCTTAGGACTCCAATGGGACATTGCATAATAGAACCTTTCTCGAAGACAGGGCCAAGCATCGTTTGACCCGCCTGTCTCCTCTGGCGCACCCCCCTGGTCCAGTCAAATCGCCAAATGCCAGACTTGCACATGGGAAAGTTGTCGACTGCCGCAGCGTGAAGCCGAGTTGTGCCGTGACTAAAATGTCAAGCCATCCTCCGGGTTCGATTCCGCGAGTCAGCCTGGTCCGAGTTATGCCCAGTAAGGTATGTCTGTATGTGACATGTCCATCGTTACCGCCACCCGTGACTGACTATCCGCCACTCTTCATGTCTCGTGTTTCTGGCATGACTTTTACTCCTCATCACCAGGGGAATCTTGCTTCTGGACCCCTCATATGGATAGGAAGATTCCTAACAACGTGCCTTTGAGCAAGCATGCTGATAAGAACCGTGTTGAAGAAAGTGATTCGCCATTTGAGAAGACACGCTTGACGGCGATTCCGAGCGCGCTAAGCATGACCGTATGAGGCCCATAAAAGCATACCGAGCAGGGCCGAGTAACTGGGGCGCTTCCTGTCATTGCAGAATTCCAAACCATGCTTGCCAGGGTAGACGTGTGAAAGCCCACAGCCAGGGATATCTCGAGCCCATTATTATTTTTTAGACATAAAAAAATATATCGGTTTTTTTATTATTATTTTATTTTATCGATTTTTGTCCCGGACATGGCTCCGATGACAGTGACCACCGTTTCGGACCGTCTCCGAGGAGTTAATATAAGCAATGCCAAAGTGCTGAGCGGCGCCAATAAACGTTGAGTATCGTTTTCGGTCGCTTTATGTATGCAGTTCTCTTCCTGCCGATAATCCGCGAAAGCCGCGACAACGTTTTTAGTTGGGCGATCCTCGAGCGCCCGTACGCCACAACCGAGTAGCTTATTATCAGAGCCACTGCCTGCGAATCAAACATACGCTAACATTTTCAAATTGGGATGGGAGAAATCACGGACCGTAATAAAGAAGGATAAAATGGAAATTGGGTCGCCAACGGTGAAGGGAATCCTCCGATGTGATGAAAAAAATAAAAATAAAAATATAAAAATATGCCCGCGGAATAAAATTAAGGAAAACCTGGTGGATCGTCAAAATCTGCAGCCCGAGGTCAAGGGATTGGATCCTGGATTGACCACCACGTTTTTCAAAAGTGCCTCCTTTTAGCACGCCGGAAGGTATCCGGTGGCCAGGGCACGACCCATGTCGAATCTTGGACCTTGAAGACCTTGTGACTTTGAAGCGATCTGTCTGTACGGAGGATGGGCTCCGTCCTCCATATGTGGCATTTAACGTTACGTGGAAATCTGATCTATACTAGCTCGTTGACGAAAGAGGATGCTGTTGGTGCCTGCCTTGTGCTATTGGCCAGCCGAGCGCCAAATTAAGCTCGTCTGTAGGATTATATGGAGCAGTGTGCTGTTTATGCCATTTGCATTAGTAGCACTATGGTGATTGTTCGGTTACATGAGTCTGTGACTGCTTACTCGACCCTTTTTGTCGACATCTCATCAGCATCACTCATATGAAGCCGTCGATTTGCGTTCCCAAACAGCACAGAAACATTGCATTCTCTAGAGTAGTAGTGTTCCCACCTTTGCATAGTTCTCGCATGGCTCCCTGGACAGGAAGCTCGAGTAATTGGTAAAAAGAGGAAATAAAGGCGCCCAGGAGATGCGCGGTACCAGGTGGTAGGATAGCTGGGTGAGCCATGCGTCTGGGAGTCGCATCGGATATCGATGAATCTTCTCATTGGAGAAATGGGAGGGGATCTTGGCAAAGCGGATAGCGTCCAGCCTTGACAGCTGCGGGCCACAATGGTTATGGTAGATCACACCGGACAAGGCTGATGGAAGAATTGATTTCCATCTTTGATCGTCCTCTAAGTGGATGCCTTGGGATTGAAGCCCCATACGGACATTGCCAGGTTACTCCTGTAAAATTGCGCGCACTTGTGCAGAGGGCGTCGTCCTTATGGATTGGCCTAAGGTGGTTCGACAGCCATAGTCATCATGTATAAAAGCATAAGCAATGGCGTAACTGCATTCTGATTGGAACTTGGCAAGGAGAAGAACGTCTCCTCAAGAAAGAAGATTAGGAAGTTGTGAATAGATACTGACACAATGGCACCTGTGCATGAGCACAGTTTTACACACGCAGTGGCTGAATATGTCTCAATGTGCTGGCCCGGCAATTCCCTTCCACGCAATGCAGCCACGCAATCCCCCAGGGATATGATTCGTTCGACGCTTGGTGGACGCCCTGTAGGTCATCTAGGCACTTGCGTGTGCAGATGAGAGATTATGTTCCTGGCCGAGAATGAATGAGTAGGCCTAGGATTTGAAATACGCCGGCTGTGTCCTAGACTGTTGGACTTGGGTGTCTTTTGCAAATTGAGGGGCGTAATCTGAGGATGGTATTAGTCTATACAAGCCACTGAGGACGATGATCTGATTTGGAAGCAATTCGTAGAGTACGGAGTATGTACTCCGCCACGGGGCTAGACGCTCACCACCTATTCCTAGCACTTCGTCGTGATGAGGAATACGATCAGCTCCATGACAACATGGAAGAAGATGAGAGGCTTAGCTCAATGCGTATCTCGGCCTCATTCACACCTCCAATCAACATACCAAGCCGCCACCAATGCATATAAGCACGGCACTAGCGGGTGATCCTCCATCAGGAAAGCCAAGCTGCATCTGAAACCACTCACTGTGCCTTCTGCTGGTCTTCTAGAACCAGTTTGTTAGTTCGTACCTGTAATCTGCATGAGTATCTCGATGACCGATGGGGTTGTGAGGATTAGTAGAGCACACCTTCTGCATGGCACGTGTTTGCAGTAGCGGAAATAGCACATGTAACCATGTGAGAGGTACGAAGCACATGTATCTTTCGCTCACCAGGGCTCCTCTCTCTCTCGTCTGACTGATTCTGAGGATACGAGTTGCCTACCCAAACGGTCGGCCATTTTGCGGGGAAACGAAGATCGTGACGAAAACCGCCTAGTTCCTCGCCGACTAGCACGAGTTAGCAGCAATGGTCGCCGTTCGAAAACGTGGGAAATGGGCAAAACGCATGAAACGTGCCCTTAGGCCCGCCCTCCCAGAAAGCTTGACAGTTGTTCATCGCCCGCTTGTGAGATAAGAATGGGAACGAGTTTGCAGATCCCGTTGCTTCCCCTCTCTGACATTTGAAAACTCCGTAACAGGCCGAGGTCAAAGTGCCATGATCAGCAGCAAAAGGTGTCGCAAAGAGGCGTTGGTTGTTGTTTCTCCATTCTCTCTTACTTGTAGAGTGTGGAAGAGGTATAAAGTACATGCTGACTTACAAGACTTTTCTCACGTGGCCGCAATCGGAGAAACCTTGGCCACCAATGATCAGCACAGCCTTGTCTGAGATAATGCTGCCAGCAAGTACCTTGTACTTTGTCCTGCCACACAAACACCACTAGCACGAGGATCCCGGGAAGAGAAGAAGACGGTCAAACCGAACACATTCGCTTCTCGCAACCTGTTTCCCCAATCGGGCCTGTTCTTTCGCATGCTCTCCTTCTTCTCAGCCTGATCTGTCGGACTCTGCTTCTCCCCCACCCCCTCCACCCCTCGCTAACAAGGCTGTCCTGCCCTACTGAGACCGGGAGGATCATGGTTCGTTCCTTTTAGTTCCCCATGGAGGAGTGAATGTGCGCAACTCAAACTCCCCATGACACTCCGTTCCTGTCTCCCACCACGGGGCCTTCCGGGTTTGTCGCGGGATCAGCAGGGACGCATAAAATAACCGTAATACGGGGGTGGCCACGTAACGATGCTGGCATACGCCCCCAAAACGCTTGGCTCTTGCCCCCAAACACACCCCCAACCTCATCCCACCCCCCTGGGTGATGGAAAAGGGAAATAAAAGAAATGGCACAAGATTCTATGGGCAAGGTCGATGGATGCTAGATTTAGATTGCGCCAGTAGAACGGCGGGCAACTGTTTCGAGGCTTTCCGAGCTGTCACATTTGCAGTCCGATTTGGGGTTCCGTTGCATTTAGCCTGTATATACGGAGTATACGGAGTGTATATTTTAACAATTTAAATTTGATCAATTAATAAATCTCCAAGATTTATTATTATTTTTATTTTCTTGCATTCTTCGTCTCATAATGTGAAATCATGATCGAATACGTAATATGCCGGCGGCGTTATTGCTGCTGGGCTTTGCTCTCTCTCTCTCTCTCTCTCTCTTACCGTGGATGGTATTTGTAATATCTGATCTTATCGTAATTTCGACGCAAGAGATGTAAAACATTCGTCATCGACTTTGTTCTGATTACTATTCTCTTGATGACACAGTGCTTTTCCGCTTCTGCTTTGAGATGTAAGATTGGCAGAGCAATGAATGGAATACGACAGCTTTATCTAGTGAGATGAAAGAAACTCTCCAGGACTATGAAACTACTCAGTTGTGATTCCCCCAAGAGTATATGCTGAACAATTGGATATTGAATGACTGGCAGTTTCATCTTCAATATATTGACTTGCTGCTAAGAGTAATGTATCTAAACTAGACCTCGGAATCTGCTCCTCAGCACAGATGCTTCAGGTGAAACTTCTCACTTAATCCTTCTTTGCTGCCGCAGATCCTCCAATCCTCTTATACTTTCTCGTATCTCTCTTTCTCATCGTTGTTTTGTCTCTGTTGCCCTTACCACCCTCCCAGAATCCTTTGCCTCTCTTACTAATCACGCTACGGCCGCAGAAGCGACACTCCTCGACAGAGTAGTTCTGCTCGCGGCTGCACCACCCGCATATCATCCTGTTTGCCCACTCATTGATATGATCTTCAGCCTTATCGTGGCACTTGTCGCACTTGTGCACGCGATTGCAGCATGAAAAACGAAACCACCGAAAGGACTTCCGGTAGTGGGTACAGGTGCCCCGCTCCGGGAGCTGCTCTCCCGCGTGGAGTCCGAGCTTCTCTTGCTTCCGCCGGAGGCCGGTCGCAGAGGGCGGAGGAAGCGATCCGGGAGAGACAAAGAGAAACTTGACTTCGGGAATTTTGAAGGTGAATTTGCTGTGGCATTCGCGGCAGACGTTGGTCGTAGTCTCGCCTCTGACGGAGACCAGTCCTTGGCTAGGGGTCGAGCACTTGGCGCACGTAGGCACAAAGGTGCTGGGTAGCATGTCTGCCACCTTGCATCCTGACAAGTCAATGAATCCAGCTGTTGCTGAATTCTCGTGGACAAGCTGCTGGCCAAACTTGGCTGCGAGAGGCGTCGCGCATTTCTTGCAGCTGGTTGTCTTTTCGACTCCATGCTTGAGCCCTGTCATATCATTGAGCGTCTTACATCGCTCACATTTGACGGTAAGACTAAGGATTGACACCTGTAGAAGCTCGATGCTATGGAGCTCAATATTCGGAAACGATATCATGGTGCCGTGTTCAACAGTATCATAGGATGATGGTACTCTCGCGCCATCATCCTCGACTCCCAGTGTAGCTCCACCGTCCTCTGCATCATCCGAGTCAGAGTAACTGTCTGACTCTTCATCATCTTCGTCGCCAACGTTCCATTCGGGGGGTCGGGGAATGACCTGAATGTGGCCCTTTTCCTTGATGAGCGGCTGAGATGGGCCGGCTGGAGCTTCGTCAAGATCCTGCGGCCGCTGTTCCTGCACTGCTGCCGCTTGCTCTTTCTCAGCCTTCAGTGCTAGCTCACGCGCCTGTTTGGCAAGATTATGGAGGTTCTGAGCCAAGTAATTTACGTGGCTCATCAGTGTCATTTGCTTCTGCTCCGTAACCTTTTCCGTGAAGAGTTCCTCAATGGGCTCCGCATCCTCAGCGTTCGCTTCATTCAACTGGACACGCAGCTGCTGCAGCGGATACAAGAGGGGGACGATCAGGTGGATGCTGTTCACAGAGTGCAAACCAGAGGGGAGCTCTCCACGACGTTTCGGCTCGATTGGGAGCGTGAAAATGACGCCATCCGCAGACCTGCGGAATTGTGCCATCCTGCCCATTCTCGCCTCGAGTTGTCGAATCTCCTGAGCTCGCCTGGCCTTAGCCTCGGCGATCTGCTCTCTGGTATATGATGGCTCCGGGATATATCGTCTTGGGGGTGGAGGGGTAGGAAGAGTCTTTTTCTCCACTATGGGAGACTCGACAGCAGCGGACGTTTTCTGTTCTGCTGCTCGGTCGAGGTGCCTTGTGTCTTTGAACGATACTAGCTTTATCGTTTCGACTTTCTGCTCGGACAAGAATCGTTCCAGATTTCTGTCCAAAGCATAGACCAGCGCCAAGAGAGTCGAGCCCTTCTTCTCCTCAGCAAGCTTATCCCAGCCCCTTTCAACATTGATACTGAACCCCTTGGGGATATCTTTATTCCTAACTAGTAGCACCGGCCTTTCCTCCGGATACTCTTCAGGAACGCGGATATCGCAATCTAGGTAGGGTAGCTCAAAGGGAAAATCCGGATCCGAAGGCTTAAGCTTGAATGCCAGCGACGTCTCTCCCTCCGAGGTTGTAGACTCCTTGGGTGAAAATCTCCTTTTGAGCTGTTCAATGTGATAGCCGCGCGGGTCCTGAACCTGTGCTTCTGGCACGGGCTTGGGGACAACTCGTGCACCAGGCGCGTTCGTTACGGCCTGTTTGCGGTCCAGAGGAGAGCCATCCGGCTGTGTCTTGAGTGCAATCATGGTCAACGACGTCAAATCAAGCAAATCCAATATGTGCAACGAAATGGTTGATGAATGAATGTGACGGATGCGACGGAATGTTTGTGCAAAGCGACGAGAAATCGGCAGACAAAAAGGAAAGCCCCAACGCCAAATTAACAAACAGCCAATACGAGACCAAGCTCCAAAGGCTCTGCTATGTGATTATGGATGACGAACGAACAAAAAGCGAGAAACGCTGGGTGAGTTTTCGTTCTTTATTTAACACTCAGGAGGCAAAGAGGCGATGTTCAGAAGCTCAGGTGGGGCTGAGCATGAGTAGTATCTGGTAGCTGTAATTTGGAGCGAGGGATAGTTTGGTGGGGTTTATGCGTGACAGCCTCTCCTCTATGAGTCACTAGCAGTAAATGGCACCAGCCAACAGCCTATTTTGGCAGTACTGCACTAACAGATATTTACTTGTTCATCTCAACACACTTGTTAGAGAGCAACTTGTGTGACTTCTCCAGATCTTCCAGATTTAGATCTTTTCATTTCGAGACTTTTGCAAGATGTATGGGAGAAATTTTTTAGCATCATCATCATTTGCAGTCATCCAATTAGTCGTGAGTCACTTTCCACACTAACCATTTGAAGCAGCTATCTCCTGGCAGTAAACGGTTCCCGTAGACAATAGGTGCTTTTTTTAACCCCAAGTAGTTGGCGCTTATCAAAACGCCATCACAGGTTCGTACGGAGCGTTGGTACACATAAACGCACAATTGTGTGTGTGGAATAACAGTAGCAGGTGGAACAGCACGGAGCAGGCGCCCAGGTCAAGCATCTCATCGGTCGATCTGTATCTTTTGGCGAAATAGGAAGGCGTCTCGGGGCATTGCATCTATTACCAATTGGACCCATCGGCACCGAGGTAGCATATGTTGCATTCCCTCAACATCCCATATGAGGACGTTGAAGAGTTTCATTGGTACATCCAAAAAGAGCCTAGAGAGTGACCTGTGGGTTGAATGATCTTGCCGACATGCGGTTGGCTCATCGCCAGGCTCTTTATGTACCCATTGCACGATGATTGATCTTTGTTCGTATTGGCAATCAACGTGCATGGCCAAGCTAGCAATCAATATACCCTGGACTCGTGATTTATTGCAACAGAGTGCTTTTACGCTGGCGTGTTTGGCATCAAACACCTTCATATGCAATTCACATGAGAATGGGCCGTTCTATTGACTGATGCCCAACAGATTCCGCAGAGGTAGGGAGCGCCTTTTAGAACTGACTGCGGCGGACTGGTATTCGGTATACCCAAGCATATCGCAGTTGGTAAAGTCACGGCTTTCGAGCAATTCCCAGCCATGCCTCGGCAAACAGGAAGGGGGGAAAACAACACAATAGCTTTACCCTCATCCCGCTCTGTTCGTTTATCCGGGGAGAGAGTGCAATGATCCTATTTGCCTGATCGCGACCTTGTCAATAGAATGACTACTCGTGGAGCCTGTCTGGTGGACAGCCATGGAGCACATGCAGCTGCGCAGTTTGTCTGAATGCATGCCTATCTGAACACCTGGGTGGGCTTAATTGAGGAAAAAAAGGAGAAGCCGGAGAAGTAGAATAAGAAATAAAAATAAAAAATAAATAAAATAAAATAGAATAAATGAAATAAAGCAGATGCAGACTGGGTTAGACGATACAGAGACTCCTTCTTTTGGTCTTTGGGTAGTAGATATCATGGATACCCTGCATCATGTTTACCTGCAGTATGTACCTATGCAGCAGCACTCTGCCACGTACATACACGCCCGGCAGTGCGATCCGGGGAGAAGCTCGAGAGACAGCAAGGAGGAGAGACATGGAGAGACACGCAGGGAGACACACAGGCATAGACACACACAACGGGAGAGAGTCACTCAGACATGGACAGAGACATACATGTAGGGAGAGACAGCGAGAGGTGAAGCCAATGCATGTCTCATCCCGTCGACCATGTTCGGTTGCCGCCTGCTCGCTCACCGTGATCAAACAGACGACACGCACCCCCTCGTTCTGCAGCTTCGGGAGAACCTTGAGCGTATCCGCGAGACAAAGGGCTCTGATGAGGCACCGTCAGTACCGTGGTTGTAGTATATGGTGATGATGTGAGGAGTACTTGTGCCGAGAGCGAGCATGGAGCACACTACCTGGTATTCCGTAAGGAGGACTTGCGAGCCAGAAGCCACCGCCGCTATGCCCGTTCGCGTGCCCATTTTCATGCCTCTGGACCCCATTGCAGCCCTCTCGCCCAGACGGCCGCGCTGCTAGGCCGGCCTCGTGGCGCTGCGGCACTCACGAGAAGACGAGAGCACGCACATGGGACGATGCACTGGACGCGGAAGAGGCTTGACGGGATGGAGACGGAGAAAACCAAGGGCCAGAGGAGGGGCTTTGGGGCCGGAGTAGTTTACACCCACAGCAGAGGATCGGACAGCTGGACGAATGGCTGGGGTGATGGAGGTCTGCCAACTCAGCAATTCTCAGGCAGATGACCTGGGAGGTGCGGGATGGCGGATGCATCAGCGCCTGGGGGCGGTGAGAGGGCCAAGGGCGGTGCGGTCGTAGGGCAGGATTTGGCAGTGCGCTCATCATGCCGTAAGAGGAATCCCTGTCGAGCAACTGAGCTGAGGGCCTTGGTTTGATGCCTTGGAGAGGGGGAAGCGCAAAGAGGAGGAGGGGGATGCGTTATCCCAAACTCGGCCCTCGAGGCGCAATTGAGGTTGCAACCCCCGGAAAGAGGTGGGAAAAAAAGCAAACGGGTGGACCTAGGACACCACCCGCATGCATGATAATATAAGAATAGATGCATCTTTCTATTGGCCTCTGGCGTCGAGGAAAATCATGCGAATGGGAATAAAAGTAATAACAGCAATAAAATAATAATAAAATTCATTATTCTTATTTTTGCGATATTCCAATTATTCTTATTTTTCTCACTCCACATCTCTTTCCCCCCCGCCGCCGTTTGGGTATCGAGAAAACTGCAAGGCTGCTTCAATGCTTTGTTTTCCCATGCCTACATAAAAAAGTACCATGGTATTCTTTGTACACAAATGAAACAGCACTGGGTTTTGGTAGATGCTCAAGCCCCTCCTTGATACCTGTCCTCCCTGCTTTACAGAATGCCGATCTACTGCAAAATTCAACCTCGTTCACTGAGACATGTTCTCAAGCACATCTCCAGCTTACCCCCTTCTTCCGTACCGTGCCCTCGCTTCCCGTTGTTTACTTCGCCCACACCTCATTCAAACACTTGCTAAATCCTTCAAGCCTCAAAACCCTCCCGGATTGCCTTCCGCTGCATTGTGGCTGTCTCCCTGCCCAAGAGATCTACCAGAGGCGTGTATAGCACGAGCGGCAGTGCGAAGCCCCCTCCCTTTGTTTAGCTGGATGACTGTAGGAATCACCGAAAGCCGCCCTTCGTATATCTCGTGCCCCTGCCCGTCATGTTTGCTTTTTCTTCTGCCTTCTTCTTCTTGGTCGATGCATCGCCATGGGACTCGAGTGCGTGTACAAACGTCACAATCAGGCAGATTTTGGCCCTTCCCCGCAATAACGTCTCAACGCGGCGTCTCCCTTGGGCCTCGAAACGGCCATGGCTGAATCACACGAAAAACGCCGGGCCATCTGACGGTGCTCGTTCGACTCTCGACATGCAAGACGGAGCATGTGTTCCTGGCCACCTGAAGGGCTGCATACTAATGTATTAGTATGTGCGTACAGCTGTACATGCACTCATTCACACACTCATGCACGGACACAACGCACACGCACACACACCTCTCTGCACATAAGTTCCGTGCAAGCATTATTCAAGCATCACACATATTATCTGCATGTACTCCGTGCTCCATCACCGGCCCTCGACGCGGTACAGCTACAAGGCTGCGGGATGGCATCTTAGAACCTTGTTGTCGTGTTTTGCTAGCAGCGCACACACTCTGGTGGGTGGTATTCTCTACTCACACGAGCCATGTATACACTCGGACTCGGACACGGATACTACTACTTGCAAGTATCACCCCGTAGCGACGCTCTGGTGGGCCGTGCTGTTTATGCAAATTAATTGCATCTGCAGCATAGATTATTCGTCATCTCAGGTGGCAAACTTCCCACCACGAGCCTTATCACCATCAGCGATGATGCTTATAAGACCAGTTATCGCCTCGATCCTCCGTCATCGTTGCCGCACCAGTCTGCGGCTTTCTCCTCAAAAGAAGGAATGAACCAATGTAAAGCGCAAAAGAGCTGCTCACGTGAGGGAGCACCAGGATAGCACCCTGCTCTCTCTTGCTCACCTTCTTTGGGCGAGGCCCTAAGACTTGTCCTCTGACTGGTCGGCCGTTTTGATATCCGGCACCTGTGCTTCGTAAGATGGCCAGCGCTCAAAGCGGAAAGACGTTTTGTAATCCCATTCGACGGATTCCTTGAGCCACTTACGCTTCGCGGATCAGGGTGCCGTCACACCGGTCAATAGGCCATCACATTACACGGCGTCCTGTGCAATTTCATTCGACTTCATTGTGCAACGTGGACGGCGTTCTGATCCCGATTTGAAGCCGCCCAGACGTGATTGTCTACTCTTGTTTGATCTATCCACACCTCTGGGTTCTTGACCGGTGTATCTTGGCAGCATTATAGCAATTTCATGCCGTGTTTGTCACGTA
This sequence comes from Trichoderma arundinaceum, assembly GCA_025919625.1. Classification (NCBI taxonomy): domain Eukaryota; kingdom Fungi; phylum Ascomycota; class Sordariomycetes; order Hypocreales; family Hypocreaceae; genus Trichoderma; species Trichoderma arundinaceum. Next base: position 38,582 of record JAMQTF010000008.1, on the reverse strand, counting down.
GCACAACATCCACCATCAGCTGGGCATGCCGTATATGTTAATCTGCTCAGACACCCAGTCCAACTCAACTGGTTCTCACCGACTATCCCATCTCACTGGAGACCGCATCTCGATTTTAGTGATAGTAAGAGGGCGCTGTAAAACATAGGCCATGTCTTTCTTAACAATTGTTTGCTCACTGGCCGCATCAGCCGCAGCTGAAAAAGAGCGTATAGTCAGGCAAGGCGTCACGTAGTGTGCTAAAAGCCTTGTGGCAAGGATTAACGCCTTAGACCGCAACTCTTAATTCTAAATATAGGGAAGACCCCTTGCTCGAATGTGGCTTGACAGGGGAGTGTTTGAAACGCGCTCCGTTCGAAAGGCAAGTAGTTGGGCTTAGGCGGGCCCCTGTGTGATGGAATGTGATAGTATTGGGCTTCAATGAATTCAATATTTCAGGCATTAATATAATAGTAGTTTAGTTGTTTGGAAATAATAATAATAATAATAACAATAATAACAATAATAATAATAATATAGAAATGTGCCTGTTTTTTTGTGCGGAAACGGTGTAAGAAACGGTCTCCAGTTTAGTCCAGCCATACCCCCTCTCACACTGAAATAGCATTTTCTCAGCTTGTGCTGTCGTAATCTACGTTTATCAATCGATGAATGAGACTAGCCCACTCATTGTCCTGTTAGATGCCCGAACTTGATCATATAGAGAAGTCAATCCAGTCCCCGTCTTGGAGAACGGACTTCTCTTCTCAATCACGAAGAGCATTTATTTGCCACAGCACTCGGATGGAGCTCTCACACATAGGGTCTCTAATGAGACTGAATATGAGATATATATGAGCTTGTAATACTGCAACGAGTAGATACTGATAATCCCTGTTGTGCTTTACACTTATGTGAGAGTGGCGGCATTTAGCAGAGTGAGAAAGGATACAGATGCATTGTTAACGTTTGACATTGAGCCTTGACACATGCTCCGTTTCACGGCTTTGCGTTCGTTGTATATTCTAAATCAGCCCTCAACAAATCAGGCGGGACTTGGTGTGGGAAAAGGGCCAACGCCCCTTAATCGGAGCATTCGCCCTGCAGTTGGCTAAACTGTTGCAACTTCTGTACACCTACAAAGTATAAGCGCTCTAATCCTTGGTTTGGGAAACTATGGTGACCCGTATACCATGCAAGGGGGGTATAAAAGCTGCTTGTAAAGCTGAATTGGTAGAATGAGAAGCCTTGCCAGTGTCTGCTGGGAACATGCTTTCGCCAAATGGCGCAACAACGATGGACCATAAGAAGTACGTAATGGAGGATAAGTACATTACCAGATATATCAAGAATGACATATTCAGAGGAACTAATGTCACTCCCCTGATGTATTCTGACAGCCAGTAAGCAATAAACCTCTCATAGAGTCCATAGTAATTCAATCGACAGCGGTGAAAGAGTGAGACTTCATGAACTTTGTAGATTGATTTAGATTATCAACTCGCAGTGACGAGCAAAATGGTTTCTATTTGACCAACCATGCTTTTTTTGATATAACCCCCCATCTATGTTCTGACTGAAGCTCCCTTAAAAATCGTTATCATCAGCGCCAGACACAATGACATTGTTAACCTTGAGAACCATCCGACATAGCTGTGTAGCCAGCTGCAGCTGCTGCTTCTTGCTAATCAAAGGATCAATGACAAAAGCGGCCTTCATGTCGTTGTCTCCCCGTCCCATGCAGTCAACACCAAGCTTTCCTCTGCTGTCCGGTCCTGCCTTGACCTGCTGGCTCTTCACCTCCGCCAACGTTGAGATGGAGTTGAGACCGCTGTTCTCGGCCAAGGCCATGGGGACAGCATCCAAGGCTTCAGCAAAAGCCCGCATGGCGTACTGTTCCAAGCCAGGGGTCTTGCCTGCAGCGTCCTCCACTGCCAGAGAGCAGGCAATTTCTGCGGCACCACCTCCGTATACGACTCGGTTGTCCTTTACCAGGTTTCTTACAACGCAGAGAGCATCGTGCAACGAGCGCTTGGCCTCGTCGATGATCTAAATGACCCATGTTAGCCAACACTCACAAATAAGCCCTCAAACAATCAGTCATACCATCTTGTTGCTTCCTCGTACGAAAACGGTCACGGCTCGGGTGTTGGCACACTCCTCAATGACCAGCATCTTCTCCCTTGTCGTTCCAAAGGACATTTCTCTGACAATGCCGGCAGAGCCTAGCTTCTCTGGCTTCAAGTCCTCAAAGCGAGGCACTATCCTGCCGTTGGTCGCAATGGCAATCAGCTCAATCTCAGGACCACCGACCCATCGAACAGCGGGGAGCTGGTTCTGGAGCAGCAGGTGGTTTGCTTCATCGTCAAAGCCCCACTGGCAGATGGCCAGGTTTGCGCCGGTATCCTTGATCTGCTGGATCATCTCTATGAACTTGTCCTTCTCGTAGTTCTGTAGCTTCTTGAACTCTTCCACACTTGTGATATCGAGATGGTGCTTGGTCTTGGGCTTGGGAGGCTCGAAAGCGCATGTTAGGATGGCGATCTTGGCATCCTTGACCTCTGATGGCATCTGAGGATGAGAGAAGTCTTTGTCGATGATCACGCCCTTAACAAGGATGGTGTCCTCGAGAGCACCGCCAACCTTACCGTCGACCTTGATCAGTTCGAAGTCCACATCTTTCCGCTCGAGGTCAGCCACCGACAGAACCGCATCAACGGCAATCTTGGCAAACTGGTCATGGGCCTTGGAGACAATCTTGCTTCCCAAACTCGTCCGTGCCACCTTGAGCAAGTTAGTAGTCTCTTCCTTTGTAAACTCGATCGTGTCTGAGATCTTGTCCAACTCCGCAACAGCAATGTCGCAGGCTTGGTCGTAGCCGTCGGCAATACGGATGGGGTGGATGCCCTTGTCGATGAGGTCGGCGGCCTGCTCTAGAAGGGCACCGGCCAAGACAACGACACCAGTCGTTCCATCGCCAATCTCCTCGTCCTGTGATTTCGAAAGCTCCACTAGCAGCTTAGCAACGTGGTTGCTAACTTCCATCTGTTGTAGAATGGTAGCTCCATCGTTCGTGACCGTGATATCGCCGTCCGGTGAGATTAGAATCTTATCGAGGCCGCGAGGGCCAAGTGATGTCTTGACAATGTTGGCGACTGTTCGGGCTGCGAGGATGTGTGACTTGACAGCTTCGTTGCCAAACTGGCGCTTCTTCTTCCCCTGACTAGACCGCTGTTAGACAGCATTGGGCCACACGCGATATTCCAAAACTTACTCTCTGACAACAATGAAGGGCCGACCTTGCTCATCCTTCATCACCGCCGCTGCGCGTTAAACATTAGCTGTAAACTTGTGGTTATAATCGGGCTAACAGCGCTTTACCGTTCGAAACATCTAGATCTAAATTGCGTACTTGTTAGTTTCAACGCCTCCCCCTGACCATGGTTTGATTCGAACTTCACATACTCAACGACATTTTGGCTGGGGGAAACTTGTAGTCAAATTTGCACGGACAAATAGAAATCGATGAATCTCAGCACCAAAAAGATTACCCCCGTGATTTGGCGACAGAGTACAGCTTCAAGCTTCCCACGATCGTGCCCGAATTTTTCGACCGTTTGGGGGGGAGATGCCTACAACTCCCACTACGAATGGTGCGGGACACGGACAAAGTAAAGTCCGCCTACCGGTCACCCCGCCATATTATCAAGCTCTAATAAAATGCCCCTCCATGACTTAATCTAGCTTACGGAGCACAGTTGCCCCTCACGACGCAGACTGTCTAAGAACCTTTGAAGCTAAGGAGCGGTTGGCTGCTTTTGCAACGGTTTATACTTCGTCGCCTTTTTTATCGGCGCTTCTTCTTTCTGTTACTTTGGCTTTCATACCGGCTTGGAATTGGCGATACTTTTGTCGACACCTCGAGGTGCAATCACCACGTTACAACGGGAATGACGTCTGCCTAAGTCAATGAGTCAACGCCGAACCTTACCTAATAGTCATATAAAGAGCGACCAGCCCTGGGGAACCGTTAGGCATCCGCAATCATTCCATCCAAATCCGGCGCGATAATTCACCGTTGCGCATCTCTTCCAACAAACGGGCCTGGAGGCAACACCCATAGACGCGATCGCGATGGCGCCACCAAATTCGTATGACGATGACGACTTCGTCGACCAGTATGATGATCTCGAAGATGAGGAGGAAGAGTTGAGCCCCGAAGACAAGATCGCAATGCAAAATGGAACAGCAGAAGTACGGAAAGCTCTTGGAGCGGAAGCAAGCAAAGTGACAGCTGCGCAAATACAAGAGGCGCTGTGGCATTACTACTACGACGTTGATAAGTCTGTTACCTATTTGACAAAGACCTTTATTGCGCCAGCTCCGAAACCAGCGCCAAAGAAGGCACCTGAAGGTAAGCCCGGCGCGTTCTCTTTACCAGCCAAGCAAGCCTTGTTTTTGCGAGCCTTTGGAGCGGACCGCGAATCGCCTGAGAGCCATGGATATTCTGAACCCCTTTACGGTTTCCTTCCGCCAGCATGCATGTTTCCCATTCAAGAGAAGCCTCGGATATCTCCTACCTTTTTCGATGATATGCCGTGGCTAGACATACCGAAAGATCGAGAAACCTTGTTCATTGAACCGTTACTCCCTCCTGGTGGACTCCTAGGAGGTAGCAGTTCCGCTCCCAAGGTGTCTAAGCTTCAGGCTTTGGCTGCATTACGAAAGAAAAAGACAGAAGAAAAGAAGGAAGGAAAGAGGGATCAAGAAAAGGTCACTCCGATAGAAAAAGAAGTGACCAAGCTTTCTCTCTCCGACGATAAAAACAAAGAAAATATCAGCCTTATATCGAAGCTTAAAGACCAAACCATGCAACACGACGAGGCCGCGGCCTCTTCTCCAATGGCACCAGAGGGAGAGATATCAAAAGGCACCAACAATAATTCTCTACGGGAACATGCTGATTCGTCAACCGTCGATGAGCACAGGACCGATGTCAATACTACATCAAAAGAAGAAGAGTCGGTAGCAAGCCGTGGTTGCGCCCCTTCTGCATTCGCTCAGGCGCTTTTCGGATCTGTTTCAGAAGCGAACCAAAGGCCTAGGCAGGAGTTTTTTCAACTGCCCTATACCAAGTCTCCCCTTTTTCAAGCCAGCGCTTTTCTAGAACCTAGCCCAGATGATATCGTGCTCGCAGCTCAGGCGAAAGGTTCGAATTTTGCTAAGGCGAAATGATCGGCTAATTCTAATTCTTTGATCCAGCGGGGAAGAAGACAGCAGCTGCACCGAAAGCTGCCAAGAAGTCGCAAAAGAGTGACGAAGCTTCTAAGGAGGGCCGACTTACGAGTAGCGTCTCAAGTCTCAAAGTTAGCGACGGCCCACCGCCTAACAGCAAAGGTCTCGATGTTATCAAAGAGTTTGAGCAGAGCTCCAGCAAGAGAAATGCTAGTTTCGTCGTAGTCGGTACGATTACCTATGCTCTTAAATTAGCATTGTTTGAAGATGAGGGACTAACCCGTTTTAAGGACATGTCGATGCTGGAAAGAGTACACTGATGGGACGGCTGCTGCTGGAGCTTAAACTCGTGGAAGAGCGTACAGTGGATAAATACCGCCGGCAGGCTGAGAAAACCGGAAAGCAGTCCTTTGCGCTGGCATGGGTCATGGATCAGAGAAGCGAGGAGCGAGACCGAGGAGTGACGATTGACATTGCAACTAACCATTTCGAGACAGAGTCAACAAAATTTACTATTCTAGATGCACCGGGACATCGAGACTTTGTACCCAATATGATTGCTGGTGCTAGCCAGGCGGATTTCGCAATCCTAGTTATCGATGCCAACACTGGAGCTTACGAGAAGGGTTTGAAAGGACAAACACGAGAGCATGTCTTGCTTCTACGGAGTCTAGGTGTGCAGCGATTGATAGTTGCTGTCAATAAACTCGACATGGTCGAATGGTCCCAGGACCGGTTCCAAGAAATATCAGAGGAAGTCTCTGGCTTCCTCACTGGCCTTGGGTTTCAAGACAAGTATGTTACATTCATCCCTATATCGGGTTTGAATGGAGACAACATTGTCAAGAGAACAGAAGATGCCGCCGGCACATGGTACAAAGGACCTACTTTGATAGAAGGTCTGGAAGCGTCTGGCCCGTCCACTGTTCGATCTTTAAAGAAGCCCTTTCGGATGGCAATTTCCGAAATTTTCCGCTCACAGCAAGGGACTACAACACTTGCTGGTCGTATTGATTCTGGCACGATCCAAGTTGGAGATGCTCTGTTGGTACAACCCAGCGGAGAATCAGCGTACATCAAGTCCATTATGCTTGATACCGAGGCTAAGGACTGGGCTGTGGCTGGCCAGAACGTCAGTGTTGCTCTGACAAATATTGACCCCATTCATATCAAGGTCGGCGATATACTTTGCCACACGACGGACCCCATCGATATTGGTGACACATTCACCATGAAGGCCATGGCGTTTGAGCACCTGATGCCAATGCCAGTGGATCTCCACCGCGGCAGACTTCACGCGGCAGGCCAAATTCAATCAATCGCGGCTACGCTCGACAAGGCCACTGGCGAAGTAATCAAGAAGAAGCCCAAAGTTGTGCAGCCCGGAGGAGTTGCTCGGATCCTGATCAAGTTGGAGGCAAAGGTGCCTTTGGAACCCGGACAGCGTGTGGTGATTAGAAGCGGAGGGGAAACTATAGCCGCCGGTTTATTAGAGTAAAAGCACTATTTTTATGTCTTAATGAATTAGGAATAGGTATAGACTGGGCATCTTGGGTTAAGGAAACATGAGCATTGTTAGATGAGAATATGTATCAATAGCAAATGTCGATTCATGACATAAAGAAACTGTAGGCCTTGAGGCTGCTCATAACTTTGATATCGCTGAATAAGGCAGCCGGATGGGACAATGCAGGTGGTATCCTCCAATCATCATGGCACAGAGTGCATTCGGTGCCACCCCGCACATCTTGTTGCCTGCACAGCAACATCATGAGGAGCCAGCTTCAATAACAGGATACGTCCGCGGCGCTCCAATGCTCAATCTACAGTAACCTTGAAAGAGCCTTTCCCCTTGTTCGAAGAGGAGCCGCAATGACTCGTGTCAGTGTCATTCCTGCACTTCCAGTATTACCAAGCTCCACCGACGCCTCGGAATGGAATTTCTCTCCCGACTTAGAGTCTGAGATAACCACCCTAGCGGCCTGGTGTCAAGTCAAGCAGCAGCAGAGAGAGCCCATTTCTTCTACCATTGAAGACAGCCGAGATGATTTAGACGAACAGATTGACGATGAGGAGTGTACCAATCTGCTCACTCCATTATCCCAGGATGGCGACGCGGAGATTAAAAAGAGATTTCTCGATCGACTCGCCGAGATACTTTGCTACAGGAAAGACCCTTCACTCATCACGAGCACGGCACTAATCTATAATGAGAAAGAGGTGACTATTGTGGCTGCGCGAAACTCGACCTCAGGCGGGAAAACCTGGTTGGAGAAGGATACCCATATGCTCGAATACTTGGTCCAAGTCCTCGAGACAGTTTCGGCTGAGAGTTGGTGCCCGTTGAAAACTACCTCGATGACAAAAAAAAAAAAGAAGAAAAAAAAACTGACTTATGTGGCGTAGACAGTTTCGGGTCACAAATGCTTCTAGACCTACAGAGCACCCTGGTGGAATATTACAGCCAAAGGATCCGGTACCACGCTAAGAATGCAATGTCTATCGAGAAGGGAGATACGGGATTGAGGTTCTTTAAAGACAGCGGTTGTAAAGGCGTTGTATCAGGCCAGCTGGCTGTCTGCCACTTTGTTAAGGGTGTTGAAACCATATATCACAGCGTGGATTTTTTCACTAAACTGAAGGCTACACTGACACCCAACAAGTTCTGTCGCGTTCTAGAGGAGTTGGCGTGTATTCGAAGGCCAATGCAAGGCGCAGAGGCCTTTCTCGATGTTGCTCAGCAATGCCCTGGCTTTCGCAAGATCAAGGTCGTCTTGCTCAATAGTCTCGCAGCAAAGAAGGTCAAGATATGGCAGATGCCTAACGGACAATTTTCGGCCACACCACAGTTGGAATCGAAATACCGCACCGAAGTCAAGAAGAAGAAGAATTTCCATGCCGAAATTATCCTCATGGCCCACCTTCTTGAACGTGGGCTTTTCTGTTCGGAGATTTTCCCGTATCTTGGTGTCAGCAAAAAGACGTGTCTTCTCTGTGGGCACTTTCTTCGAGAAATGGGCTATTTTCATACTCGAGGGAACCACGGCAAGTGCTATTCGCAGTGGACTTTCCCTCATTTGCTACGGACGACCGCTGAGGTTGCCGAGAGACTACAAACAGCAGTTCAGGGCCTGAGAGACATTCTTCGGGCTGAAGGGACAAAGCACGATGTGCCTCACCGGGATGCGGAAAAGGAATCGACCATGGTAGCACCGATATCTCCCCGCTACGGCAGGGAGATATCGCCTTTTAATAGCGTGATTGAGGACCCAAGATTTCTAATGAGAGAGGCTGAGTGGCTTGCCAGGTCACGTCCGCGCGGCAGAGAAGCCAAGTAAGTTGTTGAGATATGCTTCTTAGTTCACCTTTGCTAACATGGATCAGTATGACTCCTGGAAACGACGAAGGCTTTGCCACTTCATCTCATGCCCATGAAGGCGCTAGTGAACCACAACTTAAAACCAGATGTCCTATAGGAAAAGGACACGAAGCAGCTAGTTCAGTGGTTTGCACTTTCTGCAAAGCCACCCGCGAACTCACCTATGTTTGTGAAAAGTGTGAGGTTGCCGCCTACTGTACCTTGGATTGCTACCGTTCCGACTGGCATCGGCACAAATTTTCCTGCAACCTGGGAAGATCAACCGATGCCACGGATTATTTGGTGCTTGCTTGTCATGATAATGAGTTACCACTTCAAGAGGATGTAGTGAATCAGTACGGCTTTAATTGCTTTGTTTCTGGGCATGATCAGTGGAGACTGTTCAAGCTTTACCGCCGGCTTGTAGTTGACTGGGGGATCGACGAGGACGAGCTGCGAAGTGCGGTTAAGCGCAACACTCTTAAGGAGATGCTTATGTTCCGATGCTCCCAAACCAGGGATCCTGTCATGCTGATAGACATGCGGTGGCTTGAGAACGAGGAGAGATTCGGAGCCAACGGCGAAGGGCAGGACATTGCTTCTACCTTGGAGGCAGTTCAGAGGGAGCTGTTGAGTCCTGGCGAAAGAAAGGTGCCGATTGCCGAACTTCGGCCCCGGGAAAAGATACAAGCGCTTGTCTTTTACACACAGATTCGCAATAGATTCAAACCAAAAGTAGATGAAGACAACTGGATCTCATTGGGTTTTTGTACGGCCGCGGACCTCGACTCAGAACAGCGACTCGCCTGCGTGTATGAGGCGCTTGTTGAGCGATGCCGGTTTGAAGAATTCTGGAATGCCATGGTGAAGTCCAGCATGGTGGAATTGTTTAGTAAGTATGAACTTGGAGAACAAATCTCGCATATGCGTAATTTCAAGAGGTTCATGGCCATTGTGCAGAAATGGCACGAGAGTGTGTGGGAGCTCAAGCGATTTACACGCATGAACGTGGCCGATCCGGCCAGATCTGTCATAGTAGACTACGGATTCGGAAACTGCAAGGATCCACGACAACGGATGCAGCTTCGAGAGATGTACCAGAAATATTTTGAGCAGGGAGAGGACGAAATGAGACTCCATGAGGCATGCGTTGCCGGAAAACTGGGGAGTTTCCTCAAAACGGTCTTGGGAAGTGGTGTGGTGTCACCGGATCTTGTTTGGAATCCTTACCCCCTTGAAAAGTTTCCTCTTATGGGCATGGTAGTGAAGTCTATCATAATATGCCCGGAGTCTTCTTTGGATCAAGTAAATGCTTGGGTACTGGAAAAAGGTGATGAGAAGAAGGCAAAAATATTAACTATTCCGGATGCTGAAACCGGGAATGCGATGAGACGGATTCAAGAGAGGTCTGCGTTCCTAAGGACTGGACTAAGGAAGAGGTATTATACTACATCAGACGGCACAGTTGTCGAGGAGTTTGGAGTTATGGGGTAGCGAGGACTTCTGGATTCGCACATATTCCTTGGTTTAGCAACTGTGTCAAGCAAGCAAGCAAGTACAATTGCTCTCTGGATTTAGACTGCAAAAGCGCTAAGAATTGGCAAATGACAACATGTAACCTATTGTGAGGAAGTGAAGGACAGTATAGAAACCGACTGCTGTTGAGAGGTTTGAGGCTGGACATGATTGGATGCCCTCGCTGCGCACTGTATATTACACCTACTATAATTTCTTCTTCTAGTACAGAAACTCGGACGTTGAACCTGAACGGTATTGTACGGCGTAGTGCAAAAGAACAAGTATTCTACTATTGATTCAGCCTCATTGTGGCAAAGGCTACGTGGTCACCAACGTGGTTGCAAGGGGATTTTGCCGCGCTGGTATCCACTGGCCAATACCGGCTGCTTCCTTGTACTGTCACAGTTTGCCTGAAGGGGCGAATGCCTTAGTTGTATGCTTACGGCTGTTACAGAAATAATAAGCATAAGCGAGAGTGAAAGCCTAGGAGTTTGAAAAGTTGGCACAACGTGTCCATTACGGTTTGATACACAGCTTCCTCTTCCGTTAACTCATTGTGCCTAATACTTGTAGTACCCCATCGTGGTCCCATTTTCCCAGCCGGAGAAATTTAGCTCTGAGTCACGCTCTTGGAATAACATCGAAGTTCTTCCGTCAGCGCTTGGCCTTGCGGGATAGTGAGAGAGAGACAGTAGCCGAGAAGTGGCCTTTTCTTGCCTGGAGGGGCAAAATGTGGCGTTGGTTGTTCACAGCGCTCCGAGATAGGTAGGTCCTAGGCGGGACTAATTAGTGAGCGGCCCAGTGGCTTTGGCTGTACTCCGTACCTACAGGCGCTGTCAAAGTGCCGCCCAGCAGGCGCTACAGGGCGTCACGCATTTACGTATCCATGTATTCCGTATGACGGCCATCTGCACTGTGCGCTCATGCACGCAGCTGCGCGGCATCACAGTCTGGGGAACAGTGTGGAATCCCATCGACTTTCTCCGAAAAGAACAGAATTTAAGACCCCTGTCACGTGGGGTCAAAGTTCCGGGGGCCCTGTTTGGCTCGCGCAAGGACCCGTACCTTGAACCTACCTGAAATCTGGCCTTTTTGAGCCTTTTGGACACCTCAACTTTTTCTGGGGCAACATTCATAAAGTGGCCGATCGACGCCTTCTCTTCTTCAACCCATTTTTTTTCCTTCTCACCAGCACAAGATACCCCCTCACCTGGTAATCAAACCCGGTTCGAGGACAAATAGAGCTCGCTGCGTTAGATCGCTGCGCATTTTCTTTCTTCTTTTTTTTCTCTCTACAGCTGCTTGCCGGGTATATACTTGCGCGGGGCACTTTTCCTAACACATTTCCTTCACAATGGCTCGTTCACGGAGCTCCCTGGCCCTGGGGCTGGGTTTGCTCTGTTGGATCACTCTTCTCTTCGCTCCTCTGGCATTCGTCGGAAAGGTCAATGCCAGCGAGGATGCGGACAACTACGGCACTGTTATCGGAATTGTAAGTCGACAAGGGCTCGAGACTGCCCCGCCATTGGTGTTTTTTTTGGCCATGTGTTAATACGTTTTCTCTCCTAGGATCTGGGTACTACCTACAGCTGCGTCGGTGTGATGCAGAAGGGCAAGGTTGAGATTCTCGTCAACGACCAGGGTAACCGAATTACTCCTTCCTACGTGGCCTTCACCGATGAGGAGCGTCTGGTTGGCGATTCCGCCAAGAACCAGGCCGCCGCCAACCCCACCAACACCGTCTACGATGTCAAGTCAGTCAACCCTTTTTGATAAGTATGAAAGCATAAACGAGCAAGTCGCTAATGGTTCCGCAGGCGATTGATTGGTCGCAAGTTCAGCGAGAAGGAGATCCAGGCCGACATCAAGCACTTCCCCTACAAGGTCATTGACAAGGATGGAAAGCCCATTGTTCAGGTCCAAGTGAACGGTGAGAAGAAGCAGTTCACCCCTGAGGAGGTTTCCGCCATGATTCTTGGCAAGATGAAGGAGGTTGCCGAGTCCTACTTGGGCAAGAAGGTTACCCACGCCGTCGTCACTGTCCCTGCCTACTTCAACGTAAGTTTGCTCCGATCCACTCGTACGCAAAAGCAAAGGGAGACCCCTTACTAATAGCTCGGCAGGACAACCAACGCCAGGCCACCAAGGACGCTGGTGTCATTGCCGGTTTGAACGTTCTCCGAATTGTCAACGAGCCCACCGCCGCCGCTATCGCCTACGGCCTTGATAAGACCGATGGCGAGCGCCAGATCATTGTCTACGATCTCGGTGGTGGTACCTTTGATGTTTCTCTCCTCTCCATTGACAACGGAGTGTTCGAGGTTTTGGCTACCGCTGGTGACACCCACCTTGGTGGTGAGGACTTTGACCAGAGAATCATCAACTACCTGGCCAAGGCCTACAACAAGAAGAACAGCGTCGACATTTCCAAGGATCTCAAGGCCATGGGCAAGTTGAAGCGTGAGGCCGAAAAGGCTAAGCGAACCCTCTCTTCCCAGATGAGCACCCGTATCGAGATTGAGGCTTTCTTCGAGGGCAACGACTTCTCCGAGACTCTTACCCGTGCCAAGTTCGAGGAGCTTAACATTGATCTCTTCAAGAAGACCCTCAAGCCTGTTGAGCAGGTCCTCAAAGATGCCAACGTCAAGAAGAGCGAGGTTGACGACATCGTTCTCGTCGGTGGTTCCACTCGTATCCCCAAGGTCCAGTCTCTGATTGAGGAGTACTTCGGTGGTAAGAAGGCTTCCAAGGGTATCAACCCTGACGAGGCTGTCGCTTTCGGCGCCGCTGTTCAGGCTGGTGTTCTTTCCGGAGAGGAAGGCACTGAGGAGATTGTCCTCATGGATGTCAACCCCCTGACCCTCGGTATCGAGACCACTGGCGGAGTCATGACCAAGCTCATTCCCCGCAACACCCCCATCCCCACCCGAAAGAGCCAGATCTTCTCGACTGCTGCTGATAACCAGCCCGTTGTCCTGATCCAGGTCTTCGAGGGTGAGCGTTCCATGACCAAGGACAACAACATTCTCGGCAAGTTCGAGCTTACCGGTATTCCCCCGGCTCCCCGTGGTGTTCCCCAGATCGAGGTCTCCTTCGAGCTGGATGCCAACGGTATCCTGAAGGTCTCTGCCCACGACAAGGGCACCGGCAAGCAGGAGTCCATCACCATCACCAACGACAAGGGCCGTCTCACTCAAGAGGAGATTGACCGCATGGTCGCCGAGGCCGAGAAGTTCGCCGAGGAGGATAAGGCCACCCGTGAGCGCATTGAGGCTCGTAACGGTCTTGAGAACTACGCTTTCAGCCTGAAGAACCAGGTCAACGACGAGGAGGGTCTTGGTGGCAAGATTGACGAAGAGGACAAGGAGACTGTAAGTTGGACCCAGTCCATTTCACCGCTTGAAATGATCCACTAGTTGCTAACTTTGAATTATAGATCCTTGACGCTGTTAAGGAGGCTACCGAGTGGCTCGAGGAGAACGGCGCCGATGCCACCACCGAGGACTTCGAGGAGCAGAAGGAGAAGCTGTCCAACGTCGCCTACCCCATCACCTCCAAGATGTACCAGGGCGCTGGTGGCTCTGAGGATGATGGTGACTTCCATGACGAACTGTAAAAAAATGCATAGATGTTTATCTTTTTTATCTAGAGGAACCAAAAGAAGTTCCCAGGTGTTATCGTCGGTTATGACGCGGATATGTTTTTAGTCTTATAAAATCTGAATGCAGCTCTGCAACTGTAAAGTAGATGCATAGATTGAACCTTGAATCTGATGGCCAGCGAAAGTGATTGCTTGCTAAGATGTGACTAATGGTTGTACCGACTTGTAATACTTGTATGGCTTGGCTATACTACTATAGTAGGTAAGAAAACAGTCTTCCGGCTGGGGGTTTCTCAGAAGCGTCCGAACCCTTGGCAGGTTATCCCCTCTCGCCATTGAAGACAATAGGGAATTGTGCTCGTGTATTGTCTGGTATTGATGTGCTTCGCTAAGGGATATGTACTGCTTTATCACAAGTGAGTTTTTGTAATGTCGTGATGCCCGTAGGTCGCACGACGCCTGCGGAGGCGCGCCGCATCCGTACCTTGGAGCAGCCAAGTGACTCGCAGCTGGATACATTTGCTTATCTCGTGTTGCCGCCGTCTGCTGCCAGTCACCCCAAACAGGATCAAATTCAGGCTCGTATCAAGCACAATAGGCCGTGCCTACTAGACTTGACAGAAGAATTCGGAGTGTGTATGGAAGAAGAGAGAACAAAGGTGAACGAGGAAGTGAGCCAAAAAAGAGAAAAATAGTATCAAATCTTCCCAGAATTTGCTTCTACCTTTGCATTGGAGAAGAATAACCGTGCAGCAGGGGTTTTGTCACCTCGTTCTGAGTTCTTCTTGTGGTCAGCTCCCTTCCACTTCTCCTGAAAACAGCTTTCTCTACTCTTCTGAGACAACCATTTTGATGACAGAACAGGCTATTTAAAGAAAACTTGGATAACGCGCACCCAAATTTCAGCTGAGTTCTTCAAGTAGTAATATGGCAGACAATACGTCGAATACCAGTCAGGCTTCGGTTCAAGATGAACCCAGAGCAGTGAGCTCAGCCTTTTTTTTTTCTCGCCCTCTCCATTCCTTTTTGGAGATGTTGCACGGAAATATTGCTAATCTGGGATTACTATTACAGACGAGCAGGGCCAGCACCGTTCGATTAAGACAGGGGTCGACTTTTAGTGATAATACGGACGCCATGGACCTCGATGGTCCTGCGATGACGACTCCAAGAGCTCAACCAAAGGGTAAAAGTCCTGCCGATCCTCTCGAAGTTGTCGATTTCATAGAGGAAGAAGATACCGAAGAGCAGCTAGTGATGAACCTCCTTGAAATGATCAAGGACGCAACTTCAGAGCAGCTGGTGCTCAACCAGTCTGAAATAACGAGCACCCTCTACCGTCTCAAGGAACTCCAAGATCAACAGCCTCCCAAAGTCTCCTTCAGTCCAGCCATCGCCAACAGCCGCCGCGAGCGCCTCGAAGGTACCCTAATCTATCTCACATCGGAGCTCTCGGCTATACCCGCAACCAACTGGGTCTCTTACAAGAAGAAGCTCATCAAGTTCTGCGAGTCCGAGCTCATCCTCAACATGACCTTCCCCCAACGCCTCTACAAGGTCATGGACGTCATCTACCTGCCTGAAGAAATGGAAGCGATTCCCCACGAGGACTTTGAAAGACTGTACAGCGTGGCGAGAGTGTGTGCAACTGCCGCCCAGGCGATGGGCCCGGAGGGAGAAGACACGGACGCTCTGGCTGAGAAGTGGATTGGGGCAAAGGTGCGGGATCTTCAATTTTTGCAGAAGATGTTTCGTTCGATGAGAGGCACTTTTAAAGCTTCTGAGTCTAAGCAGACGGTGATGCCTTGGGGGACACAGGCGTGAGTTTAGGGATGGAGAAGGGATCTAGGCCTCTAGATGGACTTATATGGTGAATTTAATACCAGGGGAGATGCTGCCATTCCAGCTGGACAATCTTTGTAATGGAATATCAAAAATAATTCCAACGCAATCATTCGCAAATAACAAGAGAAGTAAACCACTCTTTACTTTACTCTGTATTCCATATTCCAAACATGTTCTGGCTCTATCTATAAGATCAGCAACGCTCATCCCGTAATGAATCCGTCACGTGACAGCGCGGTTCCCGCTATATCCTAAGACGCGCCGTCGCGCCATGCGGCAATCATTGATGACGACATCGAGCCAGCTGTTCACAAAGGGCATTCGAAGGGAAGATAGCATTTGTTTTCAATCATTGTTTGCCCATTGATCTTCTGAAGCAGGCTTTACAGTGCTCAGTCACCTCAAATCATGCCTGCCGCCAAGCGATCTGCTCCCACACGGGAATCGGCTGGAACGCGCCGCCGCTCCGGCCGCTTATCCAGCACGCAGGTGAAGAGCGCATATTTTGAAGATTCAAGTGACAACAGTGAGGAGGAGGAAAAAGCGGTGTCTGGGCGCAAGAAGCGCGCACCTCAGACAAAGAAGCGAGCCAGGAAAGCAGAGAGTGAATCTGAAGAGGAGCAGTACAAGGAAGATTCGGAAGAAGAGGCGGAAGTGCAGGCCAAGAAAAAGTCTCGTGGACGGCCTGCTAAGAAAGCGAAGGAGGAATCTGACGAGGATCAGTACCATACCGCGCCTGAAGATGATGCTGACAAGGACGATGAAGAGGACGAGGATGAGGAGGATGACGATGGGCCACGGAAAGTTACCATTATCCCGCTAGAGAAGCTAAGGGATACGGGAGGCGTGGCGTATGAGGACCATAAAGTGCATAAGAATACCATGCTGTTTCTGCGAGACTTGAAGGCGAACAACAAGAGGCCGTGGTTGAAATGTGAGTGTCCATCATTCAAACTCCTAGCTTCCATCCGGGCTCCATGCTGACTGAAGAATTAATACAGCACATGATGGAGAGTACAGAAGAGCATTGAAAGACTGGCAGTCGTTTGTCGAGACGACCACGCAGACGCTCATTGAAGTGGACGAAACCATCCCCGAACTACCCGCCAAGGACGTCATCTTCCGCATTCACCGTGACATTCGCTTCAGCAAAGATCCGACGCCCTACAAGGTACGCACCCTTCACCTCATCTCTCCAATTGCCATTTATTCAAAATTCTGATTCTCACGCTACTTGAATACAGCCTCACTTCTCCGCCGCTTGGTCCCGCACAGGCCGCAAAGGCCCCTACGCAGTGTACTACGTCCACTGCGAGCCCAAGGCGACCTTCATCGGCGGCGGACTGTGGCATCCCGAGGCGGCGCACGTAGCCAAGCTGCGGGCAAGCATCGATGAGCGGCCGAGGAGGTGGCGGCGGGCCCTCAACGACCCGCTCTTCAAAAAGGCCTTCTTCCCGGCACTGAAGGACAAGGATGGGGACGAGGGCGTAGTCAAGGCCTTTGTGGGGAAGAATCAAGAAAATGCGCTCAAGAAGAAGCCAATGGTATGTTTTTTCCTTTAAAATCTTTTTTTTCTGCCTATGCTTGCCCTTCTCTATTCCGTCCAAAGAGAGAACTATAGGCTGATCTATTTTAATACATAACTAGGGCTTCGAAGTCACGCATCGCGATATAGAGCTCCTAAAGCTTCGAAATTATACCGTCGGAACCAAGCTCGATGACGACGTGCTATGCAGCGATGACGCACAGACAAAAATCAAAGAGACATTGAGAGGTTTATCGGGTTTTGTATGTCCCTTTGCTATTAAAAACCCCACCCCTCCCTTACTTCACATTCTGAAACACATGTTGACCGTGGCGCAACAGGTCACTTTTCTTAACAGCATTGTTATGCCTGATCCTAATCTCGATGATGACGAGAGCGATGATGAAGACGGTGAGGAAGGCGAGGGGGAGCATAGCGGTGGCGAGGCGGAAGACGATGGCGAGGATGAGTAGCTGTCTCTTCCGGTCGACTTGGGTTTTATTTGTGGAGAATACTGTATCAAATTTGTTCATATGCGCAAGGATGTCTATGCAGTTATATCCTATAAGACAGTTGAATGGGTGGCTCAGTCTGACAGGTCTTTGTACACAAGCAAGCACACAAACAATTCATCCATTTCTACGCAAAACTCCGTCAAAATGTTGCCGAATATGCTTCGCCCCCCGACATGACCGAACTGCCTCTCCTATGCAAGAGAGAGAGAGATTTTCAGTTGGAATACAAGTCCTGATTGAGGCAATATCGGACAACATGGGAATGATTCATCCTCTTAAAGGTAGGGCAGCATTACGAATACACCGACTACACCGCATTTCCCCAAGGCAGCAGCCAAATCCAGAGCAGCATGCTTCGCCAGTGGGGGTTTAAACTACCGAAGCAGGCGACATCTGACAAGAAAGTCGCAAGGAAAAGTCGGACGATACAGCACCTAAGCTCGACGCAGAGATGTCGCCGAAACGCCGGCAAACGGGCCGTGTTCCGTCAGGACTGCCCAATGGAATCTTTGGGAGGGTTTTTTAGCCAAAAAAGTGGTGTACCCTGAAAAAAAAACCCCCGCTTCCCCAAGATCGATCGCCTGGCCCTCCGCATCTTAGGTTGATCGTCGAGTTGCCTTGCTAGCAGAGGCTATAGGTTATTAGGCGCCGGCCTGTATTCGGAGGTGTGCTGTCCACGATCTGTACCTTGCCTTCGTGGGGGGGATACAAAGATAGTACCAAATCGCATGACATAACGGGAGCCGCTGTCGTCGTCGTTGGATTCGTCGCCTGGGGATAAGGTTGCATCTGCGTTCCTGAATGGCGACGTACATCACACGAGGTCTCGCCGTGAGACAGCCACGTCAGGCCCGCCGACGCCAGGATTGGAGGGTTGTTTTCCGTTAGTGGTGTATATGACTGTGCGCGTGGCGGCATCTGGCTTTCACCACCAGTGCCACCGTCGACACGCTTACTGAGGGGTCGCCCTGCGTAGCAAAACGTCATATAAGAAACTCTCTATTTCCTCCTGTTCGATGAGCTATGATGCTTCATTCTCTTAAGTTGCCTTTCCATCTCATATGATCTCCTCCTCGCTCAAAAACTTGTCGAGTTGATATCCCCTTTGATAATATATATTATATGGTGCCCTCTGGTAGTTGATTATTCCCACGTTCTGGTTCAAATATAATAAAAATGACCCCAATTGCAACAAGCAATGGCACCGCCATGGGCATTGCAGATGGCCGCCCTCGTATTCTCATCCCAGAGAAAGTTTCTCCAGATGGATTGGCCATGCTAGAGCCGCATTTTGACGTCGACGTCAAGTTAGGCCTTACTCCCGCCGAGCTCATCTCTCAGATTCCAGCCTACCATGGCTTAATTGTCCGGTCTGAGACCAAGGTAACAGAAGAGGTTCTTCTTGCTGGCAAGAAGCTCCGAGTGGTGGCAAGGGCAGGTGTTGGTGTTGACAACATCAATGTACCGGCGGCAACCTCTCGTGGTATCATCGTCGTCAACTCACCTTCTGGGAATATCCTCGCCGCCGCGGAGCATACTATAGCCTTGCTCCTTGCTACTGCTAGGAATATTGGCAAAGCAGATGGAAGTTTGAAACAGGGGGGATGGGAACGGAGCAAGCTCGTCGGTATCGAGGTAGGGCGAAAAGTTCTCGGCATCGTTGGGCTGGGCAAAGTTGGCATGAACGTGGCACGAATGGCGATGGGCCTCGGCATGCAGGTCATAGCTGTCGACCCGTATGCCAACCCAGATATGGCACGCCAGGCAGGTGTTGATTTAGCGTCCGACCTGAAGGAAATTCTACCAGTTGTGGACTTTCTAACCATCCACACTCCGTTGCTGGCAACGACGTTGGATCTCGTTGGTGAAGAAGAGTTCAAGTCTATGAAGAAGACAGCTCGTGTACTCAATGTCGCCAGAGGTGGAGTATACAACGAAGCAGCGTTGGTGAAGGCCCTCGATGAGGGATGGATTGCCGGAGCAGGAATCGACGTCTTTACCTCGGAACCTCCAAAACCAGACACGGCAGCTGGTCAGATAACCAGGCATCCAAAAGTAGTGGCCACTCCTCACTTGGGGGCCTCCACTGTCGAAGCACAGGAGAACGTATCAATAGACGTTTGCACGCAAGTGCTTGAAATATTGCGAGGCGGTCTTCCCACCAGCGCCGTCAACGCACCAATCATTCTACCCGAGGAGTATCGCAAGCTCCAGCCTTTTGTGCAGCTGATTGAGAAGATGGGGCGTCTCTATACACAGCACTTTGTCAGAACCAAGGGAGGCCTTGTCGGTGGACGCAATTTTGAGTTGATATATCATGGCGACTTGGCGGGAATGTCCAACACGAAGCCGCTATACGCGGCGCTGGTAAAAGGACTTGTTGCCTCATTCAGCGACTCACACGTCAACATTGTTAACGCGACGCTGATTGCCAAGGAAAAGGGCATCAAGATAAGCGAAACGCATTCGCATCAGTCGAGCGATGTGACATATGCGAATCTGGTGACACTAAGGGCCCATGCGGAGGACGGCAGCGGGGAGCAGGTTATCGAAGGATACGCATCGGATAAACGGTTGTATATCTCCAAGCTGGACCGCTTCAATGCAACTTTCAACCCAGAGGGGACGATGATTATTCTGCACAACTATGACGAGCCGGGTAAGATTGGAGGTGTCGGCATGGTGCTGGGTTCCCACGGGATCAATATCAGATTCATGCAGGTCGCGAGTCTGGATGAAGACTTGAAGCACGGCGCTTCTGGCGCAAGGGCTGAGCCACACGCTGTAAAGAAGGGGAACGAGGCCCTGATGATTCTAGGCATAGACAGGCCAGTAGATGATGAGGTGATGGAGGGATTGCGCAGGTCCGAGGGAGTTTTGGATGTGGTGTTGGTTCAGCTGTGAAGGGAAGGAAAGGAAAAGCATGGAGAGGATCTTATCGATTAGATGTAGATGTAGACGGCTTCAGCTTGGTTTGGCGTCACATCAATTGAATGCCTCTTAAGACGGCACTGATGAGCGAGAATCTCCCCAGTGGTCGTAATTGTGAATTAATTGGGAACAATACGGGATCCGACCAATGGATTGACTGATTGGTTCAATATTCCAACCAGACGAAATCAGATCAAACAGGACTCGGTCGTGCCAACACAGAATAATGCTGACAGATGCAGATAGTAGATGCTATTACTATTAGCACCCTGCTGCCGTACTGCCGAGCGTGGGGCCGCTTTTGGCGCAGGAACCAGGCCTGTCGTCATAGAGCACGCCCCCCCAGCGTATGTAAACTGCGCTACAACTGCGCTACAACCGCTGCGGCCACTGACCGGATCCCACCGAGCCCGCTAGAGTTCCAGCGACCCACTGGGCTTGGGCGTCGCAGAAGCTTCCCTTGTGCGGCCTGGGCTTGCGAGCTCCGAGCCGAAGTGCAACTTTCTTACGTCCCTCTTGCGTGCTTTGGCGCTCTCAACACTTCAACCTTCAAGGTTGCGCAGGGATCGGAACCATAGAGGCATCAGCATCGGCCCTGAAAGGCGGCGTTCCTCTCTTCTTATTCTTCTTCCTCTAGATTCTTTGCTCTCACGATTCCTGCGATCCGTACGCTGCGAGACACCGAGATACCGACAGCGACCGTCAGCAGCCAGCCAGACTGCGGGTCTTCTTTTGCAGCGACAGACGTGCCTTCGCCAGACCATTTGCCGGCCATTCGCCTCCTCGGCATCGACGGGACGAGACTTTGACCATCTCCAGCTTCTCCAGCGACACGATTGAAGGCACCCGAACAGACATCCTGCTATGCAGAGGAGAGGCGCCACGGGAGGGCTTGCCAACTTCCGCCCTGCTGTGCTGGGCTTGGGGCGAGTGCTCGGCCTCGGCTTGACAGCGGTTTCGGCGGCGCCTGTGTCGTCGCAAGGGCACAATGACGAGCACACGAACAGCCCCGTGTGGGTGCTGGCCGTCGCGTCGATGACGCTGGTCCTGTTGGGCGGTGCATTCGCCGGCTTGACAATCGCGTACGTTTCTAATCTCAAAAAGAAGTCTTGGCAGTTGTGAGACAAGGAGCTGACACCGCAGCGAAGATTGATGGGCCAGGACTCCATCTACCTCCAGGTCTTATCCGGTGATCCTGCCGAACCGCAACACAAGAACGCAAAACGAGTCCTCAAGCTACTCAATAGGGGCAAGCATTGGGTGCTCGTCACCCTGCTGCTCGCCAACGTCATTGTCAACGAATCGCTTCCCGTTGTGCTGGACCGCTTCTTAGGCGGCGGTGTTGCCGCTGTTGTGGGTAGCACAATACTTATCGGTGAGCACCCACCCGCCCGCCTTGTTTGCTTGCTTCCGTTGTCACTCGTTTCAGAACTAACCTTGGGGCGTAGTTATCTTTGGCGAAATCGTGCCTCAGTCGGTGTGTGTGCGATATGGCCTGCCCATTGGCGGATACATGTCCACGCCTGTCTTGATTCTCATGTACCTGTTAGGTCCAGTGGCCTGGCCCACTGCAAAGCTCCTCGATTGGATTCTCGGAGAAGACCACGGAACGCTATACAAGAAGAGCGGTCTCAAGACGCTTGTGACCTTGCACAAGTCCCTTGGCGAAGTATCGGAGCGATTGAACCAGGATGAGGTCACCATCATCACCGCCGTTTTGGATCTCAAGGACAAGCCTGTATCGGAAGTGATGACCCCCATGGATGATGTCTTTACCCTTGCGGAGGACCACATCTTGGATGAGGAGACGATGGACACGATTCTCTCTTCCGGGTATTCGAGAATTCCCATCTACCGCGCAGGCAAGCCGACCGATTTCGTGGGAATGCTCCTTGTCAAGACGCTCATTACGTACGATCCCGAAGACCGGATCCCGGTGAGAGATGTGCAGTTGGGCGCCGTTGTGGAAACGCGACCGGAGACAAGCTGCTTGGATATCATCAACTTTTTCCAAGAGGGCAAGTCGCACATGGTGCTGGTTTCTGAGTATCCCGGTTCTAACCACGGCGCGCTCGGCGTCGTCACGTTGGAGGACGTTATCGAAGAGCTTATCGGAGAGTGAGTCCCTGACGAAGTTTTTACTTCATTTCCACATCTCGATGCGGCGTGATTGTAGTTACTAATGCAAGACATGTAGGGAAATTGTTGACGAATCGGATGTCTATGTCGACGTACACAAGGCCATCCGGCGTCTGACCCCTGCTCCCCGCGTCCATCGCAGGCATAGCGACGTGCCGGGTGCCGGAGTGGCAGTCAGGAAGACGCCAGACAACTTGACCACTAATCATAACAAACCTTCAGAAGGTCAGGGCCATGATGTGGGCTCCTACAAGAGTGACTCAGGCCACCTTGATCGCCCTCCCAAAACAGCAGTGTTCATGAAGCGCCAACATTCAGCAGGTCCCGATGGCATCATGGGGAAGAACCCTGTGCCTGTCAAAGCCTCGCTCGATGAAATGCGACAGCAGCTCCGGCTCGGCCCCGCGAACCGCGCGGCGAACCCGTTGAGTAGCACACGAGGAAGCGTATTCAAGATTAAGCAGGGCTTGGGGACGGTAGTGACCACATCTCCGAATGTGAAGCCGATTAATGGCGAGGCGGCGGGCGCGGACGAGCACACCGAAACCACGCCGCTGTTAGGAAAAGACCAGAATGGAGCAAAGTAGCGATGAAGGAGCGAGGGGATGGGTTTCCAATTTGTATGGAATAGGGGGAGACGTATATGATTGTGACAGATGGTGGCCAAGAAACGAACGCTGCTTTCAAACGCGATGGGAGCTGGGTCATAAAAGATATTTGCTGTATTTCCTCCTTCACTTTTATGTTATTTAGCGGTATGAAGGGGCGATGAAGCTGCTCCGCAAGCTTCAGCGCAACCCGCCCTCTACAATTCAATTCTGTTTTATATTATCATGTTCAACCTTTTCCCACCCGCCCCCGTGTTCTATTATTCTATCATCGTCAAGCATCCAACTCTATCTTTGCAACGTCTCTAATCATACCAGATGGCATTCATGCCGAAACCCGGCTCCGGGACCCGCACCCTCGCAACCCGCGCCAGGAACTCGTCTTGCCACCGATAAATCTCCAACCACCCTTCCTGGTCGTCTGTAATGGCGAGCCACTCATCGGTCCAGTCGCTCGGCGCGACGGCGTTGCTGTGCCCGCCGCTGGTGGGCGTCGGATTGAGGCAGATCTGGCGCTCGATGGCGCCCTGGTCGGACAGCCTGAAGGCGGCGACGTAGCCCGTCAGGTCGAAGCTGTTTGCGCGGGACGAGGCGAAGAGGTACCGGCCCGAGTGGGAGAGGGCGCAGACGTCAGCGCGGTACTGGGTCCAGCGGTTGGGGATGCCGGGCGGGATGAGGGGGAAGTGGCGGTGCGTGAAGACGGGCATGTGAGTCGCCGGGTCGATGAGGTATTCGCAGATGCGGTTGCCCTTCTCCATGAGGGCGTAGAGATACTGGCCCGAGGGGTGGATGGCGACCCAGCGCGGGTGGTCGCGCGGGTCGGGGCACTCGACGGCGCCGACGAGCTGGAGCTCGGCTTGGTCTGGCGCTCGCTTCTTGTGAACCCAGAGCTTGTTGGCGGAGAGGTCGGCGGAGTAGAGATACGTCTCTGTCGGGTCAAAGACCATGCCGTGGATGCCGCTGTTGGGCTGGTACTCATAGTTTTGGACGTTTGCCGCCAGGGCGCCGGACGAAGGATTCGTGGTGAAGACGGAGCCGTGGCCGGCGTGTTTGTAAAAGGGGTTGCAGTAGACTGCATAGGGGGGTTTGCGCGCGGCGAGGAGGAAGATGGCGCGGGTATTTGTTTCGGGGGAGGCCGCCTGAGCTGTATGTTGGACACGATGACGGTGAGATTTTTGATTTTCATCATTGGCAGAGTGTAGACGTACGGTCGTGAAGCATTGGGTGCGAGGCTTGGTGGACAATGTCCGTGGGGGAGTTGACCTTGAAGCTGGACCACTTCTTCATGGCGGCGCCGTAGATGGCTTTCTTGTCATGCTAGAAGGGGGGATTTCACCATCAGCTTCCATGAACTCAATTGAGAATAAAACTATTACTTTTTGTTTTTGGATTGGATTGTCTTACATCAAAAGTCATCCAGGAGATGGGCTCATCGCGCGCAATCTCAGTGCGCTTGACAAGCTCCAGCGTCAACGCCTCATCGTCAAAGGCAAAGGTGAAGATGGCGCCGGGAGGCGTCCACGTGCCGACCATGAGGTGATGAATTGGCATCCTGGCGGGCTTACGGAGCGAATCCTGCTGGTGTTTGCTATTGTCTACCTGTATTGAGACGTCTCGTATGTATTGTCGCAGCTGGAGACGGAGGAGAGCGTCCTTGATCCGAGGTCGCGCTCGGAGCATGGACCGAGAATGAGACGAGATGGGCAGAATGCAACAACCGGCGTTGTGAGCCGAAGTATCACGCACGCAGCACAATGACAAAACAAAAAAGGAGAAAAACCATCAAGTCTTGCGATATGATGCGATGCGATGCGACCAAAACGCGTAATGACGTGACAGATCAAAATGGGTGATGCTGGATATTCCTTTATCCCCTGCATCAGGCACTTGCTTTGCGCCTCACCAGCCAAGACGAAAATCTTCCCGATGCTAGTGCCGCGCCTGGCGAATGCGCTAGCGCCGCCATATCCGGAGTCAGTCACAGCACAAATCCAACGAACTACGGAGTGATGGATAGATTCCATAGAGAGAAGAGGCCGTTTCGCTGCCGCTCGCTGGACCCGGAATCAGAAAATCGCGGGGCAAATGGCGCTCGCCTCGTGTGTGGAGCCAAACGAGACAAGAACCCCCCCGGTCCCCGCAGCTTAGAGTGAGGGGCTTCCCGCCGGTTTGTAGGTTCGGTAATTGGGGATTGGGGATTTGGGCATTGGATTTCTGCTGACTGTGCGGCGGGAGAGAATCCGGGTAGTTATTGGGACGTAGCCGTGGGCGAGAGGCTCGGAAAGGGCATCCGGGGGGAGAAGTTGAAGCTGTTCGGATTGACCTCGGTATACACAGTCATTACTTTACTTGCTGTTATTGCGTCTAGCAATGAAAGACGATGAGTACTAACGTTAAACTGTCGTGATATGTAACATGGTTGACTCTGCCATCCCTCGTATACAGGAGCACTCGAGTGTATTATCCATCAATTAGCAACCATCAACCCAGCAGCTGTTCCCATGTCTCCAACCAAACAGCTCCCGGCGCGGCTCTCCCGGCGCTCACCACATCAAGCCGCTCCCACACAGTCCCGACATCAGCTCCCGGGCCTCGTTTCCGCCGTCAGGGTCGAGATGAGTGGCTAAAAACAAATCCCCCAACCTAGTGGCTTCATGCCCATCGCGTGTTGCTCCACACTGCCCCGACCACTGACCACGAGGCGATTTGTCGTTTGTGGCGCTGACAGAGCAGCAGCAGAAGCAGCCTTTACCCGCCCCCGATGATGGAATGGAGATGCATGTGAATCCACAGAGTATATATAGAGAGAGATGGATGCAGCTGGCCAGTCACTCTGTTTAGCCCATCTCCATTGCATTTCTTTCCTCAGCATCTCCAGCACTCCGTACATAGAAGCACATTGTGTTTTCTGTTATATACCACTACCTGATAACTGCTTTGCTTGACAGCTCGCCACCATCAATTGAGCTTGGTTGCTGCGTACAACCTCATCACCAAACCACCAAACAATCAACCAGTCAATTAAAAAAAAAAACACCACCAGCAATCATGGCCACCAACGGCACCACCAACGGCGCCCAGAGCAGCCGCTTCGACCCAACCTTCACCCAGCGCGTCATCGACACCATGGGCCCCAACATGACGCCGCGGAACCGCGAGGTGATGAGCGCGCTGCTCCGCCACCTGCACGACTTTGCGCGCGAGGTCGAGCTGACGGTGGACGAGTGGATGACGGGCGTGCACTTTATCAACGCCGTCGGCCAGATCTCGACCAAGACGCGCAACGAGGCGCACCGAGTGTCTGACGTGCTCGGCCTGGAATCGTATGTGGCATCATCCCCCCTTTACCCCTGAAGCTCATGACTGACATGTCTGAATAGCCTCGTTGACGAAATCGCCAACAAAATCGTGGCCGAGGGCGACATCGATCCCACCTCGTCGTCCATCCTCGGCCCCTTCTGGTCGCCCAACGCGCCCTTCCGCGAAAACGGCGGCTCCATCATCCAGAACCCCAACCCGGAAGGCCGCGTCGCCCTCATGCACGGCACCATCACCGACCTGCTGACCGGCAAGCCCATCCCCGGCGCCGTCTTCGACATCTGGCAGGCCAGCGCCAACGGCAAGTACGACTTCCAGGACCCGGAGAACCAGACGCCCAACAACCTGCGCGGCAAGTTCCGCGCCGACGACAACGGCAAATACTGGTTCTACTGCTACCACCCGACGGCGTATTCGCTGCCGACGGACGGGCCTTCGTATAAGCTGCTGTCGCTCATGGACCGTCATCCCATGCGTCCTGCACACATTCACATCATGGTGAGTGGATGAAGCCTAGGTTGACCGAGAGATTGAAGATTATAAAAAAGACTAACGAATCAACAGGTCACCCATCCCGAGTACAAGGGCTGCACCACCCAGCTCTATCCCAAGGACGACCCGTGGTTGGCCACCGACACCGTCTTCGCCGTCAAGGACGACCTCATCATCGACTTCAAGCCGCTGCAGGGCGACGACAAGGCGACGCTCGACCTCGAGTACAATGTCGTCTTGGCGCCCAAGGGGTACAAGGGCAAGCAATTCTCATGAAGAAAGAAACTAGAGGGATTAAAATGATTTGAAAAAAAGAGTGCAGCGATTTTGAATGATTTTTTTTTATTGTCATGTATTATGGAAACCTTGCTCTGGAAGAGATGGGGAAACCCATTGTTTGTATTATGATATATGAGCTAGCTCTGCATGTACGTGTATGTACAAGTATGTCTGTATTGTATTACCTACCACTTATGACCTACCTGCTTATTATGGGCATACGATTTGGACCTTGGATTTGTTCTGGAACGTCTTTGCAATGGAATGGAATAAATCCATGCATCTTGCAGCAACCCCGAAGCTCCGTGCCTTGTCACCGCTTAGTCACTCCCTCTACACAATTCTTACGATTTCTCGCATTGTCCTTGTTCTTCTTGAAGATTTCTCTTCTGATTGATTCAGAGATTTCCACCCCTTTTTCACAGCGTTGTAAAGAATGGGTCGCTGAAGAAGGATATTACGCGCGGAGCGAATTACTCTTTTCAAGATTTCTTGCTGCTGCCGCTGCCGCTGCCGCCACCGCTTGCATGCAGCATGCAGCATGTATGCACTCCGTATGCGCAGAGCAAAACGGCCATCAAATTTGACAAGACGGCAGGATTTTTACGTACATGTCATGGATGAGTGTCGAACACGGCCTCTAGAAATACCAAAAGTCCAGCCTTGTCTTCTCTTTTTCGCTTCAATGTCCATCATAACCGGCATTTCTTCTTCTGCTTCTTCTTCTTCTTCTTGGTTCTCTGCGGCAGACGGGCGTTGGCGGTATCGAATAACCCCCCTGTGAGCCCATGATAAATCGCACGTGCATGCAGCCTACATAATTACTTGACTCAGACATTCGTAATGTGCGAAACCTTGCCGGCTGCTTTTGCTTTTTTGCTTGCTTGCACGGGCTACCCGCCGAGCATGCAGCGCCCCCCTCTTATCTCGTACCATTTCACCCATCCATTCGGAATCCATACGGATTATCCGTACAGACAAGCTCTGTTATCAATGGATAAACAGACAAACTCCTATCCTCCATGCCGCGGCAATGCTACAATCATCAACGATTGACAAGTCTCGCCTCTAAACCCTGGACCCCAGCCACGTATGTACGTCGATTCCTCCTGCACGCCAGTTCACCTTTCCCACCCAATAGCCTCGCTCACCAGATAAACACAGCCTCCACCATCCTTTTCTTTTCTTTTTTTTTCTAACCCTCTCCCCAACCCCCATGTGACGAAAAAGCAGGCCACAGCTCCAACCTCGTCACAATCACACTCTTCCTTCTCTTCTTTTCTTTTTCCCCTCACAGAGCCTGGAACTTTCCAACCAGCCTCTTCCATTGCTACATCATCGGCCTACGTGTAGATTTGCACTTGCCAACTCACCGCATCATCCGACTGGCCCATCCCATCGCCACATGTCGAACAAGAAAAAATTCCGAGTAAAAGAGAGAAAGAAAAAAGACCTCATCCCATCCCCACCAAAAACAGGATCTGTCCCTTTTTTTCCCTTCCCCAGAAACCGGCACATCGTTCTGGCAATGCATGTCTCACCCAGCTTTCTATTTTTTTCTCGCCACGCCGCGCCAACGCCAGACGCCCGGCCCAGCTCCGCGAAAGGCCACATTCCGGAATTACACAAAGTCCCTACGTACATATGTACATTACATACAGTAGAATCCACGCAGCCCGTGGCTCCTCGTAGCAAGAATGACATCTTTAGCCCCAGCGCCGGGCCTGTTTCCCCTGGCATCGCCGCACACCTGTAGGCACTTGCGCGAGGCCCTGCATCAAAATGCTTGCATCTGCCCCCAGTGGCGCCGCTCCCCCCTGGTCGGGTCGTGCAGCGTCGCCGCGGCAACCGCCTCCCCCACATCAACAACATGAAGCCCGCCCGCCACTCACCAACCACCAACCCCCAGCTAAGCCCATCCCAGCCCGTGTGAGCGCGACCGTCACCACAGGCGTGTTCTGGTCCTCCCTGAAATTGTCAGCGCTCCCCTAAAGAAGAACTCCACTTGACGCAATACAGCTCTTGAAAAGACATGTAGAGAGAAGGTGAAAAGGGTTAAACCGAGAGGCTTCTTCCTTCCCGCATTTTTGCAATGTCACTTTGGCATTCGTAGCTCGGGGTATCCTTTTTGGCGCATCTTTTGCTTCTTCTGCTTCTTCATCTTCATCTTACATCTTCATTCAATCAATCTCCTCCCCCCCGACCCCCCTTGGCCCGCCAAGGGCCCTCTTCGTTGTTTTTCTTATTGTCTTTTTCGCGTTCCAGATTGGCCGGGTATACATTATTATACCGATTCACTACCCCGTCCGAGACCTCGAATTCCTTTTCCTCTTCTTGTTGTTGTGCAACACAGGCGGCTTCGCAAAGAGCGGCCTGGTTGTGCAACCGGAGCCGCTAGGGACGCACAAGGCACACAAGGAAGGAAGGAAACAGAGAAGCCGTTTCTGCTCCACGCATTGAGCAGAGGCGTGCCATGGCCTCCAGCAATGACATCTACAATGCCAGCACCAACTTCAGCCCCCAGAGGCACCAGCGAGCGAAGCCCTCCGTCCTAAAGTTCATCCACCGCCGAGAGCAGTCCGCCAACGACGCCTTGTTGCAGGCCCCCAAGGCCTCGCCCCTCGAGGCGCAGTTCTCCAACATCATGCCCGTCGGCAACTTCACTAGGAACAACCCGGGGGCTCTCGGCGAGCTTCAGCATAATCAGCAGGAGCCGGCTCCTCGACCCTCTCCTCGCAAATCTCGAGACGAACGCCGACCTGATCCCGAGCCCGCCGACCGCTCAGACTCACCTACTAAGAAGAGCCTGTTCCTGAGCATGACCAAATCGCGCGAATCCTCTCCGAGCAAGAGTCCCAAGAAACCGAAATCCGGAACCAACCTCACCGGTCTTCTCGGACGGCCCAAGACGATCAAGAGCCTACACAAACTGGTGACGGACGGCGAGGAAATACGATCAGGCAAGGATAAGGAAAATAGAACACCGGATGAGCCGCTCAGTGCCACCTTGCCCGTTTACGCTCAATTCGCCCACAACGAGTCGATGAACTCGCTGGGACCTCCCAGCCCAACTAGGAGTACGAGGGATTCCTCCGAGAGGCGTTCGGTGACTAAGGAGCGGCCACGCACTTTTATGTATCCCACCAGGTCACAGCAAGATATTAAGAAGTCGTCTATCAAGTCGGACTCGCCCAGTGGGTCCAAGTCGGGATCGTCCAAGGGCAAGTCCATTCGGGAACGGGGCAAGGTCTTTGGCGCCTTTGCTAGCTTTGGCCACGGCCGATCCAAATCAGAGACGTCAACTCCCCGAGGCGGCTCACCCACTTCGGGAGGCCGCGTGCTCGATTTGAAAGACATCAATAAGCAGCTCGAAGCGCTCCTAGACCGCCGAAATATCCCGGAAAATCAGCGCTACAAGATGCGAAATTTGAGCGATACAATCAAGATGGAGTTCATCAGACAAGATTGGGCAGAGATGCGAGCTGCCAGGCTGGATCGCAAGCCGGATCGTCCTCGAACCAGCGTCAGCAGCAGCACGAATGGTGCTGCCGTCGCCTCCACCACTGCCTCAGCTGTCGTCTCCGACGCCGAGGAGGAAAAGCCGAAGCGAACGCGGGGCAGAAGCTTCACGTTCTCCCGCGCAAAGAAGGAGAAGGAGCAGCAGCAAGGCCGCTCGGCATCGAAAGGTCGCTCGTCGTCGAAAAAGTCCAGCAAGGGAGAGAGCACGATCGGCCGCCATTTCAGAAACAAGTCGACTGACAGCGTGGCCAGCGACAGGCCAGTCTCGAGCGGCAACTCGTCCGCAGGGAGCACTCTGCTGTCCAAGATCAAGCTTCAACAGGGGCCGGCCGACTATGTTGCGTATCTTAGAAAGGTACGCCAACCGCAGCAGGTGGAGGTGGGCAAGCTTCACAAACTAAGGCTACTGCTGCGGAATGAGACCGTCGCCTGGATTGAAGAGTTTATCCAGCAAGGGGGAATGAAGGAAATTGTCGGGTTGCTAAAACGCATCATGGAGGTTGAGTGGAGGTAAGCCAACCCCTTTCCTAATCATCTTTTGTTCTGTCATGAGAATTCTCCCCTTCCTTTTCCGTTATTCCCGCTGTCTAACTTGGTCAAAACAGGGAGGAACATGAGGACGCTCTACTTCACGAGAATTTGCTGTGTCTCAAGGCCCTGTCCACCACAGCAAAGGCAATGGAGTATCTTCACTCCGTCCAGGCCGACCTATTCCCCAAGCTACTACACATGATTTTCGACCCCGAGAAGAAGGGTCCCAGCGAATTCACCACCCGTAACATTGTCACGTCCGTCCTGTATACGTATATCGAGTCTGCCTCCTCCGCCGAGCGTGTCATCAGAGCTAGGAGCGTCTTGAGACATCTGCGGGATCCAGAACCAGAGGAGTCCGCCCGGCCGCTCCCATTTGTTCTAGAAATGAGACAAGAGCGGCCTTATCGCGTTTGGTGTAAGGAGGTCGTTAGCGTGACCAAGGAAGTCTTCTGGATCTTTCTCCATCACCTAAACGTCGTGGCGCTAACGCCTGAGACGGACAACTCAGGCGATGCAGGCATGGGCCGGCTTACCAACAGCATCGACGAGCAGTATGCGTACATGCGCCGCCATTTCCCTCAAGAGAAGGCCCCAGTGCCCGCAGCCCCTTATGTGGGCGGCGTGGAGTGGGACGCGACCAATTACCTCGCGTCTCACCTGGATCTGATGAATGCCATCCTGGCATGCACTCTGACATCCGAAGAAAGGAACAAGCTGCGAGCCGACCTTCGCATCTCTGGCTGGGAGCGGTGCCTAGGGAGCAGCTTGCGGCTGTGCAAGGAGAAATTCTACGGCAGTGTCCACACTGGGCTGAGGACGTGGGTTGCGGCAGCGGCAGAGGATGGATGGGATGTCAAGGACGTGAGATATGGGCCGCCTGCTGATGCCCGATCCCCAATTAAGTCTGGCGGCCAGCGAAAGAAGGTTGAGGATGCACCAAAGATCGACATGCCGAAGCTCGACTTTGGGTCAAACAAGACACAGCCGCCTCCGAAAGACGCTTGGCTATCATGAAAAGACACCGCTAGTTCAAGACACGGCAACTTGTTGGAAAAGTCGGTTGTCATGCAGCAAGTACGCATAACGCACAGATGTGCCGTTTTACGTATGCGGAAGCAGAAGGCCACGACAACATGCGGCACCTGCTGCATCTCGAAACCACTTTAAAGGAAAAGAAGCAGAGAAAAAAATGGGAAAAAAAGACAAGTAAGAAGATTGCCAAAGGTGTTTATTGCTGGCGTGTCACCCTCGTCCTGCACTCCTGGGCACCGGTCCGGTTGAGATGGGGACATTGGGTAGTGGCAAGGGTTTTTTTATTTTATTTTTCTTTTGTTGAAACATTGGGGCATGGGTTCTTCTGTATGATTGCATGTTCATGAATTAATGACACGACTAAGCCTGCGGGCCACTTCATCTATAGGTATTGACGAAATTTGAGCTCAGATGCTTTGCTCCCAATCATGAGATAAAATTCGTGACTATGTTAATTGCTGGCATGCGCGGTCAAGTGAAAATCTGGACGTTTAACCGCACTCGGAATACTCACCTCGCCTGTAGACGGCCGGCTCGTTGTTTGTTTCACGCTCCCCGATGTAGTTTGAATGCATCATAGACTGACATGCCTTTGAGGACGTCTTCCTTTACTTTGACATCTGCTGCAACAAGCCTAGGCAGCAACTCTAAAACCTGATCGATCTTATCTCGGGGAATAATCACGACGCCGTTGACTGGGTCGCTGAAAGCAACGTCGCCTGGGCTGATTCGAACCCCGTTGACTTCGATAGTCACCTGGGTCGCCCAGGGCACGCTGCCGCCGCCAGATCCTACGGTGGAGGTGCCGTAGCCCCAGATCTGCAAAGCTTAGACCTGTGAAAGAGCTCTTTGAAGGGGAGGGTGGTCAAGAAAGAGGAGGAGGGGGTGGTCACATCAAGGCGGCAGGGGGGAATGGTGAGGGGGCCTTACAGGCAAATTGGTGCTTCTCAACTCGTCCAGGTCCCTCACTCTTCCGGCGACAATGATGCCTCTTACTTGGCGTACATTCATCCTGAGGGCCATGATGCCACCACAGACGGCGTTTGTTTGACCTGGGGGTTGTTTCAGCACGGCAAAGGTTCCAGGCTCAGCCAAATCAGCCCATTGGGCATCCTTGGGGATGTTTTGCGCGGGCAGGCTATCGCCGTTCTCGTTACTGCCGCCGGCTGGCTGCCCCTTTGGAGCAAACAAAACTGTGAATACGGGAGCAATGGTGACAGGATGTCCCGCGGCTTGGCTCGCTTGTTGCGGGCTATACGCTACGAGATCCGCAATGTAGCCTGCGCCGGGAACCTTGAGTTTCAACAAGGCATCCGAAATATCACAGGCCGAATACTGTTCGAGCTGCGCAATGATGTCGCCGGACAACGGCGATAACTGGGCCATGGTGAGCTGTGACGACAAAAGTTGATATCCGTCGACAGTGATCTCAGTTGGCATGTGACATCAAAGACCGCCCGTGTGTACCACTCAAGGCTGCCCGATGAACCGACCAGGATGCCTATTGCCACTACCACGGTCGGAGATTTCCAATGCTGAGTCCTATTTACGGAGGATTGCTCGGGGGGGCTGCTGCTGAGTGAGCTCTACTGTCACCACCTTGCTGTCGTGTCTTGCGCTGCCTTGCCGTGGTCGGGCTGGGTCGGCCGAGTTATCGGAGCGCAGACGCACGGATGGGAACGATTGGGGGGCGAGAATAAGTCGGTGAGCGCGGCCAACTCGAGGCCCAGGGTGGGTGAGGCCGGTGGTGATGCGAAGGAGAAGTGGAAATGAGCAGATGAGGCCGGGCCGGGTTACCTGACCGAGTCGCCACAGACCAGGGCTTCTGGGCAAAATGATTCGTGCCTTCAGCCTGGATGATGCCTCAGGCGGCAGTTGTGGCGGGCTAGACAAGCAGGCAGGTAGGACCGAGCGCAGCAAACAATGGCAAGGTCGGGGGCAGGAGCGATGGAGGGATGGAAGGGGCACGGAGCTGCGGCAATTGCAAGAGGCGCTGAGGAGCACACGGAGCAGTCGCTGTAAGTCGCAAGAAGCAGCGGCAGCGGCCGGAAGGTACCTGCCCTGGGTACATACTCGGCACTCCGTACCTTCCTTGGTACCTACCTCTCTGGCAGCGCCCAGCCGCATGTGCCAATGGAGCTACGTCAGTTTTTAACCTGATGGAGCTGTGGATAAATGCGCCAGTCCACTCACGTGTGGCGTTCATATATAGCATTTCAGGTACACAGCAGCTGGCCAAGCAGAGCCCTCCAGCCATCGGCGCCTAGTGGGATGCTTAAACAGTTCAATCTGCCCAGCCGCTCTGGCGCTCCACGCATCCCAGGCCTTCCTCTCTCCGTCCCCTCAGCCTCCCAAGTCTCCAAGTCTGAAGTGCCTGCAGGTTAAATGAAGGGCAAAACGGAGGGCCAAGAGGAACAAGAAAAGTCCAGCAATATCCCTGATGCCCGTTCCATCCAGCGGCAGTCTAAACGGTGGGGGTGTAGTGGTGGGGCCTTCTTCTCTGACCGGAGCCAAAACGGGAGCCGCCGTAGCTCGGGCCGGCCAATCAGCCTCAGCTCCATGCCGTAAGTCGTGCTGCTCGCAAGCTCCAGCATGGGCCAATCTCTCTCCGTCAGGACTCGTCCGGGCCTAGCTGGCCCTTTGGCAGATTTCGGTGGAAGAGGGGGCCTCGATAGGTTTGACGTGAGAGTCGTGGAGGCCGGGCAATCGGCCCTGCAAACGATGCCGCATTGGTACCATTGGCCCCCCATGGGAGGTGCATGCAGCACATCGTGCCAGAGTTTGTGCCTGAATGCCTGGACATGGGATAAAAGTGTTTGGTCGTGGGGCCGATACAATACGAAGGGGTACCGTACTCCGGCCTCTAGACTGATTGCGACCCTCTACTGCAGTAGGAAGTACCGCTGCTGAGGTACCAGTGGGATGCTACACCCCCCGTGGATGGCGCTAATCGCAGGATCGTGCATCTCCTCTCTGGCGAACGAACAATGGGCGAGAAGACGGCCAGCGATAACGACAGAAGGCAAGGCTAGGCAAGAGAATGCAAGAGAAATTAATACGAGAATGCTGTGAAGGATCCCAGACATGCATAACGAGGCTGGGCGAGAGCGACTCCCCGATTTGCCAGCATGCCTCTCGATGCTCCAGCCGGCGTACAGAATCAAGGCCAGGACATGGGGTGAAGGAGGGTCGGCTGAAGCAGCACACGCACACACACGCACACACAAAAGCAAACATCTGGAGACGGGGCCGACAGGAGAGCGATGGGCGATGGCGCCCTATTGTGACCGGTGAGCTAGCAGCATGTACGCTCGAGATGGTGGCGGGCTGAGGGCTGGATCTTGTGAAACCCGTTGTGCGGGCAATCGAGTCGCACATGATATGCTGATGCCGATGCCGTGACAAGCCGGCAGCCCGTGGACCAGAGGAAAGATGAGGTGTCAAGATCGAATTGGGGCGCTCTGCTTCTAAACTATTGAACTTCGGCATCTTGATCGACGGCGCAGCCATATATACGAGGTCAGTCTCTGGTCAATGACATCGCCTGATTTTCACAGCAAGTCGTGGGCCAGTCGGAGCCCCTCCGACCCGGCGACAGAGGGGCTGAAGCACGGCTTTACGAAACAGGCAAAGGAGAGGCAGTGTGTCGAACTCATCAAATGCGACAGGGGCCCGGAATGCGAATCACAGCCTGCCACAATGGCAGAGAACAGAAGAAGAAAAATAAACGTCGACGAGATTCGGCGAATGGCTGCTGGGGCCTCGCTTACCCATGCGCGGCCGATACCAGGGTTGGTACTAGCACTAGCACGTCTGCGGCTGACCTTTGATGCTTTCAATGTAACTGCAGATCCATCCAACCCTGGGCAAAGTCGTGGCATCATCTCGCAATGGCAGCTTAATCTGAGAAATGTTTACGCCGGGCCAGCCCAGCGACAGCAGGCTTGGCTGAGAGGCAAGAAGCCTGGAGTCTGTTGGGAGTCTCCGCAAGCCCGTGACCAAGTCAATTGTCCTGACCAGAGGCCCGAATGCCACCCATCAGCCGTGCTCCTCGGCTCCTCCTCATGCACAACGTTGTTTCCTGATGGCAAAAGACGGGACTGGGCAGCTCTCACGACATCGTACAGAACAATCAATTGTCATTATCGCAAAGGGGCCTTTCCCCACCACCCCCAGGGCTGCGTGGCTAGATCGATGACCGATTTGGTGGTGGTGTGTGCCTCTCTCTCTCCCGCCCCCGCGCCCCCCTTTTGTCCTCTAACCCCCTCCGCCGAAGCCAAAGTGAGGAATGATAGAGGCGAAGCTGCATCAAAAGACAAGCCACCGAGTCTCGCTGTTGGCTGCGCCGGTCACATTTCACTCACCTCGAATCGAAACTCGACCGCACATTTATAGTACGTCACCTACATCTTACCGGGATCCAGGAAGTACGTCCGTGGGCGAGTCTACTCATGCACGCTGGACTGTTACGCGCGGGGCAGACATTGGCGGTGGTACGCGGGTCATGCACAGCATCTCCTAACAAATCTGCAGACACGTACGCAGTTGCTGTGTGTGGCCCCTCGCCAACAGGCCAGGGCGACGAGGCAGATGCAGCCCAAATCAGGATTTTAGCACGAAGACGAGGATACGCCAGTTCGCATCGCAGCTCTGCTCACCTCCACTCTACCCTCTCCCTCTCCCGACTCCTCCGCTCTGTCCTCCAGCGCATCGTTACTATTATTATCCCTCCACCCGTCGACGAGGCCCATGATGCCCATGGCTGCTACTCACTTGGCATTTTTATGCATTTCGCTCCTTGCGGATGTTAATGCCTGAGTGGCATCCACCACGACTGGCAAGGTGATGAAAGCACAATAATATGACAAGGGCACTGACGCTTACCTTGGGTACCATGAGACACACTTGTACGTGCATATAGATATACGGACGGTATGGGTATTACCACGGTCACTCATACCCCCGATCTGAGTGGCAGGTATTACGCAGTGCTTTTGCACAGAGAATCCGTCACGATGTGAATGGAGCCAAGGCCCGCAGAGCCGGCGAGTCGGGTCCGTCAGACACTCTGCTCCGTACGGCCTGGGCGATGCCGTGTATGATCGCCTCCCCAGGCCATTGGAAAAGGGCCCCCCTCCCCTCCGCTTGGACAGTCGACTAGCCTTTCGGAGTAATTGCCATCGCCCCAAGGTAAATCCCCGATTCGAAAATCCCAGCGACAACATCGAAAGAGAAGCTCTAGGCGATGCAAGGAGTGCGTACGGGGCAAGGCTCGACACCATTCCAGAGGGTGATCTTTTGCAGGGCCAGGACCAGTCGCCATTGGCCACGCGATGGCTCCCAACCCCGTTTAGTCCATCAGCCAATTGTCAGTAGAGGAACCCCGGTATCGAGTGCTGCACAACGTGCGTGTTCATTTCTTAGCTCCCGCGCGGTTCTCCAGTCTTAGCTGGCGCGCATCAAGCCAGATGCTGCAGGCTCTACTTCGTGGAGGTGTTGGCCTCATGTATAAGACGCCGCTCCATGGTCAGATTGCCTGACGGAGGCGGGTCGAGGGGAGGGAGGCTGGGAGGGAGGGGCGCGCGGAGGTCCATGGCGGCCGAGCTGGCTCGACCGGTGAAGAAGGAAATTGCCCAACAACCTGGTCTTGATTGCCTCCGGGTGCGTGGTGATGGATGGCGAGAACGAGCGCGTACTCGTACATGGGTTGTCTGGCTCGTTTCTCGCCGCGATTAAGGTTGTGCAAGCATATCGACTGATCAGCAGGACCAAGGTATCATAGTGGCGGGCACAAACGAGAGTATGGGGCCAGCCCTGGCCTATCGAAGCCGGGAGGAGCAGAAGCGTGGCTGTCCTGCAGGCGCTAATCTGCTAGCATCTTAAAGGCCCAAGGTACGAGGTAGGTACGAGCACTGCTAGCTAGTAGCCGTGACCAGGGCCTGCGATCCATTCTCCCAAGGCTTGCCAGGCTTGATACCGGATGAGGATAGCTGGCCGTGGTCGTCTGCACAAGTCTGAGCTGTCAGGGCTATACTCTGTACAGAAGCGTTATATCTCTCCTTGTAACGGAGTACGGAGGACTTGCCGCTCTCTCTCTCTTTTTTTTTTTTTTTTTTTTTTTTTTTTTTTTTTTTTTTATTTTTTTTTTTTTAAT